>JAPPVO010000031.1:27601968-28201968 GCA_030407325.1 Camellia japonica | reverse complement strand
CAAAAGAGAAGAGTGAGTGAGGGTGCGTAATGCGCACATGAAGCGTAGGGTTGGTTTAAACCAAGTGAGCACGCCAAGGCAGAGGGTAAAAACACTGAGCATTTCTGTTTAGGTAGAGAGGACTCGCACTACAAAGCGCCGTAGGTGGAGGGCGGCGGAGAGGGTGACTTAATATTGTCGTCATGCGCGATCCTCGTGCATGTCTCTCGTTTCTAGAGCCCCTCCCTCCCTCCCTCCCTCCCTCCCTCCCTTTTTTTTTATTTTTTATTTTTTAATCACAAAAAAACAAAAATGAAATGTGACCACACAGATTTATATAATAATAATAAAAAAACTAGCAAGAAAAATACAATCCCAACTTTTTAAATTGAAAAGTCAACCGTCTTATACTTTAAAAGAGTCCGAACAAAATATAAAAAATAAATTATTAACACAAAAAAAAAAAAATTTAGAATCATAATCACATTTCAATTATATATATTTCTAAATATTTCGACAATAAACCTAATTTATTTTTGATTAACAAACATAACGAAATTCAGGTGGTGTTTGGCAAGAACTTTTTTGGGCTTTTTTGGCTAATTTAGCCACAAAAGACAAAATAGGCTTTTTTAGCCACAAAAAACAAAACATCACATCCAACCCATAATCATTACACTCCTCTCTCACAAAAAAACTCAAAAAAGCCAAAAAGCCAAAAAGCCCTTCCCAAACCAAACTTTTAAGCCCAGGCTAAAAAAACCAAAAAAGTCAAAAAGCCAAAAAGCCAACCCACTTCCCAAACGGAGGCTCAATAAATGTTGTTTGTTTATAAACATTTTACACAGGTTTATAAACTGAATAACTTAAATTTTACCCAAATTAAAAGAAGTTATACTAAGGCTTGTTTTGGAAAGTTAGCTTTTAATCACTTTTTTTGGTTTGTAGCAAAAGTTAAAAGTTTGTTTTTTTGAATTTTTTTTTCATTTGGGAAGGTGATTTTTAGCCAAGGGTGAAATTACAATTTTATCCCTCATGAGTCAAAATATGCTACATGGGTGAAGTTGTAATATTTTAAACCAAATAGGGATAGTTTGGTCATTTGATTATGATTTGACATCATAAACAAATATTAATCAAAAAAATCAAAAGTCACTTTTTACCAACTTCCCAAATCACTTGTCTAAAAAAGCCAAAAGTTTGGTTAAAAGTCAAAAAACTACTTTTTACAATTTTCCCAAAATAAGTAAGAAATGTTTTGAGAAAATAGCTAAAAGTTATTTTTTTTTGACTGTTTTTGACTTTTTAATATTTTTTTATAAGAAAAGAAGTGGGTTAAAAATTACCTCTCACAAGAAGCCTAAACCTTTCACATAATAGAAAAAAGGGCAAATTATATATACCCCTCGAGGTTTGGTTAAATTACAAATACCTCCTTGAGGTTTGAGAAATTACAAATTCTCCCCTGAATGCTATATTTGCATAACAAATTAGGGGGTAATTTGTTATGAAATTTAAATCTCAGGGGACAAATTGTTATAAAAATACAAATCTTAGGGACGAGATGTAATTTTTGAAATCTCAGAGGTATCTGTAATTTAGTAAGCTCCACAAGTCAGATGGGTCCTTTCCAATACATATCCGAATGTAATTCTTTTTTATATTTTGTTTTGATTATAAATTTCGATACTAACTTAAAAAAAGAAAAGAGAAATGAACAAAATATTTAACTTATATTTATTTGCACATTTTATTTTTATTTTTTTAAAATTTTTTACCTAAATTCATGATTCAGATCAACACATCTTTAAAGTTATTTATAGAATTTTCATATAAAATTATGAAATTTATTTGTCGATCGTCTTTAATTATAATTGTAAAATAGTCACTCTTCCATCATTTAATTTTCATTTAAATATGAATAAATCAAAATTATTATATTTTTATAGAAATACAAATCAGCTTAATTGAGAGTTATATGGCATAATTTTTATTTGCACCAAACACAAGTTTACTTACACGGACACGAAAGTTATTTATTTTATTTTTTTTTTATTTTTTTTTATGTATATAAAATTGTTCCATTTTTTTACAATAAATGAAAAACACACACTCTCTTTGCTGAACCCGGGCGGCTCAAGTGCCTGCCTTGTTCTCTTGGTTGAACCGGTTGGTTCACGTGTTTTCCTTTGTGCGTTACCAATTGCAATTATGAATATCACTGAAGTTATAAGTGAGCAACTGTCATGTTATATATATATATATATATATATATATCAACAAGAGTGGATATAATGTGGATAAGACTGAATTTCCCTGGACAAACATTGACAAAGAATGGATTAAGATTCTCTTTAAGAATTGTCTAATAATTTTGTAAGACTATCTAGTTGATTTATGATTTTTTTTTTAGACAGGGTAGTTGATTTATGATTTAAGAGAAGTGATTGAGACCCTTCTAATCACCACCCCCACTACTCCATACATATACGTGGCGGGTGGTGATTGGAGGAGAAGGAAAAAAAGAAAAAGAAAAAAGAAAAAATGGCCAATCACAAAGAGAGAGGGTCAAAGGGGTGCCTCCTTGAGGGGATCCAACTCATTTTCCATTATTTAAATCGTTGATTTATTATTAAACAAAGGAATTGGATCCTCTCCGGTTTATAATTTAGACGAAAGGATATTGTTTGGGTCCGTTGAGTTCATCACATATTCCGTTTTAATAATTTGAACAGTTTATTTTGTTGAATTTTCGTATATGTCATCAATGTAAAAAATTAGTTCGATCAGATATTAGTACCCTATTCAATTTATTACGTTTGTTATCAAAGAAATGAATGATATATTTTTCAAAATGCACTCATCATTTATTTTCTTGAAATTAAATGTAATAAATTTAATATATTATAATCATCGAATCAATTTAAATATTTTGGTCTACGCTATAAATGAGGAACTCAACAAAGTCAGCTATTCAAATTACCAAAATAAAACCTATCATTTGGCTTATTTTGTCAAGTAGGTTAAAGTCACATTTTTAGCTTTTTAATTTTTTTAATCACATCATTTCTTTATTTTTTTACATATTTTCTATTAAAAAAATAAAAAAATTAACTATTAACTTAGTTTTCAAAATCTAAACAATACCCGCTAATTCAAATCATGAACAGAAAGAGTTCTATGTCATTGTGCCTGTTTGGCAGAGCTTAATTACAGCTTATTTCAGCTTTCAGCTTAATTTAAACTATTTTGATGTGTTTGGTTTAGCTTATAGCTTATAACTTATAATTTTTTGGAAGTCAAAAATCAGCTTATTCTTTGAGTGGGGCAGGAGATGTTTTAAGAATAAGCTGGAAATCAGGTTAAGCTGAAAGTTATAAGCTATAAGCTGTTTAGGTATAAGCTATAAGCACTTTCCCACAACTCTACCAAACAGGGCCTTTATTGCATAGAACACCCACTCCCAACCAATACTATTCGTAGCTCCCCTGTTGGCATGGGGAAGGTCAATATCAAGATTATTTTGACAATGTAAATTATTTATATTATGAGATTTATTAAGTAGAATATTTATGATAAAAATTAAATTATTTAGGTATTCATAACCACGTGCTTAATGCCTTAAAAATATAATTATTCAAATTATGTTTACCTTTTTGTCTACAAGGTTAAGACCCCTTTGGGGAAGACCCCCTTTAGTTTTAATTGGTCAACTTTTCTTTCTTTTTTTTTTCTTTTTTTCTTCTCGTCCAATCCCTAACCTCCATATATGTGAGGGGGTTGTAAGGTTGGGTGTTTTAAGGGGGTCTAAATCAATGCCTTTTTTTTTTAATGTGATAGTATTATATGGTTATAAATGTTCAATTGATTTTATTTTTTTCATGAATAATTTATTTGATAAATCTTATAATATGAACGATTTGAGTTGTCACTATAGCGCCGGTATCGGCCCCTACAAGAGGCCCAATCAGTGGCGGAGTCAGAAAGTTAAATTAGGGAGCATTTATTAATTACAATATAGAAAATTTTTACAAAAATATTTCACACAAGTTTTTACAATTGATTTCGAGAAACATCAAAAAAATAATGTTATTTATAATTACTGTATCATGGACAATATAAAAAAATATGAATATAAGTCTTAAAATAAATTATATAATGACAAATTATTTTTTTATACAAAATTTGATTAAAAATTAAATATAATAGTAATATCACGTCATCATTAGTATGCGATATTACCACTAATAGTAAATAAACATATAGAGAGTAAACCTCACAAATCAAATGTAACCAACAATTCAATAAATTTCATATCTTTATAGTGAGATTACCATTAATAATAATGACATCACCATTACATTTAAAATTTTCATAAATAATATAGTTTATAATAGTCTCTTCATTTTCAATCAAAACAACCATTATTATTTTTATAATTTTTAAAATGTTATTGATATTTCACTCTAATAATATTTTTATAATTCTTTTTATTTAAAATATTTTATTTATATTCATAAAAAAAAAATACAAAATTTAAGGGAGGCACGTGACCCCTGATCCTTACGTGGCCCTGCCACTGGGCACAATAGTATCCCCTTGTATCCCCTTGTACATTGGCATGAGGGCTGACCACAATATTATTTCAACAAGACTACAAACCTAAAATTTATCTAAAATTATGAATTAATGATTCATTTCATTAATCAATATTGCACTTCATCAATTTAATTGTAAGTATACAAACTCATTATAAACAAATTATAAATTCATAAATCTGGGTTGGTAGCAATTTTTCATATTATTTTGAATGCACATTATTAAAGTGACAGTCGGATAGCTTGATTACTATTGGTAAAAAATATTTAAGACTCACAAAAAAAAATTTCATAATTTGATTCATACTGAGGTAGTATGATAAGTCTAAACTTTTGATTAGTTTACATACCCAATAACTTAAGTCCTAGCAGGAATATAACAAGTTATTGGGTAAAACAATTTTCAGAAATTCTATTTTCGTATTTTTTGTATTTTTTTGTTTTTATTGATTTTTTTAAATATTTTAAGTATTTTTTTTACTTTTTAGACACACCTAACAAAATACACCTAAAAAGTAAAAAAATTGTAAAAAAAATCTTTTAAAAATTCACTAAATACCAAAAATATAAGAATTCAATACATTTTTTTTATATTTTTATATATTTATTAATTTTTTAAAATATTTTTTCACAAGGACTTAACTTAGTTTACATACCTTATGTAGGAATATTGCAAACTTCATGTTTCTTAATAAAACAAGTTTATCTATACGAAATTATTGGAACACCCAAAAAAATAAAATAATGCTTTAATTATATTTTTTTTTATCATAATTTATTTACCTAATGCTGACATATTAATGAGATTCACATGAGATGCAGTGGACATTTTTGTAATTTGAAGGGAAAAAAAAAGAGTCACTTTCACTTTAATAGGTAATTTGGTTAATCAATTTATGATTTCTCTTTTATTTATATATTGTAGTATATATGACTTTTTTTTGATCATGTGAAAACTAGTTTCGTTTGAAAATAAACTATTTTAGTAATTTTTGACTTTCTATAAAAATGAGTAGAAAAATAGTTGAAGTGGTACGATAATTTATAGTATTTTTCTAGCTTTTTGGCTAAAACTGAAGATTTTCATCTCCTAAAATAGTTTTTTTTTTATTATATCTTTTTTGAATCACATTATCTTTTTACTTTTATGCACATCTTCTAATAAAAAATAAAAAATTATACTTATTTAGATAACAATAATGATTCATCCCCCTTTTTCCCCCACCCCCTTTGACCCCCTCTCTCTCTCATTGGTCCACTTTTCTTTTTCTTTTTCTTTTTTTTCCTGCTCCTCCAATCACCACCCACCACGTGGCAAAGGGGGGGTGAGGGGATGACCCCCAAAAGGGGGTCCCAAGCATTATTCTTTAGATACAACAATATCAAACAACCTCTAAATAGATAATAATTTTCATGCATTATTTTAATATCAAATGTTAATTATTTCTAATTATTAAATTGAAAGATGACCATGTATAGCAATTGATATATAAAAGCATTTTTTTTTTCATATCCCGGCCTCTCGGCAGTTGAAATTTTGGTTCTGTCATTAATAACATTACTCTACAACTAATATGGACATTAATAAAGATTGGAATAATGCTTGAGAACCCTTTTGGGGTCACCTCCTCAACCCCCTTTGTCACGTGGTGGGTGGTGATTGGAGGAGCAGGAAAAAAAAGAAAAAGAAAAAGAAAATGCAACCAATGAGAGAGAGAGAGGGGGTCAAAGGGGGTGGGGGGAAAAGGGGGATGAATCATTCCTCTAAAGATTGTGACCCCTTTTCCCCTTTTCCCTCACTCCCTTTGACCCCCTTTCTTTTTTGATTGGTCACTTTTTCTTTTTTTTTTTCTTTTCCTCCAATCACCATCCGCCACGTGTGTGTGGGGTGGTGGGGATTGAAGTTTGAAGGGGTCTAGTTTGGAAAGGAGGTTATGCTAAAAAAAACTTATTAGAAGATAAAATAAATTAAGTAATTAATAAAATAAAATATTATATTTAATTTTTAATTATTTTATTTTTTTTGTTTCACAATAATCAAATCAATTACAAAGAAAGACAACCAATTTCTTGAACATAATTTTTTTAACTAAATTAAAATAGTAAAAGAAAATAGTCAAACTTCCTGAATCCATTGAGGAGACATTAACGTTGTATTTGATTGGAGATTTGGGAAGAAATTTAGAAAAAAAAAATGAAAAGATGTATGAAATTAGGTGAAATATAAGGGGTTATTTGGGATGATCTAAATAAGTGTACTTTTTATGAAATATGAATTGAGTATAAGTTGGGTTTGAAGTGATGTAATAGAGAGGTGATGTGACTTAAATAAGATGATGTGACTCAAATAGAATGGTGACTTTTAATTTTTTAACTTTTCTAGATTATGATAAATAATATTTAAGTATATTTTATTCATATTTTATTTATATTTTTTTTTTCTTTTTTAAATTTTTTAATCAAACACAACAAAAGCGGAGACAGGAAGAAGCCGGTCTGAACCGGTGCGGTTGGATAGGGTAAGGTTGGGTGATGAAAATGCCAAGTTACTGAAATGACCAAAAATAGGAGAAAATCGTATGGAGATTTTGCCCTTTTATAGGAACTACTGTTACCCCCAAGTTTTTTGACAACTAGAAAAGATTGCCCAAACAGACACTTCGAGAGAGAGAGAGAGAAAAAACGTGTACATATATGCACATATAGAGAGAGAGGAGTTAAAAACAGAGCATGTAGAATAGAAGTGATGAGATGAGATGATTTGATGTAAAGCCTGATATCTATCTCTCTCCTCTGTATCTCAAAATCCGCGCATGAGGTGTCTAAATCTCAGAGCTATCATCAATCTCTCTCTTCTCTTCTCTTCTCTCTCTATCTATCTATATTTCTCGATCATCGATGGTGATGGATGTGAGAATGGATGGATGGGATTGGTCGAATAGATACATGCATGAGAAGGATATGATTTCCTCAGTTGAAATATATAACACATACAAATAAAACACAACCATTTTTCGATAACACTTTTTGATTTGGGGTTTTTTTTTAAGATAGAATCGGAAGATGTTTGATTTTTGTAGGTTGATTATGAAATTTATATTGATAATTTAAATTATTTAATGTGTAAAATTTGTAGAGCATTTTATTTGTATAAAAAAATTATATTATCGGATATTTATAATTACTTAATCAAATTAAATTTGTGTTAATAGTAAGTATAATTTTTAAAATAAATTATTTATACAAATGTGGTATGATTAAATAGTTATTCATATTCGTTCATATTATTTTCTTATAAAATAAAATATTTGATGAATCTTATAAATTGAACCGTTTAAATTATTGATGCACGTTTCGTAATAGACTCATGGAGATCAAATAGCACCTTCTAAGCCTTTTTTTTCGGATATGGGTTAATTTTTTTGACTATTTTAGTTTGGGACTAAAAAACTTCATTTGGAATAAGTTTTTTGACTTTTTTAACTTTTGTCAGAGAAAAAATGAAATTATTATGATTTGAATGTGATGTTTTCTCTTATTAGATTAAAAAGTCTAATTTTTTTTGTTTTTTTGACTATTTTAATCCAAACCCTATATTCCAAACGAAACCTAATTTAGGCATGGTTTGGAAAGAGGGTTTGGAGGCTTTTTTGGCTAAAATAACTACAAAAAACAAAATAGACCTTTTAGTCCAATAAGATAAAATATCACATATAACCAATAATCAGTACATTATTTCTCTCACAAAAAAGTTGAAAAAATCAAAAAAATCAAAAGTCTTTTCCAAACCAGACTTTTTAACCCTAAACTAAAATAATTAAAAAAAAAACTAAAAAATCAACCCACTCTCCAAACCATGCCTAAGATACTCAACTGGAAAGAAACCCCCTCTTTCTAGATATATTTCAAAGACAACAAGAACATAAAAGAAAATCATTTTCAAAACACTTTTGATTTGGCACTTTTTGTTGTATCAGTAAACCAACTACTACTACGTGCCCGAAAAGAACTACAACTACTACGTACCCACAATTTCTTTCTTTTTTTATAATAATAATTTTTTTTCCAATTTAAATAATAAAGTAAATCAGAGATGGGTAGTTCATGAAATGATATAATTAGATAAAAGATATGATGGTGGATTGTGTGTGAAATGCCCCACCAATCTGTCTGAGAGAAAATAATAGTAACCATTAATGGAATTTAGTTTATTAGAGACTGCAGTGCTTTAATATTGCTCAGAATGTGTTGTCAATTTCGTGTTAATTTAGGTTAAAAATTAAAATCTGATATTTCAAGAGAGAAGTTGCATTTTTTCTTTAAAATTTCGTGTTTGAGAGAAGTACATTTTCTTTAAAATTTTGTGATTCACGGAGGAGTCGTATTTCAGAAAGTTTAACGTAAATCCTGACATTCTGAGCCCTCGTTTGGTAATGGACTATAATAAAGTTGATAGATTGTTTAGTCATAAAATATAAAATAAATTAAAAAATTAATAAAATAAAATATCACTTTTAAATTATAATAATTTCTTTTTTTCTCTCATAAAAATTAAAAAACTCAACATGAATGAACTTTTTAGCCCCAATCTAATAATCAAAAAATCAAAAAATAAACCCACTTCCCAAATAAAGCCTAAGTTTGGGCTCGAGTGTCGTTAATTTCTCTTTGCTTAACTGATTCTAGCGGATGACACAAGTGATCGTGTGCAATTTAGATAAACAGAATAAAAATAAATAAATAATTAATTAATATTATGATATGTATGTTGCCTAAGTGATATGAAGTGGTAAGTGTATTTTGAATGAAATCCAATGTCTTACTAGATAAAGTTACCACGTAGTATGAGGCAAGTAAGGTTTTACTACAACAACGGGTCTTTTGGGAAGTAAGTTATAATTCACCTTTCAGATTATGACTCACTTCCCTTTCTCACAAAAAATTGGTTATAAATAATTTTTAATCAATTTTTAACTACAAAACTGATTATAACTATCTTTTCAAAATAACCCTTAATAATAGTATAGATTACAATTTGTGAATGACATTAACTATTGGGATTTGATATGTACGAGTAGGTCTAAGAGCGTCAGATCAAATTTGATAAAAAACTTGAGTAAACTTTGGAAATGCTCTAATGTGACCTTATCTGTGTCTAGAATATTCTGAAATGGTGGTGTTTGGGAACAAAGTTTCCAAATTTTTTTCTCATTTTTTTCATTAAAAGACAAAAGTTTTGCAAACCAAAAAAAATACATCCAAACAAAATATCACATCAACCCATAATCATTTCACTTTTTCTCTCACAAACATCAACCAACCACATAAAAACCCAACTATATTCCCAAACACAAAAATTTTTTATCTAATAAAAACCTATATTAATAAAATCTACATAAAAACTCACTTCCCAAACACCCACATTATTTGGTATAGTTTATTATAGATAGAGAGTTTATAATCTAAAATTAGAAGCAAAAAGTATTCTTTAGCCAACTTTTGAAAATATATATTTTTAAGTCAAGTTTGGCTAAACTAAAAAAGTACACTTATTTTATCTTTTTATTTTTTTTAGGTCACATCAATCAACATCTCCTCTCTATTTTTTCTACACATAATACAAGAAAAGTCAAAAAGTACACTTATTTAGTCTTCCCAAACTTGGTCTTAGTTTATTTTAAATTATTTTTACTTAATAAATTATATGGAGAAACTAAACCGAATAATTTAGCGTTAATTCCTAAAATAAAAAACTATAAACAGCTTAGATAAATGGTAAGAAACTTCCCCAATATGACTGTTGACTTTTTTAGTTTTATTTGGTTTGGAATATTTTAAATAAGTGTACTTTTTCAATTTTTATAAAAAAATTTATAGAAAAGTAAAGAAGAAATGTTAATTGATGTGATCCAAATAAATGTACTTATACAAAAAAGTGCACTTTTTTGACTTAATTCACAAACTCTAATTGAAAATAAGTTTTGCTAAAATCATCACTAAAAATAATTTTATGTGACATTTTTTTGCATATGTTGTTAAAAATTAATAATTAGTGACTTTTTTTTGTCACAATTTTTTTAAAAATTGTCGCTAAAATTTACATTTAGTGATTTTTTCTATAACAAAATTTTCAAACTGTCACTGAAAGTTAAAATTTTTTGATTTTTTTTTATGTTTTTTTAAACTGTCACTAAAATTTATAATTAATGACATTTTTTGTGACAAAATTTTCAAACTATGGTAGAAAATTAACAATTAGTGATATTTTGTAATACCGTTTGATAAAAAAAATACCATTAATTATCATAAGACTTATTGGATAATAAATTTACTTATTAAGACCTACATGTAAGTCTCCTTTAATATTTTAGGGTTATATTAGCAAGATTCTTAAATAGCTTTGAATAACAATGCTCAAAAATTAATCAACTTGTTTGGTTTTAGTTTTTAGAAAACACTCTTCAGAAAATTTTATTTTTTTATTTTCCATATATTTTTTTTGTTTTCAATGATTTTTTTTAAAATATTTTAAGCAATTTTTTAAAATTTTTAGAAACCTAACATAAATACATTTAAAAAGTATAATATTTGTGAAAAAAATATTTAAAAAATTCACTAAATACCAAAAATACGAAAATTCAATACCTTTTTCATATTTTTGTGCATTTATTAATTTTTTAAAATATTTTACTATTTAGGTACATCTAAGTAAGGTATATCTAAAAAATTTACTAAAAAACAAAAAACACGAATAATAAGGTAGCGTTTGGTAATGTTTACATTTTTTTTTTTTTATGTTTACAAAAAATTTATAAACTATTTTTTGTTTATTTTTAGAAAAACATAAATTACAAACGCGTTTGGTTTGAACAAAATGTTTAAAAAAATTTAAAAACACAAACGAAAAAATGTGTTTGTTCAGGCCTAGAATATTTATATTTATTTTTTTTTATTTATGACAATGGAATCACACACATTATAATTGAAAAAATAATAATTAAAAAAAATAATTGAAAAAAAACTTATTAAAAACTTACCGAATTATTCTCTCTATTTTTTGATAGGTATTTTTAATTAGTAAAAACTTACTAAATAAATCTCTTTCCTAAACAATCAATAATTTTTTTAAATTTTTATAACAAAAATCTAACTTTTTTGGAAGCTGCCAAACAGTTCTTAAATTTTGCTCTTGATTATAATTTTCAATTAGTAAAAAATTACATTATACATGTCTGGTTTATTATCATTATTATTATTTGGAACTATCATAATCTTTGCATGTGCTTCATAACAGAAAGATGAGATCAAGAAACAAAACCCAAGAACCAGGTGATAAGTAGTGAATCAAAAAAGTATTTGAGAAAATATTATTTTAATAATTTTTAAATTTTTTATTACAAAATATATAAAAAAAATAGAGAAAGTGATATAATTTATCAGACGCTTTGAATTTTTGACTAAAACTTTAAATTATTAAACGAGACCTGTTTCCGTCTAGAAAATTAGTTGGGACTAAAAAATATAAAAATATAAAAAATTAATAAGATAAAATATCATATTTAAGTTATAATTATTTTATTTTATTTTTATAAAAAAATAAAAAAACTAAAAAATCAACAAATTCTTTCCAAAAAATTAAAGAGGGAGCAATTTTCAAATCATTTCCTTTTTGATATTATCTTCATATAAAAAAAAATTTAAAAATATTAAAATAATATATTTTCAAGATCTTATAAAAAAAATCAAAAAAAATTAATTGAAAAATATTCTTTTCAAACGAATACTTATTAGAGAGAGAAACATGGGAGAGAAAGTGATGAGTGGCAAAATTCAAGAGGGAGAAAATGTAGGAAAGTGAAGAAGAAGAAAAGAAAAGAAAAAAAAAATTAGAGAGATGTCATGGATTCACCTTGTCTCTGTCCATCTGATAATTTAATCTTGTACTGTGCTGACAGATGAGATATGTATCAGCTTTATCGATCCATGGTTAAAAATCTCTCTCCCCACTCTCCTCTCTCTCTTCTCCCCCTCTGAGAAAGAAAGATAAAGAAAGAGAGAGAGAGAGACATCTCTCATAAAACTACTTTCTGTTCCCTTCCCTGCATTTTCTTCACTGACAGAGGAATACCTGCACACTTCCTCACGCACGCACGCATACTCAAAACAGAACTACTCACAGAGCGAGAGAAGAGAGAAGAAGAAGAAGACACACATCACCCACTTTCTCTCTCTCTCTCTCTCTCTCTCTCTCTCTAGCCACATGGATATGATAAGGGCTGCAGCAGAGTTGCAGAGAGAGATCAGAGAAGAAGACAGAGCAGAAACCCAGAATTATTATTATAATTTCGCCTTTCTCTGCCACTTGATTCATCAAATCCCCATATAAAATGCCCAACAACTCTCTCTTCTCTTATTACCCATAACACAGAGCTATGGTGGTGAATTAAGCTTGAAAATACACTATCAGATTTGAGATACTCTACTCACTGTTTGTTTCTTTTATTATTGTTATTATTATTTTTCAATGGAAACTTACCACCATTTTGACAACTCTGATTCAAACTTGCCTCCCGGGTTTCGATTCCACCCAACTGATGAAGAACTCATCACTTACTACCTTCTTAAGAAAGTCTTGGACTGTAATTTCACAGGCAGAGCCATCACTGAAGTCGATCTCAACAAATGCGAGCCATGGGAGCTTCCTGGTAAGAAAATTTTCAAAACCCATTTCATTTTTGAACATTTTGATCACTACCCATTTCATTTTTGCCAATTTTGATCACAACCCAGTTCAATCTCGCAACCTCGATGACATTATTGTGTTTCTAATCCGATGTTTCTTTGATGTGTGTGGACTTGACGGCAGAGAAAGCGAAGATGGGGGAGAAAGAGTGGTACTTCTTTAGCTTGAGGGACAGGAAGTACCCAACTGGGTTGAGGACGAATAGAGCCACAGAAGCTGGGTACTGGAAGGCGACAGGGAAGGACAGAGAGATTTACAGTTCGAAGAGTGGTTGTCTTGTGGGGATGAAGAAAACCCTAGTTTTTTACAGGGGGAGAGCTCCCAAGGGAGAGAAGAGTAACTGGGTCATGCATGAGTACCGTCTTGAAGGCAAATTTGCTTACCATTACCTCTCTCGAAGCTCCAAGGTTTGATGATCACTCTCTCTCTCTCTCTCTCTCTCTTGGTTTTCTCTGTTGTGTGAACAGCTAGGTTTTTTTGACCCGGTAACGAAGGCTATGGAGTTATTAAAATCATTTGAAATTTAATACTATTGAATATGATAATTTGGATAATATGATAATAAAAGGGGAAACGCTTTTTGGGCTCATCTGGTATGCACTTTTTGTTCATAAAATATAACTTTAGCTATACACAACATTTCATAACTTTCAATGATTCATAACTTTCATTATAAATTGTAATTTTAATTAAAAAAAACATTTTTTATTCAAAATCTTGAAATCTTATTATTTTATTATAAAAAAAAAAATACACAAATATAGCCATAGTGATATGACAAAGATATGAATTATTGTTACGAGTAATGCTGTTAATAAGTTTAATTTTTACTCTAATTACTTACTTTGAACCATTCACTTGTATAAATGATGCATGAAAATACTTGTAAATATAAAAAATGTGATTCAATATTATTCTGTAAATTAGGATTTTTTAAATTTATTTTATATATCGTGGTAGATTTGTTGTAAAAGATGAGAGATGTCTTATCTAATTCTATTTGAAACTTTTTGTAATAAAAATATGCACCAAATAAATTTATTCAAAATTTTTCTAATACACCTAAATGTTTAAATCTCCATTTAAAATGAATTTGCGATTTCTTTTTTAAAACAATTTGATTGTATTTCTTAAAACGTTTGTATTGTCCTCGTCACATTCCCACCAATGGTCGTCTTTAGCATTTATGTTGAGTCATTTATTCAACCTCTATCATTGTGAAACGCATGTCGTTTTTTGGCATGTGCCTAGCATTATTTAATTTAGATTACCACCGCCTTATTTAAGTCATGTCGTTTTTCTATCATGTTATTTTGAATTCAACATATATTATGTTTTTTTTTTTTTTTTTTAAAAATTAAAAAATATACTAATGTAACCCTTCCCAAATAACTCTTAGGGTTGGTTGGTATGTTCTGAATAAATGTATTTTTTTATTTTTTATGAATAAAAGATTTGGTTTGAAGTAATATAATGGAAGGTGATGTGATTTAAATAAAATGATATAATTTAAATAATAGAATAATAATTTTTTAATTTTTTGACTTTTTCAGGATGTTAATCTTGACCTTAGTATGTCTTGTGAGTTGATTAAGCATTCCAAAAAAAGTAGATTAATGCTATATATATTAATTAATGTACTAATTAGTATATTATTTGATGATGTTACATAATTTAAGATATTTTTAATATTTGTAATTTTTATAATAATAAAATATGGTGTCATAACTATTATTAATACATTAATTGATAAATGTAACAAGTTTGAAATCTATATTTATATGACAAAGTTATGTTTAATTTTTTCAGCTGAAAAATTATTAGACTTTCCATGTTTTGATTTACTTAGGTCATTTTACGCAAACAAAAGCATGCATTAGAGTTGTGATTGTTAACTTTCATCTTCCATGATCTTAGGACGAGTGGGTGATATCCCGGGTGTTCCAAAAGAGTGGCTCCGGCGGCGGCTCCGCTGTGGCCGGTAGTGGCGGCAAAAAATCACGACTCAACACCGGCATCAACCTCTACCCAGAAGTCAGCTCTCCCACCTCCTCCTCGTCCCTCCCACCACTCCTCGACTCCTCCTCCTCCCCTTACGCCGCCGTGACAGACCGCCAGAGCTGTTCCTACGACTCTAACGCCGCCGCCAAAGAGCACGTGCCCTGTTTCTCCACCGCTATTGCCGCCACCAACTTTAATTCCCATGTACCCTTCGACCTCCCTCCGCCGCCGCCACTCAACACGGTGGTGGACCCCTCCGCCGCCCGTTTCTCGAGAAACATTGGCGGCCTCCAGGGTTTCCCTAACTTGAGGTCATTGCAAGAGAATCTTCAGCTGCCGTTTTTCTTCTCTCCGGTGGCGCCTCCGCCAATGCACAATGGCAGCGATATGGGTGGTTGTAGCTCTGTTGGGAGCTGGCCGCCTCCGGAGAATCCGAAGGTGGAGGGTGGTGGTGGTGGTAGGGTGGCATTCGGTGCCACTGAGCTTGATTGCATGTGGAGTTACTAAGTTTTAGGGTTTATGATGAGCTATCTCTATCTCTATCTCTATCTCTATCTATTTGTCTATGGATATGGTTATTAAGGTGTTGAGTTTGTGATTGTATGGAGTTTTATTAGGTACGAAGTCCTGGTTTTTAACTAGCATGTTTAGGGTGGTTATGGTATTGTTTTTCTGTCATTTGAACAACCTTTGTATTGGTTGTGTTGTTTAATATATTATTGCTTGCGTCTACTTTCATATATTTCCACTAGGTGGATGTTGTTTACAAAGCAACCTTTCTTAGTAATATATATATATGGTTTTTAAATTAAAAATAGTTTTAAAAAATTCAATATTGTTATGTAGTTTTAATGCATACCATTTTAGTTATTATTTTATGCGAAATGATATTTGAATTCATTTTGTTTCATATTTATTCTTTAAATTTAATATTGTGTAAATAAAAAGTTGATTAATGATTAAAGAATTATTGATTTAAGCTTTATTTGGAAGTTATGAATTTTAGTCAAAAAAATAAAATAAAAATATAAACATTTTTATACATATATTTTTTTACGATAAATAAAAATATTAATTCTCGAACACCCCTGAGTATATCAACTGTTTATGATGACATTGTGATTTGTATTGTGTTATTGTGAAAAAATAAACAATAATGCTACATTTTTTTTTTTCTACAACTCGTACGTAATTGTAAATTCGCAATATTTGAAAGAAGGCCTCCCAACAATAAAATAATTTATTTTTATTTTTCACTAGTTGGAGAATATTTATAATATTAAAAAATTACATTCCCTTTGATAATATATTTAAATAATAATCTAT
Organism: Camellia japonica; assembly: GCA_030407325.1. Classification (NCBI taxonomy): domain Eukaryota; kingdom Viridiplantae; phylum Streptophyta; class Magnoliopsida; order Ericales; family Theaceae; genus Camellia; species Camellia japonica. Next base: position 28,185,321 of record JAPPVO010000031.1, on the reverse strand, counting down.
TTGTAAATAATAACAACAATACAAGAAAGGACAATAAGGACTTTTACAATGAGAAAAATAAAATATTATTATTATTTTTTATGTTGCTAATGATTTATTTTTATTTTATAATTTCTCTGTTGAAAGTATACAATATGATCAATTAAATTTGTTCAATTGATTCTACAACATAAATTTTTAAGTAAAATTTATTTACAAGCCATTAGTTTCTATTGATTTTAAGCTTTCGTTTGAGATATGAATTGGTTTTTCACTTTTTAATTATTTTAGTTTGCGATTAAAAAGTCTCGGTTAGGATAAGTTTTTTGATTTTTTTTACTTTTGGGGAGAAAAAATAAAATGATTATTGTTTGGATGTGACATTATCTCATTGACTTTTTAGTCTATTTTATTTTTTTTGACTATTTTAATATAAACTATTTATGCTAAACATAGCCTAAGGCCTCGTTTGGGAACATGCTAATTTAGTAACTTTTTAGTTATTTGGCTAAAATATAAGCTAAAAAAAATAGTATATTTGGGATGACTTTTTGGCTTTTTACAAAAAGATGTGCAAAAAGTAGAGAGAAAAGAGAATACTTTTTGGTATGTGTTGTTCGCTTTTTGACTTTTTTAGTAACTTTTTGACTAAACCGACATGTTGCCAAATGAGGCCTAAGAATATCAAGAATTTTGATTAATCAGTGATACTACTATTAGCCACTCAATTTTTCATATATATTAGTTTTTTAAGATTATAAAAAATGTCAAAGAAACAAAACTGTCAAAAAAATTACTAAAAAATCGACTCTAAGCAGTCTCTACCAATGATCCCATTTCAACTATGGACATCATTTTCTACCGCATTTTTTTGCAACCTTCCAACAATTGGAATAAGAGTATAGGTTGGGTTTCTCTTTTAAGTTCAGATACTAATTTGAGAGAATTCGTAGGGATTTTGGGTTCCATTATTTTTGAGCACCATGCAAAGAAACATATATATTAACTAGAGGATAAAGATATTACAGACTTTGCAATTTTATGTGCTGGTTCAACCAACACTCTAGGCACTTTAGTTACACATAAGAAATGAAAGGCAGAGCTTAACATCAAGATATCTTGTAACACCACATCTACCTCCCAAGCATAACAAAATTTTTGTGCACAACTATCAACTAAAACTTTACAATCAGAAAAAAGGGACAGGCATTGAATTTTCTTCGAAATCGCCCACTTGATAGCTTCCAAGAGGGCTCTAGCTTCTGCGAGCAATGGAGACGACAATCGAGTAGAAATCCCTTGTTGGTATACCTGCCGTTGGTAATCATCAAAACAGACCCAAGCAATTCCTGCTTCTCTTGTGGCCTGTTGCCATGCGCCATCCACCACACAAGTAAACAGCTGAAAATCATTAGGAGTCACGCAATTATTTGCAAGGACACAACAGTGGGTCGAAGATGAATCATTTAACAGTGCAGTCTGATAGTCCAAACTAGCATGTGAAACGTCTACGGAGTTGTTGGACCATTGCCTTTTAAAATTATCAACCAGAGATAATGTTTGTTCAATGGATAATTGTTCATTTTGAAAAACCTTAAGGTTACGCTGTCGCCAAATTGCCCAAAGGATAGCCACTGAATAGAGAATAACCCCATCCTCCTGAACAGAAGTTGTCCACTCCGCCCACCAAATATGAAAGCCCACCGGGTGACCGATAGAGAAGTTCAGACCCAAATTTGTGCCCCTCCAAACTCGTTGAGACCACTGGCACTCAAAGAAAAGATGCTCTCTTGTTTCCTCAGTTTGACCACAACGAGCACAAATTGTATCAATAGGAATGCCTCTTTTATTACGCCATTTGACCGGAAGGATATTATAAAGACATTTCCATAAAAATAAGCACAATTTAGGGGGCAAGTTTAACTTCCACAATTTTTTCCAAACAAAAATATCCACTGTATTAGCATTGGAAGTTCCCTCGTTTCGACGTTTAATAGCCAACCAATATCCCGACTTAACCGAGAAGATCCCATTTGTAGTACCAGTCCACACCAATCTATCTGGGCACGAAACCAAAGGGATGTAGATACCTAGTATCAACGGAACCACTTCTGCTGGAAACAACCAAGAAAGCAAATCACCTCTCCAACTATGATTCGAAGAATCGATCAAATGTGCCACTCTCATATCTGGAAAGAAACTGGACAGCTCCAAACCTCTCAGGGTTGAGCTCCCCGGGATCCAAGTATCCTCAAAGGTTTGATGGACTGCCCATTCCCAACCCTCCAGATTAGACCCTCCTTTAGTAATTCCCGACCCCACATTAAGCTTTTCCATCCCCAAGACGCAGCTTTAGCACACGGAATGGTGAGAAAGCTTTTGCCAAAACTATATTTCCCTAATAACACTGAGGCAACCAAAGAAGTCGGGTTGAACAAAACTCGCCAAGCTTGCCTTGCTAACAGCGCCTGATTAAAAGCACCCAATTCTCGAAAACCCAACCCTCCCTCATTTTTAGGAATACACAAACTGTCCCATTTTTTCCAAAACACCCCATGTCCCAGATCTGACTGCCATAAGAAGCGCCGAATAATGGTGTTCAGTTTCTGGAGAACCCCACTTGGAATTTTAAAAACAGACATGAGGTAGATAGGGACAGCTTGCAGGACGTGTTTAACCATAATGCATCTACCAGCAAAGGATAACAGCCTGCATTTCCAGCCTTGCAACTTACGTGAAACTTTCTCAACCAAAATATTAAAGACTTCCCTTTTAGGCCTCCCAGAATAATGCGAAGATGCTCCCAAATAAACGCCAAGATTAGGGACAACTTTAAAACGAAATATAGAATCCAAGTTGCCCCTTTCTCGGCCTCCAAAATTGGGGCTGATGTACAACTCAGACTCGGAGATGTTAATTCGTAGCCCAGATTGTGCACAAAACGCATTTAAAAGCCATTGTAAGCACCATACCTCTTCTCCTTTGAATTGCATAAATAAGAAGCAATCATCAGCAAACATTAAATGAGAGACTGGAGGGGAGTGCCGACTAATAGCTATACCCCGACAAATACCTTGCTGTGCAAAATGAGCCAACCCCTCTGATAAAGCTTGCATAACCAGAATGAACAAATAAGGCGACAATGGATCCCCTTGACTCAGCCCAGCTTTATGGGTGAGAAATTCCGAGGGATGACCATTGAGTAAAACAGAAAAAGAAACTGTGGAAACACATTGATGAATCAACTGTACCCAATGATCACTAAAACCCATACACCGAAGTACAGAAAGCAAAAACTCCCAATTGACCCGGTCATAGGCTTTATTCATATCCAACTTTAGACCAAAAAACATCTTACGCCCTTTTTTAGTATGCCGAATAAATTCAATCACCTCGTGAGCAAGCATGATATTATCAGAAATAATGCGACCCTGAAGAAAAGCACTCTGATTAGGGGCAATTAAAGTAGGCAGCACCTCACGCAGTCAATTGGCCAACACTTTAGACCCAATTTTGTAGATTACATTGCAGAGACTAATTGGTCGAAAGTCATTGACAGTCATCGGGTCCTTAGTCTTCGGGATTAAGCAAATGAAGGTTTTGTTAAACTCTTTAAGCAAAAAACCCGACTGAAGAAAAGCTAGCACTGCTTCAACAATTGAAGGTCCCACAGTACTCCAATGGTGTTGATAAAACCCCGCAATGAAACCATCCGGCCCCGGAGCTTTGAGTTTACCCATTTGAAAAACCGCAGTTTTGATCTCAGCCTCATTAAATGGGAGATTCAATAAATGTTGATGGGTCTCACTTAGTTTACTACTAAAAACAGAAAGTAAATCAAAATGAGAAGGAAAAGCACCTGGAGAGGACCGAGTTGGAATAGAAAGTGGATCATCACAGTGAAACAGAGCTTTGAAATGATTGAGAAATGCTTGATGAATCTCCTTCTGGTCTGTGAGTAGAAAACCATCCTCCCGTTGTAGAACAAGAATTTGAACCTTCTTCTTCTTTCAAGAGGCCATTTGATGAAAAAATCTAGTATTCTTGTCCCCCAACTGTAACCAGTGCTGCTTCGACCGTTGAGCCCAATATAATTCCTGTTTGTTCAGGAGCTCATCTAGGCGTTGCCGAAGATTCCAGTCTGCCTCCGAGTCAGCCATGCTTCGAAAATGCCTCTGTTTCTGCTACAATAACCCCCGTACCTCATTAATTTGCCCCTGCAGACTCCGATATGACAGACTACTCCAATTACGTAGGTGATTAAAGACAATCTGCTGCTTTCAGCACACTGCAAATTGGCTAGAGCCAGGAACCGAAACATTTCACGCCCGCGGAATGATTTGAGACAATGAATCATCTTTCAACCAGACTGCTTCAAACCTCTGAACCCTCTTAGAGGGTCTGAACACCAAATTTGTGTCGAATATCAACGGGCTGTGATCCGACCGTTGAATAGGTAAAACAATGAGCGAAGCGCTTGGGAATTTGTCAAACCAGTCTGTTGAGACCAACACACGATCCAGCCTTTCGTAAATAATATCCGAACCAGCTCTGTTATTGCTCCAGGTATACCACACCCCTTGATTTGGAACTTCAATCAGTTGCGTATGAAAAATCAGATTATTAAAGGGGGTCTCACCTCTAATTCGACGGTGCTTAGGACTCCATTTCTCAGTCAAATTTCTCACCTGATTAAAATCCCCAACAAGCACAAACGGCCCCGCGCAGCTTCGGATTTTCTGTTCTAATTCCAACCAAAAAGGTGCTCTATCCTTCATAGCAGGGGGTCCGTAAACCAAAAACATATACCACTTACCCATAAGCTTATCCAACACTTCCAGAATCAACCAGCGGTTAGAAACTTCCACCCCAACCATATCAAAGTGATCATCCCAAACAGCCCATAATCCTCCCCTACTACCCTGACAATCCCTGCCGAAGCTAGGCTTATAACCCAAAGACATCCCCAAAAAATCCACCCGATGAACTAATTTTTTTGTTTCACTTAAGAAAATCAAATTTGGCCTCCATTTCTGGGTCAATTGTTTGACTGTTCGAACTGTAAGGGGATGACCCAAACCCCTACAGTTCCAGCTAAAGATCCTCATGGCGCCCGAGGAGGTTGTTGTGGGACAACCTCCTGAGAAACCCGGCATGAACTTGATCAGGTGAAGAGAGCCCGAGATCCTCCAGCCGTACCGCCTCTTGGTCAACAAAACAGCGCTGCAAGTCAGACCAATGAGCAGGATGTATGGACTGCTCACTATTTGCCGTGGAACTGTGCTCCGAATCGTAACCCAACTCCGAGCCCCCCACACTCCTTGGAATGACACACCCTTGGATTTGAGACGACGTTTACGCCAACGGAAACCACCATCCTCAACCAGCCCACGACCCTTACGTTGACCCAGCAATTGCCGCTTCTGACATCTCCCAAATCTGACCGGATCTCTGCGTGATCTAGAGCCACGCCGATGACGCCGTAAAGCTGCATCTAGCCTCGAAGAAATAACACTCCGCGGAGGAAGATGATCGTCTGGAGCCCGAACCGAAAGTAACCTGCTATTGACTAGACCACGGCGAGTTTTCCTCCTTCGTCGGCCACCGTAATGCACTAACACAACCGAATCCGACACTCCACCAAAATCGGGGTTATAAGACTCCTCCGCCTCGCCCCTTCCTTCCACCTCAGTCACACCCTCAGAGTAATAAGCCTCAACTACATCTTGATGGAGACCCAAATGACGCCTTTTAATGGGAGGCCCAGCAAACCATTTGTACACCAAATTGTCATCAGCCAAAGGAATAAAAGGACCTGGCCCATGGGAACTAGAGCCCCTGGTTGAGACCCACTAGACTGAGACAGCCCCCTCTTCTCAGGCCCAGAGTCCAACAAGGCCCGCTGGCCCAAATGGCGTTCTCCATATGGTAGATTAAATCTACGGCCCACCCCAAGCGATGGAATGGACTGAACTGTATTATCCCAGTCCATAAATTCAAGAAATCTATGGCCCATCAGTTCCATCCGCATCTCGGCAGACCACTGTCCTGCACGCCATAGCTCCATCCTATCAAATTGATCACCATCAATCATGAGCCGTCTAGCATTAACACCCAAAGATTGCAATCCTTCAGCCCATTTATTCCACATTAATTCTAAGTCAACCACTGAGTTTACCGGGTCGTTGGGTAGTTATGTAAAAACCTGAGTTGACTCAGAGTGGGCATTTTCGACCACCCCATCCTCCTGAAGCTGGTCACCAACAACACCGGTTTGCAAAGAATGATCCAGAATATGCCTGCCATCCTCCGCCTGCACCGGTGCCAAAACTGGATCCGCTGCAAGCTCCGAGTCATGAAAAGAATTGGTATGGTTGGAGCGAGTCGGAAACAACCCCTCCTCTTCATGTGCAATACCAGATTCAGAAACATGCATCATATTGGGGCGACGAGCTAACCGTGTTGAACGACGATCCTCCCGATGAGCATTCGCCCGAATACTGGACGTATACATCAGTTGGCCTTCTTGATGCATCACTCTAGTCCCCAAGCGTTGAGCCACACTAGCCAGATGAGTTTGAATGAGATGTTGACCTTCCAGAAATGGTGTTGCACACTGGCCATCCGTATGACCAATCCTTCCACATTTCCGACACAGACGACAGAGACGTTCATATTGACATGCAATCCAATGATGAGTGTCGTCTTGAAACTTAAGGAAAAAACCACTAATCAATGGGGCCTCCAAAGAAATCCACACCTTTACCCGCAAGTAGCGAATATTCCGAGGATAAAGAGGATCCACATCAACCTGGAGAACCTCTCCAATAGCCTTACCCAAGCAAAGGCCAGCCTCGTGAGTATAACACTCAAGCGGTAACCCGACCAATCGGACCCAGATCGCCGCTTGAGGGATAACTAACTTCTCTAACACCAGCTGAGGGCGCCAAGAATCGACCGTGAAAAAAGCTCCAACAACAGCATAAGGTGCATTGGCAACCACCCTATGTAAATCAGCTGCATGCTCAAAAGAGAGGATGTAGACATTCTTACTACGACCAGTAACATGCATGAAGCCCTCCAGCTGCCACAGATCATCTAGGTAAGATTGCATGAGATAGACATTGAACTCCCTTGTATCATGTATGCATCCAACTAAACAGTTTTGATAAAGACTACGACCCACACCCCAGATGTCCTCAGCTATTTCCATACTCACCCCGCACCGAGGATGATGCGAGGAGAGAGGAATATACGCATGAGGGTGAAAAGCAGATCGCCGTTCTTTAGAAAATTCACTGCCTACTCCAGTATCACTGCTGTCAATCCAGCTCCCATCTCGAGCAAAACCCCCAGAAGTCCCTGCCATCTCAAGAAGGAACTAAAACAAACAAACCCCAACACCAAAAGCCACCGAGCTGCCACACACCAGAAATAGGAAAGCAGAGAAAAAAGCACCAGAACTACCCAAAACGCAAAACCCAAGTAGGAAAAACCTGAAGAAAGCTTCTCCAAAACGAAGAAGAAACCGGCTCTCTAGAGAGAGAAAATCTTCAAATGGATAGTTTTGATGCAACTGGGTTCCATTATAAGTACCGTTTTGAATCTTTGAACTAGCCATTTGGTAATGTCTTTCACGAATAATTATTTATGGAACAAAATCAAGTCAATCTGATCAATGTAATTTTGTTGGGCTGTGATTGAGACTCCTTCAAGCCTCTACCCCCATCACTCCCACACACACACGTGGGGTTGGTGATTGGAGAAAAATAATAATAATAATAATAATAAAAATAAAAAATAAATAAATAAATTGGCCAATCAGAGGTCTGTGGGGGTCGTGGGGTGACCTCAGAGGGGGTTCGGATCTTTTTCCAATTGAAAATGACTGAGGCCCCCAGTGGGGGTAACCCCAGCACCCCCACTGTTTTTTCATTGGCTGGGAATTTTTTTTTCAAGCCTTGCTCTCACAGGGGGCTATGTGGCGCTGGGGATGCTGGGGGTCAACACCACTGGGGTCCTCAGCACGATTGTTTTCCAATTTTGTTTTTTAAATAAATAAATTAAGGAAAATACTTTGAACCTCCAGTAAGGATGATCCCACCACCCCCACTGATTTTTGATTAGATGAAATTTTTTTTTTTTTTTTAACCTTGCCCTCACAGCCCCTACGTGGAGGTGGGAGATGCTCAGGGTCACCCCCCACTGGGGGTCCCAACAGGGCTCATAAATTAAGGCCTTGTTTGGAAAAACTAAATAAGTTCACACTTTTTATCTTGTTATCTTTTTTGGGTTACATCAATCAATATCTCTTCTCTATTTTTCTACACATTTTTTTATAAAAAGTCAAAAAATACACTTATTTAGAATATCCCAAACAACCCCTAAATTGGAAAGATTGGTAGATCTCTATTGCTGGGTTCACCGTCCTATGTAGTATTTTATTATTGGGTGATCATCGGTGCACTCAAATATTTTCAAATTTTTAAACCACCAATTAAATCTTAATAACAATTTTCTATTGTGAATAAATTTTGTAACAATTTTTTTACATGAGTATAGTTGTCCATCAAAATTGGGCATATATACATGACATAACATTTTAGGGTGAAATATCAATAAATTTCAAAATGTGATATTAAAAATTATTTAATTCTTTATTTTTTCTTATGAATTAAAAAATCTCATTAAATTGAAAATTATATAAAAATGTAGTCACTTACATGTTTGAGTTTAATTTTTGAAAGATAAAAGTAGATTTCTCCAAATGTGAAATTACACATTTGCGCAATCCGCATTATAGAGGTTTGGAATTTTCCTACTTCTAGAGCAAATTTCACGTTATGAACAAGAACGTAACATTCCAATAGCATAACACTTTAATATAATACACTAAAACCTTCTTAGTGTACTTTTTTCTAAACGTAACATTCTAAAAGAACTTTTATTGTATTTTTTCCAAATGTAAACACTGCAATGTAATACACACAAAAATTGCTTAGTGTCTTTTTTCCAAATGTAACACACTTCAATGTAACACATAAAAAAATATTAAAAAATTTCTTAGTGTGCTTTTAAAACTCATAATTTGAAATTATACATTTGTCCAAAACTTAATAAGGGATTTTTATACTCCTTTTGGAATGATTTAAAAATCACACATCTTTTTTTTTTTTTTTTTAGTGTTTACATTGGAGTGTTACATTTAGAAAATGAACAGTAAGGAGTTTTTTTTGTATATTACATTTTGGAGTGTTACATTGGAGTGTTACATTGGAGTGTTATAGTTTAAAATTAATCATTTGTCCAAAACTTAGTAAGGAGTTTTTGTACTCCTTTTCAAATGTTTGAAGAATCTTACATCATTTGAAATGTTTAAAAAATCTCATATTTTAAGTTATTTTTGTATTAATTTTGAAATGTTTGAATATCACACATTTCAAGTCATTCCAAATAGAAAATATTCTTATATAAAAATTCATTTAAAATTTGATTATTATAGATTGTGCATTTTACATTTCTAGCGCGCACACAAAAAAATAATAATAATAATAATAATAGAAATGAAGATATAATCGTAAATTCATCTTTTTAAATTATATATTAAATTTAACTTTTCAAAATCAATAATAGTAATTGGTCTATAAAAAAAAACTTAAGATTAAACGGATCATTATTTCTTGAGATTTATAAATAAATTTTTAATTTTATTTATTTATTATTTGGTGTCATTATTGGAGTAATGGTCAGGGCAAGTAATTGTCAAGAGTGTACGGATGATACAGTGGAAGGGTGGTGGCTAATGATCCGCCTTTTTTCATCAAATGCTCTTTCTATTTCATGGAACGTTCCTTTTATAAAAAAAAATTATTTATTGTTTGTTTCAGTAATAATGCATTGCATTTGAAGTCATCCGCGAGGCTCATTTACATGCGGTTTGTTCTCAGCGTGTTAATGATGCCGACTCACCTTGATTCAAATCCTTCTGTTGAATAGATCATATATAATATAAAAAAATTAATAAGCGTTGGTTTGACAATGAATTTTTTAGTTAGTTTTTTAGTTTTTTTTATTTTTTAGCCTGAGACTTTTTTAATTGTTGATATTTTTATTTGGCTTTTTTGACTCTTTGACTTTGGAATGATGTATTATTTTTTTTTGTCTTTTTACTTATTTTGTCGTTTTGTGATTTTTTGATTATTTTTTTTAATCCTTTTATGCTTATTTAGCCCAAAAGGAAAATCAAACACCACCTAAATAAACAACTAACAAAATAATAAAATAGTAATAAAATAAAAAATTAACAAAATTTTGATAATATTTTAAAATAATTAGGACCTAATCATGATTACAGATGTTTGATCAATTTAAATTTTTCGTAGATGATATACTTAATGAATCTTACAATAAACCATCTTGTGCCCTAAAATACAATAGATTTTGTCCTCATGATGTGGGATAAGTCTTCCAATGTGAGATTAATATAATTATATCAAAATTTTAAATAGGTCTATCTAATTTTTTGTTCTCTCTCTAACATTAACCTTATTTGGGAAGTTGAATATGAGATAAAATAATTAATAAAGACAAAATAAATAAAAATAGTCAATAAAATAAAATATTATATTCAAATTATACTCATTTAACTTTTTCTCTCACAATTATCAAATTAACTACAGAAAAACCAATTATAATTTCTATGGGGACATAATTTTTGAATGACAACACGTGGCCGAGGTGTCACCGAGGTGCCACCAAGGTGCCACGTGTCTTGGTCAAGACGCCGAGATCATCTCGGCTAGACCGAGGTTATCTGTGAAGATACCGGAATCCGGGATAAGTGGATAAGGGACAAGAGTCCTAGAATGAGAGAGGACTTCAGTTTGGATAAAGATAAGACTCTAAGAGAGTTTATCCCAATTCTACTGGGAGTCCAAGATTAGCAGTAATCTTAAGTCTATTGAAGCTAGGCTTCTATTGGGATTAGGTTTGTGTTGGCTATAAAAGAGAGGCACCCTCATGGGTCTAAGGTATGCTTTTTAATATTCTGAATAGTGAGTTAAATACTTTTGTTATATTTGAGAGATAATTGACTTGATCGTAGGAGTGTCCTCGGGTAGATGAACTACCGCCGAAATCTCTTCTTCTTGTTACAGGTCGTTCGGGCTTAATCTATTCTGCCAGTGTTCTCCAGCTGAGTGCTTGATTGGCAGTGTGGTTGGAAATTGACACACGCAATTTGACGCCGTCTGTGGGAAAGAAAGGAGAATAGATGCCTGCGGAGGAACGACGAGATGAAGGGAATGGCGAACAAATTGGCAGACATGCAAACAGTCGTCAATTTCATGATGCAGAACAACGTCATGCAGCCACCATTGCCGCTACAAGATACGCCGATTCCAGCGGCCAAGAAAGGTACCCAGAAAGGGGGGCAGAAAACGGTTTCTGCAGTCCCTCAGTATGGCGGGACCAAGGGACATTCTCACCGGCCTTCGCGGGAGGTCGGGCATGGAGAATCCCAGAAAACACGTCGAACAAAAGAAACCTGCACCAAAGAACATCGGGATATTCAGGGGAAGGAACTCTGTTTCGACACGACCAATGGAGGGAGGTCCAAAAGGACTCACAATGACACTGGAAGTAATGCACCAAAGAGGACTGGAGAATGATGCTTGGGAGTTGGAATTTACAAGCTAAAGTTGGTTTAACACTTGTTGAAATTTAAATTTACAAGTTGAAGTTAAACCGATGTCATGTTTAACACTTGTTGAAATTTTAAGAAAAATTTACAAGTTGAAGTTAAACTGAGGACATGTTTAACACTTGTTGAAATTTTAAGAAAAATTTACAAGTTGAAGTTAAACCGAGGACATGTTTAACACTTGTTGAAATTTTAAGAAAAATTTACAAGCTGAAGTTAAACCGGGGTCATGATTAAAAGAAGGAATAATATAGGTTCCATCACCTCAGGATGCCGAGGTAATAGAACCTAGGGGCAGTTGTGGGGACATAATTTTTGAATGACAACACGTGGCCGAGGTGTCACCGAAATGCCAACCGAGGTGCCACGTGTCCTGGTCATGACGCCGAGATCATCTCGGCTAGATCGAGATTATCTGCGAAGATACCGAAATCCGGGATAAGCGGATAAGGGACAAGAGTCCTAGAATGAGAAAAAACTTCAGTTTGGGTAAAGATAAGACTCTTAAAGAGTTTATCCCAATTCTATTGGGAGTCCAAGATTAGCAGTAATCCTAAGTTCATTAAAGCTAGGCTTCTATTGGGATTTGAGATTAGGTTTGTGTTGGCTATAAAAGAGAGGCACCCCATAGGTCTAAGGTATGCTTTTTAATATTCTGAATAGTGAGTTAAGCACTTTTGTTATATTTGAGAGATAATTGACTTGATCGTCGGAGTGCCCCGGGTGGACGAACCACCGCCAGAATCTCTTCTTCTTGTGACAGGTCGTTCGGACTTAATCTATTCTGTCAGTGTTTTCCAGCTAAATGCTTGATTGACAGTGTGGTCGGAAATTGACACACGCAATTTCAAACATAATTTTTTAACTAGCATAAAATAATAATAATAATAATAAAAAAAAACAAACTAAAATAACCTATTCCCGCCTTGTATCTCTCTCTTAATTAAGGGTAAGATCAAAGTAGGGTAAGTAGGGAGCAGTACTAGATTTGCAATCTCTGTCGTCGTCCTCCCTGGTAACACGGGACAATGGAGTTGGCAGTACAATGTTCGATCTCTCCTTATCACTGTGGTCCTGATTATGCCCTCCCTTCTCTTCTTCTTCATTATCTTCTTCAAAAAAGCCTCTTTAAGCTCATCGTACATTCATCATTTAAATGCAATACTCATTAAAAGTTGTCAATAAAAAATAAATTAATTAAAGACTAACTTCTCTTCGGTTTGATTTTGAAATGGAACGTTTTTCGTGAATCTATTTCAAAGTTTACATTCATAATTCAAATTATTTAATATTTAAAATTCATTAAATATTTAATTCTTATAAAAAAAATTAAATTGATCAAATATGAACGTAAACGTAAATCTCATTAGGAGTCCACAAATGCTCAACTAAATGCTCCATCTGATTTCGTAAGGGAGAAAAGCATGGGCCTTTCATTTATAGCTGTAGGTTACATGATGGATCCGAGAACCTGCAGTATTCAGAGAGTTACAATCATGGTGAGTTATTTTGGTGGGGGGGGGGGGGGGGGGGGTGGTTTTGGATTGGATTGCTATTTACAAATAATAAAATACTTTGATGCATCTTGTTCAAACAAATAATAATAAATACTTTGATGCATCTTGTTCAAAAAAAAAATATCTTGATGCATTTGATAATTGTTAAGAAATTTTTTTTTTTGTTCATTATGGAAATTTGTTTTTTTAGAATTTATTAAAAGTGCTGCTATTAACATTCTATCAATTATTTTGGATTCTTATTTTTTTTATTTTTTTTTATTACAATAATAATTTCAAATGAAATTATTGAAAAAGACATCAATAATTTTGGGACACCCCATCTCACAATTAAGCTCACACACTCATTACATTATGAGAGTACCAACCTTCATCACCACCCATTCATTTTTCCCAAATCATACCTTCAAAACTTACACACCTTCAAAACCTTAAAAACTCTTTAGCAACAATATTCTGGTGGTAACGGTGACAACTATTTGATTATATATACTTCTTCGTCAATGACAATGAGTTGAAGTTTTTCCGGCAACCACAATTCCATGAGACAAGAGGAGTACAACAATAAAATATCAAAAAAGGTTTATAACTTTAATGGTGTTCTTAATTCAAAAGATATTAGTTTTTCTAAAGGTAAGTTTCTTGAAAAAAATAACAAAAATAATAAAAGTTGCTCATCATTTTTTCAGGACTAAACTCCCCGAACATATGATCGAAATTCAGGAATACATGTCCGAACATTGTTTATTTATTCGGGAACAAGTGATCGAACATTTCTTATTTGTTCGGGAACATATAATCGAAACTTATGGAAATCGCAGAATCCACAAAAAGAAAATTTTGAATCAACAACAAAAAATTCTATATTTATTTTTTCATGTCATATACAAGTATGTGGAGATAAAGTAGTAATCATCTTCGTGGATTTTTTTAGGATTTTTGAAAGAGAGGCTTTTTGGGGTGTGGGGGTACGCATTCAATTGAATGGGTATAATATTTTCACAAGAATAATTTTGGTATTATTTGAAAAGAGAAATTTTTTTTTAAGGCTTTTATAGAATTTATAAGTGGAAGTCCAAAAAAATAGAAGTTTAAAATAATTGATAAGATACAAATAGCAACACTCTTTATCAAAATTTTATTTTATTTTTGGACTGGAAATGACCATATTAGCCTTATCAAAGATGCCTTTGTTGAGAGTTAAAATAATAGTGACATCCTTAAAAGGAAGTTTCACCAATTGTGACGTTTAGATCAACGGTTATGTGAAAATGATCTTCTTTCCAACTTAAATGGAATTAATATACTTTTTAAATAAAGAATGTATTTTTTTAGACCAATCATAAATCATTTAATCAATTAAACTAACTCAGTTAACTACTCTTATATACTTTTAACTTAGAGGTCAAGGGTTCATCGTTGTGTTGGTGGGTTAGTTAGTTACACTATAATTACCTGTGTGATGTAATCGTTTTCTGCATTGACATTAAATAAATAAAATAAAAATAATTCAATTTGTTGGGATGAAACAAGGACATGGCGTGATCTGGCTTCTGGCAACACAATTAATAGTTCACCATTTTTGGGTTGGGTCTATAATATTGGCCCCATTGTACAATGTATTATTACTTATTTTTTAATTCGGCCACTGCAACATTAGAACACCAATCGATTTGGTTTTATTTGGTTTAATTCAAGTTGAGAAAAAATCTAGTATAAAATTGAACATTTCAATTTTATTGATTGAGGAACCGAAATTGATGGTTCAATTTTATTTGATTAGCATAAATAAAAGATATAAAAAGTGTTAAATGCTTCTTAAAAATTTGTAGAATTCCATACTGACATAAAAGTAAAGAAAGAAAATACGATCTACTGTATAAATTTATCCCTTCTTAACAAATCGTGTAGCATTAAATATGACAAATTGATATGTATTGGTGTACATTTTTTCAAAATCAAAACAAATTCTACCTTACAAATTGATTGAGATGCAAAGTTTTAATGGATCCAGACGATTGGTTCAATTAAAGTTGATGTCACAATTTTTATTTCTAATAATGTCATTTTTTAACAGTCACTCTGCAATTGTTAAATTCAATCATATTTACAAATCTATAAAGGCTATAAATTGTTACTTTGAATAATTACCATAATTATTAGATCAAATTATAATTTGTACAATGTGTTCCACCTCCAATAAACTTAAAAACTAAACAAACAATATTGTACAATGTAAGACCACAACCTTACAAAGACTTCGGACAATTGGGTCCACCTGTGGACAGATCGCATTGCACGCGGCCTACCTCATTTGTGCAAGTTTTTCACTAAAAATAAGGAGGGGGTGTGGGCAAGTGGGCCGAGGGGGCGTGAGGAGGTGGGCACTAAAAGACAAAATTTTTACAAAAGCAAAAAAAAGAGCACAGCGAACCCGAGAAGCAGGGCACGGGGGCGAGCACAAACAGCACATCTAACTACAAAAAAATCCAACTATCTTTCCAAATACTAAAAAAAATTTTTCCAATAATACCTACAACTAAAAAAAACTTCCATAAAAATCCACTTCCCAAACACCCACGTAATGATGAAAATTGGCCCCAATTTCTCTAGTGTGATCTTGTACATAAAAGAGTACGCATAAATACATTGTAGAATTGGATATAAAATATATATGTTTAAAAGTGAACTCTACTAAACAATCTTATAATATCTTATTCATTTATGTGTTATCGACATCTAACTTTGTTTTCAATTTTTGTATTTATAGCACAACTGTTTATATGAATACCCCTAATATATATATTATATATATATATATATTGGTATTTTTCCATAATAATATAAGAAAATATATAAAATAAAATAAATAAAAATGACAAATAATTTTTTTATTTAAAGAATGAAATACAGAATAAAATATACAACTAAAAATACCGAAATGAATTAGATTACATTACTAATAAGACAAATTATTAACATCGATAACTAAATATTAGAACTCATCTTTGTAAACTAAATTTTTTAAAAAATAAGAACAAATGATAAGAAAAGAAGCAAATCGAAACCTGCACTAGACAATTTCTTTAAAACAGATTCATCGCTTCCCAATGGATGCTAGAGGTACGTCAACGTCTGTCTCCCAGGATACGACGGTCGAAACCAGCTAATGCAGAAACACCTTCTGAATAACTGTAGCGAACTTGATAATGGTTCAAAAGAAGATAGGAAAAATTTTATTTGGTGGAAAAAAATATCTCAAACTTTTTATCTTAAAACACTATCTCCATTTTTCATCAAAAATTTCTCCAAAATTATCCTACTAAGTTGGAAGGGAAATGTCTCTATTTATACAAGTAGGGAAATTTCTAGCCATGAAGGCTATACATCAATAGGGTCATCAAATGTCATTAACCAAGGCCATCAACTCTAGCCATTAGGGTTAGAGTTACAAAGATTGAAAACCTATAGCCACTAATATGATCATTAACTCCATTATCAAAAGATGAGAATTACAAAGGTCTAAACATCCCATGTGTTTAAAATATATAAATAAATATGTATATAATGATGATTGAATAAACCAACTAGATGGATCACAAAATGGATACTAATGTTGGGTCACAACCCGATCCAAGCACAATTCTCAAACACATGTACAAGTTAAGCCCAACACAACATAACTTAATCCAAGCTCAAGATTAAATCCAAGTCCAAGACCAAACCAAACATATGCACAAGTACAAGCCTAGGCCTAGTTCAAACTAAAACTAATACAAATCTAAGCCCAACTTTATTGATACACACTTTATGAGACAATTCTTATTCACAAATCAGTGGTTTCGACTTATTATTTTTGTATTGTAATCTTCTCATTTAAGAGAATACAAAATCACTCAGACCCACGTCAACCGACGGTTGGTCCCACTTTAATTTCGAGTTAAAGTTGCCAAAAAATCGTTATTTTCTAACAATATATATGCATGTGTATAGAGTTTTGTTGTAGCAACAAGGTGTAACAAGTCCGCGGGGGACCTCGCTACAATTCGGACTCGATTTGTGTCACGGTTCTTAATCTGAACCAAAGAGTCCAAATCCGGCCAAATCGTTTTGAAGAAAACAGATTTTTGAAAGAAGTGCCAAACATGGACTGCTTTGCCAGATACAGAGTCGCCACCTAAATATTTTATTTTGGGAAATTAGGAAACCCTGACTCGTTTTAAGGCCACGTGTCCGTCATCACCAAAGTTGCCTCGGCTCGGGAACTTGGGTACGATTGGAGAAGGTCACTTCGTGAGCACCCCCGCTCGCCCGATCAAAGATCGGCCTCTACTAACCATGATATCAAGTTTTGAAAACATTATGTGTTCTTATTCCGGTTATTAGCCTAGATTTACTATGTGATGTGCACAGCATACAAGTATATACCGGGGTCGCCCGAATTGGAAAAAAAACATTTCATGTTTGTTTTTGAAAGATGGTTTGCTACTCGCAAGTAAGCTTTAAAATGCAGATTTTGCCACCCTCGGGTAGGCTTAGAAAAGATGGTTTTGCCACTATCTAGTGGGCTTAAAACTCACAGTCAATGCGTTGTTCCAATCCAAATAACCCAACCTTCACCCACAGGCATTCAAGCAGTTATATCACATAAGCACATAGCCTCATGGTAAGCATGCTATCATGGCAGTCACTCACACGCATGCAAGGATGCTAAAGCATAAAAACTTACCGAGTACTCCAAACCAAAACAGAAACTGATTAGAAATCATGCATGATCCTAATTATACAGAAATGCCTAATGCAAACGCATGCAATAATGCAAATAGCAGGCTCGGCTATTCTAAACATGGCATATGGAATGCTACAGCTATCAAGTATTCAAGTTGGAATTGAAAACGGATACAGTTAGTATGATGCGCCGAACCCAGTGCATGCAAAACAGATGAATGAATGCAAACATGCTATCATACTGTATGCTAATTGAAACATGCTCTAATCTAACCATCATAAGCTGGTAAATAAAAGGGAGAAAGACGTGCGGTTAGAAGACATACATCACACTCACTCACACTTATTACAACATTGCCCTCACTCGGAGGGTCCAAAAGAATAATATACAGTCTCGAATAAATACAGTCCGAATAAATACAAAACCTTAATTAATTAACAAATTAAACTAGGAAAGCTGTAAACTAGCATGCAAGCTAGGGATTGCCTCGACTCTATTCCGGATGATGGTTGATGCATGTTTGAGCTGCTTTGCGCGGAAACCCACTGCGATGCCCCAATTAACCTCTGTTTGCAATTGTTCTTGGAAAGCGCGCCGAACTCCAGAAGGCTGCTGGTTTTTGATTTGCTGTAACAGAGAGCAGGAAAGGGGCATGGTAATGTATTTTCACATATGTATGCACGACTACTTTACAGGGAGTGTAGTCCTCGATCCTCGTGCCACCAATCACGCATATCGATGCATGATGGCCGAGGAGTCGAATTGCACGACTTAATATGAAATGAATGCACACATAAACACAACAAGACCGAGACTCCATCATGGATAATCCGGAGTGTCGGCGACTGGGGAATTGAGACACGTTCCGTCACTCGGAGTACGAAACGTACCTCGTTTCCTGTGCTCGAGCTAACTTCTATCCCAAACACAATGCAATATGCATGACATGCATGAATGCAACTAAGATACAACCTAACATGCACAATGCTATGAAGTGGCATACACGATGCATGAGGTAACATGGCATACACAATGCGCTAACATACAACCTAGCATACACAATACTATGAAATGAAATGGCATATACAATGCATAATGGACTTACACCAACATAAGTGGACCTCAGCCACACTCACATAAGAGGCCATAAGATGGAAATGAGACACTCGAGATGCGCGCACACATGCACGCAAACCGAGGACCGAACCTAAGGCACTAATGCCACTCTACCAAAGCATGGCAAGGCATGGAATATGGTATGCAAACATGCAAATTCCAGTGCTAAACTATGATGCTAAACAGCCCCGAAACATGGAAACATGGCACCCGATGCATGAGATGGACCCCGAAACACAAAATTAGGCACATGGAATGACTTATAGCTATACAAAGCATGCATTATTTGAACATGAAGTGTAAAGACAGAGTCAAGACAGTCCCAAAACATGCATTTTTCCAATTTAGAGTATGGCCAAAAGGTGCTAGCAAGATGGCCTAAAATAGTATGCAAATTTGACCAACAAACATGGTTTACATGGCAAGTGTAAGATGCACATGGAATCTGACCAAACCATCAAAAATAAGTGAATAAATCATATGAAAATAGGCCCAAATAACCACTGATATGCAACCATGGCATGCCAAAATGATGAGTTGCTTTAGAGGGCCATACAAGGGATTCTTAAGCACATATAAGATGGACATGTGGCAGCCCCAAACCCACTTTGAAAATCAAATATGGTAGTCCCAAAACTCAACAAATTGACCCTAGAATGTGACTAGGAAGCATGCAAGATGGGGTCGCTTTGAAAGGCCAAAATGGCCATCAAACAAGTCAAGGTGAGAGGGGGTCACCCCCCTCTAATTTGGAGGCTCAAAACAGTAACCAAGCCACTGAAAATCCACTGGATTTCAGTGGCTAGAAGGCCAAATGAAGCATGCAACAAGGGCTAGGATGCAAAGCTCAAAATGGATGGCAAGCAAGCATAAAAGATAGCATATGACTTCAAAAAAAAATGGAACCTTAATAAAACATGAAGATGATGTCAAAACAAGCCTTTTTTCAGTTTACAACAAGTCTAAAAAATGAACACAAATAAGACTAAAGCAACATGCAAGAGAATGCCCTAAAAGAGAGAATAGAAGAAAGGGGCAGAAACTGGTCCCAAATGGCCAGAGCCCTTCAACAAAGTGAAGAGGGGCTCAAAACATGGCACTTTACAGTTTACAACAAGCCACGAAAATAAACACAAGTAGGCCTAAAACATTATGCAAGAAAAAGGCCAAAAGAGGGACAAAGAAGCAAGTGATAGCTGCTAGCCCCAAACAGAGGAGAGCCCTTCAACAATGTTGAAGAGGGGCTCAAAACAAGCCACTTTACAGTTTATAACCAAGTTTAAAACAGCTCACAAATAAGCCTAAAATACTATGCAAAAATAGGCCTAAAAGAGGGTTTAAACACAAGAGGCAAGAAGGAAGCCTCAAACAGGGAAAGGCCCTTAATCAACATGAAAAAGAGCTCAAAATAAGACTATTTTCAGTTAGGGTCGGAGCCCAAAAATGCTAGCAAGTAAGGCTTAAATATAGAGCAAAATAGGAACAAAAAAGAGGTAAAAGAAGCTTACCCTTGAAGACTAATGGACCAGCAGCTCTTGGCCAGAGAAATGGTGCTCCTAAGCTCTGAAAAATAGCCCCAAGTTGTTGGAATGGATGGTGGTGGTGTGGTGCTATGAGGTGGTATAGAAATGATGCAAGGGGCTTAAGGGTTTTGAGGGTTGAAGTAGAGAGAGAGAGATATATATAATGCAAGAGCTCCAAACAAGGTTTTGTAACCCTTAAAACTGAAGGGGAGGGGCTGGTTATATAGGCCAAGAAGTGGAGAAAAGGGGGGGAGATTCAAATTTAAGTTTCCCCCTCAAAAGTTCCCCCCCTCGGATACAGAATCTGGAGGGGAAAGGAGAGCATAGCTGGAAGGAACAGGGTGCAAGGATCATGGCCGACCACCTCCCTTGGCCGGCCGGCCAAGGTCAAAAGGGTCAATGAAAATTAGCTGGCCGGCCACCCATATTGGTGGCCTCCCATGTGTGCACAACACAACCATGTGGAGAAAACCCTGAAAAAGTGAACCATGAGAGAGAAAACCCCACTTTTTAGAGGGGTTCAAAAGGGTCAAGATGAATTGATGGCCGGCCATGACATATTGGTGGCCTCCCAGGTGTGTACAACACAAATATGTGGTTGAGGGCCAAAGAAAGTGGCCCGGGAGTGGTCAACACTAGCTTTCTAGCGAGGAAAACGGGCGACGGAGGGCGATGAAGGAATAAAACTGGTCCTCAGAACAATTGCTAGCCTCCCACCCTTCTACGACCTTCCTAACAATGAAACAGAGGTCCCTGCCAAAAATGAACTCAAACCGATGCAAATCGAAGGTTCGGGGGCCAAAACGCGCGGCCCGGGGCCCCGAAAACTGACTGTTAAGCACCGGAGGTGGTGTTCGACCACGAAGTTGGTCTCTCGGACCACAGTGTCCCTCAAAAGGGAGGAAATAAGATGTATGCCAAAAACCGGAGCAAACGGAGGTGGTTAGGCGATCCCGAACCGAGGCACACGGCCGACATTTCGAAAACCGGGAACCAGGCTCCGAAATGGGAAAAATGGCCTACGACCACGAAACGTAGCCTACAGCCACTGAGAGATGATCTACGAGACCTCTCCCTCCCTTTGGGAAGAGAAAACAGAGAAAACAGAGCTTGGTTCACAAACCGAAGCAAAGCACAGAAATGCCTGGAAGTCCGGAGGCAAAGCTCGCAACCGAGACTCTGAGACTTCTGAACGAGCACGATATGCAGCATCACCAAGTACTCAATCGGTGACGTCTGAGTCTTAAGGTCGGTCAAAAATGGGGTGTCTACAGTTGCCCCTCTTTGACAGAACTCGAAAGTCATAAGTGACGGGAGTGAATGTCAAAGCCCAGAGACGACTCATTTTTGACAACGCCGAAGACTTAGACAAACAGACAAGATAAACCAAGATGTGCCCGCAGGCAAAGGGGCAAAATGCAAAGCGATATGCACAAAGCCGGATGTAACTCAATGATCATGCAAATGCAGCAAGCTGTAATGAAGCAAGTATTCACAAATAGATGCAACAGTTTTAAGCAAGGATGCAAAGCAACAACTACATTTCATGCAGTTAAGAATGCGGAGAATTGTTCAACTCTCGCGACGTCTCACACGGAGAAGATACGGTACCTGCGCGGTTCGTCTGGTCGCACCAGCCTCAAATGAGCCGTACATACAATATCGTGCCTGAAAAATGAAGAAACTTAACAAGCACAATATATTTATCAACATATGTTCAATGTGATATCGAAATGCCGACCAACGTGATGTCGATGGGTGAGTGCTTCGCAATGCGAGAAGGAACGCGCGTGACAACGCAAGTTTAAGCACGGAGGCATGATAATACCAAGGGAACGTGCATAATAATGCAAGCATATGTATGAGAATGCAAGTGATGTGCATAACAATGCAGAACAAGTGTAAACTAGGATGCACATTTGTCACAAAACAACGAGCGGAGAAATGTGCGTTTCGGCGAGGGCGACTCGATCGCGACCTCCGGTTCACCCCCCGGAAGGGTCACGACATATTCAAAAAGGATACACCTTGCTCTTGATGAGTAATGATGAGACACACATCGAAAGTTGAAGTTGAAGTTCCGGCAGAGCGATTTCGCGACGGAAAGTGCACTTCTCTTGTACTTTTTCAGGTCTCGGGGACTCCAATCATCACCAAAATTTGCAGAGAGCTTGGAGGCCACCTTGGGAACACCACCGGCCACTTTTATTCCCAGGGGGAGGCTGCCGGCCAGTTTTGAGGGAGAGGGGTGGTTTTGTCTTTTCACTCTCTTTTCTTTAAATATACTCATCCAAACACTTTGTGCTCACAAGTGCAGCTCCGAAAACATCTTCTCTACCTTCCCAAACCATTTTCTCTCTCAGATCTGCGCTCTATACGCGTTTTCCAACGCCCTACGCAAGTTGTTTTCGCGAAATCTTTCAGTTTTCGTCACTTTGAACCGATTAAATTTTGATTTCGGGGCTTGTTTTCTCATTTTCACCACTTGAGGTAAGTTTGTCTCAATATTTGGAAGATTTTCTCGGGGGTTGACTTTTGTTGACTTTTTCATTTCCCGAGAGTTGACTTTTTTGACTTTTTCCAATTTTGGCTTATTTCGCTCATTTTTGCAGATTTTTTGAAATGTGGGTCATTTTCCACATGGCGGTGGTCCTCCAGGTGCCGGGGGTGAGCCGGACATCATGTCCTTGCCCCGAGTATTCGGCCGTTTGATCCCGAGAGGTATCATCCTCGGGAACACATCCTCCCGCAGGCGGTCTTCTACCCATTTCAACTGACTTTGATGACCGACGCCTAGGGACTTGATTTTGCTGGGAGCCAGAGTCTCACCTCTCTCACACGAGGCACGAGAGGTATTTACTTCACTTTTGCATTTTCCGCAATGTATTCTGCATTTCCCGCGCATTTTATGTTTTCGCTATGTTTATCGGTTCATTTGAGGCACACAGCTTGTCTAGAATGCTTAGTCTATGACACCATATTCTATTTGCATCTTAAGCTCATAGTTCAATCACTCGGAATTTATGAACACGCAACCCATAAATCAATTGTGGACACACGGTATGAACTGATTGAGAGTAGAGCACGCAGCCCACACTCTGATTTTCTGAACACACAGCCTACTTGTTGAGGTGAACACACAGCACACACTGATTGAGAGTAGAACACGCAGCCCAAACTCTAATTTTCTGAACACACAGCCCATTGTTGAAGCAAACACGTGGCACACACTGATTGAGCAGAACACGCAGCCCGAACTCTAATTTTCTGAACACACAGCCCGAATTGAAGGTGAACACGCAGCCCACACTGATTGAGAGTAGAACACGCAGCCCAAACTCTAATTTTCTGAACACACAGCCCGATTGAAGGTGAACACGCAGCACACACTGATTGAGAGTAGAACACCAGCCCAAACTCTAACTTTCTGAACACACAGCCCGATTGAAGGTGAACACGCAGCACACATGATTGAGAGTAGAACACGCAGCCCAAACTCTAATTTTCTGAACACACAGCCCGAATTGAAGGTGAACACGCAGCACACACTGATTGAGAGTAGAACACGCAGCCCAACTCTAATTTTCTGAACACACAGCCCGAATTGAAGGTGAACACGCAGCACACACTGATGAGAGTAGAAACACAGCCCAAACTCTAACTTTCTGAACACACAGCCCGATTTGAAGGTGAACACGCAGCACACATTGATTGAGAGTAGAACACGCAGCCGAACTCTAATTTTCTGAACACACAGCCCGAATTGAAGGTGAACACGCACACCACTGATTGAGAGTAGAACACGCGCCCAAAACTCTAACTTTCTGAACACACAGCCCGATTTTGAGTGAACACGCAGCACACATGATTGAGAGTAGAACACGCAGCCCAAACTCTAACTTTCTGAACACACAGCCCGAATTGAAGGTGAACCACCACACTGATTGAGAGTAGAACACGCAGCCCAAACTCTAATTTTTTGAACACACAGCCCGAATTGAAGGCGAACACGCAGCACACACTGATTGAGAGTAGAACACGCAGCCCGAACTCTAATTTTCTGAACGCACAGCCCATTGTTGATGATCTAATTTTGCACACAGTTCATACATCTTACTTGCACGCGGCTTATTCATTTTACTTGCACACAGCTTATTCATTTCTTTCTGGAACTGAATACATATGTTCATCTTGAACGCAGGTGACTGCTCGGACCGTGCGAGTACGGCTCTATCACGGCGAGAGAGTGGTACGCCGAGCTCCCGAGGCTGTCCGGGATTTGGTTGATGTGGCAGGGTTCGGCCTTTTGTGCTGGGATCTCTCGCTGTCCCGCTAGCAGGACTCTGATGGGCGCTTTGGTAGAGAGATGGTGGGACACCACCAACTCCTTTCATTTCTCTGCCACTGGGGATATGACCATGACCCCGTTTGACTTTGCCGTACTGACGGGCCTAGATGTGGGAGGTTGGGCCATCCCATACGACGAGGATATGGGCGAGTGGAGGCCGCTTGGTTATACTTATTGGGGCTCGCCCGCCTGTCGACAATCTTCGGGGAGAGTCCGATACACCTGGTTCTCTTTCCATTTCAGAGACCGGAGATGGAGCCTGCGACTCCTAGGGGGTGGCACAGTACACCCGCGGATTCCTGATGTTCCTCTTCGGCACTACTCTCTTTTGCGATAGGGGGAACACCGTCGGGCTATATCTTTTGAGCGCTCTAGTGGACCTTTCACAGGTCGGTATGATTGGGGCGCGCCAGCTTGGCTACCCTTTACTGCTATATGAGCGCGACCTCCCGCGGACGGGGGAACATGGTTGGCGGCTATTGGAGGGCCTGGGAGGTACTTTCTGCCCTCTTGCTTTACATTTCTGCTTCTTACTACTTGCACATGGCACACACGGCGCACTTTACATTCTGCACTTTGCTCTCAGCATGTTGTATTTATATTCTGCACTCGGCATTCTGTATTCTGATGACTGTTGCTCTGTTCCTCGTAGTTATGGGTCTACGCATACTTCCCGATACTGGCTCCGGAGCTTATAGTGGAGGTGCCCCTCACGACCCCGTATTCACTCGTATTCGAGGGCCAGTACCCGAGACCTCGGGAGTCCCTTCTCTACTTTCGGCAGTTCTTTGACACAGTGCGGTCATCGAGGTATTTCAGAACTCTCGGTTCTCCATGTCCTTGGCTTTGATTTTTCTTGCACATTCATAATTTCTGATCAACTTATGCATTGGTTATCCGCAGATCACATGGCAGCCTTGGGCTCCTTTGGGCGGAGACCTCCGATTCCATTTTGCCGGAGCGTGGGGGTCCTGTCGGTATAGGATTTTGTTTGAGGGCCAGTCGGGAGGGCCTGGTTTTTGGGAGATCGTTTCTTGCGTCAGATATGGGGCCACCCTGAGCAGGACATTCCTTCAGCGCCTCCAGACGACATGCGGACCGCCGATAGCTCTCTCCCCAGGAGGTCATTGATGCTGTACTAGGTACCGATGCCTTCCTGCATCTGGAGCAGGGGAGTATGCGACCTACCGCACACCTACTTGATGCCTCCGCTGACAGGAGTCCGCACTCCGACGAGGAGATCTGCTGGTATGCCTTCATCGAGCCGGGCTCGGGCTGCAGGTGCCCCTTCCACTAGCAGGGCTGGCACCTCCAGAGGTGGGGTGGACTAGTTCCCCCGGTTCCTCCGACTTATCATCATCCCGGATGGCCGATATGCCGACTGAGTGATGGGATGGCAATATGGGACCACTTCCCCGATTCCGATTCCGATAGAGCTCCGATGCCTGGCCATCGATACGTCAGTGACCCTGACTCACCACGGTATGTTCTGCTGTTTTCCATTCATCACCAGATATTTGGCATTTGTTTATTCATTGATGTCTTGAACTTGTTTCTGCAGCCACCTCGGGAGTACATGGATGAGGTGCTCGAGATGGTAGCCTCGCTTGAGGGCATGGTCCTGCGGAGAGAGGCGCAGTTGTCCATTATGGGCTTCTAGGTACCTTTTAGTTTTTTGGCATTTATCATACTTCTGATGACATGCTGGTCTTGGACATTTTTACTACGTTGATAGGTTGTCTGTGTAGAGCACATCTGACACACACCACATTTCATACTGTATCTGCATGCACCCACTCTCTATATCTGATATACATGTTCCTGGCTGATTATTGCATTTTTTTTCTTCATTTTCAGATGCCTCCAGTGTATGCTCAGTCACGGCCGGGCCATCTAGGCCTTCCCGGGGCTGGGCCATCTAGGCCTTCTCGAGGAGCAGGGAGAGGGGAGTCGTCTCACGACGAGGCAGACGCAGGGCACACATCATAGTGGAGCCCGAGGAGGAGGAGGAGCTGCAGATCGCCAGTCAGAGACATCTGCTGACAGAGAGGGTGGCTCTGATCCCGGCTCTGGTAGTGGAGGCCCGAGAGGATCCTGAGGGCGACAGCTCCGACTCAGATGATGATGCCGGTGGTGCAGAGGCTGCTTCGCAGAAGAGGATTCCTGCTTCCTGCTCTTGAGCATTGATGCAGCTTTCCCTGTTTTTTATTACCTTTGTACTAGTAGTTTGTAGCACATTGCATTGTTAGGCAGTTTTATTATTTTGTAAAACTTGTACCCTTGTTGTAAAACATGATGGAATGAAACAACTTTTGTTCAAAAAGTGTTATATTTTATGTTCTTAGCATCATATCGCATCATTTTGCACCAAAATGAGATTGAATGGAAATGTGCATTGTGTATTTGCCCAGTCAGGTAGTGAACCGACACAACAAACTAAACAACTCAACTTACTAAGAAATAACAAAACCTTAGCAAGTTTACAACTCGATAAGCAAAGCACAACAAAGTTGACGACTCGACAAATAAGGCACAACAAAATTAAACAAAAAGTAACAACTCGATGCACGAAACTCGACAGCTCGATAAGCAAAACAACAACTCGATAAGCAAGACAACAACTCGATAAGCAAGACTTAACAACTCTAAACAAAGTGTATTTCGGACGATCTGGGTGACGGAACGCATCCGAAACTGAGGGAAATGGAGGCCTTTGACACTCCCGATGCATGGAAATGCTTGGAACTTCCTTCTAGAGGTAAAACAGGACCAAAGGAACACATTGGAGCATGGCCGGCCACCTTTGGGAGTGGCCGGCCAGCTTTTTGCATTTGGAGGGAGAAAGGTGGCCGGCCTGCTAGGAAAGGTGGCCGGCCGGCCACTTAGCCCAGCAACACCAAATTTTTGACACGTGTCCCCCGAACAGTGCCTTATCCTCTTTAAAAGTCCTAGCTCCGTGGCTCATTCATTCCATCTTAGTTTTGCATCAAAATGGAGGCGTTTCTCTCGAAAATCTCGCAGCTTGGATCGCTTCTCTAGATGGCTCGGAAAAGTTAACTTCCGGGGTTTCGGCTTGAATGCACTATTCACGCTGAGCCGCACTCCGCTGCACCTTCCCTTTCTTCATGCCGCGAGGTTTTGGAACCCGGTACGCATGTGTTTAGCTTCGGCGGGCAAGAGGTATGTCCAACTTTCGAAGATTTTCAAGTTTTGATGGAATCTGAACGTCATGAAGAGATCTTGCCCAGTTTCGCTTTGGCCACGCCCAAGCTTTAGGGCGATGTGTGGGCTCACCATGCATTGCGCGGTCTCTGATCTGCAATGGGGAACTGGACATCCTCGGCTTGATTCATCGCTTTTCTGATGCCGGTGACCGCGGCAACCATTATTGGCAAGGTTTTCGGCAACACGCCTCTGCTTGTGCATGCTGTCTCACTTTCTGCTTGCCCCGGGCTTCGGTGGATCTAGCATTCGTCTGATGAAGTTGCTCAAGGCTGAAGAGGATAAGAGCTGCATCGCCATGACCTTGGCCGAGACACTGATGGGCTTAGATGCTTTCTACGCCGGGAGACGACCAGATTTGCGGGAGTCCACTACTGCTGCAGGTAATGTTTCCCCCCAACCTCACATTATCTTGCTCACATCACTCGGCCCTCAGGCTCGTTTTTCTCACAAAACCCTTTTCTACTTTTCTCTCATCGCACGTCTCTCTATTCTTTATTCTCTCATTTTTCATCCCTCCCCAGGTATGGTTGATGGATAAATTGCAGGTTGTGGACTCTTGCCCAGCCTACTCAGCTCGCGGCTACTTCTTTCGACAACGCCTAGTCGATGCCCCTGATGAGGGATGGTGGTTTGACTGGATGTGCAATTTGTCTGCAGATCGCATTGCTTGGCGCTGCCCTTGGCTCAATCTCCCGGCAATGAGTTATAGCATGTCCCGGCTGATCGGGATCCAGTTGATTGGTCTGACTCACTGTGTGTTCTACTTTCCGTTCCGGTTTCTACGCCAGTTCGGTCATGATCAGACTTGCCCGCCTGAGGGGATTGAGTACCCGGCTGCTTTCCCGGTCCGAGGCGCACAGCTTGCCCGGTATGCCACAGCATGGAGAACTAGAGAGCTCCCCCCGCTCCCATTTTCAGTTGCACTTTGTCTGACGAGTGCTTGGATTGGCTCAATGAAGAGGCACAGATTGGGCCCAGCTTGGCATCAGAGGCTTCGACCAGCTCTGGGAGGGGGCGCAGGGACACCTGACTTGACTATGCCCCGGATTTATTGCTTTACTAGTACTTTCAAGTTTTCTTTATGATTGTAATAAAAAGCAACTTCAATTTGTATGCAAGAGCAGGAGAACTCTGTTTTGAAATCAATGAAATTGAAGGTTGTGGTACTGAAAATTTTCCGCTTTGGTCCAAAAATGGTCTTAGTTGTAAAAAGATTAGTTTGAACAAAGTCAACTTTTATTAAAACTTTTCAAAACCATTTTCGATATGGATCAGAACTGGACACGCCTGAGATCTGTCACTGAGATGCACAACCCCGGATCCTAGCAACTGGAAAGTTGCCCCTAGTCTGAATAGCGCCGCAGCACTGCACAGCAACGGAAAGTTGCCCCTAGTCTGAATAGCACTGCACCGGAGATTGCGATGAATGCTGATGGACAAAGATGGCTGAGATGATCAAATGGACAAAGTTGATCGGGGAAAAGTTTATGGCTGAACTTCAGGATGAAGTTGCCTACGTATCCCAAAGATGGGAATCAAGCCTTACGTAGTTCAGGCTTAGGTTCACTCGAGTATTTTCACTCTCCTTTTACGCTCTAACTTTTGCCAAGGCCGCCCTTTGCGGGTTTTCAACCTTGCGAGCTCAGTTTTTATAATTTCAAATTTTTTGTGCTCTGAGTTTTGCCTAGGTCGCCCTTTCGGGTTTTCGGCCTAGCGAGCCTCTCAAGGGTAATATTTCTTCAACTTGTCCATATTGATCGGTTGTGAAAACTCCAAGCCATCTAGATCCATCAGAACCACAGCTCCACCTGACCAGATAGACTTAATGATGTAGGGGCCAGTCCAATTAGGTCTGAACTTGCCCCTTGGGTCGTGGATGGGAGCTCGGTTATCCTTGAGTACCAAATCTCCTTCCTTTAATTCCTGGACTTCACTTTCTTGTTGAAAGCCCGGGCAATTCTGCGCTGATAACCTTGAACATGGTACAGTGCTTTCAGTCTTCTCTCATCAAAGAGCATGAGTTCCTCAAACCTGCTCTGCTGCCAATCTGCTTCGGCTATTTGACACTCAGCCAATACTCGCAATGACGGAACCTCAATCTCGATGGGTAGAACGGCCTCCATCCCATAAACCAGAGAATACGGAGTCGCCCCAGTAGAAGTTCTGATTGAAGTCCGGTAGCCCCACAGAGCAAACGGCAGCTTATCTGGCCAGTCCCGGTAGGTTTCCACCATCTTCTGTATGTGGATATTCTTGTTGGCGGCCTCAACCGCTCCATTGGTTTGCGGCCGATAGGTAGACGACTTATGAAAAGCCACGTTGTATTTTTCCAACAAGTCAATCACTTCCTTCTTGAAGTGGGAACCGTTATCTGAAATTATCTCGTTTGGGACTCCGTAGCGACAGATGATGTTGTTTCTGATAAACTTTGCAACATGCGAAGCCTTCAACACCGCATAAGATTGGGCCTCGACCCACTTCGTGAAATAATCTATCGCGACCAGGATGAACTCATGCCCATTCGACCCCTTCGGAGTGACAGCCCCGATCACATCAATTCCCCAGACTGAAAATGGCCATGGCGAAGTCATATTGTACAGCTTTGACGGCGGAATGTTCATGCGATTTGCATGAATTTGACATTTGTGGCATCGCCGAACAAAACCGATACAGTCCTCCTCCATGGTGGACCAGTAGTAACCCTGTCTGAGGATCTTCCGTGCTAGCATTACTCCATTCATGTGCGCACCACATTCCCCCCCATGGATGGCTTCCATTAGACGCTTTGATTCTTCGGCATCGACACACAGCTTATGCATTCCCAGATGCCCTTTTATACAGCTTACCCCCACAGATGATGAACTGAACGGCCATTCTTCTGATTGCCCTTTATCCTTGGCATTCACCCCTGGCGGGTATGTTTCCTTTTCCAGGAAATTCCAATGTCGTAATACCAGGGGTTTTCGTCCTGAACCTCATCTATAGCAGCAATCGACTCGTAGGCTGGCCAAATTTCTGGTCAATGATGACTGGACGCATCCGGACTCCGAACGGGATGTCTATCATGGAAGATAGAGTTGCTAAAGAATCTGCGAACCTGTTGTTCTCTCTAGTAGATGAGTAAAGCTTAGCTTCTCAAACCGAGGAATTAACAAGTCCAAGGTTTGGTGATACATCATCATCTTCTCTTCTTTGACTTTCCAGTCTCCTTTTGCTTGAGACACAACAAGGTTCGAGTCCCCGATGACGTCCAATCGTCTTGCTCCTAGTTCTAGGGTTGCTTCTAGACCGGCGATGCACGCCTCATATTCTGCTTCGTTGTTCGAGACTTTGAACCGGAGTTTGAAGGCTAGAGGGATACGAGAATTGTCGGGTGCTATCAGCAACACTCCTATCCCATACCCGTATTGATTGGATGCTCCGTCAAAGTACATCGTCCAAGCTTCATCGTTGATGTGCAAAATAGCTTCATCTGGGAATAGGTACTCGATTGCTTCACCCCCTTCCCCAGATGGTCGGCTAAGAAGATTAACTTGTTACTTGCTCTTCCTTGACTGACTTGCGTGTTACATATTTCAAATCAATTCGGATAGCAACAGCAACCAACGAGCTAGCCTACCCATAAGTGCTGGTTTCTCGAAAAGATATTTGATGGGATCGAGTCGTGAAACAACATTACGGAGTGAGCTAACAGGTAGTGCCGCAGCTTCCTGGTAGCCCATACCAAGCTAAGCAAGCCTTCTCCAGCGAGTGTAGCGGGTCTCGTAATCCTGCATTTCTTGCTCAGATAGTAGATGGCCCTCTCCACCTTATCCTCCGATTCTTGCGCGACATCAGCCCATTGTAGTCTCAATCACTGATAGGTACAATATCAACGGTTTCCTCGGTTCTGGCGGTGACAACACGGGCTGGTTCTGTAAGTATTCCTTGATTTGTTCAAAAGCAACTTGGTATCGGCCGTCCCATTGGAATTTCTTGCTTTTCTTCAGGAGACCAAAAAGTGGTTCACAAGTCAAGGTTAATTTTGAGATAAACCGTCTTATGAATTGCACTTTACCCAGAAAGCCTCGCACCTCCTTTTCAGTCCGTGGTGGGGGCATTTCTAGGATGGCCTTGATTTTGGAAGGGTCGACTTTGATGCCTCTCTGTGTAATCAGAAACCCCAGCATTTTTCCCGCTGTAACACCGAACGTACATTTCTGAGGATTTAGCCGCAACCGGAATTCTCTGATCCTTTGGAAGAACTTTTGCAAGGCGGTGTAGGTGTCGTCCATATACACCTCAACCTCTTTGTGGATCATGTCGTGCAATATTGTGGTCGCGGCCCGTTGATAAGTAGCTCCAGCGTTCTTCAACCCAAACGGCATTACTCTGTAGCAATATGTCCCCCACAGGGTGGTGAATGCAGTCTTTTCTCGGTCTTCAGGTGCCATTATTATCTGGTTGTATCCTGAGAAGCCATCCATAAATGAGAGCAAAACATGCCCTGCTGTGAAGTCCACTAACTCATCAATATGCGCAAGGGAAAATCGTCCTTCGGACTAGCTCTGTTCAAATCCTGATCCACACATACCTGGATCCTGCCATCCTTCTTCGGCACTGGAACAATGTTGGCCAACCAAGTCGGGTATTCGGATACCAGCAGGAAGCCTGCGTCGATTTGCTTGGTGACCTCTTCCTTAATCTTGAGACCCAATCCGGGCGGATCCTCCTGAGTTTCTGTTTGACGGGTCGGGCCTCGGGTCAAGGGGGATCCGGTGCTGTACAATCTCAGGATCGATCCCAGGCATGTCTTCGTAAGACCACCGCGAAATATCTTTGAAATCTTTTATAAGCGACTAAGCGCTCGCGTTCCTCCGAAGACAACGTGGACCCGATCTGGACCAGCCGCGGGTCCTCCTCAGTACCAATATTCACGGTAGTGATTTCATCTATTAAGGGTTTGACAAACCTCTCCTGCTCTTGTTTCATTAAGCGTTGCAAAACCGGAGGAATTTCGTCCTCGTCGTTTTCATCAAAATTTTGAAAGTCTGAGTTTATGCATAAATCAAGGGCACAGAAAAGTACTCAGAAACCACAGTTACTTGATTTTCATTAAGCACATCCAAATCGTCCGAATTCTCGGTTACAACAGACTCAAATGAGAAAAAAAAGACGGCCTGGAAAAACTGTGGCATCCGGTTATCATCCCCAGGATTACCAGACTCAGACTCAGTCGAGCTAGAACCTGATTCCGACTCACAAGATCGGTGGAATCAGATTCCGGCTCACTACCTGACCCGGTGCTGCTGGACAAAAATCCCTCATCGTATTGCCAAGTGAGAGAGGGTGTGATAGATGCATCCAAAATAGCTGCTGATAGGCCCACAGCCGTCTCATCCCCAATCATGGAAACCGAGAAGTTATCCCCCAAGCACTTATGGTCGATCGGAGGATCTGAGAGCAGACTTGCCAGTGCTACCCCCATTTCAATTTCAGCGCCCTCGGAATCCACTGCCTTACACTGTTCAACCTCAGCTGATGGGTCTGTCTGCTCTTCGGCAACGTCATCCTCGGGTAGTTGTAGGTCGAAGAAAATCTCGAAGCCTGGCACGCGCTTCTTCTCCGCGTTCAGCCACGGCTCGGGGAAGCCACAAAACGGAAAGTCTTTCCCCTCCCGGACGAAGCGTCCGTTCAAGGTGCCCTAAATGGGCCTGTGCATTAAGTCAAAAGGCTTCCCCGCCTTCTTCGCTTTGGCTCTCCCAGCCATTTCCTTTCCCTTTCGCATCCAGTCCTCTTTGGTGGGCAGATAACCCAAGCCAAAGGTATGCGGGTTGTGTGGCACTTCGGCCAATGCTGCGACGCTCTTCCGGCCGCTCCTTCCTAATCCCATCCCGGGGATGTGTTGTAGCTTGTTCATGAGGTATACAGATTGAGCACTGACGTATACTCCCTCATTAACAGCCATGATATTTTGCACAACCCGAGCCTCAGCCAGAGTAAACCCTGATAAGAACACATCTTCCATGCCGTGCTCGATTTCTAGGACTGGCGTAGATACCTCCGGAGGCGGATGGATTGATGAATTCCCGAAAACAATGGCTACTCCCTTTCCATAGGGGTATTTCACCATCTGATGTAGAGTGGAAGAGACTGCCCTTACTTGGTGCAACCACGGCCGCCCCAAGATTAGATTAAAGGTTGCAGGAACGTCCAAGACATGGAATTCAATGTTGTGTTGTCCTGGACCAACCTGGGTCGGAATTTTGACAGTCCCCATCACCTCCCTGCTAGTGTTATCATAGGCTCTGATCACTTGAGTAGTCGGCACGAAGTCCGCGGGCTTTAACCCGATTAGCATATGCCGTTATTGACGGGCAGACATTAATGGCGGATCCTGTGTCGACGAGAACTATCGGCACCCACTTGTCTCTACATTCCACAGAGATGTAGAGGGGTTTGTTATGATTTGCGCCCTCAAGCGGCAGTTCTTTGTCTGAAAAGGTTAACATCAGGGAACCTCCTCCCGGAAAGACCAGTCCGACTAGCTACTCTGGTGTGGTATCTATAGAAAGTTTAGCCTTGTCCATAGCAGATAGGACAGCCTGTCTGTGCACTCGTGATGCCATAAGCAGTCCTCAGATGGAGATGTCTGCTTGTATCTTTCTCAGCTGCTTCAGTACAGCTTCTTCTTCAATCTGCTTCTCCTCTCTGCTTTTCAGCTTCTTTATCCTTTCCAGATGCTTCTGGTTGGTCTATGGTGCGGGGTTTGAAGTACCCGCCCACTTCTTGTCATGTGATCGACCTCATCAAGATACTAGGTCGTCTGGTTGATTGCTTCCCCATCCTCGTCTGTGTGGGCAAGACATAAATCATCGTCTTCCCACCACATTCCGTTGGCATTCAAAAGGCACCTGTCTGGCTCTGGCATGATGTAGACACCCCATTTTTAGCCGTCCTCAAGACTTGGACGTCACTGTTTGAACACCCGGTGATCATCCATGTTTGTGTTCGTTTGGAGTTCCCGGAGGTCTCGGCTACGTGCCTTGCCTCAGGATCTCCGAACTCGACTGTTCCGTGTTTGGTTTTGGTACCAAACACTTGTGATTTTGCCTTGAAGGGCAGGGAAGGGCTTATTGGCCATCCCCACATCCCACTGGCCTTCCCCTAGCATCACCGGCTGTTTAGGGGTGCCACCGGCCATGGTTTCTTACAATCAATGGCCGGCCGGCACTATATTTGGCCGGCCGGCACTTTTTTTTGCCGGCGATCCTTTTGCTGGCTGGTGTGACTCCTTTGAACCCTTGAGGCATAGTGCATGCCAGCTGTGCCAGCTGGAATGCACCATCACTTCTCCCCGTGCAGCATGGCTGGTGTGACTCCTTTGAACCCCCTTTTCCTCTAGAAGCTTGCACCCTTTTGCCAAGCTTCTTGGAGAAGCTTGACTAGCTGTCTTAGCTTCTCCAAGAAGCCAAGAGCCCTTTGCACCCTTTGCCCCTTTTGATATAGCTTCTTGGAGAAGCTTAGAAGGCTTTTGTTTGCCTATATAAGCATTCTTCCTCTCCTTTGTCTAGGGTTGGAGCTTTTGAATCAAAAGAACCAGAGAATACATACATACATCTAATATATATCCTCTCTCCTCTCTCATATCTCCTCTCTCTCATCCTTAGGGTGTGTTTGGAAGCCTAAAAGTGCATTTTTACCTTACTTTTGCACTAATACACACACCATTACACCTAGCTCCGAGATTGAGAGGTTTTGAGGGTTGATTCTTGAGCTTTTGGACTAATTTTGATCAAAAGAAGAGGGCTGCATTGGCTGTTCTTGAGGTGTTCTTCAAGGGTAATCACTCTGCTTTAGTTTCCCCAAACTTGCACTAGTTTTCTACCTGTCTTGCTTGCTGATTTAGGCTTTGTACATAACATAAAAAAAGCTTATATTTTCATGCTTAAGAACTTTCATTAAGGGTGTTTTTGGTTTGAGTTCAAACTCACTCACTCTCTTTAGGCCTTATTTGGCCTTTTTGGTGCTTCCTTTGTGAGGTTTTGCTTGCTTGAGTGTTTTAGTCTTTTCACCACTGAAAACCAGTGGATTTTCAGTGGTGAAGGAGATGGTTTGAAGTCTTGTATAGGGGAGGGACACCCTCTCCCTTCATGCCTCATTTGCTTGTCTTTTGGTTCATAAAGGTAGCATATATGCCTAGCTTTGTTTGGCTTCATTTCAGAGTTTATTTGGGGTTTATTTAGCATGTTTTACCTCTGTCCCATGTTGGTTTGATAGCCCCTCTCATGCTTAATACACTTGCTTTGTATCCCTTCATTTTGCCTAGAAATGTGTCATGGCTTTTGGTCACTATGCTCTCATGTTTTGGCTTTGCTTTGTGAAGTTCTTGGCCATATTTTGTCTTGTATAAGGTCTGTTGGCCACTGATTTGGACTTGTTTAGCATGATTGATATAGTTACCTCGCATTTTGGCTTGTAAGCCTTGAGTGTATTGGCCCCTAGCATGCTTAGCTTAGGCCATCTTCATGATTTGGCATCATTTAGGATCGTATTCCAGTCCATAAATCATGTTTGTATGTTTGCATATGTGACCTCTTTCATGCTTCGAGGATGTGTCCTTTTATGCCTAGAAATGAACTTTGGTGCACGCATCTCATTGAAGCCACTTAAGCTGCCATATCAGTGGGTTTTGGAGTCTATTTTTGCATGCTAGAATTCTGTTTTTGCTTGTCTAATTCATGCCATGAGTGGTTATGTTAATGGAAGTAAAGTGCTCCCTTTTGTGCCTTAGCTTTAGGCCCTTTGGCTTGCATGTTGGCATGAGTGTTTGTCCACCTTTTTTTGGGCACTTTTGGCCACTGTTTTGGGATGGATTGAGGTCTGCCCCTTTATGGTTTAAGTCCACCATTGCATGCCTATTTCATGTTTATTGCATGGTGACTTCATTAGGTGTTGTAACATGATGATCCTATTGCTTAGATTGTCCTTGTTTGCATTACATTTGCATCTTGCATGTCTAGCATTGCATACTTGCCATGATAGTTGCATGGCATTTGGCATGCCTTGCATCTTAACCTCATGTTGCATCTTTGGGCCATGTTTGCATAACATGCATTGCATTACTTGGTTTGGGGTGTCAAACCAAGTGTGAGGGTTAAGAAGTGTTCATACTACAAGTGATGTAACACGTCTTAACTCTCGGTCACCGAGGCCCTTGACTTTGACATGATAGGGTCTTGGTCCTCATTTGTTTGTTGCATGCATTTTCACATTGAATTGCAACCTTAGCTCCTTAGGCTATCATGCATCAAATGCACAATTGATAGCCCGAGGGCCAAGGGCCATACTCCCTTGAGTCCGTTACATGATTGGGAGAGTAGCCACGCTTACATGTGCTTGAAATTCTATGCCATGCACTGCCTGTCCTCTGTTGCTGTCAAAACTGTTTTCTGCAGGAAGATTTTGCCGACCAGCAACATTTAGTGCCGACCGGCCATTGGTGAATGGCCGATAACTTCATCCGCAGCCGATAGAAATTCTGTATGGCCGGTGGGCATTTCCTCCAGCCGATGGTATTCTATAGTGTGCAAGGAACATGTCCCAGGATTTTTGCAGTCTTTGGAGATGCAAGACAGTGTAAAACAGAGGCAGCAATAGCATGGCACGGGTTTTCCAGGCAAGACAGACTGAAGCATGCATCATTCACGCATTCCGAGGCGGGGGCTGCGGCCATCTTCTCTTTGCATTTAATTTAATTAGATTAGGAGTTTTGTAATAATTAATTCAGTATTATTCATTCAGCCTGTATATTTATTTGGTCCCTCCGAGTGAGGGCGCAATTGTGTAATAAGTGTGGGTGGGTGTATGCATGTCTTCCAATCCCCACTTCTTTCTCCCTTTTACTTACCTGCTTTCGATAGTTAGTATTAGGGCATATTTAATTTAGCATACCCTATGCTGTGCATGCGTGCATCCATACATTTGTCTTACATACATCGGGCTCGGCACATCATGCTACCTACACTTGTACTTCAAATTCCAAGTTGAGTACTTGTTAATTGCAGCATTTCACATGCCATCTTTAGGATAGCCGAGCCTATCATAGTTGCATCCTGCATGCGTTCTATTAGCCATCTTAACATGAACTAGGATCATGCATATGATTACTAACTGGTTTCTGTTTTGGCTTGGAGTACTCTGTAAGTTCTTTCGCTTTAGCATCCTTACATGTGTGTGAATGTTGCCATAATAGCATAAATACCATGAGGCTAGCTGCTTATGTGATATAACTACTTGAATGCCTGTGGATGGAGGTTGAATTACCTAAATTTGAATAAGACATTAAAATTGTGAGTTTTAAGCCCACTTGAGGGTGGCAAAAACCTGCATTTTAGCCTCCTTGCGAGTAGCAAACCATTTTCAAAACAAACATGAAATGTTTTGTCCCAATTCAAGCGATTTGGTCTATACTTGTTTGCTGTGCGCATAACATAGTAAATCTAGGCTAATAACCGGAATAAGAACACATAACGTTTTCAAAATCGGATATCACGGTTAGTAGAGGCCGGTCTTTGGACCGGGCGAGAGGGGGTGCTCATAGCTGACCTTCCCCAATCGTACCCAAGCTCCCGAGCCAAGGCAACTTTGGTGATGATGGACACGTGGCCTTTGGCACCGAGTCAGGGTTTCCTAAATTTCCCCATTTAAAAAATATTTAGGTGGCGACTCTGTATCTGGCAAAGCAGTCCATGTTTGGCACTTCTTTTCAAAAATCTGTTTTCTCAAAAACGATTTGCCGGATTTGGACTCTTTTGGTTTAGATTAAGAACCGTGACACAAATCAAGTCCGAACTGTAGCGAGGTCCCCCGCGGGCTTGTCTACACATGATTGTACTTGCAGCACTTTCAGCCCACATGCTCACAGCATCTTCTGTTCTCGCGCCCACAGCACTTTCAATCCCCTCAAGGATTTTGGCTTTCCCGGTTCTCTCAGAACCCTGTTGTTCTACCTGCGTCAGCGCAGTTTGTTGTTCAACTTTCCCTGCATTCACAATGCTTCTGTCCTGAACGAAATTCTTTGTACCGGCGCTCTCCGGCGATGTACTCTGACTCTCGGCCCTTCCGGCCACAATTGATACCCTTGCCCCTGCCGGGCTCTGATGGAATTCCACAACATCCGGTTGATCATCCAGCCATCCGGTAGCCTCTACCGATTCCTTATACTCAAACCAGTTGACTGTTGCGTCCCCTGATTCTTGGTCGTTGAAAAACTGTAGGTTGGCAAAGCCCTCTTCTACAGCCATTAGATCATCTGTTCCCTGCTCAAATCTGTCCCCCTGGATCACACACAGTTTTGCTCTCTCTGGCAATTCTGCCCTTGGCTTAAACTGGCCTGCTGACAAAATGTAACCACTCGGATCATAGGCCTCCCCAGCAAAATCCTCAGATTGCTCAAACCCTGATTCAACCATTCTATCCTCCTCTGCAACCTCCTCCGTAGTTTCCTCAACAGCCACCACCATTGGCTCAGGTTGGGTTGTAGAGATGTCCATCATGCACAAATAGTCGGTGCAGTCGGGAAGGAGCACCTCCGGCTTAGGTAGATGGGAGGGAGTAATATAGATGCTAGGATTGTAAGACACGACCCCAGTCTGGATAAGATTGACTCTTTTGGGAGGTGGAGCTTGGTTGTGGGTAGGGAGTGGGTTGGTTGTGACGTTAGGTCTTTCTGGTGGCAAAATCACATTTTTGTCAACGAGGTCTTGAATCTCGTGACGCAGTCTGAAACATTGGTCGGTATCATGACCGTGCTGCTGGTGATATGCACAGTACTTGGCTGGGTTGTGAGTGGGGGGTAGTGGGTTTGGTAACGGCCTTGGCTCCAGGGGTTTTAGATGCCCTTTTCTGATTAAGACCCCTAGAACTTTGGACAGGGGCATGTACAGTGGGGTGAAGGTTCTTTGGCCTCTGGGTTGGTATTTAGTGGTCT
This sequence comes from Camellia japonica, assembly GCA_030407325.1. Taxonomy (NCBI): domain Eukaryota; kingdom Viridiplantae; phylum Streptophyta; class Magnoliopsida; order Ericales; family Theaceae; genus Camellia; species Camellia japonica. The sequence continues at coordinate 28,145,212 of JAPPVO010000031.1, read as the reverse complement.
GTGTATTGCTTCCGGATGCACCAGAGAAGAGTGTGGCTGCCATGGGCCTTGGTGGGGGAGGGGGAATGGTGGCGACCATGCTGACCTCCGAAGTTCTTGCAGTTATAGCGCCACTCGGGATTGCGTTGTTGTTGCGGTTAAATGTTCTCCGGGGTTGCTCTCTGTCTTGGTCAATCAGACCCTGTTTCATTGCATCTTCGATTTGTACCCCCATCTCGTGCAGATCCGAAAAGGTGGGGAAGGGGAGTACAATCATCTTTTGCATCAATTTTGGCTGGAGATTGCGCACAATCATCCGAATCTGGTCCTTATCGGTGGGCCTTTAAGTCATCATCGAGGCCTTCGCCCCCACCGGGTCACGAAATCCGAGAAGCTCTCTTTGGGCTCCTGCCTTGTTGTTTCGAGATCACGAGTTGTAATCTCAATCTGGGTGTTGTAAGAGTATTGCGCCACAAAGGCCTCAGCCATTTCGTCCCAACTCCGCTTGACGTCATCCTCCAACTTCGCATACCAGATGGCAGCCACACCCGACAGGGTCCGGCCGAATAGGGAAAGCTTCTGGGGTCTGGTGAGGCCCATTGGCCGTAATATATCTGAGAATAGTCGGAGATGGACCATGGGATCACCAGATCCGTCGAAGCGGTCGATCTGCGGCATCTTAAATCTATCTGGTAGCGTCACGGCAACGTCGGTATATCCGTCCTCGATATCCGGAATAGCCTTTACCCCTTGTGATTTTTTGAATAGCTTCTCGAGCTTGCTCAATTTCAATGCTGTTGGGTCTATTTCGAACTCGAAGGGAGAGTCCGGGTGGTTGACAGGTGTAGGTGCCTTGGACAGTTGAGGCGGAAGTGGGGGCGGAGCCTGCCCCGTTGGAAGGTCTGTGTCCTCCTGGATGTTCTGGACATTTGGCAAGGTGTTCTGGGCATTTGGTAGGACGTTCTGGGCAACTGGTGCCTGCTCGGGTAGTGGGACCCCTGGTAGAGGAGGAGCTGGATGTGAGGCTGATGCTCCGGCTTGCTCCTGGAGCCGGGTAATTAGTTTTGCCTGTTGGGCCATGATTGTGGCCTGCTGTTTAGAGAACTCCGCCTAGCGGACAGCGTCCTCCTGCATTTGCCTTATACTCTCTTGGATTTGGCGCATCATTTCTTCCATCTCGGCTATGTTTTGCTGATCTTGATGACTGACCGGTATGTGTATCTCTATGGCAGAAACTGGGACCTCAACCCGATTGTTTACTACTAGGGTAGACCACTGCTCTGGTAACCTCTGTTCAGACACACTACGCCTTCTTGGCCTTCTCCTGACAATCGGGGGTAGAGAATGGAACACTGGCTGTCCGTCAACCAGATCCTCAGATCGATTGAGCCGACGACCTCTTGTCCAAAGTGCTTGGGGAATATCTACTGGGTCGGAAGCAATTGTGCTAAAACTGTCCTAGCAAAAGATAAATAAAGCAAAAGGAATAAATAACCAGATAAACGAACAGCATAACAGCTTAAAATAAATACACAACACATTGGGCATAACAACACACGGTCGATAAGCTGAATATACACTGTCCTCAAACACTGATCATTATCCCTGAATCACTGTCCCCGAAAACTGAATCTGATACCCGCATATAACTGATTCTCAAACGCTGACTGGTGCCCGCAGGCCTGATGCCCAAACTCATAAACTGATACATGCATTTCCTGTAGAGACGCACTCTAACAGCATATAACAGATAAGTGAGAGACAAAACACCCCTATGTTGGGGTAGGGTTTCCCTGTCCTATTTTGTCAGGAGCTAGGGTTTCACTACGCACGCAGCGGTTTCAAACAACCTATATCGGGTAAGCAACCTGTCCTAGTTTGGAATGGTCACTACGGATTTCGATATGCACTAGGTCGAATGGTCAAAAGGGTGCCCCGGTAAAACCGGGGTTTGTGTTCCCATACTGGCAGAGCCCACAACCGGTCAGCCTTATGGTCATGCCTTGACAAGACAAGCCTCCGGCAAACCGTTCAGGAATAGCAGACGGCAAACACGGTGTCCTAGGCGCACCAATGCAAATGCAATGCAAAGAAACACACAAATGTAGTCAAAACCAGATATCATGAGTTCGAGTCAAGTTCTCTAAATCCCCAGCAGAGTCGCCAGAAACTGTAACAAGTCCGCGGGGGACCTCGCTACAGTTCGGACTCGATTTGTGTCACGGTTCTTAATCTGAACCAAAGAGTCCAAATCCGGCAAATCGTTTTGAGAAAACAGATTTTTGAAAGAAGTGCCAAACATGGACTGCTTTGCCAGATACAAAGTCGCCACCTAAATATTTTATTTTGGGAAATTTAGGAAACCTGACTCGTTGCCTAAGGCCACGTGTCCGTCATCACCAAAGTTGCCTCGGCTCGGGAACTTGGGTACGATTGGGGAAGGTCACTTCGTGAGCACCCCCGCTCGCCCGATCAAAGATCGGCCTCTACTAACCATGATATCAAGTTTTGAAAACATTATGTGTTCTTATTCCGGTTATTAGCCTAGATTTACTATGTGATGCGCACAGCATACAAGTATAGACCGGGTCGCCCGAATTGGAACAAAACATTTCATGTTTGTTTTTTGAAAGATGGTTTGCTACTCGCAAGTAGGCTTTAAAATGCAGATTTTGCCACCCTCGGGTGGGCTTAGAAAAGATGGTTTTGCCACTATCTAGTGGGCTTAAAACTCACAGTCAATGCGTTGTTCCAATCCAAATAACCCAACCTTCACCCACAGGCATTCAGGCAGTTATATCACATAAGCACATAGCCTCATGGTAAGCATGCTATCATGGCAGTCACTCACACGCATGCAAGGATGCTAAAGCATAAAAACTTACCGAGTACTCCAAGCCAAAACAGAAACTGATTAGAAATCATGCATGATCCTAATTATACAGAATTGCCTAATGCAACGCATGCAATAATGCAACTATAGCAGGCTCGGCTATTCTAAACATGGCATATGGAATGTTACAGCTATCAAGTATTCAAGTTGGAATTGAAATACGGATGCAGTTAGTATGATGCGCCGAGCCCGGTGCATGCAAAACAGATGAATGAATGCAAACATGCTATCATACTGTATGCTAATTGAAACATGCCCTAATCTAACCATCATAAGCTGGTAAATAAAAGGGAGAAAGACGTGGGGTTGGAAGACATACATCACACTCACCCACACTTATTACAACATTGCCCTCACTCGGAGGGTCCAAAAGAATAATATACAGTCCCGAATAAATACAGTCTGAATAAATACAAAACCTTAATTAATTAACAAATTAAACTAGGAAAGTTGTAAACTAGCATGCAAGCTAGGGACTGCCTCAACTCTATTCCGGATGATAGATGATGCATGTTTGAGCTGCTTTGCGCGGAAACCCACTGCGATGCCCCAATTAGCCTCTGTTTGCAATTGTTCTTGGAAAGCGCGCCGAACTCCGGAAGGCTGCTGGTTTTTGATTTGCTGTAACAGAGAGCAGAAAAGGGGCATGGCAATGTATTTTCACATATGTATGCACGACTACTCTACAGGGAATGTAGTCCTCGATCCTCGTGCCACCAATCACGCATATCGATGCATGATGGCCGAGGAGTCGAATTGCACGACTTAATATGAAATGAATGTACACATAAATACAACAAGACCGAGACTCCATCATGGATAATCCAGAGTGTCAGCAACTGGGGAATTGAGACACGTTCCGTCACTCGGAGTACGAAACGTACCTCGTTTCCCGTGCTCGGGCTAACTCCTATCCCAAACACAATGCAATATGCATGACATGCATGAATGCAACTAAGATACAACCTAACATGGACAATGCTATGAAGTGGCATACACGATGCACGAGGTAACATGGCATACACAATGCGCTAACATACAACCTAGCATGCACAATGCTATGAAATAAAATGGCATACACAATGCATAATGGACTTACACCAACACAAGTGGACCTCAGCCACACTTACATAAGAGGCCATAAGATGGAAATGAGACACTCGAGATGCGCGTACACATGCACGCAAATCGAGGACCGAACCTAAGGCACTAATGCCACTCTACCAAAGCATGGCAAGGCATGGAATATGGTATGCAAACATGCAAATTCCAGTGCTAAACTATGATGCTAAATAGCCCCGAAAGATGGAAACATGGCACCCGATGCATGAGATGGACCCCGAAACACAAAATTAGGCACATGGAATGACTTATAGCTATACAAAGCATGCATTATTTGAACATGAAGTGTAAAGACAGAGTCAAGACAGTCCCAAAACATGCATTTTTCCAATTTAGAGTATGACCAAAAGGTGCTAGCAAGATGGCCTAAATAGTATGCAAATTTGACCAACAAACATGGTTTATATGGCAAGTGTAAGATGCACATGGAATCTGACCAAACCATCAAAATCAGTGAATAAATCATATGAAAATAGGCCCAAATAACCACTGATATGCAACCATGGCATGCCAAAATGATGAGTTGCTTTAAGGGCCATACAAGGGATTCTTAAGCACATATAAGATGGACATGTGGTAGCCCCAAACCCACTTTGAAAATCAAAATATGGTAGTCCCAAAACTCAACAAATTGACCCTAGAATGTGACTAGGAAGCATGCAAGATGGGGTCGCTTTGAAAGGCCAAAATGGCCATCAAACAAGTCAAGGTGAGAGGGGGTCACCCCCCTCTAATTTGGAGGCTCAAAACAGCAACCAAGCCACTGAAAATCCACTGGATTTCAGTGGCTAGAAGGCCAAATGAAGCATGCAACAAGGGCTAGGATGCAAAGCTCAAAATGGATGGCAAGCAAGCACACAAGATAGCATATGACTTCAAACAAAAATGGAACCTTAATAAAACATGAAGATGATGTCAAAACAAGCCTTTTTTCAGTTTACAACAAGTCTCAAAAATGAACACAAATAAGACTAAAGCAACATGCAAGAGAAGGCCCTAAAAGAGAGAATAGAAGAAAGGGGCAGAAGCTGGTCCCAAATGGCCAAGAGCCCTTCAACAAAGTTGAAGAGGGGCTCAAAACATGGCACTTTACAGTTTACAACAAGCCACGAAATAAACACAAGTAGGCCTAAAACATTATGCAAGAAAAAGGCCAAAAGAGGGACAAAGAAGCAAGTGATAGCTTCTGGCCCCAAACAGAGGAGAGCCCTTCAACAATGTTGAAGAGGGGCTCAAAACAAGCCACTTTACAGTTTATAACCAAGTCTAAAACAGCTCACAAATAAGCCTAAAATACTATGCAAAAATAGGCCTAAAAGAGGGTTTAAACACAAGAGGCAAGAAGGAAGCCTCAAACAGGGAAAGGCCCTCAATCAAACATGAAAAATAGCTCAAAATAAGATTATTTTCAGTTAGGGTCGGAGCCCAAAAATGCTAGCAAGTAAGGCTTAAATATAGAGCAAGATAGGAACAAAAAAGAGAGAAAAGAAGCTTACCCTTGAAGACCAATGGACCAGCAGCTCTTGGCCTGAGAAATGGTGCTCCTAAGCTCTGAAAAACAGCCCCAAGTTGTTGGAATGGATGGTGGTGGTGTGGTTCTATGAGGTGGTATAGAAATGATGCAAGGGGCTTAAGGGTTTTGAGGGTTGAAGTAGAGAGAGAGAGATATATAATGCAAGAGCTCCAAACAAGGTTTTATAACCCTTAAAACTGAAGGGGAGGGGCTGGTTATATAGGCCAAGGAGTGGAGAAAAGGGGGGAGATTCAAATTTAAGTTTCCCCCCCAAAAGTTCCCCCCCTCGGATACAGAATCTGGGGGGGAAAGGAGGGCATAGCTGGAAGGAACAGGGTGCAAGGATCATGGCCGGCCAGTTATTGAGGCTCCAGGTGGCCGGCCGGCCAAGGTCAAAAGGGTCAATGAAAATTAGCTGGCCGGCCACCCATATTGGTGGCCTCCCATGTGTGCACAACACAACCATGTGGAGAAAACCTTGAAAAAGTGAACCAGGAGAGAGAAAATCCTACTTTTTAGAGGGGTTCAAAAGGGTCAAGATGAATTGATGGCCGGCCATGACATATTGGTGGCCTCCCAGGTGTGTACAACACAAATATGTGGTTGAGGGCCAAAGAAAGTGGCCCGGGAGTGGTCAACACTAGCTTTCTAGCGAGGAAAACGGGCGACGGAGGGCGATGAAGGAATAAAACTGGTCCTCAGAACAATTGCTGGCCTTCCACCCTTCTACGACCTTCCTAACAATGAAACAGAGGTCCCTGCCAAAAATGAACTCAAACCGATGCAAATCGAAGGTTCGGCGGCCAAAACGCGCGGCCCGGGACCCCGAAAACTGATTGTTAAGCACCGGAGGTGGTGTTCGACCACGAAGTTGGTCTCTCGGACCACAGTGTCCCTCAAAAGGGAGGAAATAAGATGTATGCCAAAAACCGGAGCAAACGGAGGTAGTTAGGCGGTCCCGAACCGAGGCACACGGCCGACGGTTCCGAAAACCAGGAACCGGGCTCTGAAATGGGAAAAATGGCCTACGACCACGAAACGTAACCTACGGCCACTGAGAGATGATCTATGAGACCTCTCCCTCCCTTCGGAAAGAGAAAACAGAGAAAACAGAGCCTGGTTCGCAAACCGAGGCAAAGCATAGAAAAGCCCGGAAGTCCGGAGGCAACGCTCGCAGCCGAGACTTTGAGACTTCTAAACGAGCACGATATGCAGCATCACCAAGTACTCAATCGGTGACGTCTGAGTCTTAAAGTCGGTCAAAAATGGAGTGTCTACACAAGGTCAAGTAAAAGATCAAACACCAATGCTCCATTCCTCATTTAGGTAAGAAAAGAAAAGAAATAATTGTGAGAGAGAAGAATACGAGCAAGATTTTTTTTCTTTGTTTGTATTTCAAGGGATAATTTTGACATTATAAATATTTTATAACTAATTAACTTGTTTCTTACAAAATCTCATCACTGTTGGTGAAAAATGAAATAAGCTTAGTAAAAGAGTTTTATTTCTCACAATTTTTTTATTTTTATTTTTATTTTTTCTCACTATTTTTTCACTCAACTTATAACTTATAAATCATAAATACGAAGGAAGTTATCTTTCTCATATTTTTTTTTTTATAATTTATCGCCAAATCACCTCGAAACATAGTGCAAAAGCTGAGCTTTGAAAGTTCTGTACGTGAGATTGGTTGGGGTGGAAATTGAAATAAGAAAATTATTTTGTTCACGCAATTAATAATGTGTGGATAAAATATATACAACTTTACTAAAATAAATAATGTTTCTAATAGTTTTCAAGTAAAAATTGAACTGCATGATTGTATTTTTATTTATAATAAGATAAAGGAAAATAATCTATGATTATTAAAAATGAAAAGTGTGAATAGCTTTTCTCCAAACTAAAAGAACAGTAGAGTTTACATGCTACTTGTGTTTTTAGGGTTCAATGTTTCATGTTTGCTTCTTTCTTTCTTTATTATTTTTTCTTTGCATTTTTTTAAATTAAAAAATAAAGCACTTTTTGATAATTTGGTGATGGCGCAATGAAACTACGACTCCGTAATGAGATAGTATTCAGTGTGTTTGATTTGAGTTTTTTGGATTAAATTTTTAAAAAATTAAATTTTTTGATTTTCGTATTCTTTTGTTTTTAGTGAATATTTTTAAAATTTTAAACATTTTTTTTTTACTTTTTTAGATACATCTTAGTTAGATATATCTAAAAAGTAAAAAATTTGTGAAAAAATATTTTAAAAAATTAATAAATACATAAAAATATAAAAAAATGTATTGAATTCTTGTATTTTTTTATATTTTTGGTATTTAGTGAATTTTTAAAAGATTTTTTTTACATTTTTTTTACTTTTTAGGTGTATTTATGTTAGGTGTGTCTAAAAAGTAAAAAAATTGCTTAAAATATTAAAAAAATTCAGTAAAAACAAAAAATACGAAAAATAAGAAAGTAGAATTTTCTCAAAAGTATTTTCTGAAAAATGAAAATAAGCAAAATGATTATTTTTCAACAAAAATTGCATTGACTTATGGAGAGAAATCTCATCGTCACACAACTCAGTTGATTTATGCAAAGACAGATAGGATACTATTGTCAACCTCACGGTATAAGTGATTATGAATGATTTTATTCAGGTTGATGGTTGATAAAAATGGTGATTATAATTTGTTGCAGCTAAGTTCAAATGCCTTGTTTCGCGTATACTAAAAAAAAATTAAAAAGTTATTATCTTATTTAAAGTCACATTATCTTATTTAACTTACATTACTTTTCTATCACATCATTTCAAACCTAACCTATATTTCATAAAAAGTCAAAAATAAATGAGAGAGAAAATGTCATATGTCTAGCTATCTCTCCTTATCTTTCTTTTTTGGGTAAATTACACTGATATCTCCTGAGGTTTATATTTATCACAGTTCTCTCCCTCACCTTTTGAAAATTATATCTTCCTCCCTGAAGTTTAAAGTTTCATTACAGATTCTCCCCCTCAACAATTTAATTTTTTTAAATACCAATTTTACCTTCACTGTGTAAATTACATTGATACCCCTCACATTTTAAAAATTATAATCCCCTTCCTAAGGTTTAAAGTAGAATTACCAATTGCTTTTTAGTTAGTATTTAGTTAGAAAAAAGATTCATTGAAAAAAAAAAATTAATTGGAAAAAGAAATTATTTGAAAAAAAATTAATTGAAAAAAAAATTGTTAGTAAAATTTTTTAATTTCTGTTTAAAAACCAACGTAAACTCATTTTTTTAATTTACGTTTTTTCCTCAAATTTACAAACTGAGACAACCATTTATAAACCAAAAAAATTATCAAACAAGTTTTTATGACAGTTTTTAAAATTTTTTGAAATATAAATTGAAAACTGAAAACGAAATGGTTACCAAACAGGTTTCAGATAGTAAAAATGTCGTAAAATTAAGAAATAATTAAATAAGTTACTAACGTAAGAAATGACTTATCAAAAGATTCTTAAACTATGTATGATTTGATTTTTAGAAATTTTTTTAAAAAATTAAAAATTAATTTGGTTAAGAAATAAAAAATAAAAAATTATTATTATTTTTATATAATTTTTATCTTTCGAGTGGTTAGAAATAATTTTTTACAAAGGTAAACTACCAATAAATCCTAATAGTTGGACTTAATTCCCATCAAGTCCTATTGAAAATAAGTCTTGGTAAAATTGTCGTTAAAAATATTTTTTTTTGACAATTTTTTATATATGTCGCTAAAAATTGACAATTAGTGACTTTTTTTGGTTATGATTTTTATAAATTGTTGTTAAAACTTGCAATTATTGACTTTTTTATGATAAATTTTTCCCATAGGATCTATTAGACAACAAGTTCATTTATTAGGACCTACACATAAGTGCCCCCTTTTACAAATTAAATTGAACGAGTCATACGTATTCCAAAAGTTAAAATGATAATTATTTTTTACCCTTAAATGATAATTATTTTTTATTTTTTATTTCTTAACTAAATTAATTTTTAATTTTTAAAAAAAAATTCTAAAAATCAAACCATACATAGTCTAAGAATCTTTTGATAAGTCATTTCTTACGTTGGTAACTTATTTAATTATTTGTTAATTTTATGACATTTTTACCATCTGATGTCTGTTTGGTAACCATTTCGTTTTCAGTTTTCAATTTATATTTACAAAAATTTTAAAAAATGTCATAAAAACTTTTTTGATAATTTTTTTGGTTTATAAATTGTTGTCTCAGTTTATAAATTTAAGAAAAAAACATAAATTCAAAAAATGAGTTTACATTGGTTTTTAAACAGAAATTTAAAAATTTTATTAACAAATTTTTTTTTTCAAATATTTTTTTTTCCAATTAATTTTTTTTTTCAATGAATTTTTTTTCTAACTGATATTAACTGAGGGAACAATTGGTAATACTACCTTAAACCTTAGGGAGGAGATTGTAATTTCTAGAATGTGAGAGATGTCAATGTAATTTACCCAGTGAGGGCAAAATTGGTATTTAAAAAAAATTAAATTACTGAGGAGAGAAATCTGTAATGAAACTTTAAACCTCAAGAAGGAAAATATAATTTTCAAAAGGTGAGGGGGAACTGTAATAAACATAAACTTTCAGGGGATGTCAATATAATTTACTTTTTTTTTTTTTTTCCTCCAATTAAATTAGTTAACCGGAATAAATAGAGAGTTGTAATTGTGTATACCGAGTTTAAATTTAAAAAAATTAAAAATTCAAGATTTAATTGGTGCAAAGATCAAACCTTCAATTTTTTTGGTTGTAATTTTTACTATAATAATTTATCAAAATGAAAATGGTAGTGGATTTTTATTTTTATTTTTTTATTATATATAAATAAAGGATCTTGATGAAATTTTAATTTGAAAAATCATGCTTGGTTTGTTTTTTAGAAAAAAATTCAAATTTCATAAAAAAATATTAAAATCATATTTTAAATTTGTAAAAAACACTTTTAACCTTCAAAAGATAAAATTATATAAAAATAATAAATATTTTTTATATTTTTTAAAATAATGCTTATGAAAGGCTAACGTAGCAATTCTTTTGGGCACAAATTGGATCTTGGAACGTTGATAGGATACTGAATAACCGTATCCAAACAGCCCCGTATTCGCACCTTCTTTCGCTGTGTGGATAAGATAACAGAGAGACTCGGAGAGCGAAACGTTTCATCGGCGCTTCTTCTTCTCCGATTCTTGGAGAGAGAGAGAGAGAGAGAGATGGCTGTAGTTGTACAATGCTGGGCTCTTCCATCCAATTTCAAAACCCTATCCCTCAATTACCCTTATTCTTCTACTCACCCCAAACCCACTTCATCACTCAGGTCTCTAAGCTTCTCTTCCACCACTTCTCACAATGTCTTCTCCACAGGTACTACTCAAAAACCCATTTCTCTGTATTTGGCTTTTCTCAGCTCAAATCACAAAACCCTTGTTCTTAAATAGTTTTAAAAAATTGTTTTTTTGGTAATATTTTCAGGTTTGATTTCGATGAGCCCTGTTGTGAGGCCGACTCGTCACTCGATTGTTTGCGAGGCTGCTCCGAATAAGAAGGCCGATTCGGCTGCGAAGAGAGCTCGTCAAGCAGAGAAGAGGCGTGTCTACAACAAAGCTCGGAAATCCGAGGTCAAGACTCGGATGAAGAAGGTATTTTATTTGGGTTTGCTTGTTTCTTAATTGTAGACTAAAGTGATATTTGATTATGTTGAGTTTTACAGGGTTATTTCAGTTTTGAATTCATGTTTAGGCTTCTTGATGATAATGTATTGAATTTGCTTGTGTGTGTGTGTGCGTGTGCGTGTGGGTGTGTTGGGGGCGGGGGGAGGAAGTAGATTATTGGGGGTTTTGGCTCATTTGCTTTATGCAATTAGAGTGATTGAATAATTGTGCATTTGTTATAATGATGAATTGTAGTTTTGGTGTCTTTCCTTTTGCTAAAAACTTGGATCTTGAATTTGTTATAAGTGGAAGGAAAAGTAAGGGGAAAAGAAAGGAAAAGGAAATGAAATGAGAGAAGCTAATTTCTTACTTTTGTTTGGTTGGCTGAGAAAATTATAAGAAATTGAATAAGCATTTGTTTGAAAATCCTTTTTATTTTTATTTTTATTTTTAAAATTTTATGCCTAGGTACCCCTTATATAAAAAAAGAAGAAATTGGGTATAAGTAATTTTGTTTTCATTTTTTTTCCCTTAAAAATCCAAGATACATAGTTTAAGAAACTATTTGTGTTATGTCATCCAATTGATTTTGTCAAGTTTCTTGGGTTAATCTGGAAAGACTTTTCTGCCAACTTAACCTTGAACTTTTTATTTTGTACTTGAGGAAGTTCAGCTTGTTGAAACCTGTAATCATTGACACACTGCTGTTGCTGCTTATAAAATATTATAGCCTGTCTTGAAATTTTGTTGTTGTTGGGCCAGAATCTAGCAAACTATCTTGTTTAATGGTTATACATGAAACTTAATTCTTGATACAACAATATCAATTGGAATGCAAGATTTTTGTACAGTATCCATGATTGTTCCCATATCAAATGGCATTATATGATGCTGAGGCAACATAGCTTCTATTTACAAGAATTCTATAGCATGTCCTTTTAAGCTAGATTAGACTTTCTTTCATTGATTGTAGAGAATTTGCCCACTTTTCCCCTATTCAAGATTACTCAGTAGTGTTAGTCCATGTTGTAGAAAATATGTGGTGTTCATTGATAAATTTGTGGTAAGATAATTGCGAAATTATTGTGGAGGGATTATTTGAAACGAGGGTTCTAAATGCAAGTAAGATTTTTGTGATATACCCTATAAAAGGAGTGAGTCGGAACTAATTCTTATAGCTTGGAGAGATTTTAATATCTGTTTCCAGTTTCTCAAACATTCAGTTTATTGGAGCTATGTAGCCAGTGCATTTAATAAAAATAGAAAATATATAGTATTTTTTTTGTATGATAATTGTAAGCCACTTTGGTTTAAGCAAAAGAAATGCAAGTAGTGAAATTATTAGTGAGGAATTATCTTGTCTTCTAGGAATTCCAACTAGGTTGTGTGCCCTTCCAATTCTATTGGTTGCTTTATGTAATACATATGAGAAAAAATAAGAAATAATGGGTATGTAGCCAGTAGAATTGCAAAGGCATACCACATAGGACATGGGGCATACCTATGTGATAATTTTTCAATAGTGTTTGAGAAATTCTTGCAGTAGTATAAATTGGACTGGAAGGTTGCTGAATCATTTACGGGAAATGAGTTAATTCCCATTTGAAGACTTAGAATGGAGTGGAAGGGTTGAAAAGTTATGAAAGAAATTGATAAGAAATTAGACCATTGACCGGAATGTAAGAAAATTTATGTTATCAAAGCCCAGTGAAACGCTAGGGATGGCAATTTCAACCCGGCCCGATGGGGCCCCGACCTCCCGACCCCGATTTGAGCGGTTTTTTCTTGAAAAATATCCCCAACCGGGGGAGAGGGATGGTATTCAAAAATCAATCCCCGATTAGTTTTGGGCCGGGGACGGGGATAAGTGTCCCAGCCCTGTACCCGGCCCATCCCCATCCCCGTCCCCGTCCCTGTCCCCATCCCATCCCCGTTTGTCCCCGAAGTGAAATTATTTTTTACCCCTCTATATATATATTAAACCTAGACCCTCATTCCACAATGAAGATCTCACTTATCTCTCTCATCTCTCTCTCTCTCTCTCTCTCTCTCTCTCGCACCTCTTTCCTCCTCGTCCGTCCATCGCTTCTGTCGTCGCTGTCACAGTCGTCGCAATCATAGTTGCAGTCACAGTCACAGTCGTTCGCCGATCGTCCACTCTCGCTCGTCAATTGTCCACTCTTGTTTGCCAATCGTCCACTCTCGTTCGTCGCGGTCACTGTCGTTCGCCTCCGTCGTTCGTCGCACTCGCCATTGCCTTTGTCGTCCTTTCTCTCTCTCTCTGTGTGACATAGATACACATATCTCAGATCTGCTTGTATGTATGTATACATGTATGTGTGTGTGTGCATTTTTGTGTATGTGTATGTGTCCATCTCAGATCTGTGTATATATGTGTATCCATCTCAAATCTGTGTATAGATGTATATCTGTCCATTTTTTTTTTTTGTAGTGGATCTGTTGATGATTTTGTTGATGTTGAAAATAAAACAATTGGGGATGATGATGATGATGTTGTTGTTGATGGCGTAGTTGAAATAGATTTGGGCCGGGGAATTTTTGGGGTCGGGGACGGTGATAGGTTCCCCATCGGGGATCGGGGTCGGGGACGGGGAGATTTTCACAATCGGGGATCGGGGAGTGTGATCCCCGGCCCTGCCTCGCCCCGCCCCGCCCCGTTGCCATTCCTATGAAAGGCCATCATGAGCAATTTTTTTTCTTAGTACTTATTTTGCAGTACATCTAAAGCTGTTTCATTTTTTTTTTGGGGCCAAATGTGTGTGTTTTTTCTTTTGCATTTCCATCCATATATCTTATTCTGTTCTTTCAATAGTAAGCAAGAGAAACCACAAACTTGAGGAAAGGTGTAAATCTTAATTTGTGGGTTTTGATACTACTTTTCGTTTCCAGGTCTTGGAAGCACTAGATGTACTCAGGAAAAAATCCGATGCACAACCCGAAGAAGTACTTGCAATCGAGCAATTGATTGCAGAGGCTTATTCAATTATTGATAAGGCGGTGAAAGTGGGAACGTTGCACAGGAACACTGGAGCAAGAAGGAAGTCTAGGCTTGCAAGGAGAAAGAAGGCTGTTGAAATTCACCATGGCTGGTATACCCCTTCTCCGGCTCTCACTGCGTAGTACGAATTAACGAGACGAGATTGTTTGAAAAATTTTCTTGTTTCTTTTTACGAGGGGATGATTTCTATCATATTTTTTGTCACTGCTGTTGTATATTTTCTTCAGATGCAATGCAGCTCTACTATTTTTCTTTGTTTTTTGTAATTGTATTTACTTGGTTTCTAAGGTTCTGTGGTTCTCAGTTGAGAATTTAATATAGCCAGCTCCTAGTTATAATCAATTAAACAGCTATTACCAGTTCTAAGCCTGCCGCAGCATAACTAAAGAAAATACTTATAAACCAATGTGGAGTGTTTTTAATTATCTCGAGAAGTGTTTTTAACTTTTATTTTTTAATTATTAATTTTGTAAAATGTTGCACCACACGGGATTTTATCACTTGTCTTAATACACTTTGGAAACACAATTTCATCAAATTTGAATAAAAAGTTGATCTGATATGATGCATTTTAACTGTTTCATCAAATCTAGTCAGTCATTTGGTTTAGAGTAAATTTTCATCAAATCTTTTTCAATCTGGTCGTTCACCCAGTTGATCGGCAAGTAAGCTACCAATGGCTATCTACGAAATTTGACGAAAGGTTAAACGTTTTCTTAATTTGGTGAAAAAAGTATGGCTCCCTTCATTTGATACCTATTTGATAAAATGATTAGAATATTGTTTTTATCAAATTTAAATTTAGCGAAAGTACATGTCTGAATTGGAGATGGTCTAAGATAAGTCTATTGGAATAAGAACTTTGGGTTGTGTTTGTTTGGGGATTATGTCATGGAATTGAAATATGCATTTTTGTAATTTGGGTAATTTTATTTTTACACACTAATTCCTCTTAGTTTATACACTTAATGAAAATTTTCCTTAATACAATTTTGTCATAAAATAAAAATACCATAACACTCTTATCTTCTTCCACTCAATCCATAATTTCAAAATACCACAACCATCTTCCATCACTAGTGCCACCTCTTTACACCACCATATTCTTTTGTCGCCTCTTTCCTTTTTCACCTGCAACCACATCCACCAGAAACCATACATTTCCACAAATCCCTTGTCGTGAACCATCCACTTTTGAGATTGACTTTGGAGGTGTATGATGGAAAGGATGAAATGAAAGTGGCGGTGATAGCGGTAATGGAGGGAGAGTGGCTGCAATGGCGGTGAAGTAGGGATGGATGGATGAAAAAAAAAAAAAAAACCTTAAGATTTTAAAATTGAAGATGATGGTATTATTGAAATAAAAAGATATATATTGAGAATTTTTATTTTTTTTATGTATATACTAAAAAGATATTCATTAAGTGTATGAATTGAGAGGAATCGATGTGTGAAAATAGAATTACCCTTGCAATTTGAAATCCCATGTTTGGATATAAAAAAACATAAAAATGGACATCTGAATTGACTATTCCACGTGGGGACTATTCTTATGAAATATTTTGAAACGATTGTGATTATATTATATAGTCTTATTTATTTGGATGGACTAGATAAGTAGATATTGTAATCTATTAGACGGTTAATCTTAGCATGTGTACTCCTTATATTATTTAGTTGGAAATGATATATATCTTATGTTTGTCTAATCATGAGATTAGATGATAAGAAAAGACTATGTTATTGAATCTTATATTTAATTGAGATATTATGAAGAAGAATAAATACTTAAAAAAATTATTTTGCCCTTTTGAATTATTTACTAAGTAATAATAACGTTAAATTTGATTTTATTTTTTTTTTGGCTATAACGTCTAAAAAATTAAATAAATTTATTTTATTTTTTGGTTGAGAGAGTTTAAAATTTTTGTTTTTTTTTTTAGTAAGTGTAAAATACATAATATTAAAAAGAATATCAATAAAAATTACAAGTATTAAAATTTGAACTAAATATGAAACAAAAAGTCAAAACTTCTTAACATAATGGATGCATCAAATCTGTTAATGCAAATAGAATTAGTTATCCAACAACAATACAAATTTACGTAGACCATATCACAAAGAATTTTTTTTTTAAAAAAAATAAAAATTAGCTTGACAAAAAAATAATAATTTAAATCTTAAAAAATTATTTTTTATTATTTTCTTCACAAAATTAATTTTTAATTTAAAAAAATAAATTCTAAAACAAGTTTTTAAAAACTAAACTAAACATGACCTAAATACTTAGAAGGTCCAACTGTCTTTTTAACTGCTAATTTAAAAGGAGGGTTAGTCCAACACTTTTATCTTATTCTCAAAGCAAAATAGTCTCATATATAGAGAACTAACAATTAGACCTGGTTTGGAAATATGGTATTTTAATAATTTTTTAATTTATTTACAAAAATATAAGGTAAAAAAATATTAATCAATGTATTTGGTTTTAATTTTCTGAATTCAGTTTTTTAAAAATTGAGTTTTTTTGTTTTTCTTTTGTTTTTTGTTTTTAGTAAATATTTTTAAAATTTTAAGAATTTTTTTTACTATTTTAGATGCACCTTACTTAGATGTATTTATATAATAAAATATTTGTGAAAAATATTTTAAAAATTTAATAAATACACAAAAATACTGAATTTTCATTTTTTTTTGTATTTTTTGGTATTTAGTGTATTTTTTTAATTTTTTTTACAAATATTATACTTTTTAAGTGTATTTATATTAGGTGTTTCTAAAAATTATTAAAAAAATTACTTAAAATATTAAAAAAATTCATAAAAAATATTAAAATACAGAAAATAAAAAAAGTAGAATTTTTAAAAAAATTGTTTTTTGAAAACCAGAACCAAACAAGCTGAATATGTTTAGAATGACTTTTTAATTTTTTATAAAAAAATGTGTAAAAAGTAAAAAAAAAAAATTATTATAATTTTTTTAATAATTTTTTAAATTAAAATATTAAGTTCCCAAATATAACCTTACACTTACAATATTTCAATCAAATAACTTAAGTTGCCAAATAAAACCTTACACTTAAAATATTTAAATCAAATAACGAATTAGGTAAGATAGTGAAAATCTGGCCCAGGTCCAGTCCGACCGAGAATTGTCGATCCCTGTCTACCAGTGCGTGTATGTAGACAAAAGATTTAAGGCTGCACTTAGACCTTTATAATGACCAGTCCTATGATGCCACGTTATTAAGCAAACTGCATTCGTGAGTATGTGAATTGGTCTAATGTTAGCGGATCTCAGGATCCTGCTGTGCCTCTGTACTCCTTTATGAAGTGTCGTCTACGTTTTTTTTAATAATTTAAATCGTTTATATTCTAGGATTTGTCGAGTAAATCATTCATATAAATTATTAAATTGATTAGATATTTACAACTCCATAATCAAAACATATTTATTTTTATAAAAATTAACGGTTAACATAACTTTCATAAATTTTTAAGAACAATTAAAATTTAATCATGGGTTATGAATATTAGATTAACTTGATTTTTTATTTGACTAATTTTCTTAATGAACCCTACACTATGAACGGTTCAGATTATCAAAAAATATTTGAGACAAACTCCTACAAAGGAACACAGTTGTGCCTTGGAAGCATAACAACACCCAAAGTCCAATGTTAGCCACCTCAAAATATTTATTAATTTTTTTTATTAAATGTTACCATATCAGTCCCATATTTATGTGAAATATTTAGTACAAATTTTGATAATTTTTTTAGCATTTTTAACATTTATTTTGATAATTTTTTAGAATTTCTTGCATTTTTTAGGGAGTGCTTGGGAATTGGGTTGGGAGACTTTTTGTCCCTTTTTTTTTTTTTTTTGATTAAAGTAAGATCTCCTTTAGAAACAGGTTATTTTAGTAATTTTTTTTTTAAATTTTTTGATTAAAATATGAGGTAAAAAAATTAGTATGTTTAGAATAATTTTTTAATTTTTTACGAAAAGATATTCAAAAAGTAAAGAGAAAAAGAAAATTTTGATTTTTTGGTATAAGTTTTAGATTTTTTGACTTTTTTAGTAATTTTTTGACTTTTAGACTAAAACACTCATATGCCAAACGAGGTATTGTGGGAAGATAGTAAAAGGTCACTTTTTGATTTTTAACATATTTTGGATCACATCACTTCTTCATTTTTTTTATAATTTCTTTAAAAAATCAAAAAAAGTAAAAGAGTCAATTTTTAACTAACTTCTCAAAACAATCCTTAAAATAATTAATAAAATAAAATATTACATTAAATTATTTTATTTTATCACAATCATTAAATTGATTATAAAAAAAAAAAATCAACTATCATTACAATAAAACTTTTTTAATGAAATTAAAATAATTTAAAAAAATTACCTAAAATAATCAAATTTATTAGTGCAGAGAGAGGGGGGTTGAAAGGAAGGATGGATTTGGTTTTGTTTGATTTTCGCAAACAACGATACGACTCACGCGGCGACAACTAGGAACCCTATGCCCTGACTCATCAAACTAAAACCTATTTTTTTTAAAAATTTAATAAACAATTTCCGAACAAATACTTTTTGATATCTGATCAATTTGATTTTTTACAGGTATGATATACTCAATAAATCTTAAAATATGAACGGTTCAGATTATTGAAATAGAGCCCAAAAATGGGCCCAATAACCTTACAAGTAGGAAGTGAAGGAAAGAACTTAAGGAGAGGATCTTGATTCCTGACATGGGTTTGGGTTTGAAAACATTGTGTGTTGTTTTGAAAAAGTGGCATTTTTTTAATTTTGGACAAATTACAAACACCCCCTCGAGGTTTGGTGAAAATACAGATTCTCCCATGAGGGTCAAATTTTCATAACAAATTAGGGGAAATTAGGGGGGAATCTGTATGAAAATAAAAACTTCAGGGGGTAATTTGTTATGGAAATATAAACCTTAAGGGGCGGGATGTAATTTCTCAAACCTCATGGGGGAATCTGTATTTTCACAAAACCTAGAAGGGTGTTTGTAATTTGCCCATTAATTTTTTTTTGTGATTTTTTGATTTTTTTTTTTTCCTAAAAAAGGTTTGGCTTTTGTGACTTTTTTTTTTTTTTTTTATAATTTTTTCTAGCTAAAAAAGTTAAAAATTAAAAAGTTGATTCTTAGCGATTACACCCATATGTTGTGTTTTGAGAAATTAGTAAAAAGTTAACTTTTTAATTTTTTTGATTTTTTAGCGATTTTTTTAGCTAAAAAGAATTCACTTTTTTTTTGTAACTTTTTTGTATAAAAAAAATTAAAAATTTAAAAAATTGACTTTTTTAACAAGTTACCAAATTACTCTTATTGATTAAAGCCTTGTTTGGGGTACCCTATTTTAGTCAATCTTTTTATATTTTTATCTTTTTTGGTCACATCAATCAACATCTCCTCTCTATTTTTTTACACATCTTTTTATAAAAAGTCAAAAATACACTTCTTTAGAACATCTCAAACTATCCCTAAGTCTTGAAATATTATTGGATCATATTTTATAATAATCATAATTTATTATATTTTTTTATAATTTTCAATTATTAATATAAATTTATAAATTTTATTTCTCTCACCAATGTCCAGAGATCCACCAATAACTTTTCTTTGGTTTTATTTGATTATTATTAATTTTTTTTTTTTTTTTTTTTTTTTTTGCGGTTTTTGGTAAACGGCGCAAACGGGCGTGACGTCTTGGTGGTGGGGCCCAGCACCGATTTCACCGTTAGACGCCGCCAACGTCAGCCTCTGCGGTCATCGTGGCCGTCCCTCCGCGTTGCCACGTGACGCATCATCACCCCTCCGGCACAATTATTGTGCATTTTCTCTCTCTCTCTCTGGGCGGCGCTATTATATTACAGTCAAACCCTCATTGACTGAGCCGAATATTCTCCCACACGATGCATATGATATCGGATAACTGATTATTTAAAAACTCCACTCACACTTATTACTCGTGACTTCACGCTCCTATGTGCCACCGTCTACCCAAAAGAAAGTAATTTTTAGGGGAAATCACTTTAGTAAAGATTTTAAAAAAAATAAAAAATAATAGACAACTCTAGAGTTAGGCTCTGAACACAGCACTAATAGAAATTAAAAAAATAAATTAAAACAAAACATCATATCATATGAGGCCATCACAAATTAGAACTTCCAATCATTTTTTTCAAAAAAAAAAATACCACAAACATAAAGGCCGTAACTTTGAGTTGCACCCTACATTTTTTCACTTGTATTATTATATTTTTGTAATTTTTGTAATTTTTTTTCTGTCTATTGTGACGTGATTTTTTCAAAATTTTATAATATAATGTGTTTATCATGGGAGTGTTTGGGAGGAAAATTGAGTTAAAATAACTCCTTAAAAGATAAAATAATTTAAAATAATTAATTATTAAAAAAATATTTTTTAGTAATTTTAATGCGAAATTAAAATAGGTATCAACCATTAGTTAAGGTGGGATTAAATGTGTTTAGATTTTTTTTTTTAACAAGGTCTTTATACCACAAAAAGAATGACTAAAACCCATTAAGAATTGAATAAGTAATTGTCTCATAAAATTAACCTCATGAATGAAGTATTGGGAATTGTGTGTAGCTACCAATTCTACATTGATTGTAAATGAAAGCTTTGATGGGTATTTAAACCTTAAGATTTTGATAAGGGCATGAGCCCTTTGGGGAATTCAAATTTTTCGAAGGAAGGGATTTATGAATGCTTTAAGAATGGGTTTGGACCAAGACTATGATCCAAGTTGGTTATGACAAAATTGCCACACGCGCGCGCGCACGTTGACCGAACCGGATTGGGCTGGGTCTAGGTCCTTAGATCTTAGGCTTGAGGCTTGTTGGAATGAGTTAGGTTTGGGCTGAGCCAAATTGGTGGTCCACCAACCTATGCTTTTTGGACTACGTCTGCTGTAGATATGTATATACACACAGGTGTATAGTGTGTAATTCACACATTGAATCCCTATTAAATTTGTGTATTACTCATGTAGTTTTGCAAGAGTAATGGGCATTGGTTGCTAGCCTTCATGGCTGGAGGCTCCTCCTCTCTCTTCTGTGGTATATAAATAGAGACTAACCTCTTTAGTTGTCAATACAAATTTTTGCCTTTCAGAATTATACAGTTGGTTTGTTTGCTCTTATAATTTTCTTCTTATGTGAGAAAGTGCTAACATTGTCGGTTCGTCAAAGCTAACAAAAGGTACTTCTGCGTTAGCTTATCTAAACCGTTGTATCTTGGGAGACAAAAATTGATGTACCTCCAGTACCCACGGTGAGGCGGCTAATCTATTTTAAGAAGACTGTGGTACCACAAAGGCTTCGGTTTGATTCCTCGTCTTTCAATATATTGTATGTGTGGAGAAGTGGTTTTGGAAATACTCTTCAGATCCTGGGAGACGCTAGTGATCCTCTTCTAGTCACCTGAAAAGGAATAAACACTCCGGTCGGGGGTGTCGGAATTAGCACTCCGACGGGCAAGTCAGTCTTTACACTCAAGTTTATTTGTATTCTAAATTAAGCACAATAGTTCTCACATACCTTTTACTGGCTAATATTCTTCTATTTATATCCTTTCTCTCTTGGGCCTCGGGATTAGGCCCACTTTCTATTTGTCATTCGGCTTCCTTTGTAGCAAATTTCTTTTTACTCGGCCCTTGCCCTATTCGGCTATTTGACTGAATATGGTAGGATTTGGATGTGGGATGAAGCCGAATACTATACATACATTCCAGTTCCCCAAGTTCATATACTCAGCCTAATTACGACCCCCATTATTTGGCCTCCACAATTGCCCCCCAAACATTCCACTAATGACAGTTGGTTAGAGTGTTTGGTTTCGAACTCGAAAAGTCAGAGCTGAAATTCGGCGGCTGACCCCATTCCAAGGTAGATGTCTGAACACACGCTTCTTGATCATCATTTCAACTTCCCGCCCCTTCGTACTCTCCTACTTATTATGATTTAAATTTTTGACATCTTTTCAAATACACACGCTTTCAGATACTCGCCGCTGGACTGTCTTCCGCGTTGTCTCTGCAACTTCCTTTCCTTCACTATCCTCTTCGTCTCTCGTAAGTTCTCTTTGCCTGGTTTGTTTTTGGTTTCGAGCATTCGTGTAAATTGTAGGAAATGGCAAAACACCTGAAAGATCTCCTCTCTTCGGATCGAATTTCTGGCTTCCGACGCCATTTTTCCATTCCTGATGACGTCCGTCTGTCATTTGTGACAGACGGCACCCTCGATATGGAGAAGGCTGATGAATCCACGATCGTCTTCCTTCTCCTATCAATCGCAGAGGGTGGAGTCCGATTCCCACTTCCTCCACTCCTTAGGGCTGTGCTCTGCCATTGGGGTTTAATCCCTTCCCAACCCAATGTTAATTTTTTTAGAATCGTAATGGGGATTATCGCACTAAACTGTCGCCTTAGGATTAACCTCGGCATTCTTGCTATTCGGCATTGTTATACCTTGGTCAAGTCTTCTGGTTGGCATGGGCGTTACTTCCTTAGGGCCAAGGACACCGACCATCAACTAGTGACTATGTTTTCTAGCTTTGGGAAGCGAGTCGACGATGTTATGGTCGTTGTCCAAGGTAATTGGGAATTCGGCGAAGACAAGGATCGCTTCAATCCTATTCCTAGACGGAGGGGTGAACCAGGTGGCCGTGTAGCTTCTTTTATTTATTTTTTGTTATATTCATAAAGCTTCGTTTTCAAGACCTCCTGGCTTTGCTTGTGCAGGGAACGATTTGAAGAAAGTCCT
The DNA here is from genome assembly GCA_030407325.1 of Camellia japonica. Classification (NCBI taxonomy): domain Eukaryota; kingdom Viridiplantae; phylum Streptophyta; class Magnoliopsida; order Ericales; family Theaceae; genus Camellia; species Camellia japonica. Next base: position 28,122,168 of record JAPPVO010000031.1, on the reverse strand, counting down.
AACTTCAACCAACAACGCCGTTCTTTCGGAAATCAAGGTTGCGCTCAGATATTTCGGCCGGCCGAGTCTTCAAAAACAACGGAGGACAGCCCACGTTCTTCTCCGCTACAAGCCGACCTATACGACCTTCTCGACGGCAGAGAACATCCCAGTTCCGAAGGGTGAGGAGTTTCTTACCGCCCTTATCCTGACTGATTTCAAGAATTTGAGGCAAGTCGGTCTTGAGGGGTCCGATTCGGAACAAGCGGTAGTTGAGGTTGCCGAGTCCGATCAGTTCGAAATCGAAGACGAGGCTTTGCAGTTAGCCTTTAAGGAAGCCGGCCTGAACTCAGCCGACCCTCCGTCCACTTCGGGCCGAGAGAACCTTCCACCCGACCACATTTTTCACGGTCTGGAGGACCTTCTCGGCGCTTACCCCGAAGATATGGCTGGGTTAAGCCTCACACAACTTGCCAAAAAGGCAAACACGGAAAAGATGGCAGCACGACGAAGGGCAGAGGCTATTCGAATCGGAGTGCCTCCTGCTACCGAAACTCAGCCCTCCCTACCTGCTAGCGAATCTCAGCCCTCCTTGCCTGTTATTGAGGGGACGGCAGAAAACCGAAGTGCCGAGGTCGAGTTGGTTGTGCAGGCCGATCGAGAGGCTGAACTAAGGGCTGGGAAGCGCTCTGCCGAGGTTGAGGCCGGCTTAGAAGATAACCGCGCCGACAAACGACCTCGTTTAGAGGAATCAGATGTGATCGTGCATTTCGTTATTCAACTGAAGATAAAAAACACGTCGATCCCTTCTGATGCTTCGGTAATTAAAGATCCAGCGGTCGCGCATAGCATGGCTACATCCGTTTTACTGCCGGCTGACAAGGCGGCTTTCTGGGCAGAGCTGGATCTGGTTTCAATAGCATTGGCCGTGCAATCGGCACTTTTGGTATAAATCTTGACTTTGTTTTTTCACTTTATGCAAATACTATTTTGGTCTTAATTTCCTGTTTTGCAGACCGTCGGAAGGATAATAGAGATGGGCTGTTGCCATCATGTGGAGCAGGGCTGAGTTTGAGGCTTTAAGAGCGAAGATGGAAGGCGCGCAGGCCGAAGCCGAGATGGAGAGGGCACGGAATGCGGAGGAACTGAGATTAGCCGCCGAGAGGAGGGCAGACGCGAGCGAGAGGGCGCTAAAATTGGCCCAGGAGGTGGTCTCCAAACTGGAGGCTGAGTTGGAGGTAGCAAAGAAGGCGAAGGAAGCGGCCGACTCAGAGGCTTCTAAGGCATTAGAGGGCGGGAAAAGTGCTGCCCTTGCCGAATATGTAGACGAAGTCTCCAAATTTAAAAATCGGGGATTCAAACACGGCTGGCTCAAAGCCCTTGCTGCTGCTAATGTGACATTGGCTATGCCAATTCCATACGAGCAAGTGGATATTGAGCCGCTGGAGTCTAACTCCGAGGATTAATTTAGGCGACACCTTTTTTGCTTACTGTTTTAGGAGTTTTCGAATGTATTTTTACAGCTTTTTGCTTAGTAATTTTCATGTGTAAAATGGTTACAATTTGTGCCCAATTTCCTAATGAAAATTTCCTTTTTTGCCTTGCTGTTATCTGTGCTAGCTTTTGTTTTTAATACCAAGTATCGATCGGCATTAGGCATAAACACTTGGCCGATCAAATTAATAAATCTGCCCTTACCCCAGCCAGTGCACGAGCTTTATTAGGTGAATAGGCCTAGTTCGTGAAATGGCTGCGGCATACATTTATCGGCATCGGGCTTAAATATTTGGCCGATCAGATTAATCAATCTGCCATTGCCCCAGCCAGTGCACGAGCTTCATTAGCTGAATAGGCCTAGTTCGTGGAATGGCTGCGGCATAAATCTATCAGCATCGGGCTTAAATATTTGGACGATCGGTTTAATCAATCTGCCCTTGCCCCAGCCAGTGCACGAGCTTCATTAGCCGAATAGGCCTAGTTCGTGGAATGGCTGCGGCATAAATCTATCGGCATCAGACTTAAATATTTGGCCGATCAGTTTAATCAATCTGCCCTTGCCCCAGCCAATGCACGAGCTTTATTGGCCGAATAGGCCTAGTTCGTGGAATGGCTGTGGCATAAATCTATCAGCATCGGGCTTATGGCGTTTGGCATTAATGACGTCGCCTCGGGGGCGCTGCATACATATGAATAAACGGGGTGAGTTCGCGCTAGTGAGTCCACTTATTTTTATTTAGACTCGATTTGAACTAGCTTGGGGCGAGGGCGAATGTCAAACAGACTGTTTTTCAACAACAGAGGAGAAGGACGAACGCTGGCTGAGCTAGATACTGCGATGAATCGCAGCAGCGAGCCTACGCGCACGGGAGGAAGGACGTCTAAGGAAAGGGAAAAACGTCAACCTCTAAGCCGTTAAAGCAGATCACCCCGAAAAGAGAAGCAGCAACGGGAAGTTCCCCACGACCACGACTGAGGAATGAGCTAGACGCGACGCTACGCTACGACCATTGAGTTTTTGCGGTGTTCATGGGGAATAAACCGATGACTAAGGCTGATTCCATCGTTAATGATCCGGGTGTAGCGGTCGAGTTCGCTCGACAGATCTTTCCACCGGAAGTCCAACAATCGATGGTTGGACGACAATATTTTGAAGTGTTTCGAGAAGGTATCCATGGGGCGGTGAAGGGGCTGTACACCGCCTACGAAGTCGGCATGCGCCTGCGCGCCGCGCGGCGGGAGATAGAGAAAATGGACGAACGGATCCGCAGTTCGGAGGCTCGTGAGGAGAAGGCCGAGTGTGAGCTTAGGGAGATTAGGAAGGCTAAAGCCGCCGAGCCGCAAGCGGCGGGTCAATCAAACCTGATTGTGGAGGAGAGGGTGACCCAACGGCTATTGAGTCATGCTATCGCCGACCGAGATACGGCAAGCATGTTTGCCGTGGAAAATACGAGGGCCAAGGGTTATGAGGAAGGCTTCCATGCTGGCTGGAAGGTTGGGATCGAAAAAACGAAAGAGAAACTTACAGAGGAGGTCTGCCGATGCGAGAATTGGGGCTTTAAGTACAGTTGGATCGCGGTACTTCAGGCCGCGGAGGCTCTCCGAGCAAAGGGTGTCGATTCGGCATTGCCACTGTACCATCGTGATCATTTGCCCTTTTCCGCCTTTGAAGTCGAAAAGAGCGACGATGAGGGAGATGCCGCATAAAAACATTCGTTGTAATTTTTAAACGCGGATTGCGTCTAAAATTATGTAATTATTGGTTGGTCGAATAAAAAGATTTTATTTTCAATGTTTTATTATAATTTTTGTTCGGCACACACGTGCTTGCATGTGTTTTATTGTATAAATGTTTGAATAAACGTATTTCAGATGATTGAATGGACATTGATCGGCCTGATTTATTAAGTATTTCATCGACGTCATTATGTTACGCACGGCCCGAACATCCACGAAGACGTCATGCGCCGATGGGGCTCCGAATCCGGAGTCTATCTGGCCAATCGTGATATCCATGAAGGGCGCTCCGAATCCAGAGGCTTACTCGGCCCAAAGACGTCTGCGCCGATGGGGCTCCGAATCCGGAGACTGGCCAATCGTGATATCCACGAAGGCGCTCCGAATCCGGAGGCTTTTTATCCCAAAGACGTCTTGCGCGATGGGGCTCCAAATCCGGAGTCTATTGGCCAATCGTGATATCCACGAAGGGCGCTCCGAATCTGGAGGCTTTTTCGGCCCAAAGACGTCTTGCGCCGATGGGGCTCCGAATCCGGAGTGTTTTTGGCCAATCGTGATATCCACGAAGGGCGCTCCGAATCCGGAGGCTTTTTCGGCCCAAAGACGTCATGCGCCGATGGGGCTCCGAATCCGGAGTCTTTTTGGCCAATCGTGATATCCACGAAGGGCGCTCCGAATCCGGAGGCTTTTTCGGCCCAAAGACGTCATGTGCCGATGGGGCTCCGAATCCAGAGTCTTTTTGGCCAATCGTGATATCCACGAAGGGCGCTCCGAATCCGGAGGCTTTTTCGGCCCAAAGACGTCTTGCGCCGATGGGGCTCCGAATCCGGAGACTTTGTTTGGCCAATCGTGATATCCACGAAGGGCGCTCCGAATCCGGAGGCTTTTTTGGCCCAAAGACGTCTTGCGCCGATGGGGCTCCGAATCCGGAGTCTTTATTTGGCCAATCGTGATATCCACGAAGGGCGCTCCGAATCCGGAGGCTTTTTCGGCCCAAAGATCTGCGCGATGGGGCTCCGAATCCGGAGACTTTGTTTGGCCAATCGTGATATCCACGAAGGGGCTCCGAATCGGAGGCTTTTTGGCCAAAGACGTCTTGCGCCGATGGGGCTCCGAATCCAGAGACTTTGTTTGGCCAATCGTGATATCCACGAAGGGCGCTCCGAATCCGAAGGCTTTTTCCAGAACCGTTGAAATGTTTGCAATTTGTAGTGAGTAAGCAGGGATCTTTGTATTACAGAAAAAGAGATGTACATGGCGAACCGTTCAGAACAAGCATCATGTCCCACAAGTCGGTCAATGATAAAATTTCGTAAATGCGTGGAATTCCAAGGCCATGGCAGACTCCTTCCTGACATGTCTTTGAGCCGATATGCCCCTACTCCTGCGATCGAATCAATCTGATAGGGGCCATCCTAGTTAGGACCTAATTTTCCATCAGCCGGTTTCTTGGCAGCTGGAAGTACCTTCTTCAGAACTAACTCTCCTGGTGTGTAGCAGTGCAGCTGAACTCGTTGATTATACGACTTAGCAAGCTGCTATTGATACCGCGCCATGGATGCGAGGGCACGGTCTCTTTGTTCTTCAATCAGAACCAAATCCAAGGCCAGCATCATGTCGTTTTGGCCCATATCAAAAACTGTCGATTTCAAGGTTGGGAGGCCGATCTCCAGGGGTATGATTGCCTGGGTTCCAAAGCATAGAGCAAACGGCGTTTCCCCAGTAGACCGCCTCGGCGTAGTTCGATGAGCCCACAACACACTCGGCAATTCTTCGACCCATTTGCCTTTAGCTTTCTCCAGCCTCTTTTTGATGCCATCCAAATGGATTTGTTAAAGGCTTCAGCCTGACCATTGCTTTGTGGATAAGCCGGCGTGGAAAAGTAAGGCCGTATACCATACTTGCTGCACAGTTCTCGGTAGACGCCACAATCGAACTGGGTGCCGTTATGAATAAGTGCTGTCTCGGAATGCCGAACCGTGTTATGATGTTTCTCCAAACAAAACGCTTCACGTCGGTATCTCGGATGTGGGTTAGTGCCTCCGCTTCTACCCATTTTGTAAAATAATCTGTTGCAACAATCAAAAATCGCTTATTACTCGGGGCATGAGGTAATTGTCCGACGATGTCAAGTCCCCATTGGGCGAACGGCCAAGGACTGGTTATGGAGCTCAGCTCTTCAGCAGGCAGGTGGGTCAAAGGAGAGAACTTCTGGCACTATTCACACTTTTTCACGTAGCCTTCGGCATCTGCTCTCATTGTCGGCCAGTAATACCCCTGTGTCACGACTCGATGGGCCAAGGACCGCCCGCCAGAATGGGCGCCACAACTGCCTTCATGTATTTCAGTCAGAAGCTCTTCGACTTTGTCCGGGTGTACACATTCCAAATATGGACCAGAGAGGGATTTTTTATAAAGCCTTCCTTGCGGATCCAAGTAGTATCGCAGGGCTTTGTTTCGCAGCTTGTGCGCTTCTTTCTTGTCCTCTGGGAGCTGTTCGGAAGACAGGAATGCGGCAATGGGATCCATCCAACTCGGTCCAGATTCTATAACGTTGACCTGGACTTCCTCCGAAGGGCCAATGCTCGGCTCTGGGATGAAACCTACTTCGATGGTTCGTTTAATCTCTGAGTTGATGCGGAGGCTAGGCAGGCAAGGGCATCTGCATGTGTGTTCTGATCACGTGTTATCTGTTCAATTCATGATGGTCAAATTTTGCCAGCAAGGAGTTGGCCGTTTTCATGTAAGCCGCCATACGGTCGTTTCTTGCCTCGTACTCCCCCTTTAGCTGATTGATCACTAGTTTTGGATCGCAAAATACAAGCAAACGCCGAGCACCCAGAAGATGTGCATTCGCAAACCGGCTAGAAGGGCTTCGTATTCGGCTTCGTTGTTTGACGCTTCGAAGCCGAGCTTGACGGCCTGCTCAATTATTGCGCCGTCGGAGCCATGATTACAACTCCGGCTCCGCTGCCCGCTGATTGGATGATCCATCACAGTACAACTGCCAAATGTCCCAACATAAATTCTCCAGTTGGGCTCCAGGACGAATCTCATCGGACTTGAAATCGGCAAGACCCAGTGAATTCGGCAACAAAGTCGGCAAGTACCTGTCCCTTGATTGAGGTTCTGGGTAGAAACTAATGTCGTACTGGCTGAGTTCAAGAGCCCACTTTGACACATGTCCTGATGCTTCTACACTTCGTAGTACTGATCGGAGGGGATAATCTGTTAGCACCCCAATGCTATGTCCCTGGAAGTAATGCATCAGTTTTCTTGCCGCCATGACTAGGGCCAGGATGAGTTTTTCCAGCGGAAGGTACCGTGTTTCGGTCAACCATTGCCTGCTCACATAATACACTGGCCGCTGCTCCCCAGCTCTTCCTTTATCAGTACGGCGCTGACGGCCCTGTCAGAAACTGCCAGATACAAAATGAGCGGTCACCAGCAGCGGGTGTTGTCAAGAGTGGTACTGAGCGGAGGTAGGTCTTGAGTCCGTTGAAAGCGGCTTTGCATTCGGCGGACCATTCAAAAGCCTTGCCCTGCCGTAGTGTATGAAAGAATTGTCGCGCATCTGTAGACTGACTATGAACCTGTTGAGTGCGGCGGCCATCCCCATCAACTTTTGAACCTCTTTACTGAACGAGGGGAGCCAAGTTCCAGATTGCTGTGATTTGCCTCGGGTTGGCCTCGATTCCTCGGTGGTTGACAATGTAACCCAAGAACTTGCCAGAGCTGATCCCAAACGCACATTTGGAAGCGTTCAGCTTCATTCTATATTTGTGTAGAATGCTGAATGTCTTTTCTAGATCGGCTATATGATTCTGTTCTTCCTTGGACTTGACCACCATATCGTCAATGTACACTTCCATAGTGTGGCCGAGTTGCTCCTTGAACATGGCGGTGACAGTCTTTGGTAGGTTGCCCCTGCATTCTTCAGCCCAAAAGGCATAACTTTGTAGCAGTAGGTTCCTCTTGGGGTGAGGATGCAGTTTTGTCCTGGTCCTCTGGATGCATGGCGATTTGATGGTAGCCTCTGTAAGCATCGAGGAAGCTCATACGTTGATGGCGTGCCGTCGCATCTACAAGTTGGTCGATTCTGGGTAGGGGAAAACAATCCTTGGGGTAGGCTTTGTTTAGGTCCGTGAAATCGACGCACACTTGCCAAGTCCCATTTTTTTTCTTCACCACCACTGTATTAGAGAGCCATGTAGGGTAGGTCACTTCCCTAATTGCCCCGGCGTCAAGCAGCCTGTCAACCTCCTCAACAACGGTGGCAGTGTGCTCTGTGGCTGACCGCCGGCTTTTCTGAATGATCAGCTTGCACTTAGGATCGACGTTCAAATGGTGCTGTGAAACTGATGGATCTATACCCGGCATCTCATACGGAGTCCATGCAAAGACATCGAGGTTGCTGAGCAGGAAAGAGATTAGCTGTGTCTGTCGGCCTGATTCAGGGAGGCGCCAACCATGAAGAACTTGTCTGGGCTTCCATCGATTTCAACTCGGTCTAAGCCTTCCGTGGCCTTTTTATTTTGGGAGCCCCCAACATCGTCGAGGCTCTCTCGATCCGGCACCTCAATGGAATTCACCTGTAGTTCCTTTGGCGTTTTTTCAGCAAGGAGATAACATGCTTGTGCCGATTTCTGGGAGCCACGGATTTGCTCAATATCGCGTTCTGCCGGGAAGCGTAGCAGCTGATAATAGGTGCTTGGCACGGCCCGCGTAGTATGCAACCAGGATCGCTTCATGATGAGATTATACGGCGACAGCAACTTGATGACCAAGAATTCCACATCCACTGTTCGGGAACCTACTCGAACGGGTAGTCTGATTTTCCCCAACGGGTACTCTGGATTGGCATTGAAGCCGAATAGTGGATAAGGGGCCGGAGAGAGATTCGATTCGGAGAAGCCGAGTTTGGTAAATGTCTTATAGTACATAATCTCCGATGTGCTCCCCGGATCAATAAGTACGCGCTCAACTATGAATCGGTTTACGCGTAACTTAATTATCAAGGGATCAATGTGGGGCAGTGTTACTCCGGCTAAATCCGAATCATCAAAAGTAATAACCTCGGTTTCATGGGGTCGTTTAGCCGGAGTGAGTTGGTCTTGAGGGTTAGACTTCGACTGAATCGCATGCACCGCCGATGTCATTGGCAGGCTGTATATCATATGGATCACGCCGAGCGGGGGTGAATCCTGTTCAAGGCTATTGCTTTGGTTGGGTTTCTTTTTCGGACGTACTGTTGGAGCCGGCCATCTTGTACCAATTCCTCCAGGAGGTCCTTCAGTGCATGACAACTATTAGTGTCATGGCCATGGTCCTTGTGGTACTCACATCGTCTATCCCGTTTTCGTGTCGGGTGGTCCCAGACTGCTCGGAAATATTCTGCACATCAAAGCCTCATCATCTGCATGCAGTGTCATGGCTTGCTTGTAATGGCGATGTGATCGATGGGTCTGATTTACCGTCGTACAAGGTGAATGACGGTGCTTTGAATTTCTTGGGTAGCACTGCCTTTGCGATCCGTCGTACAAAAGGATCGTGTTGATCTTCATCCGAATTGTTTCTTCTTCGCTTATGCCTTATACGGGGACTCTCTTCAGAAGAACTGGAAGTTTCAGATCGTCCCTTCTTCTTGGGCTCTGGGGATAATGAGTCGGAGTTGCTATCAGTATCTTGTTGTCGAGCTCTAGATCGTCGACCACCTGCCCTCACAAGTCGTTTTGGGCCTTGGTGTGTAGCTTGTTTGGACTTCGCCACCTCCAAGGCCAAATCCTGACGGAGACGTTCATTCTCTGCGATCATGTTCTCCAACCTTTGTTCGTTTTGCTTTGCTTGTTCCATGATCGCTTGTATTGTTTCATGCTCTGGAGTCGAGGATGAGGCGAAGTTCAGAGCGCGTCTTACGGGGATGGTCTCCGGTCCAAGCATGTTTGATGGAGTGAGGTCGTCTCTCTGCGCGGTTTCATCAGTGACTATCGGAGGGTCTTCCGTTATGCCCGCCATGGATGTGTTTGAGTATTCCCATAGACGGCGTCAATTGTGGAGAAGTGGTTTTGGAGATACTCTTCAAATCCTGGGAGACGCTAGTGATCCTCTTCTAGTCACCTGAAAATGAATAAACACTCCGGTCGGAGGTGTCGGAATTAGCATTCCGACGGGCAAGTCAGTCTTTACACTCAAGTTTATTTGTATTCTAAATTAAGCACAATAGTTCTCACATACCTCTTACTGACTGATATTCTTCTATTTATATCCTTTCTCTCTTGGGCCTCGGGATTAGGCCCACTTTCTATTTGTCATTCGGCTTCCTTTGTAGCAAATTTCTTTTTACTCGGCCCTTGCCCTATTCGGCTATTTGACTGAATAAGGTAGGATTTGGATGTGTGATGAAGCCGAATACTATACATACATCCCAGTTCCCCAAGTTCATATACTCAGCCTAATTACGATCCCCATTATTCGGCCCCCACAGTGTGTTATGTATTTTTGTTTTATGTTCCATAATGTAATTTATCAAATATAGATTTATTTGATGTTTTATAATTTTATTTATCAAATATGAATTTATTTGTTTTATATAATTACACAATTTGTACAACAATAACAAGATAAAATGTCAAATCCAATTTATAATTATTTTATTTTTCTCAAACAATTATCAAATTAATTACAAAAAAATCAATAAACTTTCCAAACACAACTATTTTAGCCACACTAAAATAGTTAAAAAATAAAATAGTCAACTTTCTAAACAAGACCTATATATCACAGTTACTAATGTTTCCAGTGTTAATTAATTTACGATTTAGTTGTAACTTATTCTCAATATTATTTTAGTTATAATTCAAAACATATTTATTTGCTCATCATACCTTATGTAACGTTTGGTTTTAATTAAGTTTTTTTTTTTTTTTTTTAAAAGTTATTATTTAAAAAAATTTAGTTATGAATATCACAAATGTTATAACTTATATATGGTACATATTATTTTAAAAGTGTTTATTTTATAATGATCCTTGCACAAAATTAGGGTAAAAATATCAAATGACTCATATTTTGCAATTAAATTTTGATGAATCTTATAAATACTAAGATTGTTTGGTGTAATTTATAGGAAAACTATCATATTAGTAATATTTGTAAAAAAATAATTAACAGTCGATGGTAAACTTTATAAATATTAACAATTAAAATCATAATTTTTTTTTTCTAACTACTAATTTGTAATTTCCCCTAATTTAAATTAGTTGTTTATAACTTTGTTTTAGACTGATTGATACACCTTTTGTTAATAGTTTAAATAAGTTTTAAAAAAATTGATTATCTAAAAACTATATGGGATAATTTTTTTATATATATATTTCTATGATTATTATCAATTTTTAATTTACAATAAGTTGTATCAAACAAGTCGACTATATAGGTTGAAAGATTGATTCATATGTTAATAGGATTAAATAAAATAAAACTTATTAGATATTTTTTCAAAAATATTATATATATATATATTTCTTATTGTAAGTTTATGTACAATATGTTTGCCACCAATTTTTTAAAATTAAACACTAGTTTCGTGAGAAAAAATATAAAATATAAAATATTCATAATTTCTAGATGATTAATCCTTTTTAAGTAGAAATAGTTCTTGAAAAATTAAAATCATTTGTTGGGGTTTATTTTTGTCAAATTAATTTATATTTATTCAACAAAAAATATATATATTTTGAAATCAAACAAAGTCCCTAAGTCTCACTACTTTTATATTGATATTTTAAAAAATAGCATGATATGTTTTAATTAATAATAAGTGTGAGCATTGATTAAACAACATTTAAAGATTTCTTATTGTTTGGTGCATTTTGATATTGTGAGTAAAAAATCAGTATAATTGTTCATCACCAACCTATAGTATTATCAATAAATAATAAAATAACAAATAAGATGGTGAACTTTATTGTAGTAACTTTTGCTATGATGGATAATTTATTTACTTGAACGGTACTATCACGTTTCAATGATATCATTATTACTGTGGTATTAATTTTTTTTAGTATGACATTTAGGTCAGTTTGGCATTTACTAAATAATATAAAAAGTTAAAAAGTCATTATCTTATTTATGTCACATCATCTTATTTAAATCACATCACCTCTCTAACACATCACATCAAACCCAACCCAAACCCAACCTATATAAGCCAATAAGTCAAAAAGTGCACTTTTTTAGAACATCCCAAACTCTTGACTTATTCGATAACTGTAATTCTCTTCATTAATAATGAATGCATAACCTAAGCGAAAAGAAATTATTTTTTAATTTTAAAAAATATCAAGATAAATAATTTATTTTCCTGATTGAATTTGTTGGGTACAATCAACTAACATCTATCTTGACAACCTAAGACCATCTCCAACGGTGCATCAAATTATGCATCAGATTTGAAATTTGATGAAAAAGTGACTTTTTGAAACTCCAATGGTTTTACCAATTTGATATCAAATGAGAATGGAACAAACATTTCATCAAACTAAGGACAAGCTCTGTATATCAGTATTTCACTGTGCTTGACCGTTGGGGTGAGCCAACCGGTCAACCAACCGAATGTCCGGCCGGTTGACCACCGGTCGACTGGTTCCCTTTCAAATAGGTAGGTTCAACGATCAAAAAGGTTCAAACAGGTAAAAAAAAAAAAAAATTACCCTTACCGGTCGACCTTTTCCTTTTGATGCACGGTTGGAGCAAGCCATATAAGATTGAGAAAATTGACTTTTTTTTACTCAAATTTAATGAAAAATTTGATTCACCGTTGAAGATGCTTTAACACAAAACACTCACCTCTAACTTAAAACTTGTCATTTTAAAATTTTTGCTTTGTTGATTTTCATGACATAATCTTTACGTATATCCGTCAAAATTTTCAATTTTGTAATAAAACCTAGATCTTTAATATAGCATTTTTGGTTGATATTTATTGGTTACATACATAAATGTGTATGTGAGGATAATATCTCCAATGTATTTAATAAAAACGTAATAAATCTGCGAACACATGTAAAATTCACATATGGTAAATTAGGACAACCAACAAGCATTGTAAACATTTATGATTGTAAATATCATTGGAAAACTTTAAGCATGTGTTTTTTTTTTTTTTTTTCACTTGATAATAAGTTAAGAGTGTACAATCCATCGTTTGAACCTTTCTAAATTTCTAATTATACAATCATTGGAGCTGTGCTCAAGAACACTTATGCCAAACTAAAATTTTGCCCTCCCAAAATAATTCGTAGTCGCTGAAAAAAAAAAATTATTTCTATATTTTGAGAAGCTACCATATAAGTTTGTCTTCTATTTGGCCTTGTCTTTTATCATAATGAGGTTATTGAGCAAACATAAGAGATCTCATATTATTGGAATCTATAAAATATTTTATGAGCGATACTATATTTTTGAATACATCACTTCTATTTTGATATCTAATGGGTCATTTCACACACTAAAAATAAATATTAAACTATACTAAATTCTTTAAAATAATGGTAAGTTTAAGTATCGATCCACAGGGACAAATGAGAAATTAAACTAATTTAATTGCTAGATTCCTAAATTAATTTTGATTAAAAAGATTGATGGATATTATGACTAAACAAGAATTAAATAAAATTGAATAATTAAATTGAAAATTAAAATAGGGTTTGAGATATTAATTTTTGGAACAAATGCTAGGGCAAAGAATTCACCACTAACCACATAAATGAGATTTAACATTGGCCATTAATTGCAATCCGGTTTGAAATACTAAATATTTCACAACTACAAGTTTGAAATATTAATAAAGAGGATTGTTGCATTCAATGTACAGACACGAATCATCTCGAGTAGCACGAGGCGTTTGCTCTAAACTATGGTAGTAACACGATCCGTCTCTCGTAGCATGACTCGTCTCGTACTTTGAACACAAACACAAAGAAAACTAATGTATGGAAAACATTAAGCAATCACAGAGAGTAAAATACTTGAAAAGATAAAAAGAACAATTATTATAAACTTCTAAAACGTCCATACATTTGTTCAAACCATTTCACAATCAAAGCTCAAGAAAAATCTCTTTACATGGATAGGGTTTCATCAAAATCCTAAAAAAAAAGACCCTAGCCACTCATGAAGCAGTGGAAAAGATGGAAAAGATGGAAGAGGAAGAAGCCCCCATGAGAGTTCTCCTTGAAGCTTGAGGAAAAATCACATTTTCAAAACCCTTGCCTCCCTTTCCATAGAATAATTTTTGAACCCTCTTTCAATCTCCTTTTTCCTTTTATTCCTAGCAGAAGAGCCTTAAAATTTCACGCACACGCAACCCTAGGTGGGCCGCACGTGCGGTGAAGCTTGGCCGTACATGCGGTGAGGTGGCTAGCTCGGATTTTTCGCTTCTCGCCCCGGAGAATCTGCTTTCGCGCCCTTTTTGATTGAATTTGCATATTTCCTGCCAAATCTATACAAGTGCACAAAACACATCATCTCTACCAAATAAACAAAATTAAAAGACTATAAATGTAACTTAAGCGACCTCAATGTGATACCTTTCGGCCCACATCACAGCCCCCAACTTACATTTTGCTAGTCCTCGAGCAAAACAAAAGAAATAAGAGAAGTAAAATAACTCTAAGCCATTTTCGTAGGAATCATGATTGCATTTAGCATATGCAACAAGCCTTTTAACCACGAGATTACCCCAAGTGGACGAGTATAGTTTCGTAAGGGTTTCTAGAAATAATACCCACAACATCAACAAATTCATATCTGCTCAACAACAATTAACCACACTACTTCACCTAACAATCAACTTATGTGCCACTACAGTGTGATATTAAGACATGATGAGTCATTGAAGGCACAATGGACAAGTAAGAAGGAATGTTAATACAAAATTAAAGTCCCATGTACTTGTAAATGCTAGTAGACGCATCATCAGTACCTCGGTGTAAAGTGCAATCTCCATACTAGTTAACTGTCCACTATAATAGCCCATTGTAACTCATAATAACACTCAACATATACAGAAAAACTAAACTGTTGCATCCAAGATTCTCAAAAGTTTTTTTTTTTTTTTTGAAAGACTATGCAATGTCCTGATCCATTAAGTTTTCTAATCAACCCGTGTAACAAGTATTGGGTCAATGACTCCCAAACCAGATGGTTTTAGGGCACTAGGTGTGAAGACATCCCTACGGGCTTAATAACTCGAGTTGAAAAGGTTACGAATCCGAATAAGTTATTATCCTTATTTTTCCTTAACTGTGCAATGTCTAGGTCCCTTAAACTTTCTAATTATCCCATGTAGCAAGTATTTGGCCAATGACTCCCAAACCAGACGGTTTTAGGGCACTAGGTGTAGAGACACCTCTACGGGCTTAATAATTCGAATTAAAAAGGTTACGAACCCAAACAAGTCAAGTGTGTTTTTTTTTTTTTTTTTTAAGAATCTTGGCTACTCATTTATTCTTTTCTACAACCCTAGCCATTATCAATGATGTACACCAGAGATTATAATAGAGAGATCACCGCTATGATAGTGTGTTCATGTGAATCCAGGCATACTCATGACAAGTGTATTAATACCACAAACATAAGCAACTATCCTAGTGCAAACATCACATGTGAGTATTTACCCAATAAACCATTTTCATACAAGTCCACTATGATCCCCAATTAACATATGCTTATATCACTACCATACTGGCACAAAGTGAAAATCAAGTGAAGTGGTGCCATCAAGTGTAACAAGTACAAGCATGAATTGTTTTTATAAATACCCTCACCCCCCAACTGGAATACAACATCAATGTAAGCAATTGTACAGTAGATAGTAAAATGAGAGAAAGAGGATCTTACCAAACGGCGGAGGTGCACATCTAGTGAGGTAAGGACACACCAAACATATACACATTTTTTTTGGGGGGGAGGGGTACTGTACAGTATAAAAGGAAAAGAAAAAAAAAACAAAACAAAAATAAATAAAGAAAATATACAGATATTATTGATGTGGATCCGGCTGTGGTGGGAAATGTTGCTTAAATAGGGCATGCATCAGCTTCTGAGTCTCGAATGCCTCATCATGAACCCTAGCACCAAGCTGAACAAACCGCTGCTGGCTTGACTCATAGTATGTGTAGAAGTCAGTTTGTAGAGATGCAACTGACTGTTGATACCCATCAAATGCCATCTGCGAATGATCCCGATATGCCTGATAGTCTGCTCAGAGATCAACCATAGATTGCTGAATAATGGCTTGATTATCCAAAAGAGCCTGATATTACGCCCTTGTCATACGGAATAGCGGTGGTGTTGGGGCTGGTGCGGCAGCAAGCTCTACCGGAACATCATTAGGATTGGCCAGGGTATTGGGGAGGAGTAGTGGAGGCGGTAGGCGAGCAGTGGTTTGGTGCCAGTGGGTTTTACCATAAAGTGTGGGTAGCAGAAGCTGAACCTCATTAGGTTCCAATGGGTATGTCCCTTGGCCTTTTATAAGTGCAATGATGAGGTTGGTGAAAGGGAGGGCCCATGTAGAATCGCCTTGGGTGTTGCACAGCTTGACTTCATTAAGGATACGAAACATCTGGTTGAAGATCAAAATAGGGATGTCGACCTAAAACCCAAAGTCAAATCGGTACAAGGCACGGAGGAAGTCCCCTCGCCGCTCTTCCTTGTGGCCTAGAGAGATGACATTCTTTTTAAGAACCACATCAAGGAAAGGGAGGCGGCGCGGTAAGTTAGCCTGACGGATGTTAGTGCGGTTGTTATCATCCTGCCACCCTTCATAAAATTCGGTCACCAATGCCGGGACTGTGAGTTCTCGAGTGAACACCGGGAACTGCTCTTCATCGATAGTGTCCATGGAATAGTGGAGAACCTCGGCAATAGAAATTGGTGTGACCACTAACTCCACGTCGTTAACAAGGGAGCAAAGAGCTCCCGGGGCCTCGTCATTGATGTATATATTTTGATAAAAGACTCGCACAATGCGAGGATATGCCAGTTCAGTGACGGTGCAGATGCCCAGGAGACCCCGGTCTTCAAGTTGTCGGACACTCCACGCGATGGGTTGATAACGTCGGAAGAAGTCCACATCAAAGGATGTATCACAGGCAATTGGTTTGTTGGCCCAAGTGTCGGTTGGTACACCCCTAGCAGCAATGTTGGCATTGCGAGGCCGTTTAGGTGCTCGGCGGAACGATGTAGCCATTCATGCACAAAATAATACAACCAGCACAACCAAAAACGTGGAACCATTATATTAGAATGCATCAAACATCGCATGCATGCACAAATCATGCAAATCCTCATTGTCATCACACTACTAGATATCTTTAATTTTCAATTTTTTTTTTTTTTATATACTACAAAAAATTAGCTTACACTAAGTTAGCATGAGACAAATTTACAAACACACATATGAAATACAATGAATAAATAAATAAGAAAATAATCTAAGTTAGTAGAAGTGAATAAAATAAAATAAAATTAAATTAAATAAAAATTCAGAAAATAAAATAAAATAAAATAAAAACTAAACCACTAACCAATTAAACTAATAATTAAATCACAAAAAAAAAAAAATCACTAACTAAACAATTAAAACAAAAATAAAAACAATCTACTAACCAATTAAACTAACAAGAACCACTAACTAAATAATTAAACTAAACAACTACATTAGATAAAAATAGGCTACAATAAGGTAAATTGTTATTATTATTATTATGAATTTTTTTTATTTTTTTAAATTTTTTTTGTGTATGTTTGGACCGCACATGCGCCGGAGATGGCCACACGTGCGATGGGTCTGTTGGTGCACGCCCAGTTTAGATTTTGTTTTGTGTGTGTGTGTGGGGGGGGGGGTGGTTGTTGTTGTTGTTGTTGTTGTTGTTGTGGTCGTATGTGAGGATGACAATGATGAACAAGATGATGAATGAACCTCAAAAACAACCATTAAACTACTAGATTACAAGTGAAAACTAAGAAATCTAAACAAAAAGAGGGTGATTACCTTAAAAAAAATATAGGAACAAGAGAAAGAAAGAAGATCCTCTGGAAAAAATGGTCACGGGAAGGTTGCCGGTCGGAAAAGATGGTGATGCTCCGGTGAGAGGGTGATGGTGTGTGAAAGTTGAAGGAAGAAGGAAGAAGAAGAAGTGATGGTGGGGTTAGATGGAGTTTGTGTGTTTGTGGGATTGAGAAAGAGAGAGGTAAGAAAAAGATGAGAGGTAGAGAGATAGTGTGCTGGGGAAAGTGATGGTCAAAAGAGGGTCTAAGGTTTGAAATATGAGTGGTTTTTTTTTATTTTTTGGTAAAGAAATAAAAAAAATTAAGTAAATAATAATAAATTAAAAAATTTTAAAAAATAAAATCTACAAGTTTTCTTTTATAAAGAAAGTAAAATTAAATAAATAAATAAAAAGTAAATAAAGAAACTACACAATTTTTTTTTATTTTTTTTAAATAATAAAAATAAATAAATAAAAAAAATAAAATATGAAAGTATATATATTTATTTTTTTTACCTGGGTCGCATGAGCGCTGTTTTATTGGCTGCTTGTGCGGCGGAATTGGCTGCTTCTACAGTGCTTGCGCAGAATGCCTTTGGGCCTGGGCCGCTCGTGTGGTGCATTTCTTTTCTTTTTTTTTTGAGAATGGACCGCTCGTGTGCCCATTTAGGCCACACGAGTGCTGATTTTTAGGTCACTCCAGCGGCGAAATTGGGCCGCTCCTGCGGCGCTTAAGTAGTATGCTTTTAGGTTGGGCCGCTTTTGCAGCCTAGTCATCCGCTTGTGCGCCCATGCTTGGTCTCTCCGCACGTGCGGTAGTTTGGGCCGCACGTGCAGTCTGTTGCAATTTTATTTTATTTTTTTGTTAAAACAAGTACAACCCAAATTTTTTAAAATTTTTTAAAATTTTATTTTTTTAAATAAAAACCCAATCACAATCCAAATACATAAAAAAAAACAAATTTAAACCATTTCTACGTTCAATGCACATATGAAATAATAAAAAAAAAAGAAAATCGAATACATCGAAATGCGCAGCAAAGGTATAATCTTCACGCAAAAACCACGGGTACTACTTTTCTCCCTAACAGTGTTTGTAACTTTTCCTATTCTCCAACAGGGTGACTGACTAGGTTGATTCAGTATCCAGAATCGAGGCGCATAAAGCTAACTCAACCTATGGGGCTGCCATACAGAGTTCAAGCCTGGGTGGTTTTCAAGCAATCTCCACACTCTAGTCTAAGAAATTCCAAACCTTTGCATTCTAGGCTTTTCCATTCGAACTCTAGTTTCCACCGTCTAAGTTGGTCTCCTAAAAACTCACTACAAACACAGTTAGGTGGCTATACCAGACCGTCAGATGTTGTTCGGGCACAACAAACACCAAAGGAATTACACCTTTAGAGGATTTAAAGTCTCCTAGACTCAAAACAAGTACTATGGAAAATATATTGGGTCCGTTAAGTGGACGACCTCAATCATCTCCCATTTCTCAATACCATCTACATAGTGTTTCAATCTTTGGCCATTGACCTTGAAGGTCGTACTATCTAGTGGATTTTTAATTTCAACTGCCCCATCTGAAAAGACTTCTATAACCTCATATGGGCTATCCCACTGAGACCTGAGTTTATCAGGGAATAACCGCAATTTAGCATTGAACAGCCACACTTTTTGGTGAGGCTCGAAGGACTTATGAGAAATGTGTTTATCATGAAATGCCTTAGCCCTAGCCTTGTAAATTTTGGAGCTCTCATATGCATCATTGTGGAGCTCCTCTAACTCATTAAGTTGGAGTTTCCGGTGGTTACCGGCTTTGGCCATATCAAAATTGAACTCCCTAGTGGCTCACAAAGCCCAGTGTTTTAACTCAATAGGGAGATGACACGGTTTTCCAAACACAATCCTATATGGAGACATCCTGATAGGTGTCTTATATGCAGTGCAATAGGCCCAAAGTGCATCAACCAACCTAGTGGACCAATCTTCCCTATCGACCCTCATAATTTTCTCGAGGATGTGCTTAACCTCCCTATTAGACACCTCTATTTGACCACTAGTCTGAGGATACTAGGGAGTACCAACTTTGTGAGTGATCACATATTTGCGCACCAATGCCTTGAAGAATCGGTTGTAAAAATGTTTGCCACCATCACTAATTATGGCACGTGGGAACCTAAAACGACAGGAAATGATCTCATGGAGGAATTGAACCATAACTTTTTGGTCATTCGTTTTGGTGGTCACTGCCTCCACCCACTTGGAGACATAGTCCACAGCCACCAAAATGTATTCAAATCCAAAAGATGGTGGAAAGGGACCCATAAAGTCGATGCCCCAAACATCAAAAATCTTAACAATCAAAATAGGGGTCATTGGCATCATATCTCGCCGTGACATAGAACCCATGTGTTGACAATGCTCACAAGCTCTAAAGAAGTTATGGTTATCTTTGAAGGTAGAGGGCCAGTAGAACCCACATTGTAAAACCTTGGCGGTCTTTTTCTGCCCACTGAAATGGCCGCCACATGCATGAGAGTGACAAAAGGTGAAAATGATATGGGTTTCACTCCCAGGCACACAACACCGAATCACTTGATCCGGACAATACTTGAACAATTCCAGGTCTTCCCAGAAATAGTGCTTGACTTATGAGAAAAATCGATCTTTGTCTTGCTTAGACCAAGTTTTCAGAATTTGACTAACCGCCAAGTAATTCACTATGTGAGCAAACCACGGGAGGGTCACATGTGATACCGCAAGAAGTTGCTTGTTGAGAAACGAGTCATGCAAGGCTAATGGATCACTCGTGTGCTCAATAAAGATGCTAGATAGATGATCCGCAACTACATTCTCGGATCCCTTCTTGTCCCAGAGGTCAAACTCCGGAAGGAGTATAATCCACCTAATCAACCTAGGTTTAGTCTATTTTTGGACAATAAGTACCGCAAAGCGACATGGTTTGTGAACATAATGACTTTAAACCCTAAGGTAGGACCGAAACTTATCAAGTGCAGAGATAATAGTTAGTAACTCTTTCTCAGTGGTAGTGTAGTTTAATTGAGCATCAAAAAGAGTATGACTAACATAGGATATAACATGGGGCACTTTATTCACCCTTTGGCCCAAGATGGCACTGAGGGCATTATCAGATGCATCGCACATGATTTTGAAAGGAAGGGACCACTGAGGAGATTGCATGATAGGGGCAGAAGAAAGGGCCGCTTGCAGTGTTTTAAAGGCATTAAGACATGCCTCATCAAAGACAAAAGGTGCGTCCTTAACAAGTAAACTACACAAAGGAAGGGATATTTTACCAAAATCTTTGATGAATTGACGGTAAAAACTTGCGTGCCCTAGGAAAGACCTAACTTGACGCACAAATTGGGTGAAGGAAGGCTTGCAAACCTCCATACCTCGAGGGGACACAGTGTATCCCAACACTATACCCTCGCGAATCATAAAATAACTCTTCTCCCAACTCAAAACTAGGTTTGTCTCCACACATCGAGTAAGTACTTTAGTTAAGTTTTGGAGACACTCTTCAAAAGACGACCCAAACACAGAGAAGTCATCCATGAAGACCTCTATGAATTTCTCCACCATGTCAGAGAAGATAGCCATCATGCACCGTTGAAAGGTTGCTGGTGCATTGCAAAGCCCAAAGGACATTCGGCGATAGGCAAAAGTGCCAAAAGGACATGTGAATATGGTCTTTTCTTGGTCAGCAGGGTACACCGGGACTTGATTATATCCCGAGTAACCATCAAGAAAACAATAAAAATCCTGCCCCGCTAACCTCTAAAGAATTTGATCAATAAATGGCAAAGAAAAATGATCATTCCTAGTCATAGAATTCAATCGCCTGTAATCAATGCACATTCGCCACCCAATAATGGTTCGTGTGGGGACTAACTTTCCTCGCTCATTCTCAACAATAGTGATACCCAATTTCTTGGGCATCACTTGCGTGGCACTCACCTACTTGCTATTCGAGATGGGGTATATAATACCTGCATTCAACAATTTTAATAGCTCCTTTTTCACCACCTCTTTCATATTGGGATTAAGCTTCCGTTGCATTTCACGAGGTTTGGTGTCCTCTTCTAAATGTATATAATGCATGCACACGGAGGGATCTATCCCTCGCAAATTAGCCATCGACCACCCTATAGCACTCCGATGTGCCACGAGAATACTCATTAATTGACTCTATTACTCTGCAGTCAAGTTAGATGCAATGATGATAGGTAAAGTATCCTTTGGCCTTAAAATACATACTTGAGTGTGGCCGGAAGTGGCTTCATCTCAAGTGTAGGTGGTGTGACTAGAGATGGTATGACAGACTCTCTGGACAGAGGAGAAAGGGACTCAAACCGGGCTTTCCATGGAGGAAAATCCGGTGTAGAAGAAGAATTAAATAAGGCATTCACCTCCTTCACTGACCCATCAATATCAAAATTTTCAAACCCAAAATGAGCTAAACAAGCCTCTAGAGAGTCCTCGACAAGAATGGAGGGTAAAGCCTCCTCCATAATCCCATTCACAACATCCACAAATAAACACTTCTCTCTCTCATGGGGTTGTTAGGATGCTTGAAAAACATTGAGTTTCATTTGCATATTCCCAAATGAAACTTCCATAACCCCGGTACAACAATTTATGCATGTATTGGCCGTAGCCAAGAAAGGTCGACCTAAGATCACCGAGATTTGCTTCCTAGAGCTGGCTACTAGTTCCATATCTAAGACTAAAAAATCAACAAGAAAATAAAACCTATCGACCTTTACTAGCACATCCTCAATTATTCCACCTGGCACCTTGAGGGACCGGTCAGCCAACTGAAGAGTAACAGTAGTGGACTTCAACTCGCCAAGCCTAAATTCCTCGTACACAGAGTACGTTAACAAATTGACACTAGCCCTTAAATCTAACAAGGCCCTATCAATGAATTGATCCCCTATGATGCATGCAATGGTTGGGGCACCAGGGTCTTTAAGCTTGGAGGGTGTGTCATTCAATAAAATGAAGCTTACTTGCTCGTGAGTATGACCTTTTAGGACACGTGTGTCCTAGATTTACACTTTTGCGTACAAAGGTCCTTCAAAAATTTAGCATAGGAGAGTACTTGCTTAATCACCTCCAACAAGGGGAGGTTGATTTTAAATTGTTTAAAAACCTCCATCATCGCTTCCATGGATGCCGCCTTCTTATTGAAAAGGGACGGTGTCTCAAGACATTAGGGAAAGGGTGCCTTGGGCTCATATAAAGTGCTAGGGGCTAAGTCATTGCCCTTAGGTGTCTCTCCCTCACCCTTGCTCTCTTTGGATTGACCACCATGATCGCTCTTCTTAGTCTTAGTTATATCATACGCAATCGGCCGAGGCTCTAACTCTCTCTTACTTCTCAAAGTAATCACCACTTGCACCTACTCATGGTGCTTTCCATTCCCACCTATATTGACCCTTAGGGTTGACCACAGTCTGACTTAGTAATTTTCCCTCATCTCTCATATTCATCTTATTAGCCATTTGACCTAATTAGGCCTCTAACTTGGCAATGGAGTGAGTATGGGAGTGAACTACTGGTGCTAACCCCTTAAGTTCTGAGAGAACTTCTAACACCTAAGTCTTAAAGGCCGAGTTGCCTTGAGGAACATGCGGGGGTTGTGGCTGTCGGTAAGGTTGTGGGAGTCAATAAGGATGTGGTGGCTGGTAGGAAGATTAGTTGGCAAAATTATTAAAATTCTGCCCTGGTGGTGGAGGATTGTAAGAAGTGCCTTGTGAAGGAGGTCTCCATGAAAAATTATGGTGATTTCTCCATCCCCGATTATATGTATTGGAATATGCGTCATTACCCAAGTTAGAGAATCCTTGAGCCGCATTCACATGCTCTTGGACTAACTCCAGAAATTGTGATGCCGAAGGGCACTCACTCAAGTCGTGAGCAGGTTCGCACATATAGCACATGCCTCGTGAAATTGAGGCTGATCATGTTGTGTAGGGGCATGTCCCGCAACTAATAATTAGTCCATTTTTTGGGATAATGCCTCTACCTGTTGGGCTAACTCTAAGTTTTGCCCTACCTCATAAATGCCCCATCTTTTTGGGGCTCCAATTACTGGTTATCGGACTTGTCAAGCTGCGGAAGCATGGTGAAGGGAATTATCACTTAAGTTCTCAAATAATTGTTATGCCTCGCCTTCATTTTTGGACATAAATGTCCCACCACAAGAAGAATCCACCATTTGACAGCGAGGCTCAGTTAAGCCATAGTAAAAGGTCTGCACAAGTTGCCAATTAGGCACTTGGTGGTGGGGACACTGTTGGAGAAGGTCACGAAGTCTCTCCTATGTCTCATGAAATTGCTCGCCATCAATTTGAGCAAAATTGGTGATGACTCGCCTGAGTTGGTTAGTCTTACCAATGGAAAAGTACTTCTCCAAAAACCTCTATTGTAATTGGTCCCAAGTTGTGATTGAATTAGTAGATAAGGAGTTCAGCCAGTGTTTGGCTTTGTCCTTTAATGAAAATGGAAACAAACGCAACATTAGGGTCTCATTAGTGAAATTTTGGATCCTCACTGCAGAGCAAATTTTCAGAAATTCATTCAGATGTTTGTAAGGGTCATTATGAGCTAGTCCATGAAATGATGGAAGCATCTGGATGGTGCTGGACTTAATCTCATAATGCACAGCAGTGGTGTTGAGTAACTGAATGCATGATGGTGATGTATATGCAATGGGTGTGAAGTAATCCTTAAGGGTCCGGTTGGGCCTAGTTAGGCCATTCGGATTTTCCATCTCTATTGGTTCAAAGTATGGATAAGGGTATTCAAGCCTAGGAACATAGGCAGAGACTCTAAGTTTCCTAAGAGTCATTTCTAGTTCAAGGTCCAAATTCCACAATGCAGGGCGACAAGAACTGCGCCCGTGCATGCACTACTCACACACACACTAAGTTCCGACTCTGTGCACTAGGTTATGAAAGCAAAAATACCAAAGAAGAGAATACTCACAATGATTTAACGAAAACGCTTTACTTATAGCCATTGGATTCCAATACGTTTTGGAGATCGAACCAGAGGATCTGCACTTTTGTAATAGAGCAAACCATAGAGGATTGTACCCATTTTTATTTAAATTAATAAAATTAATTATTTGTGCATGCTTGACATGTAGACGTTATCCCCAATTTCCACTTGAGCTCTCTAGTTGTAGCACTTTGGTGTTTTGCTTGCGAGTATTTACTTTTTTTTTTTTTTTTTCAAGCACTTTGGTGCTGCAGTTTGTTTTTAAAGCTCAGTTGCGCTCCACTTGCACTTCGGTGATAACTCCACTTGCAAACACTCTGCAGACTTAGCAACACAAAAATATAAAATCCTAAACTAAAAATTAAAATCAGAATGTAACTTTAAATTACTCAATTTCACAAGAAGTTTCCGGTAATGGCGCCAAAATTTGATGGGTCGTTTCACACACCAAAAATAAATACTAAACTATATCAAATTCTTTAGAATAATAATAAGTCCAGGTATCGATCACAGGGACAAACGAGAAATTAAACTAATTTAATTGCTAGATTCCTAAATTAATTTTGATTAAAAAAATTGATGGATATTATGACTAAACAAGAATTAAATGAAATTGAATAATTAAATTGATAATCAAAATTAGGGTTTGAGATATTAATTTTTGGGAAAAATCCTACGGCAAAGAATTCACCACTGACCGCATAAATGAGATTTAACATCAGCCATTAATTGCAATCCGGTTTGAAATACTCAATTCAACATCCCAATTTTTTATATATAGACAAAAGTTTTGCAAAACCAAAAAAAAACATTCAAAAAATATCACATCTAACCCCATAATCATTTCACTTTTTCTCTCACAAACATCACATCCAACCACATAAAAACCCAACTATCTTCCCAAACACTAAAAATTTTTTATCTCATAAAACCTACATCTACTAAATCTACATAAAAACTCCTTCCCAAGCACCCACTAAGTTTGAAATATTGATCAAGAGGGTTGTTGCATTCAACGTATAGGCACGAATCATCCCGAGTAGCACGAGGCATTTACTCTAAACTATGGTAGCAACACGACCCGTCTCTCGTAGCATGACTCGTCTCGTACTTTGAACACAAATACAAAGAAAACTAATGTATGGAAAGCATTAAACAATCATAGAAAGTAAAATACTTGGAGAGATGAAAAAATAATTATTATAAACTTCTAAAACGTCCATACATTTATTCAAACCGTTTCACAATCAAAGCTCAAGAAAAATCCCTTTACATGGCTAGGGTTTCATCAAAACCCTAGAAAAGAAGAGCCTAGCCACTCATGGAGGAATGGGAAGAGGAAGAAACCTCCATGAAAGTTCTCCTTAAAGCTTAAGGAAAAATCACTTTATCAAAACCCTAGCCTCCCTTTCCTTAGAATAATTTTCGAACCCTCTTTCAGTCTCCTTTTTTTCTTTTTATTCCCAGCAGAAGAGCCTTAAAATTGCACGTACGCAATCCTAGGTGGGCCGCTCGCGCGCCCATGTGAGCCACTCGAGCGATGGCGTGCCGCACGTGCAGTGAAGCTTGGCCGTACGTGCGGTAAGGTGGCTAGCTTGGATTTTTCGCTTCTTGTCCGGAGAATATGCTTTCGCGTCCTTTTTTTTTTATATTGAATTTGTGTATTTCCTGCCAAATTTGTACAAGTGCACAAAACACATCATCTCCACCAAATAAACAAAATTGAAAGACTATAAATGTAACTTAAGCGACCTTAACATGGTACTTTTCGGCCCACATCAATCTCTAATGATGTGAAATAGGGAGAAAATAGAGATAGAGAGAGAAATATGGGTTCTCCCTTGACATGATCTATTACATATCATTAAGGTGGATTGGGGTAATCAATTAGAGCTCCAAGCATTTTTCATTATATATATGTATATATATATTTCAACCATACTTTCTTTTTTTTGATACGTGGAAAGTTTTGATTAGTCAATAAAATTTATTACATAACTCTAGGCCATAAAGAAGCTATTTGATATTCTCAAAATACAACATGTATCTATTCAATAATAAAAAATATATTTTTGAATAGTACTTATGGTTATCACATTAATGTAATTTAATTTAATTGTTGTTTTATATACCATTATTGCTTTAGTAAAAATGATTAGATGTGGTATTGTTGATTTTTTTGGCTTTCGAAGATTAGAAATGTAATTTGACCATGCCAATAGAGACCAATAAATCCTTACAGAAATAGTAAATGTCAACCAATTAATTAGATAATTGTTTCGAAATTCTTTTAGCCTCAATGAAGAGAACTTTTACTGGTAACTTGTTTTAGGAGAAAACTCAAAAGAATTAATCAAAAGAGTAAAGGAAGGAGGGAGATAACAGTGTCAAAAATTGAATTTCATTAAGTAAACAAATGTTTACAATAGTACCTTCACACTTCCATAGTTTCGAAGGGAATTACAGCAACAAACAGACTAACCTAAAACTACTTCTAAGAAATTGAAATGCAGTGCGGAAAAGTAAAGAACTGGAAGAAAAAAATATAAAGTAATAATTAATTGGTTTCTGAATTTGGTTCTGGTCCCCCAAATGTGGCCATCAATGACTATTTATAGGAAAAAATTTCAAGCAATAACTATCTAATAACCACCTAAAACTACCTACTCTTTCACTTTCATTCTCACAATGCCACATATCCCTCCATGTCTTCTATTAAGTCACTTTGTCCATTATATTCGTCACATGTGTTTTAACTTCTTCCACCTTGTCTTCCATGTTCCACCAGTAAGACCATTAACTTTGTAACTTCTCTTAACTTTTGATTGATCAAGAAAATACCATGTGTTTTGCAATAATAATAGTAATAATAATAATATTACTATTTATGATGTCAACAGGTATGCTTTCACAAAAATTTCACTTTTATTGATCAATTTTCACTTAAAATAGCTAACTATTTACATTTTAAGTCAAATTAAAACTAGCAAAACTTGTTATGAGCCGGTTGTAATATTTTCTCATCTCATTAAGATAACTATATTTTTATTAAAATTTTATTTTAATTCTTATGCCTTTACAGAATCTCACATTAAATTTCTTTATATTAATAAATTTCTATCAACCCAACCCATTAATGGTAGATAAACATAATGGTGACATATTTCTATTTAGTAGATATTTTATAACCAAAAAATAAAAATATATAATAAAGTTTAACATACACTGAAAGTACCATATACATAATAGACGGGCCACCTCCTTCCGCCGTAGTGACTTCGTTTGGGAAGCCCAATTTGAGGTGTTTTTTTTTTTAAGTCACAAAAAATAAAATAAATATTTTAACCTAATAAGATAAAGTATCACATGTAATTTATAATTATTATATTTTTTTTTTTATAAAAAAATCAAAAAGTCAAAAACTCTTTCCAAATCAGATTTTTTAGCCCCAGACTAAAATAGTTAAAAAAATTAAAAAGTCAAAAAATCAACCGACTTCCCAAACGAATCCATTATACAAAAAAGCTAATTTAGAGTGGAAATAAAAATAATGCTAACAATTCAAAAGATAAAATGATACATCAAACTGGTTTAGAGAGACATTACAACTTAATTTAAATAATAAAAAATTAATCATATAACATTATTCTTCTAACAAATGGGGTTATTTAGAATATTCTAAATAAGTGTATTTTTTAATTTTTTATGAAATATGGGTTAGATTTGAAGTGATGTGGTAGAGAGGTGATGTGATTTAAATAAGATGATATAACTTAAATAAAATAGTGATTTTTTGACTTTTTTTTTAAAGATGTCAAACTTAACCTAAATTTAAAAAATTTATAAAATGATTACAGGAGGACACACACCATAAAAAATTGATTAATCAAACATTATAATTTTTTATTAAAAATATATTACTAATAAAAAAGAACACGTGACAGTGTTTGATTTGAGGTGCTCACACGTTTTGAGTTATGAACGCTCCGCCATGGAGCGTGGCATCAGGGCCGTTCTTTTACCACTCCCATCTATAAAAACAGCTGTTTCGCCCTTCTTTTATCTTCACAAGTTGTCTCTCTTTTCCCCTTCAAACCCTGTCGCGATTCCCCAAACTCCGAACACAAAACATGGCTCCCAGAGATAAAACAGCCACTATAGCCGCCGTCAACGGCGGCGGAGTTGTCAACGGCAAGGAAACTCGCTACAGAGGCGTGAGAAAGAGGCCGTGGGGACGGTACGCCGCCGAGATCCGAGATCCCGGCAAGAAGAGCCGCGTCTGGCTCGGCACCTTCGACACAGCTGAGGAGGCGGCGCGTGCGTACGATACGGCGGCGAGGGAGTTCCGCGGTGCCAAGGCTAAGACTAACTTCCCTACCCCATCCGAACTTGTTCTCACCGCCGCCGCGGCCAACAACAACAACAACAAGATCACCGTCGTCAACACCACTCGGAGCCCTAGTCAGAGCAGCACCGTCGAATCGTCGAGCTACGCGCCACCGATCGCGGCCGTTCCTCTCCCTCAGCCGTCGCTCGATCTAAACCTGTCGCATCTCGGCGGCGCCGGAGCACACTTCTCCGGCGTTTTCCCGACGGGGCGTCCGATTTTCTTCTTTGACGCTCTCTCGCGATCAGAGACCTGGAATAACCACCTTAACATGTACAGATTCGACCGGAAGGTTCCGAATTTTCACCCTACCGTCGCCGGAGGTGTCCAGAGCGACTCCGATTCTTCCTCCGTCGTAGATAATAATGACGCTGACCGTAGTCCGTCGAGCAAATTCCTCCACGGTCTCGATCTTAACCTTCCTCCGCCGGAAGATGCCTGATCTCGCCGGAACCTCCATTTCCGCCGGCAAACTTCCGATCATCGTTCCGTTATAACTTCAATCCTTTTGTTTCCGAATTGAAACAGAAAAACAAAAAGAGATTTTTTTTTTTTTTGAAGTGAGAGAATCTAGGGAGAGAGTCACCCTCACGATCGATCGATGTGCTGATATAAATATTTATGTAAATATAGCATAACCAACCTCTCTTTTTTGCAATTGGGAATTTGAAATAAATTTCTCAGATGTTGGTTACATATCTTTGTTTGTAGTTAGTTTAGATCTGTGTTCTCTCCGTTTCGATTAAACAATTCTATAAAAACACAAACTTAATCATTTCGATATTGTTATTATCCATTTCGTTTCGATTTCGTTGTTCTGGTTTGAATAATGACTCTGCGCACTGCGCACAGGAGATAAAGGCGTACGATAGCAAAGGTCCCCCCCCCCAAATAGTTGTACGGACAGCGCACTAGAAGGGAGGCTATTATTTTTGCGATTGACTGAGAGAATATATATTTACACGGATCTCGAGGAAAGGGGGGGTGATCTGACGGCTGAAAATGAATATGATAAAGTACAGGCCCGTGAAGAGTGTTTCATGATAATTTTTTGTCTGGTTATTATAATAATAATATTTTTTTGTAAAAATAAAGACGGCACCGCACCGACAAGTGACCGGACCACAAGGGGCCGGTTGTTTTGGGGGCGAGGGAGTGGGGTCCACGAATTATTCTGTTGTTGACGAGATACGTGTCGGTATTCTCTAATATCGTCACGTGTAACTCCACCGTCCGTTTTTGGGGAAACGTCAGTCTTGCCCCCCTAACTTTATAGCATTATTAATAATAAATGTATTACTATTTGAATACTACATTTTTTGTTTTTCTTAATTTTCTTTTAAAATGATATTTTATTTTCAAAAATGTTTTTTCTCTCGATTTTTGCCTCCCGAACAGTCCAAAAGAGAGAAAGAGAAAGGGAGAAAGAGAGAAAGAGAAGAGGGAATGGAGAAAGAGAGAAGGCCCCTCCTTTGCCTCCGCCGCCGCCGATCGATCGTAGATCGACCGACCGATCGTCGCAGCAGCTCCGATCATCACAGCAGCTCGTCGCAGCCCGTCGCAGTCCCGCCGTAGCTTGTCGCAGTCACGCCTTCGACCGCCGTCGCCTCGGGCTCTGCCTCCCTTCCGATCTCTCTGTTTCCCGCCGTAGCCGTCTTCTTCTTCCTTCTTCTTTCTTCTTCTTCTTTTTCTTCTTCTTTTTTGATTAAAAAAAAAAAAATTCAAAACGATGAAACGACGTCGTTTTTGGATTCGGGGGCTCTCTTTCGAGTTACGTAGCACAGCTCTTTTATTTTTGTAATTTTTACAACAAAAAAAAAAAGAAGAAAAAGAAAAGAAAAAGAAAAGAAAATGGAGCTTTTTCTACCTCATTTTTTTTACTTTAAATATTATAAATGCGATGATATTTGTTTGTCAGATTAAGTTTTAGTGTAAATGAGATCATGATTATAATGAATTGGATAATGAAATTATTAGCGTGATGGTCTTAGATTGAAAATATAAAATAAAATGTTATTATTTATATATTAGTGTAGTGATATTAGGGGTGATTTAGGAAATAAGTGTACTTTTTGACTTTTTATAAAATATTGATTTGAGTTTGAAATGATATGGTAGAGAGATAATATAACTTAAATAAGATGATGTGACTTAAATAGGATAGTGACTTTTTGACTTTTTTAATACATAACAAGCAATGCCTTAGTTTCGTTAAATTTATAAATTTTTGTTACGATTTTTATCACTTATCACATAATTTTATTATTTTTATAGAGTAAAAGGATAAATTTGTCTTTTAATCATAAATTCATGTGATTGAATTCGCAATTGAATGTTAATCCTATCGTGGAGGAACCATGACATTCTTCTAGGTGGGATATATGGAACCACTAGTCTAATCATATCCCCAGACCCCCAATCAAATATGGCGATAGGATTTGATTGGGATTAATGTAATTTATGGTAATAAAAAAAAAGTTTATTTGTACAAATGTAGTGAAAAATAACACCAACTTTAAAGAATGGCACAATAATACTAATGATGATTGGTCAAATATTTTTATTTTGTCCCCATATAGGTGTAAAAAATGGATAAAAATATATAAAAATTGTAAAAAGATGTAATGTGTATTGAATTTTTAATAAGTCTAAAGAATAATATTAGGTATGTTGAAAGAAATATTATAAAATATTTTTTGAACATTTTTCATCATTTGATTAATGTAGGTGTTTTATTATGTGTGTAATCTAATAATAGAAAATTTTCATGATATTTCTTTCGTGATACCTATCATTACTTAAGCCAATATACAATCAAACACAAAATAAGACACTTGTATGTAATCTTTGTATTCCTAACAGTAGTAAAAAATAATTTACAAACAAATAAAAAATATTATAAATATTAATAATTAATAATATAAATTTTTTCATTGATGTGTAATTAATTTTTTTCTGAACCAACTGTTCAAAATTGTCCCTTGATAATATTAGGCGCACATAAAATTGAAAAGAAAAATGCAAAATAAAACGTGTGTAGCTCAAATTCATATTGGGTGTGGTTCATCATAAATTTTTATGATGAATTTGATGTGTTAAAATATAATAAGTATAGTATTATTTAATTAATTTTTATGTTCACCTCATAAATTTTTGACTGTCTTTTCACATTTTTTTCAGGTTAGAAATTATAATTTTGACCCTTGAAGTTTGCTCAAAAAAATTTAAATTTTTTAACATTTAATTTTATTGTTTAAGTTCTCAAACTTAAATAAGGTATGTGGTCAAAGTAATTAATCAGATGAGAAAATCTAAGATATCTTTGCGCTCGTTTGGCCTGCGCGTTCGGATGAAATTGGAGCTCTTTTAATCATAAAAAGATAAAATAGACTTTTTAACTTTAGGTTAAAAATTATCACATTTAAATTATAATCATTACATTTTTTCTCTTATAAAGTCAAAAAAAAAGTCAAAAAACGTATCTTAAAATTATAAAGTCAATTCACATCACAATGAAGCCAATCTTATTTTATATTCTAAATTTAGGATGTAATATAATAGTTTTGCTCACAAATTGAAGCAAATAATCTAATTATAAAATTGAAAGACATTAATAAAAAAAAAAACTAAACTTTGACACACAAGATGATAGTGATCTCATTATCAAATAATATTTGGAAATAATATTCCCTCCCTTTAGTTTCTTATGCTTTATTTTTAATATGAAAAAAATAAGTGGATATAATTAAATCACAATAAATATTCAGAATACTCATGACTATGGGTTCCACATCATCAATAATGTTGGGGAAATAATGGCCATAACCTTTTACTTATTTCACTTTTTAAGAAAAAAAAAAATGTGCATATAATTAATCAAAAAAAATTCAAGAATATCACAAAATCTAATAATTATGATATATATATACATATGCTCAAATCAAGTGCAAAGATTATTAGCATAGTGAAAAATACCAAATTCTTAGCGATCAATCAAACTATATATTTGAATTCGAGTATAAAAATTTCATTCTCCTAATCAAAAATAAAAATATTGTGTATGGTATTTTTTTAGTAATTTATTGATATTGGATATTTAGGTCAAGTTTGGAAAGTGTAAAAAAGTTAAAAAGTCAAAAGTTACTCAAAAGTTAAAAAGTTATCACTATTTATCAAAAGTCAAAAATTACGGCTGCATAACTCTCAATCTTAATTTTCCCCTACACACTAATTTATACAATTTTTTAATACACATTTTTTCATAAAAAGTTAAAAAGTTAACCCAAATATCTATATTTTTTCCCTCAACTTTTTAGTCCAAAAAAACAAAAAGTGCACTTATTTAGGACACTCCAAACAACCCCTAAGCTTGGTTTGGTATAATAAAAAAAGTTAAAAAGCTCACTATCCTATTTAAAGTCATATCATCGCTCTAATCACATCACTTCAATCCAACTCAATCCAATTCATATTTCATAAAAAGTTAAAAAATACACTTATTTAATTTATCCCAAACAACCCCTTTTATTTTTATCGGATAAAAAAATATAATAAATAAAAGTGGAGAAACAAAGGATGGGGGGTCCACGTGTAAAAGAGTTTCCCATTTCTTTGATTGTAGGTGGGGATGCGCGGCGGCCGGTTTTAGTGGGACCCAGTCATTTCATGGTCTGTAATCTAATGGACAAGATTTCACACCGCCACTGGAGTATGGTGTGACATCGACATGCAACCAATGGACAGCCTCCACGCGTCCATTTTCACGTGGGCAGAGCATAGTAGTCGAGTTTCACGACGACTCAAATCGGTGGTGGGGTTGTTTGTTTGTGTTAGAAAAAGAAGACAGACACAAACACTGACACCGAAGCCGGCGCGTTATAGCGTCGTGGTGGTTGTCGTCGTCTTGGTCTTCGTGTTGGCTTTTTCTGTGGGACCCACGTGGGACAAGCGGTATCTTAGATAAATTAATGTGGTAGAGTTGGGTGAGAAGTTACCATTTTAATTTTTAGTTATTTTAATAGGTTTGATTTTGTTATTTGAGAAGATAATTGTATTGTTTTATAGTTGGATGTAATGTTTATAAAAAAATAATTATAATTTGATATAATATTTTACTTTTTTTTCTGTTATTTTACTTATTTTTTTTTTTGTATTTTTAACCCAAAAAATTTAAAAAAGTATTTGCCATGCATCCCACTATGTTACAAATTGATATGGTATTTTAATTTTATATTTATTAATAAAATTGTCAAATTATATATATATAGCTTACAAGTGATAAGTTCTAACATTATTAAATAATTGAGAAAATTAGTCTAAGGTTCCTCTCCCATTTTTAGTAATGCAAGAGATTTACAGTATTATTTTATGATGGCTAAGGTCCTTTAGATAAATTTGATCTATCTCACACTTTCAAACACTTACCTCATCGATGCTCTTTTCTCTCTCATCGATCCAGCTCTCGCCAACATGTTGGAATGATAAACCTAGTTCTGAGCATATTTACAGAGAATCGCACTCTGCAACTCCTCCATTGACGACGCATCAGCATAACCCACTCCTCTCGCCGGATAGTCGTTTTTCTTTAACCCTCTCTACAAAACCATCCACCCCAGCAACCCGAAACCATCCTCTCTCTCTCTTACAATCAATTCATTGAGGAATCCATTCAATCCAACATTCCACAACTTTTTCTGAGTCCACAATGAGTCTACCATACCATTAAATTTTCATACCTGAGTCGGCAAAGAACAACAACAACAACGTTAACAATGTCTGAAGTGGATCACTTACTGTCAAAGAAGGTCGCCGATCGGTACCTCAAGCGCGAAGTCCTCGGCGAAGGAACCTATGGAGTTGTCTATGAAGCTATTGACACCAAGGTATGTCTAGGGTTTCTTAGATCTACGAATGATTGTTTTTTTGCTATTTTGAGGGTGTTTGGTTTCTCAGAAAATGGAGAAAAAAGCAAAAAATGGGTCTTTTTCCTATTTCATTTTTTCCCCTTGCTTTTGATTTTGTATTGATTGGTGAGGCATTACTAAAACATGATTTTTTTTATTGAAATTTTACTGAAAGCATTACTGAAATTAACAATTTTTTTGGAAAGATTTGTCTGGGAATTTCTCTGGGTTGTGGAGTCCAGAGAAATTCTCTGGGTGAAAGAATCTCTGGAAATGTTTGTCTGGGAATTTTTCTAGGTTTGGGGAGTCCAGAGAAATTTTGAATTTTCCAGAGGTTTTGAAATAATTTGTTTTAATCTACGTTTAATATATGATATTTGTTATTTGCAGGTTCGCAATTCTGAACTAACAAAAGTTAGCAGAACTGAATTTATGACTCCATCTGCTTTTATATTTCTATATGAGAACCAGTTGTTCCTGACATTCAGAAACAGGATGGTGGCTGTTTGGAACTTCCGTGAGGAGCTCGTAATTTTATTTGAGGATCACCTCTTGTGGCATCCTGATTGCAACACAAACAACATATATATCACAAGTGATCAGGATCTTATAACTTCCTACCGCAAAGCTGATTCAGATGATCCATTATCATAAAGAAATGGTAAATCACGATCACATGAACTGAATTTTCTCTGGGTTGGTTTAGAGAAATTCTTTGGTTTCGAGCTGGAACCTGGAATGCTTAATTTGTATAAAACCCAATGTTTGTGAAATCAAATTTTGAAACCCTCTTGTTGAGAAGGACAGCAATATTGATGTTGTTCGATTTCATCTCCCATTCTCTCCAGAGAAATTTCCCATAATTTGCTTGACACCAAGAGTGAAGGCAAGCAAAGCAGCAAATCACAGAGTTATTTGTGAGAAAATTAGAGAAAATTCAACCCCTAGAGAATTTTCAAAACATAGAAAATCAAAAAAATTTAACAAACCAGAGAAATTTCTGGATGGAAATTTCTCTGGGTTGAAATTTCTCTAGACCAGAATTTCTCTGGACCAGAATTTCTCTGGATCAAATTGAGGGACCTTAGACATTATGAAAATATTAGATGTCCTTTACACTATAAAGTCTTAATACTAGGGACCCTAAAAAAAACCCCCTAAATAATTATCAGTAATATTATAATGTGAGTAATTTTATCTTATGTTTTTTTAAA
This sequence comes from Camellia japonica, assembly GCA_030407325.1. Lineage (NCBI taxonomy): Eukaryota > Viridiplantae > Streptophyta > Magnoliopsida > Ericales > Theaceae > Camellia > Camellia japonica. The sequence goes on along the minus strand of JAPPVO010000031.1, from coordinate 28,086,365 downwards.
ATATCAATTTATGACTTAAATTTATTTCATATTTTGATCTATATTATATTAATTTAATTTTTATCACACAAAAATTATACCTAAAACATTTGAAAAAAAATAACAAATTAGTGGTATGTTCAAAAAATAAATATTAATTTGATAAATTTTTTTGTAAGTTTTACTTTTAATGAAAATTGTCCGTCTCTTAGAAATTTTATTTTCTCTCTCTTTACAAAATCCTAACAGCCCTTTCTCCTCCGTTTCTTCTCTTGCAATTTTTATTACCATACTAACTACTACTGCTCGTCTTTTATCCATTGTCAGCTTGTCATTGAGGAAGTTTTCAAATCTAGTCTTAGATCTGATTCATGATCGAGATCTGATACTACAAAACGCCTTATTATACGCTAAGTGAACACTTCAAATCTAAAATGTTTTCCTTTGTAGCATAGAGGCGGGAATTAAAATACCAAAACTATCAGTTGCAACGATAAATGGATTGTGACGGTGATTGGTATTGTTTGCTTCTTGATGATCTTTTTTTTTTTTTGTATTAATATCTCTCTATGTAGAGGGTTCCTCATTTCATGGAGATTCTCTTTCCTATATGGAGATTTGTTTTGCTTCCCATGTGGAGACTTGTATCCTGCTTGCGTTGATATTCTCTTTATTCATTTTGAGATCTATTTCGTATTTCGATATAAGTTATTGAAAGACTTATTATCAGATGTGTAATATATTATACCTTTGCTTTATAAAAGTTGTTCATTAATATTCAATTTTTTTTTTTAACTTACATGAAATAAAATTTTATAAAAACTTTGGGACAAAAATTATGTGACTATAGATTTAATTGTAAATTACAAACACACCTCTTGATGTTTACTTAAATTATAAAATATTTCTGTAGTTTTAGAAATTACATTATGCCTCCTAGGGTTTCTAATTTCATAACAAATAGGTCATTATATTAATAAATTATCAAATTAATTAATAATTTTTAATAATGTTAAAATTTTATTTCAATTAATAATTCAGATAATTTTATTATTATATAGGTAAACAGTTAAAAATTTTACTTTTTAATTAATTTTGTAAAATAAAAAATTATGAAAAAAAAATATTTATAATTTTTTAAATTACAAGAACAATTTATATTTTAAATAAACTTCGTATTATAATTTATCTAAATTAAATAATTACTCGTATATCGGAGAGCACAATGTGCAACACGTGTGGTTTCTTAAAAGATAGCACTAGAGCAACTGTCAAAGGACCATTGAAAGTTTGAGAGAGAGAGAGAGATGGGTATGTTTGGTTTGTGTTTGAGAGATGTGTTTTAGAGATAAAAGTACGAAAAGTTGTTTGGTTTGATTTTTTTCAAAAGATGTTTTGGAAATTATTTTGAGAGAGAGTTTTGGAAAAAGTAATTGATTTGATGTGTGTGAGAGAGAGATTTGTTTGGAAAACTTGTTTGGTTTACAAGTTTTGAGAAATTTTTTGGAAAAATTTGTTTGGTTTGATTACTTTTGAAAACTTATTTGTAGAGAAAATTTTCCAAAAATTTTTTAGAAATACAAACCAAACGAACCCATATTTTTTATTTTGTATTTTTTTAATGAGTTGTTTTTTGAAGGGGGTTTCGGTTTCATTATTGGAGGGGCGGCTGCCTTTAAAACCGCAGTTTGTTGCTTTGTCTGGTGACCGACCTCTTCAATATTTTGGGCCAATTAGAGAACGACGCTAAAAGTTAAATTTTAATTTTTAATTTATTCTAAGTCATATTATTATTTTTTATATATTGTTTAAAAAAAATAATAAAAAGACCAACTTTTCAAAACAAAGCGCCATTGATTCTTGATGATGATACCCATTCTTATTCATATTAAATTAACAATGGATTAATTATTATTTATTGGGTAAATTACATTAAATTTTATAATTTTAATATAATTATATTGAGTATCTTTAAATTTTTAATTCACATATTGTTAGCCTTATTTTTATCAATAATTTATAGTTATATAGATAAAAATAATAATCAGCTTGTTTGGTTTGGATATTCTGAATTCACTTTTTAAAAAATTGAAACTTTTTATTTTTGTCTTTTTTTTGTTTTCATTGATACATCTAACATAAAGACACTTAAAAAATATAATATTTGTGAAAAAATTCATAAAAAATTTCCTAAATACAAAAAATACAAAAATTCAGTGTATTTTTTGTATTCTTGTATATTTATTTATTTTTTAAAATATTTTTTTACAAATATTTTATCTTTTAGATACATCTAAGTAAGGTACATAAAAAAAGTAAAAAAAATTCTTAAAATTTAAAAATATTCAATAAAAATAAAAAGAAACGAAAAATAAAAAACTCAAATTCTAGAAATTGACTCAAAAAAATTGAAACCAAACACAATGAATATTATCATATATTTTACACTGAAATATATATTTTACCTTATTTATTTTTGTCTTTCCACACCATCCGAATCAGTTTTGAATACTTTAAAGCTTACTAAAAGAAAAGTCACTATAATTATTTTAAAATTATAAGATTTATTATATTTTTATCAATTTTTTTTTTAAAAAACAATTTACACCATCAGTTTGGAACTCCCAAAGATTCTTTTTTAACTTCATTTTTTTAATTATTTGATTATTTTAGCCGGATTAAAAAAAGTATTTAGAATAATTTTTAATTTTTTTGTAATTGATTTAATGATTGTGGGAGAAAAAATAAAATAATTATAATTGAAATATGATATTTTATCCTATTAACTATTTTAACTTAGAAAATTTTCCTCCACCAATTGGGAAGAAATATAATTATAGCTTTTGTTTGAAATGTGAGTTGGCTTTTTGACTTTTTGGCTATTTTAGTCTAAGGTTAAAAAGTTTCGCTTGAAATAAGTTTTCAGATTTTTTAACTTTTGTAAGTAAAAAAATAAAATAATTATGCTTTTAATGTGACATTATCTTATTGACTTTTTAGTCAATCTTTTGGTGGCTTTTTTGTCCATTTTGACTTTTGTGGACATTTTGTCTTTTTTATTTATTTCTTTTGTCTTTTTATCTTATTAGCTTTTTACTTTTTTTTAGTTTTAATTTACATAATATTTATTTATTATCATTCATTGGTGGTAGTGATAAAAAATTAATCAATGTGTTTGGTTTCAGTTTTTTGAATTCAGTTTTTTTAAAATTGAGTTTTTTGTTTTTCATATTTTTTTGTTTTTAGTGAATATTTTTTTAATTTTAAGTAATTTTTAAATTTTTTTAAATGTACCTTATTTAGATGTATCTAAATAGTAAAATATTTGTGAAAAATATTTTAAAAATTAATAAATACATAAAAATACAAAAAATATACTGAATTTTTATATATTTTTATATTTTTTGGTATTTAGTGTATTTTTTAAATTTTTTTCACAAATATTATATTTTTTAAGTGTATTTATATTAGGTGTGTCTAAAAATTAAAAAAAATACTTAAAATATTAAAAAAAATCATCGAAAACATTAAAATACAAAAAATAAAAAAGTAAAAATTTCTAAAAATTATTTTTTAAAAAACAAAACCAAACAATATTTTTTCATCTTTAAACTTATATATGTTATTCTTGATTATTTGTATTTGATTATTTATATCACATGTGTCTTAGTCGCTTTAATTTTATTGAAAGAGAGGTCTCTTTAATTATGTCAAAGTTATATAATTTACTACTACACTTTTTTAAATTACAATACTTTTTCTAAGTTCAAAAAAAAAAATTTCACAATCATGAAGTTTGAAGTACCAAAGATTCCTAGAGGCATTCTATTAGAAATTTGTCCTTCACCAATTGGATAGAAATATTACACTACTCTTTTAAGATTTTTAAATTTGCATAGCATTTTTTTAAATTTTTATCAATAATCTATTAATTGTATTAATGAAAAAATAATATTTTTATGTTTTTACAATAAAATATATGTTTTAACCTTAATATGTGTCTTCTCCTACAGTTTCTATTACGATACTAACCATTACTGTTTCTCTTTTGTCTATTATCAGCTTGTTATTGAAAAAGTTTTCAGATCTAGTCTTAGATCTGATTCATGATTCAGATCTGATACTACTAAATGCGTTATTATACATTAGGCGACCACCTCAAATCTAAAATGTTTTATTTTGTAGCATAGAAGCGGGAATTAAAATACCGAAACTATCGGTTGTATAAATGGATTGTGACAGTGATTGGTATCGTTTCCTTCTTGATGATTTTTTTTTTGTTGCAATAATATCTCTCTATGTAGAGAGTTCCTCATTTCATGGAGATTTTCACTTTCTTACATGGAGATTTATTTTTTCTTCTTATGTGGAGACTTGTATCCTCCTTGCATTGATATTCTCTTTACTCATTTTGAGATTTATTTTGTACTTTAATTTACATTATTGAAAGACTTATTATCATATGTGTAATATATTAAATCCTATGCTTTCGTATTAAAAAAATGAAATTTGTTCGTTAATATTCAATTTTTTTTTTTTTAACTTCTATGAAATAAAATTTTATAAAAAAATTTGGGACAAAAATTATGTGGACTACAGATTTATTGAATAATTACTCATATATCAGAGAGCACCATGTGCAACCCGTGTGGTTTCTTAAAAGATAGCATTAAATGCAACCGCCAAAGGACTATTGAAAGTTAGAGAGAGAGAGAAGGAGAGATTATTTTCATTTTGTATTTTTTAACGAGGTTTTTTTGGATTATTTTGAGAAGATGGTTATAATTAAATTTTTGATAAAAAATTACTTATAAACAGTTTATAAACAACTTTTTTATAAAAAAAGAAGTGAGTTTTAATTTAGAAAGTAAATTATAACCCCACTTCCCAAAATAGAGTTAAAGTTGGAGGGGCGGCTGCCTTTTAAAACGGCAGTTTGTTGGTGACAGACCCTCTTCAATTTAATTTTTAATTTATTTTAAGTTATATTATTTTTTTATTATTTATATATTTTTAAAAAAATTTAAAAAGTTAAAAATTAGGAATTATTTGAAATGATCTAAATAAGTGTACTTTTTAACTTTTTATGAAATATGAGTTAGGTATGAATTGAGTTTGAAGTGATTTGGTAGAGAGGTGATATGACTTAAATGAGATGATATGACTTAAATAAGATAGTAACTTTTGACTTTTTTAGGGATTGTTTGGGGTGTCCTAAATAAGTGTACTTTTTATTTTTTGAACTAAAAAATTGAGGTTGAAAATATGGATATTTGGGTTAACTTTTTGACTTTTTATGGAAAAATATGTAATAAAAAATTGTAAAAATTGGTTTGTAGGGAAAAATTCGAATTTGGAATTGTACAGCTGTAATTGTTGACTTTTGGTGAATAGTGTTAACTTTTTAACTTTTTGGCTTTTTGACTTTTTTATAAGTTCCCAAACTTGGCCTTAATTTACAATGCCAAACAAGACCTTAATTTTTAATCAACTTCTCAAAATAACCATTTATTAAGCATCGTTGATTCTGATGATGATACCCATTTATTTAAGAATAATGACTTGGACCCCTTTTTTTCTCACCCCCTTGACCCCCTCTTCACTTGATTGGTTACTTTTTCTTTCTTTCTTTCTTTTTTATTCCTTCTCTTCCAATCACCACCTGCCACGTGTCTGTGGGGGGTTGGTGGGGGTGGTGATTGGAGGGGGTCTCAATCATCACCCTTTACTAAAATAAAAGTCACTGTAATTATGTTAAAATTATAAGATTTATTATATTTTTTTCATTTTTTTTTCTTTTTTAAATTTACATCATCATGAAGTTGGAACAACCAAAGATTCCTAGCGACATATTGCCTTTGGTTGGGATGAACTTTTTTAACTTAATTTTTTAGCTGTTTGATTATTTTAGTCTGATTAAAAAAATATTTAAAATGATTTTTAGTTTTTTTAGTTGATTTAATGATTGTAAGAAAAAAAAATAATTATAATTTGAGCATGATATTTTGTCCTATTAACTATTTTAGTTTAGAAAAATTTCATCTGCCAATTGGGAATAAATATAACTATAATATACTCTTTTAAATTTTAATTTACATAATATTTTATTTATTTATTTATTATCAATCATTCATTGGTGGTAGTGATAAAAAATTAATATTTTATTATCTTTAAACAAATATATGTTATTCTTGAATATTTTTGTTTGATTATTTCTATATTCACATATCATGTGTCTTAATTTTGATCGTTTTAATTTTATTGAAAGAGAAGCCTCCTTAATTATGTCAAAATTATATAATTTACTACTATATTTTTTTAAATTACAATGATATTTTTAAGTTTGAAAAAAAAAATGCACAATCTTGAAGTTTGAAGTACCAAAGATTCCTAGAGGCATACTATTAGAAATTTGTCCTTCACCAATTGGATAGAAATATTACACTACTATTTTAAGTTTTTTAAATTTATATGACATTTTTTAAAATTTTTATCAATAATCTATTAGTTGTATTAATGAAAAATAATCTTTTTATGTTTTTACTGTAAAATATATGTTTTAACCTTAATATGTGTCTTATATATCTTAGTTTTGGTTGCTTAGAGCATCTCCAACGGTTACTCAGATTTTTCACCAAATCTGAGTCAAAAAGTGGCCATTTCCTTAATCTGATGCTTCGCGCTCCAACGGTTCAGTATCAATCATTTTCATCAAATTTGCGCCGGGCAACCGGTTGGTTGATCGGCCGGTCAACCGGTAACGGCAATTTTTTTTTTTTTTTTTTTTGAACTTTTTGAACCTTTTGGTGGTCGACCGGTTAAGCAAAAAAATTTTTTTTTTTTTTTTTTTTTTGAACTTTTTGAACCTTTTGGTGGTCGACCGGTTAAGCAAAAAAAATTTTTTTTTTTTTTTTTTTGACCGGTTTGAACCTTATTTGGGAACTGTTTGAACTTTGGTGGGCGACCGGTTGTCAACCAGCCGGTCGACCGGTTCGTCTCCTGACAACGGTCATTGTACAGTGTTTTTGGTGAAATGCGGAGTCTGTCATCAGTTTGGTGAAACTTTTACTGAAATCTCATTTTGGTATGACTTTGGTGCAACCGTTGGAACATGAAAAAGTGGGTTTTTCATCAAAATTTAAATCTGATGCTTGGGTTTGGTTCACCGTTGGAGATGGTCTTAAGTGTGTAATTATGTAAAAATTATATAAATTTATTATATTTTTTAAGGGTTGATCTTCTCTCATGTTGAGATTTTTTTTTTAAATCCCAAGAATGATCCGTGTATAAATCCATTGAAATTTGTAAAAATTCTTAAAATTTGATTTTTACTCCTTTACTTAAATATTCATACCAGCATTTGTTCTTAATTTTTTATTGAAATAAAGACTTTCTCTACTCAAATTTCCAAGACTGCTTGTGGTAACAAGTCAATTTCTAAATTTATAATATGCTACTTACTATTTTTTTACTCAAATTTTGAATTTGACCATTGAAATTTTATGTCAAATAAAATTTTTATTCAATTTATTATTCGCCATCGGTGCAACTTATCATGAAAGTTTATCCAAAAGTTTAAAAAAATAAATAAATAAATAAATAAAAACCTCTATTGATCATCAGTAATCAATCTTTACATATTTCTCAAGAATTGTTTAATAGGGGAGGACCTCCACTTCACATAGTTAGCTCAACATTCAATCTGAGGGAGTTATGTGTACTAATAAATGAATTTACTGCATAATAGATCCTGTAATAATTAATAGAATTTTTCATCAAACACTATTAAAAAATGTTACTAATTAATAATTTTTAGCGACAGTTTGAAAAATCGTCATAAAAAAGTCACTAATTTTTAATTTTTAGCGACGGTTTGAAAAATTCATGACAAAAAAATATCACTAATTGTAAGTTTTAACGAAAGTTTATAAAAATCGTGACAAAAAAGTCACTCATTATCAATTTTTTGAGACATAGCGATTCTGTTTAGACTCGACCCATTTGATATTCTAGACTCAGGTTTCATGGTTTTGTATTGTTATTCATGTCTTATTCCTCTTTTCTCTCCTTGAGTTTGGCTATTGAGAGGTGTTGGTTATGTTCGGAACAGGTTGGTACCTTGTTTGTCAAAAACCTTATTGCCCAGAATTTTGCTTCTACGCTCGAGCGTCACTTCTTGCGTTTGAGCGGTCCTTGTGAACTCTCAGTAGTTTTGCAGGTCTGCAAAACTACTAGGACTTGTTATTCTTCGCTCGAGCGGTATTACATTCGAGCGGCCCTTTTTACGCTCGAGTGTTGGTGGCCTTTTGTCTGTAAAACTATTAGGAGTGTATATTCTACGCTCGAGGGTCACTTTTTGCGCTCGAGCGGTGACGCATTTTTTATTGTGTCTTGACACTCTTTTCATTGTGTCTTGACGCTCGAGCGTCACTTTCTACGCTGGAGTGGTAATTATTTTTGTGTCTGGACGCTCAAGCGTCACTTATTGCACTCAAGCGAACTATGCGTATATCAGTTCGTAAAAGTCACTTTTTACATCACTTTTTCATCTCTCTCTGAAAATTTCAAAACCCTAAATCTAGAGCTTCTCTCTCTAAAACTTACTCTCTCTCTACAAATACACAAAGATCTACCCATTTCTCCACCCTACTCTTTTTGTTAAAAAGATAGAGCTCACCTAGAGTTTCGTTTTCATCAGAATAGAGTTGGGTTTCGGCTTCATCCAAGTTTTATTCGTGTTTATCTCGTCTTCTAGCTTTGACGTAGGGATTCTCTACACTTTTTTTTGATTTTTAACTTAGCTATTTGTCTTTATAAAACAATCTTGTGATTTTGGAAAATTTTGAACAAACCTAGGGTTTTGATTTAAAATCAAAAGAGGGATTTTCAAATAGATGTATTGAAAATGATTGTGGAAGTGGAAATAGAGTTGAGTGGTGATAAAATTATTGATTTTGATACTTGAAATGAATTTTGGAAGAAAAATGGGTTTTTTTTTTGCCCTAAATGTCTCAAATGTTTATTTTGTATAAATAAATCGAATTGATATTGGAAATGTGAAATTGGATGAATTTTGTTATAGATGGTGGAGTTGGATATGTATTATTGCTTACATCTTAAATTTTGAAAAGTTTATCTGTATTGAAGATTTTATATCTATTTAGAAATATCTGTTTTGGGCTATCAGTGGATGATAACTATGATTGTCATAGAAATTGCATGTGGATTAGATAAATTGAAACTAATTTCTCATCCATGTGCATTGAACATTATTGCTCATTTAATACATTGCAAAAGTATATAATTTTGAGAAAAATGGGTGAACGTGAGAGAGAGATGTGTATCACCAAATCAAGTTGGCCTGTATGTCTAGGGTAAAAGTCTCGAAAAACACGCATATGCATGGGTGCCGGTTCTCACGGATGAAATATCCATAAAATGACAATAGTAGCATTTGTATAGGCTACATTTACATGGGTGTCGTTTGACGGTTTTCCACAGATGAAATATCCGTGAAAGGTTGTACCTGTTTGATAATCCCCCTTGTTTTATATTGTAAAGAACATGAATTGAGAATTGTGATATAAACTGAGCATAGTATAGTCTTTGAGAAAGAAATCTAAAACATTTTGACATGGGCATTGCATGTACATTTCACACTTATATCTTTGTTAAGATTCATATATTGTGTTGGATTATTTCTACTGAGTTTTGGCTTACCCTATATGGGAAAATCATTTTTAGGTGTTGGTGAAATGCATCTGCCAAGGCAGTAGCTTGGGAGGATTGGAGCAAAAATTTCATTTTGTTTATTTGTTGTAATTATTTTGTACAAGCCTTATTAGATATAAATCCATTTTGATGTAACCAAGTACAGTCTTACAAAGTTTTAGCCTTCAGGGCATTTCAATTATCTGTTTAATATCTATTTTATATTTTGTTGTTGACACATGCTATAGATTCAGAGTTAGAACTTATGAATATATATTCGCATGTGTCACCCTTTTATACAACTAAGTCATATGTAATGGAAGAATTTTATACTCTGATTTATATTGTTATTTACTTATCGTCGTGGATTGTTTATTCTATTTATTTCAAGGCGTTATAGACATGCAAAAAATCTTCACAAAAAATTATTTTTAATGACAATTTTACTACTTTCAATAGGACTTATGAGAATTAAATCTAACTATTAAGACTTATTGATAGTTTATCCTTTAATTTGGGCCTATGATTTCTTCTAATGATTTGAATCATTGATTTTATAGTTAATGTCTATATATCATCATGAAAAAAAATATACATATTCATCCCCATAATGTATTCACATAATTTTATTATAAAAATAACTAATAAATATTATTTTCTAGACAAATAAGATAAAATCATAGGACAATGATTATTGGATCAATATATAAACTTAAAAGATATAATTCAAAATATCAAAATAAAACTCTGGGTGAACCTCATAAGTGCAAATTGATTCACTACAAGAAAAATCACCTTTGGCGACTAAATTTTTAGTCGCCAAAGGTCCACTTTTAGTCGCTAAAAGTCCAGTTTTCGGTTTCCCCGACAAAAAAATTTAGTCGCTGCTTTTGTCGCCAATAAATGGTTGCGGGAGGTATTGCCGACTAAACCTGTTTTAGTCGCCAAAAATGACGTCTTCAGCGACCAATAATTTAGTCGCCAATAGTGTTTTACACATTTCAAAATCACACATTTACCGACTAATAGTTTAGTCGCGAATACTCGAGCAAACGCCGACTAAGCCGTTTAGTCGCCAAAATAAAAACCTTTTGGCGACTAACTTTTAGTCGCCAAAGGTGTTTCGTCAAAAAAAAAAAAAATCCCACTTTTGTTGCTGTTTCTGAGTTTCGAACTGCCGCCCTCTAACATTTCACACCTTTAGCCACACACTCCCTCCACTATGCCACTACACATCACATGAATATATATGAAACATATATTGTTTATATAGTATATTGTCCGGTATTAATACAAAACAATATTTATAAATAAAATTATTTTTATTAAATATAATTTATGTAAAAAATAAATGATTTATTAAAAAAAATTTGGCCCACTTTTGGCGACTAAAATTAATTTTAGTCGCCAATGCTATAAATTTCGGCTACTAATTCTTATTTCGTCGCTAAAAACCGTGACTTAGGCCTAAACGGACCCTGTTTTGGCGACTAAACTGAAGTTTTGTAGCCAAAAAGGTCCACTTTCAGCGACGAAACATTTTTTAGTCGCCAAAACACCTATAATCGGCGACGAAACTGAAGTTTAGTCGCCAAAACCGTGACTTTTGGCTACTAAATCATTTTAGTCGCCAAAAACCGTGACTTTTGGCTACTAAACAACCATTAGTCGCTAAAAGCCCTACATGTGGCGACTAAATTGCCTTTTAGTCGCTAAAAGCATTATATTTGGCGACTAAAAGAGTTTAGTCGGCGAAAGTGCTCAATTTTGGCGACCAAATCCAATTTAGTTGCCAATTCCCCTACTTTTAGCGACGAAAAACGATTTTTTGGTCGCCGAAAGTATTTTTTGTTGTAGTGATTGCTCGAATCTATTATGTGGACTATAAAAATCCTATCTCATTTAAGTTTCGTTTGGGAAGTAAAAGTTTGGATTTTTTTAGTTATTTTAGTCACAAAAAATAAAATAGACTTCTTAATCTAACAAGACAAAATATCACATCTAATCTATAATCATTATATTCTTTCTTTCACAAAAAATTTAAAAAAGCCTAAAACCCTTCTCAAACCAGACTTTTTAGTCCTAGGCTAAAATAGTTAAAAAAATTAAAAAACTAACCCACTTCTCAAACGAACCCTTAATGAAATTAAAATGTATTTAATCAACTTTAAATTTATAGATAAATATGCAAGTTGATAAAATATATATATATATACTTTATACATCTTTTCTTTAGAAAAAGAGAGCTTGACTATAGCTCCCTCACAAGATAAAATTTGTACAAATATGAGGACACAAAATACAGTTACATTTCGGTTTTAAAAACGTGAAGAGATTATGAGGGGAAACACTAGGCATTAAAAAGTCAAGTGTGAATGTGAAGTGTTGATGATGTGATATAATAGTACTCGGTATTGCAACAAATATGGTGACAGAGTTGTCGTATTAGTCAACTCTTGGAATGGATTCGATTGAAGCTAATAAATGTAAGGATATTTTTCCAGTATATGGGGATCTTGCTGTGACATTGAGCATAGTAGACGAATTGAGATCCTCTTCGGTTGCTTTCAACCACCTTTCTTCCTTATAACAGTTTAAATTCACTCAAGAGAAAATTTGATGGTCCAAATCACTCTATTAAAAAATAAAAAATTAAATTTATTTTTTAATAAAGTGATATGAAATCTTCTTTAAAGTGATTTAGACCATTGCAAGGAGAGAGACTGAAGAGAGTGGTTGGAGAGGATCTCAATTCATAGTAGATTGTTGTGTTCCTTTATAAATGGTCGTCTCTACTCTTTTTCAATAATCTAAACCGTTCATATTATAAAGTTCGTCGAGTAAATCATCCATGTAAAAAATCAAGTTGATTGGATATCTACAGTCATATAAACAAAACAAATTTATTTTTATAAAAATTAACGGTTAACATAACTTTCATAAATTTTTCAAAATAATCAAGATCTAATCATGAGGTTATGAATATCCGATTAACATGATTTTTTACATGAATAATATTTTTGATGAACCTTACAATATGACAGTTCAGATTATCAAAAAATATTCGGGACGAACTCCCACAAAGAGGCATAGTAGGCTGTTGTGCCTCGAAGGCACAGCAGCACCCCCAATGTTGATTTGGAGCCTATTTTGGGAAGAAGGTTAAATGTTGATTTATTTTATTTTATTTAAAAAAATTTGTAAATAAATAGAGAAATGATGTGATTCAAAAAAAATCAAAAAATTGATTTTTAACCTAGTTCCCAAAATAGGGCCCCTCTTTGATCCAGATTTGGATTGGAATATACTATTTAGACCTATAGTCTAAAATACATTACGAATTTGATTTTAATAATTTTAAACTGTTTATATTGTAAAGCACTCTATGTATATTATTTTTTAAAAAAAAACTCGATCGGATAATGGGAACCTTTCCATTTTATTATGTTTGTCAAAAAAAAATGGGTGATAAATGTGTTTTTGAAGTCCATTTTTTTTGTTGATACAAATGCGACAAAATGAAGAGATTATAATAATCGAACCAGCCTAATTTTTTTTAGAAATAATAAACACATAGTGATGTACAATGAATGGTTCGAATCATCGAAACGGACTTATGATGTGCTAAATCGGGCCCGACCTCTGGACTGGAGAGAAGCGTATTCCAATTGAAAAGATTGCAATTTTTCTCTATTAAATGTATTGCAAATTAGTTGTGTGATGATACTTGTGTTGGAAAATGGCTCTAGGAAATGCTTATTTTTTTGTTAACTTTGAGCATTAATTAAGATGGGACCCAAGCGTTATTTTTAATGTTTTTTATTGGGTTCATGTTTAATGCCGCGTAATGAATAAAACCATGTATTTGGTTGCTCAAAATCATTTCCAAATGAATGAGAATTCAATGCGCATTTTTAGGTTCGTGAAAATGTATTTAGGTAGGTTTCCTACACATTTGTGAAATGTGTTTGTCCCATATTAGAAAGGCTTAAGGGTTTGAATGGGTTTATATACCTTAGCTTGAGATACTTGAGATGGGTCCCAATGAGTACCCAAGTTTGTGAAAGGGTGAAGTTATGGGGGAAGTGGGTTAAACCCATTGGACCTAAAACAAAAACCACACCCGCGCGCAGCGGCCGGTCAGGCGGGCTGGGCCTAGGCTTGGGTGTAAATGCGTGGTGTGAGGTTAGGTTGGGCTTGTCCGACCCAATACTTACTTTTTGGGCCAACAATATTTGTAATTTTTTTTTTTTTTAATTTTGTTTTCAAAATTCAAAATAAATTGGTTCAGAATTTTTCTTTCTCCCAAACAGATCCCTAATGGGTTCAGACCCACCCGAAAGGGTTCAAAACAGGTTCAACTCAAACTGAATCTGTTCGAACAGATTCAAATCTGTCTGGCACCTTTTCAATTTGTCCGAACAGGTTTATACTTGTTCGGAACAGCCAACATTTCTCCTATAAATAGTCTGCTCTAGTAATTCGTTTTGCATCGAAATTTTCCATACTTCTTCCATTTCTTCTTCTGTTCGTCCTCTGTTGTTCCTGCATCTATTTTGCATTTATTTTTTGAGAAAAGAAAGAGAAAGAGTTACAACATATTTTGATTCGCAAGGCTTGGTTTTGTTGTGCTGCAAAATACAAGTGTTAGTCGTTGCATCCTGGGAAGTAGACGCCGGTAAAACTCGAAGCACCAAATCCAGGGCGAAATCTACTTTAAGGAGACTGTGTCCAACACAAGCCTCGACTTTAATTTCTGTAAGCATTAAATTCAGAATTTAATTTTTTAAATTATTTTTTGAATTAATTTATTTTGTTGTTTATTTTATTTACACAATTAAATTACACACATATCTACTGTGATATAACAATTTTAAAGTAGATTTCTATTTTTATTTATTTATTTCTTTTGTTAGACAAACGAATATTTTGTTTTGGGAAATTAAATAGTAATCATATATTGTTTAATTTCTTAAATAGTAGTAATATACTGTTTAATGATTTCTTTGATAACATAGTAGTAATATACTGTTTATCATTGAAATTTTGTTACAAAATATTATTCTGCTTATTTTGTGTGTAAATTCTTTTGTATATAAATTTGTGATTGGGTTTTTTTTTTTTTTAAATTTCGTTAGAATTATGACAACTGAAATTAACATTACTGAGACTGTTATTACTCAAACCCCCATACCTGTTGTACCAGTGATGACTCTGGCAATACTGGTAAATCATGGGGAGAAGCCAGAAAAATTCAATGGCAATGATTTTAAAAGATGGCAACAAAAAAATGATGTTTTATCTTACGACATTGAATTTGGCCCGCTTCACTCATGAAAAGGCACCGGCACTGAATGAGGGAGAAACTGACCGGCAAGCGGTTATCGCAGTCGATGCATGGAAACATAGTGATTTTCAGTATTAGAATTATATCCTAAATGTGTTGGACAATACATTGTACAATGTGTATAGTGTCAAAAGCACTGTTAAAGAACTGTGGAAATTTCTAGATCATAAGTATAAGACAAAGGACGCCGGTACAAAAAAAATTGTTGTTGGCCGTTTTCTGGATTTTAAAATGATAGAGTCCAAGACAATTATTAGTTGGGTTCAAGATCTCCAATTAATTCTCCATGAGATACATACGGAAGGAATGGTTTTCAGTGAATCTTTCCAAGTAACGGCAATCATTGAAAAATTGCCACAATCTAGGAAAAAATTTAAGAATTATTTGAAACATAAGCGCAAGGAGATGAAATTGGAAGAACTGATTGTACGACTCCGAATTGAGGAGGACAATCGTGATTCCGAAAAGAAGTTAGGAAACCATGTCATGCAGGCTAAAGCAAATGTTGTGGAACCTGAACAAGGGTCAAAGTTCAACAACAAGAAGCGAAAGCATGATGGCAATGGTCCCAAACAAGGATCCACTAGTAAGATCAATAAAGGGATGAACAACGGATTCAACAAGAGGTTTAAAGACAAGTGTTTTATGTGTGACAAAGATGGACATCGCGCTAAGAATTGTCACGTTCGCAAGGACGGAGAGAGTTCGAGCAAAAAGCCAGCACAAGCCAACATAACCAAGGGTTTTTATCTTTCCGATGGAGTGGCAGACATCAATCTTATTGCAGTAGTCTTTAAAGCAAACTTGGTGGGCAATCTCAAGGAGTGGTGGATGGATACTGGAGCAACCCGCCATATCTGTACTGATAAGAAGATGTTCACAACCTACAAAGTGGTGGAAAGTGGGGAACAGATTTTTATGGGAAACTCCTCCACTTCAACTGTAGAAGAACAATGAAAGATTGTGCTGAAAATGACCTTGGGGAAAGAACTCACTCTTAACAATGTACTCCATGTGCCAGAGTGTAATAACCCTCGTTACTGATCACTGATTAATGCCGATTACTGCTAAGTTAGTACCGATTATGGAAAGTAAATGAACTGACTGACTTACTGAACTGACCGATTGAAATCTGAAACTGAATCGATTAACTGTATCTGCTTAATTGCCTGTATCTGTTTGAATTGTAATTCTATCTGTTTGACTGTATGATTATTTGTTCAATTCCTATGTTTAAACTGTTAATTGAAGGCCTTATCGGCGGCCGAATCCAAAATTGATTGATGTTCCATGATTAGTAGAATTTATGTGATTTTTGTGGTGTATTTAATTAAAATGTGATTTGGTACGATTAAATCGGATTAAAATAAGTTAAATTACATGAGATGCGTTAATTACAATTTTGCCACTTAGTGGCCCATTATCTCACATATACTTTTGAGCCTTACACTTGATCACCAAAACACATTTCATCAGCCATTTGTTGCCTACAACCGACTATAGAGAGAGAGGGAGAGAATTGAGGGAGATTTTGGCTTCAACCTTGTGCATTGTTTGGGAACTTGAAGGAAATTGAAGTGTAGTTGCCAATTGAGCTCCTAAACCTTGTAATTGAGGACCTAGATAAGGATTTCACCTTCTCATTGTTGTGTTTAAGCTTGTTCATGCATGATTCTTGAGCCTTTAGAGAGCTAAGTCATGTCTTAGTGTAATAATGTTGAATTAGAACTCATTTCATGCATGCATGTGTGTATCGATGAATTTTTGAGTTGATTTCATGACAAATTGTCACATGCATGTTCATAATTAAGCTTAAGTCCATGTTTTCAACTTGCTTTGAAAAGAATGAGCTTATTAGAGCATGTTTTGAAGCCTTGAATTGATTTAAAGTTTTGCATGTTCATTGGAGATTATGTTCTTGACATATTGGTTTGAAATTGAGTTTAATTAAACACCCTTGGGCTTTGATTTACCAAATTGATCTTTGAAATACATAATGTTATATGATTACAAGTGTTTTTCCAAGTTTTTAGCCCAAGAGGATCAAAAATTTGGCTTTTAAACTTGATTTTGAGCTTGGGACTCAAATCTGGAATTTCCAGATTTTGGGCCTACGCTCGAGCGAGGAAGTCCACGCTCGAGCGTACACTCTATGATTCTGCCCTCCGCTCAAGCGAGAAAAGTTACGCTCGAGCGGGGAATGCGAGCATCCAGTACTTTGCATGTGTTCACAGTCCGCTCGAGCGAGGAAACTCACGCTCGAGCGAGGACTTGTGTCTTACGCTCGAGCGAGGGTCGAGCGTCCATCGAGCGTAAAATTGGAGTATCCAGCATTTTTACTGTAGCACACAGTCCACTCGAGCGAAGGAATTGATGCTCGAGCGGAGCTCCTTTGTTTGCATGTCCGCTCGAGCGTAGAAAGCCACGCTCGAGCGAGACCCCTGTTTTCAGCAAATTTTGTAAAGTGTTCAAAAGTGCATCTTTGCATCCTCTTTCCATCCTAGGCATTCCTAGGGCATATTTAAGGCATCTTAAAGAGGATATAGATGTAGAACCACACCGAGGCAAATTAGGGATCAAGTTATTATCTTTCCCAACTGTGTAGCTTAGTGTGTGTTCAATCTGTAAACTGTATAGGGTTGGCTTTCCGAGGAGACGCTCTAGTTCACTATAGCCCAGAACTCTGTGAGTAACAATTGTGTAAAGATATGTTCAAAATGATTATCTTCTGAATACTGAACTGAACTGTTTACTGAACTGATATTGATTACTGAATGAATGTATGTCCTTTATTTCTGAACTGTACTGTGGCATCCTTAGCACCTACTGTTTACTGTTACTGTTACAGAGATCTCTGTCGGTTTCCTCGTGGAACCACTACTGTTTACTGACTGATGGCCATCATTACTGTTCGGTCTTTTAAGACCTACTGTTACTGTTATGCTAATGGATGTACCACATATGACTGTTTACTGTACTGAACAACTGTTATATTGATTGAAATGAACTGTTTTCATTACTGTAAGGACATTCATTCTAAACCTCTTTACGCTTTATGTTATTCACTGGGCTTTAGCTCACTGCTCATATATATATGTAGGTGTACAGGCACCGGATCAAAGCTAGAAGCGTCGGGGTAGATTTCCAGTTTTGTCAAGCCAACCAATGTGCCTCACTGCGAGGTTCCGAGCCTGCCAAGCCAAGGCTTAGGGATGTTTTTACTTCCCCGCCTGTCTCTGTACCGTTTTTGTAATACCGTATAGACTTAACGTTTGCACTGTACTGTTTATCAGGGATTAAGTCCCTGTACTGACTGGTTGTATATATATGCATACTGTTACGTACTGTTCTGTATAAATGCATGAAAAATCTTTTTGGCATTCAGACTGTCACAGCTCATTGGACACTGTTTATTTACTGTATTGGCTTCCGCCAAGCCCCTGTACTCTGTTTTTCTGTATTACTGTTGAGCAGGCCTTCGGTAATCTAGGATTACTGGCCGGTTACGATGCTAAACCCATAGGGGCAGGTTTGGGTCGTGACACAGAGATTCGCAAGAATTTGATTTCTGGGTCATTATTGATCAAGAATGGGTTCAAATTAGTCTTTGAATTTGACAAGGTTGTACTCTCCAAGAGTGGAATGTATGTGGGGCAAGGTTATATGAGTGATGGGCTTTTTAAGCTCAATGTAATAACTGTTGTACCTAATTTGGTTTTTAATAATAAGAACACATCTTCTGTTTATATTGCTAAGTCTTATTTTTTATGGCATGGTATATTAAAACATGTTAATTTTAATTCTTTGCGTAGACTTGTTGCTTTAGAATGCCTACCAAACTTAAAATTTGATCCTAATCATAAATGTGAGATTTGTGTTGAGGCAAAACTCACTAAAACATCATTTAATAAAGTTGAAAGAAGTACTGAACCTCTAAGTTTAATTCACACAGATATCTGTGATTTAAAATTTGTTCAAACTAGAGGAGGTAAGAAGTACTTTATTACTTTTATTGATGATTATACTCGATGTTGCTATGTTTACTTATTGAGAGGTAAAGATGAAGCCGTAGAAGCTTTTAGGCAATATAAACTTGAGGTTGAAAATCAACTTGGCAAAACTATTAAAATAGTAAGGAGTGACAAAGGTGGTGAGTATGATGCACCATTTGAAGAATTTTGTTGTGAACATGATATCATTCACCAAACCAGTGCACCCTATTCTCCTCAGTCAAATGGAGTTGCTAAGAGCAAGAATCGAACTCTTGAAGAGATGATGAATGCCATGTTGATTAGTTTAGGGTTACTTCAGAACTTGTGGGGGAAGGCGATTTTGTCTGCTAACTTTATCCTTAACAGGGTACCCCACAAGAAACTCAATCAAACACCTTATGAATTATGGAAAGGTCGATGACCTACCTACAATTACCTCAAAGTGTGGGGGTGTTTGGCCAAGGTAACAGTCTCTAGTCCTAAAACGACTAAGATAGGACCGAAAACCGTTGATTGTGTGTTCATTGGTTATGCAAATAATAGTAGTGCATATAGATTTTTAGTTCATAGATATGAAAATCCTGATATGCATGTAAACACTATTATTGAGTCAAGGAATGCGTCGTTTTTTGAACACATTTTTCCTTGCAAGGAAACTGAAGAGACAAGTTTAAATAAAAGAACTTTTGACACTACTATGAATAGCAGTAAAGACCACAATGATAATGAATCAGA
Organism: Camellia japonica; assembly: GCA_030407325.1. Lineage (NCBI taxonomy): Eukaryota > Viridiplantae > Streptophyta > Magnoliopsida > Ericales > Theaceae > Camellia > Camellia japonica. Next base: position 28,066,601 of record JAPPVO010000031.1, on the reverse strand, counting down.
TGAACCTAGAAGTAGCAAGAGGGCTAGGATCTCTAAATCATTTGGTTCAGATTGTCTGACATACTTGTTAGAAAATGAGCCTCAAAACTTCAAGAAAGCAATGTCAAGTCTTGAAACTCCATTGTGGAGAGAGGCTGTGAATAGTAAAATTGAATCAATACTAGAAAATCAAACTTGGAAACTGGTGGATCTTCCATCAAGGTGTAAACCTCTTGGATATAAATGGATATTCAAAAGAAAAATGAAAACAGATGGTTCAATAGATAAATACAAGGCTAGGCTTGTCGTTAAGGGATATAGGCAAAAGGAAGGCCTTAATTATTTTGACACCTATTCACCAGTGACAAGAATAACATCTATTCGCATATTGATTGCGATTGCAGCTTTGTATAATCTGGAAATACATCAAATGGATATTAAAACAGCTTTTTTGAATGGCAAGTTAGATGAAGAAATCTATATGGAACAACCAGAAGGGTTTCAAGTTCCCGGCCAAGAGAAAAATGTTTGTAAACTTGTCAAATCCCTTTATGGATTAAAACAAGCTCCGAAACAATGGCATGAAAAATTTGATCATGCTATGCTTTCGGATGGTTTTAAGATAAATGAATGTGACAAATGCGTCTATATTAAAAATACAGATAGAGACTATTTCATAGTTTGTCTTTATGTGGATGATATGCTCATTATTGGAAGCAATAATGATATGATTAAATCCACAAAGAAAATGTTAAACACAAAGTTTGGCATGAAAGATCTGGGAGTAGTAGATGTAATTTTAGGAATAAAAATTACTAGAACATTTGAAGGATATGCTTTATCTCAGTCTCACTATGTTGAGAAGATTATGGAGAAATTTGGAAAGCATAACGATCGTCCTGCTAAAACACCTGTTGACATTAGTCTTCATTTGTCAAAAAATACAGGTGCAAGCATATCACAATTAGAGTACTCTCGGATAATCGAAAGCTTGATATACTTAATGAATTACACGAGGCTAGATATGGCCTATGTTGTAAGCAAATTGAGTAGGTACACAAGTAATCCAGGGTCCGATCATTGGAAAGCAATAATCAGGGTACTTAGGTATCTAAAACATACCTAGAATTATGGCCTTCATTATACCAAATATCCAGCAGTACTCGAGGGGTACAGTGATGCAAATTGGATATCGGATACTAAAGACTCAAAATCCACTAGTGGATACGTCTTTACCCTAGGAGGTGCTGTAGTCACTTGGAAATCTTTCAAGCAGGCATGCATAGCTAGGTCGACAATAGGATCTGAGTTTATCGTATTAGATAAAACATGAGAATGAGCAGAATGGCTTCATAATTTCTTAGAAGATATTCTAATGTGGCCTAAACCTGTGCCAGTTATATACATTCACTGTGATAATGAAGCAGCAATAGGACAGGCACAAAATCATATGTATAATAATAAGTCTCGACATATTCGTTAAAGACATAATACCGTTAGGCATTTGCTCTCACATGGAATAATTTCCATAGAATATGTAAAGTCAAAGGAGAATGTTGCAGATCCATTGACTAAGGGGCTAGCCAGAGAGCAAGTGTACTATTTATCGAGGGGAATGAGATTAAAGCCTATTACTTAAAAGTCCTCATAATGGAAACTCAACCTAGTTGACTGGAGATCCCAAGATCTAGGTTCAAAGGGACAACCGAATTATGAATGACTTCACGTATCACTAAGGAGGTTTACTCCTACCCATTTCTATGATAAGAAAAGTGATACCTACAGCGTTAGTAGGATAAGCTTTGCTTTTAATAATTCTTATAGCTTGGACATCCAAGTGGGGTATAACAAGATACTCTTAATAAGAAGTCACCTATATGAATGTGAACTGGGCTGGTTCTGTGAGAATTGAGAAGGCTAAATTCTAGCACTCATGAATTACCAGGCGTTGTTCAGGGCCAAAATGAACACAACCGTAAGAACCAAACTGTGTCTACGGATACACTATGTGTAGTCTATTGTCTTGGCTTACACAAATAGTTGAACAGTTCAAGGCATCGCGTCCACTGGTTAGCTAGTAAGTCCGATAGGCTTTTACTAGAAGAGGTTCAAAGCTAAAAGTTATCTATCTCGATGTAGTGTATCTTCTTAATGTACTCTTTCTTTGTCTACATCTTGTTGCATATCCGTTATCGTGAATTCCATTCATGTAGGGGATTGTTGGAAAATGGCTTTAGGAAATCGTTATTTTTTTGCTAACTTTGAGCATTAATTAAGGTGGGACCCAAGCATTATTTTTAACGTTTTTCATTGGGTTCATGTTTAATGTCGTGTAGTGAATAAAACCATGTATTTGGTTGCTCAAAACCATTTCTGGATGAATGAGAATTCAACGTGCATTTTCGGGTTTGTGAAAATGTATTTAGGTAGGTTTCCTACACATTTGTGAAATGTGCTTGTCCCACATTGGAAAGGTTTAAGGGTTTGAATGGGATACTTGAGATAGGCCCCAAGGGGTACCTAAGTTTGTGGAAAGGTGAGGTTATAGGTGAAGTGGGCTAGATCCATTGGACCTAAAACAAAAACCACACGCGCGCGCCGCCGCCGCCGTCCATCCTGTCGGTCGGGCGGGCTGGGCCTGGGCTTGAGCGCAGGTGTGTGGTGCAAGGTTAGGTTGGGCTTGTCCAGCCCAATACTTATCTTTTTGGGCCAAAAACATTTGTAATTTATTTTTAATTTTGTTTTAAAAATTCAAAATTCAAAATAAATTGGTCCAGAATTTTTCTTTTACCCAAACAAATCCCTAACGAGTTCAAACCTGCCCGAACAAGTTCAAACGGTTCAAAACAGGTTCAACTCAAACTCAATATGTCCGAACAGATTCAAATTTGTCTGGCACCTGTTCAATCTGTTCAAACAGGTTTATACCTATTTGGAACAGCCAACATTTCTCCCGTAAATAGTCTACTCCAACAATTCATTTTGCATCGAAATTTTCCAGACTTCTTCCTTTTCTTCTTCTGTTCGTCCTCTGTTGTTCCTGCATCTGTTTCTGCATTTATTTTTTGGGAAAAGAAAGAGAAAGAGTTACAACATATTTTGGTTCACAAGGCTTGGTTTTGTTGTGCTGCAAAATACAAGTGTTAGTCGTTGTATCTTGAGAAGTAGACGCTAGTAAAACTCGAAGCACTGGAGCGAGGGCAAAATCTACTTTAAGGAGATTGTGTCCAACACAAGCCTCGACTTTAATTTCTGTAAGCATTTAATTCAAAATTTAATTTTTTAAATTATTTTTTGAATTAATTTATTTTGTTGTTTATTTTATTTACACAATTAATTTACACACACATCTACTGTGGGTATAACAGCTTGGAATCAAAATCTTCTACTATATTTATGTGTTTTGATTTTTCTGCAATGATCCAAAAATCAAATTTTGAAGTCAAAGTAAAATTATGGTGTTATGGAATGTGTTAATAAAGTCATTGTATTTCAATTTAAACTTGACGATTGAATTATGGTGTTATGGAATGCATTAATAAAGTCATTGTATTTCAATTTTAAACTTGAGGATTGAATTATGGTTTTTGTTCCGCTATGATTTTTACCATAATGATATAAGGATTTTTTGGAATAATTAGACAATCGAAGAAAAAAAAAAAGAAGTCAAAAAAAGGGTAAAAATGTAATTTTTGTGACAAGTTTGAAATTGTCCCAAATTTAGTAGTATGATCAAAAATGACATTTTGAATTAGAATCATTGCATGCATGGTGAATTTTAGTTAAATTCCTTCATTTGAATCCTCAAATAAGTGATTTTAACATTATAAAAAAAAAAAAAATTTATTTTAACAATAACTTTATTTTCTAAGCTCGAAAGGAGTAGCCAGTCGTTGGCTAGGAGCTACCTACTTGAAAAAGCAGATACAATACCTCTTTCTGCGGCAAGTTGAGTTTCAAAAACCCATTTATGAATCCAATTATAACACTTGTATTATACCTTAGAGGGAAAATTGTATTAGGAAACCCATTTATCAATCCAATTATCACATTTGTATTATACCTTGGAGGGAAAATTGTTTTAGTTTGCTCGAGTTAGGTGTTATAATTTTTTAATGAAAATTTTTACTTTACCCTCTTAAACTACCATACTTACAAGATTGCACACTTTTTTTTTCTTTTTTTTTTTTTGTAGGAATACACTGAAAATTTTCTTAGTTCACATCATTTCTTTACATTTTTTAAAAGTATAACTTGTGTCCAAACAAATTACCATTAAAAATAAAAAGCAACCGTGATGGGACCCCCAGTGGGGGGTTGACCCCTAGCACTCCCAGTCCATGTGGAGGGCTGCAAATGTCAGAGAAAAAAAAAAAAAATTTTTGACCAATCAGACTTCACTGAGGATCTGATGCATTTTCCAATAAAAGGGTAACACCTCTCCCAATCCTACCACCTTTGGTCACTAGCCCATTCTGTAACAACTCAAATTTTTAATTATTCTGTAGAATTATACTAATATTATTTAATCTCAATTCGGAAAATATATAATTTATTATATTATCATGCGTAATTTTATAAATAATAATTATTAAAAGTTTAGGGGTCAAAATATAATAATAATAATAATGGGTTTGATACTAAAATAAATAATTAATTTTTCATTGGTATATGATAAAGTGTAATTTAATTAGGAATTAATTAATTTATATAATTATATTAAAATATTAGGTCAAAAGGTAATTATCTTAAATATCTATTAAGAATAAGAACGAATCTATATAATTATTAATAGAATCTGAGCACGGGCCACGTCTGTTCTCTCTCGCCCTATAAATAGAGAGGACCGTTTCACCTGGGCCAAAAAGAAGAAAGGAAAAGAAAGAAGAAAGAAAAAAAGGACAGAGAAGAAGAAGGAAGAAATAATTAGGGGTGGGCGCGGGTCGGTTGCGGCCACGGAACCTCCAATCCGCCATCCGTCCGCTAGATTGGCGGATTGGAGAAAATCAATCCGCATCCGTCCGCCAATCCGGCGGATGTGCATTGAGCAGATTGGCGGTTTGGCGGACGGATGCGAATCGGTTTAGCGGTTTAAAATTTTATAAATTTTCCACATAATTCAACTTGTGCATTTTCTCAAAAAAAATAAAAATAAAAGAAGAAAGTATTACAGTCAATGACTTAAAAAAATATTACAATCACTGCATGCCTCATCCAAAGCAAGAAAGTTTGAAACTTTAGAATATTACAATCACTGCATGGCTCATCCACATATTACAATCACAGTATGCCTCATCCACATAAAGTATTACAATATGTGGTTCTTAAAATATAAAAACAATTCAAACCATCAAAACCATGAACAGAGCAGTAGTAAAGATTGTATGTCTCTGTATTGTTACATCTATATATGTTTTTGAAAACAAAAACCAACCAGCATATATTATATTTTCTATTTATTATTTTTAGAGATAGATTTAAAAATCAAAAAATATAGATAAATAATATGTTTATTTTTTTCAATTCAAAAAAGATATTCAAGTTAAAAACTTTTTTTCAATAGAATATTTAAACTCTTTTTTAATTGAAAACACAAATAGAATATTTAAACAAACTGAAAACACAAAGTCTTATAAATTACTAAGGGTACTCGCGGTTTAGCGGTTCGGTTGCGGCCAAAGGAATCCCAAATCCGCCATCCGTCCGCCAGATTGGCGGATTGGAGAAAATCAATCCGCAACCGTCCGCTCGTCATCACACATCCGTCCAAAATGCGGCGGATCGGTTCGGTTCGGTCGGTTTTAGCGGATCGGTATATCCGCTGCTCACCCCTAGAAATAATGGAAGTAGAGAGGGTCTCTGATAGTGGAAAGAAAGAGTAAGGTATTAATGTTAAGGTGAGTTATATTATACCTTAAGTTACCAAAATGTATTTTACTTATGTTTTGACTTACCATACTTATTTTATACAAGTTATGTTTTATAAATTATATTAAGTTATATTATTATTTCAGTTACGCGGTTTAATTTCTGAACCATATTTGCTAAAGTGAAACCGATGGATATGTCTATTTATGTTTTAAAGAATATTTGACTATGACCTTATAAACAATTATATTTTGTAAGTACCACCACGGGAGTCTCACGCCTTGGGGACTTAACTAACCATTGGTCTCTATTTGACCACATGGATCCATTGACCTCTGTTCTGTGCGGACCAAAGTGCTACACTATTGTGGGAGCCACCTCTAGAATCCATACGAGCCACCTCTTGAATCGGTACCTCTGTTCTAATTGTCACTTCTGTGACCTCTGTTCTGTTCTGTACCGTGGTTATGGTTATTTATGTACATAATTTATGTATTTCAGTTCTGCTACTTAAATGATTTATTTACCAAACCGAGTTATGTAAATGTTTTGACCTGACTAACTATCCATGGTTATTTCGTGTCCCTTATACTCTTGGTATAATATTTCTCACTCTGCCATGTGCTTATAGTTGTTTACCAATTTTGAGGAAACATGCAATTCAGAAATAGCTTTTGGAAAATCTTAGATGCCAGGCTACGGAATAGACACACATAGCACTTTTATTGATATTTTTATATGTAAATATCGGCCTTTTTGGTCAATATATTTTGTAATAAAAATAGAAGCTCCAATGATTATTTTGGTACCCTTACTCAAATATTTCTTCCGTTTGCGTTTATTAATTTGTTTATGAATTGGCCGGAGATAACCTCAGTTACTGGCCATCACAATACTTAACCCTTGAGTACGGGGAGCAGGTCGTGACACATTCACTAGCCTCTCCCAATACCAATCACTGCAAACCCCGACCAAAGTTAAGATCCTCTCATTGTTCTCTCTTTATTTGCAATAATAGAAATGCACATTGAATTGATCCAACGATTTAGATTTGAACGAAAAAAACAAATTTAAATTTGTTTTATTATTTTTTTATTTTTAAATAACCAAATCTAAACCGTTAAACCAACTCAAAGTGTATTTTCACCGTTGTAAGTTAGAAGACAAGAAGAGGATCTCAACTCCCCCCACCATTGCCGGTCATTCGGACTACTAGAGTTGAACAAGTGGCCGGAGTGTGGTCGAGTAGAGTTTAAAAACCAACAATTTCAATAAATAGCCCATATGTACTAGCCCAATTAGAGTTTCTAAGATTGAATAAGGGTATTTTTTATATTATGACACGTGTACTAACACAAAGCAAAAATTAAAAATTTTAAACTATAATATATGTATATAAAAAATAGTATAAATTAAAGGCAACAAGGAACCAATAGGAAATAAAAAAATGGCAGAAAATTTGCAACAAAATGATAAATAACTAATAGAACTAGTTATTAATATTACAAGAGCACCCACTATATGAACCTAATTATACATCAAGGCTTCAAACTACCAAAAGGAAAAGTATAAAGAATAATAATAAATTCACTTGGGCTGAGGGGAAATTTTTTTTTAAAATAAAGATCATAGAGTGATGATATGTACATCCAATCAAAATTAATCAATAAACAAAAACACACTATAAAAGCATAGACACAAACAATGTTCCAACCTTCTCTATGTTGGGTTTAAATCTCCTGAAACTTGGCCTTTCCATCTACATAACAGAAAGATGTAAGATTGCAAAAATATTAAAAAGTGAAGAAACTTTGGATTAAAAATGGAAATAGGTAAGGGAGGGACTTGCATCTAAGTCTCAAGCCTCAAACGTAGATCGTTCTGATACATGGAAAGAGAACAGGAAAAAGCACAAACACAAAAAATGTAAATAAAGAAAAGACTACAATAGGGGTAGACCTACATGTTACAGTAATAGAATTTAAAGTACTTCTAGAGTACTTTTAAATTATTATTTATTTTTTTTTTCATTCTTTCAAATAAATCATGCTACAATGCATTTCTGTAAACCTCCACTCTCCTTAGATTTTAGTTTAGTATATTTGATTTTCACCCCCTAATATTTTGGAAAATATTTTTGGAATCGCTGTAGATAGCTAAATTCACTATTTTGGAACAAGAGTGTACCATTTCCGAAGCATAAATTACTAGGGTTTTAGCGTTTTTTAGCAACACTGAACTGAACACTCACAACTGCTTCCAAATCCACGGAAACATAACCTCCTTTTGAAAATTGTCAATGGCAGACAACTTGATAATAGGATGAAATTTAAAATTTTAATCTTTGTAGATATTTTCTGGTATCTTTTTAACAAAACACACTGAGAAAGAGAACTGAGGTAGGGAGGGGCAGAAAGGAAAAAAAGTATTCTCACAGCATTTATACTTCAGAATAATCATCTGGGAATTCTCAAATTCTCATCAGACACGTGTAATGTACGTTGAACCATAATTGTTGTGTCTTTTTCCATTTGCAAGCCATGGTACTTGAAAAATAAGATGCATATTGAGGCTTGAATACTCAGATGCACGGTGGGGTGTGTGTGTGTGTGCGCGCGCGCGCAAGAGAGAGAGAGAGAGCAATGACTCTTACGAACCTTGAGAGCAAGAACCTTGCTAGTGGGCTTAAATTGGTGTTTGAATGAAATTCTTTATTTGGTTGCTTTTTCCTGCTATCGGCTTCTGGATTTGCATTCTCTGCTTGTTCAGGAGCCGTCTTGCCCTTGGTAAACACACGAGCTGCCAGCTCCTGCAGATCTTTCAACGAAGATTCCTTCGAACTGCATGTGTTTTCTATTACTTGAGTAACTTAAGAGTATACATATATATACATATATATAAAACTAACAGTTGGCGCACGCGATGCATGTACAATTCAAATAAATAAAAATAAAATAAAATATTTATTATATAATTTGTGTCACTCAAGTGGTAAAAGTCTTCTTCTTTAGATTGAAGGTCTAAGGTCTGAGTCTCACTACTCCCATTTATTTAATTATTTTTTTGTTTTAAATGAAAAAATGAGGGACACGTAGGGAAGGAGAAGCAAGCAAAGGCTTAGACATCAAGTCCAGCCTTCACTTAATAGTATAGATAATGAACACCTTTCAAATATTATATACCAAAACATATCTAGATAAGAAAATTTAAAAAAATTGTGAACCTTCCAAGCCGCTGAAGCAACCTGGTGACAAAAACTTCACTAGACCCCGGCTTCATGCGCTCCAAATCCATGAGTGAATTCGCTGCTGCGCACAACTGGCCCTTCTGAATCATCAGCAATGGCCTAACATCATAACAGTAAACAAGTCATAGGACACTTGCAGCATAGTCTCTTAAAACGCTCAAAATTCTACATAGAGATAGTTTAGTTGTATCGGATATAACAATGTGAAATAGTCAATGTACATCATGATTTTGTACTCAATAATAAAAATAATAATTTGAGTAATGTTATATATAAATAGATTTCTTATTAAAAAAAACATATCACTAGACACGAAGGCAATATGACTCACATTAGTAAATACATATGGGACTCATATTTGACATTTAGTAGTACATAAATCATGCAAAAAATCTAGAGGGCTGTGCAAAATGAAGCCCCTCCATTTTCTCTTTGAACCCCCATCTTATTACCAACTATACCCCTAACCCCAAATCCAAATCCAAACCCAAACCTGAACCCTAACCCTAACCCTAACCCTAATCCCATCCCCACCAATGCCGGCCAACCCAGCACCAGCGTCGACATCCCTCAAAGTCCCAACCCCACATGGTGCCATCTTCCCCTCGCTTCGCTTCTGCAACTCCGGCCAACCACCTCCACCAAAATCAAACCCCCAAATCAAATCCGACCAGCCACTACCGCCACTTCATTTCTGCAACTCCGCTCTTCTCTCCTCCTCCTCCTTCTCGTCCTCTTCTTCCCCCAAAACCCTAACAATCGAACAAATCCTTTATGTTCAGCACTGTATTACCAAACCAAAAGGATTCGTTCAACACTGTATTGTCGAACCCACTCTACCACTCCATCCATTGCAAGAGAGAGAGAGAGACAGAGAGAGAGAGCCTAAGGTTTTCAAAAGAAGAAGAAGAAGAAGAGGGAGAACAAATGACGACAAACCCCATGATTGGCAGTGCCCTTAGCTTTGGAGATCAGACCCAAAGCCGAACCAAAACACCCAGCCCCTCCTTGTCCGTTGCCCTGCTCTGTCATCATTGTCGAAGCCGAACCAAAACTCGCGATCTCTCTCTCTCTATATATATATATATCTATCTCTAACTCTATCTCATACTGCCAGTGATGGTGGTTGTTGGGTTAGGGTTTGAAGGGAAGGGGTGGAGAGGCGGGCATAAAAAAGGAAGGGGACTGGCTGGAGGTGGTGGTGACTGTCGGAGGTGAAGGGGATGGATTAGGGCTAGGGTTTGGGAAATTCGGGTTAGAAGATTAAGGATGAGGGTAAAAGTGAAATTTTAGGTTGGGATAAATTAGAATTAAAAAAAATGGAGGTGGGGGTTTTAAGAAGAAAGATAGGGGTTAATAGCAATCCTCAAAATCTATTTAATAGTAGCAGCTAATGGGTGTTGCACAAAAGGGAATTGCACTTTCAAATGGATGTTTATGCACCAAGGCTCAAGTTTCTGAGCTACACATCTATATAAACAAAAAATGCCTGTGATAGTAGTAGTTGATCCAAAATTAATTTGCAACTCAAAATGAGTTCTTTTTAAACCAAATGATTCAAACCAAACTGGGATATGCCATCATCGCCCATGTAACTCAAAAGAGTTGCAGCCTTGTAGGCCTCTTTTACTATATTGTCCTAACGCATTTCCAATTTTTGTCATTCTATATTCTCTAAATTTTACAACCTCATTCTAAGACAGAACATATATAGGTAGCTTCCCTGCCCAAGTTAACAAATCAACCTAAACCTAAGTTTTTTTCATGATTTCATTCATTAAGTTCTCCTTTGGTTAATTCGCTTTTCTAAAAGAATTTCACATTGAATGCACTAACATGATTATCACCTATAAATTTCTTCCCCCCAATAATCATTCGACTTCATCTATGCCTTAGTGATCTTTTCTTTTCTTTTTTTTTGGGAATAGTACACTTTATCCAATCTTTTTCATCTTACTACTATATAAAGATGCATGCTCCAAATTTAGCCTTAGTTCATATTAATAATTTCATCACCAGGGATAACATATTACTCATCAATGAGATAACTGGAAGACATGAAGTCTTTATCACGATTGACAATTTTTCTCCACATAAATGTAAATATATAATGAAACAATTTATTTGGATACAAAATTGCATCGAAGTTCTATTATACTCCAATTTCAAGAGATTCAGCTTTACAGCCCGGACACGTATTAGAAAACAATCTGAAACAACTGAGTAATGCAAAGTTATATTTATAACAAATATTGGAATCTACGGTTTGTACCTCTTTTAATGAAGGGATTAGCAAAATTGATAACGGGGCGGATAATGATGCTGCAGCAATTCTGGCTGTGTCTTCCTCGTCACTAGCTTGGCGTGATCTTGGAAATACTTGTACAGCTAAGTAATCGCGAGAATGTCTGAAGTAGAAGTTCCATTCCGTTTCATTTTATTTATTTATTTATTTATTGTAAAAAATAAGCATGGATTTCCTTTCCTTTTTACCAAAAGCCAAATGTACCTTGACGAATCAGAGTTATTCGTAAATCTATCTGATTTACTACTTTCTTCCCTATCTCTATTGATCCTGGCCAACGCAGATCTTTCCCGAGCATTTCCTTTCCTTAATCCTCCTTGCATTGCAGCTTTTGCCTGAACAAAACACCATCTAGAGCCTTTTAACACAAACCAGCACAATAACACATGTAATGCCCAGTAATTCTTGGAATCAATTAAGAATGTTAAAGAAAAGGGGCAATCAATGGGGAAAATAAAAGCCAGCAATTTGAGAAAGATAAAGATAGTAGACTTCAGATAGAGGGGGAAAAAAGGATGTTAAAAGGTGAAACTAGAATCTCAAAAGGATATACAGACGATATTCATAACTTTCTGTGAACAATTGATGCTTAACAGTAGTCAATGCATAATTACTAAATAAGTTGATGACATGATAAGATATCAATCTATGATTTTCCATTTTTTCAGGAAATTCTAAAATTTTACTCACAATACAACAGACTAATTGAAACAAACTGAAAATTATGCTAGAATAAACAACCTCTGCAAGGTTCATCGCACTGTCTTCAGATGCGCTTGAAGATCTCTCTACGATACCCAGTCTCGACTTTGGAGTTCGAGGAGAATCTGAATCATCATGTTGTCCACGGTAGACAAAAGTGCCACTGGTAGAAGCATCCTCAAAAGAAGCATATGTGCTGCTAGACTAGAAGGCAAATTGCAACCAAGATCAAAACAATTGCAAGCACAGCCAGAGATACAAACTTCATCTAGACACTAATTTTTTTCATCTCAACTAGCCAGTAATCTTACTGAAGTACGTTGGTCATTAAACAGGGAAGATGACTGAACTCTCGGAGATCGTACAACAACAGTTCCTGTCCCACCCATCGATAATTCTTCCTGTAACTCGAAAATTTCAAACCTCAGAAGGAGATATAGAAGTTTATAAATATCAATCTAGGAAGCATGGACACGAATATGATACGATACGATACATATATAGCGATATAACAAAATCTTAAAAATTAGGATATAGGTACCGACAGGATACGTTGAAAAAATATATATTATTTTTAGTAAAATAAATTATACAATAACTCATAGTGAGAAACCATTCTTTACAATATTAGATATTACTATATTAGTTTATTCTCGATCTCACTATTTTCTTCTTCTGTAAGAAATACGAAAATATTGAAACACTACTCTTGTATTTATTCTAACAATTATACTTTAATAATATGCAAAAAAAATATTACAACTTCAACTTCATAATAGTTTGGGTAGGTAGCCTAGAGTGTTCGAAAAGTATCAAAGCTAACATCGAGTATCGGATATGTTTAGAAAGTATCGGACACGTATCCACGAGTATCAAGGAGTATCGGTATCCAATATATATACAACTCTCTTTTAGAAGTATCAATGCTTCATAGATATCAATGCTCTAAAACGTAACAAATTCTCAAAGCCTAGTCAAGTTGATTAAATTTTGTCAATGCCATTTCATCTCATTTTTTCTTTAGCCCATTTAATATGTGAGTGAGTTTGATCTCATGAACAGAGGTGACAGAAGTGTTAGCTTACAACAAGGCAGGTACATTTTTTTTTAATGGTGTTACTCATGTTTATATTTATCACGAATCTATGGCATATTAATGTGTTATACTTTGTGACAGGTTATCAGATCAAATTATATTTAGTCAAATCCTAGGGAAATGTTTGATCCCCCTAAATTTGGCACTTGCCACAAACCAGCTTGATCCAAAAGTGTTCATGCAGGCTAAATACCATAGTTCATAGCCACTTCTATTTAGTATCTACAAATTCAGGCCCAGAGAGTGAGAGAGAGAGTTACATCTTCAAGGTAATATTCTTGTTTTTCATCGAAGTATTGATCTCTAGCATCTTTCCCAACTTCATCTCGAGAAGGAGAAGACCACCGATTACCATCATCTGGTGCTTTTCTTGGAATACCGGGATTGTGTGAAACCTCTGGTTTCCTGTCTCTAGCTTGAGGTGGTCTTACAACACTTCGCACTGTTCCAGTACTAGCACCACCAATGCTGAAGTCCCATCCAGCATTTCTCAAGGTCTTCTCTTGGCTACTGCAAATGAGTAACAATCAGCGAAAGTTCAACTATGCAAGCATAACACAAGAAATTGACACATTCAACCCACCTGGCTCGAACAGCTTCTTCACCTTTTGAGTCTCTCATCACCTTCACAGTGCCAGATGCCTCCCCTAGAGGTGTAGGACCATTTCTAGGGGTTTCTCCATCTTCCTTCATTTGGTACTTGGGCCGATCTCTATCAAGATAACAAACGTCAGGAGTATATCACTATTATAAATTAGGTAAATGGGCAATCAAATATTCAAATTAGGCTGATATGCTGATATCTCCATCCATGTCTGTACCATCTATCAATATGAATGCATGTCTAATCATTTATGTCAAAAATCCAGCATTTTGAAGTACTAAATATCCAAAAATTCTTCCAAGACCAAAATTAATAGAGAAAAATTACATTGACCTCTCCTTAGGTTTGGAGAAAATATAGTAAACCCCACAAGTTTGGCATAATTACACCAACCTCTATTTTAGTAAAGTTAAAGAGACAAGAACTAATGTAGATGGTGACATGGTGTGAAGACGCGAAGATTAACCGTGTATAATACACATTTCAGTGTAAAAGAGATAATAACATTATTTTCCTATCCATATGACTAACGAATTATTGATAAAAAGGAGGGTTACGTGCTATGTGAATTAAAACCTCAATATCAATGCCTCCTTTAATGTCATTGTATATTTTGAATATGTAGATTTTTGGCACTTTTTACATAACAAACATTCTGAAACTAAGGCCTCGTTTGACAATAGGCCAGTTTAGCCAAAAAGTTAAAAAGTTACTAAAAAAGTCAAAAAGCCAACAACCCATACCAAAAAGTCAAAGATTCTCTTTTTTCTCTACTTTTTGCATATCTTTTCGTAAAAAGCCAAAAAGTCATCCCAAACATACTAGTTTTTTTTAGCTCATATTTTAGTCAAATAGCCAAAAAGTTACTAAATTAGCCTGTTCCCAAACGAGGCCTAAGTCAGAAAATGTATAAGGAAACGACATCTAAATCCCAGTTCAGTTTGTTATGCTCACCGCTTGACATTTCCATGTCATACAAAAAGCCATATCTTTTATAACACAGAGGTTAACTCTAAATGCTGTAGCCACACTTCCCAAAGAGAAGTTTAAAAAATGGGCAAACAGAAACACAACACACCTTATTCTCTCCAAAAGCTTTGGGCTTTTCCTAGCAGTCTTGATGAAACGGTGCTTCAGAAGTTCCTTGGCACTTGACCTCTGAAATCAACAAGGCCAAAGAGAGAGCATGATAAAATCTACAATATGCAGTGAAGAGTCTTAACAATAGATCATTGTGTCACCATCTCATCCATTTCCAACACAGTTTTATTAGGCAAAAGGTGAAGATGATGCACTTTGTTCTCTATCAAGCTGAAGATTAACTTTTTTCCGAAGTGTACAGATCAAGTAAAATTGATCCTGTAATGAACTATAGAACAAATTGTGCTCAATTTCAAATATCTAATTTTTAACTCAACTTTATTTTAAGACCATCCACAAAAAGAAGTATTCAGTGGCAAATGGGTGGGTTTAGGCGGATTCAGTGGGTCAAAGCAGGTTATGTATTTACAACAATCCAACCCAAACCCACCCATTTAATAAGCAGGTTGGATTGAATTCGATATGCGTTGGATAAATGAATCTGACCAAACCTGTTTACTTAATTGATTTTTTTTCTTCCAATAGATGGTGGTGATACAGTCATGGTGGTGGCGGCGGCGGCGGCGGCGGCGGCGGAGGCGGAGGTGGTGGTAGTGGAGTGGCAGCAGCAATGGTAATGGTGGAGGTGGTGGTAGTAGAATGGCGGTGGTGGTGGCCTATATCAATAATTCATCAACCTATGGAGAAACCTGGATTTCCAATTTTACCCATAAAATTATTTATGAAGGACAAAATCATCACTCCAGTCACTTTATTTCAATTGTAGTCTTCGCAGAGCAGTCCTCTCTCTATAACATTTGTTCGATCCATCCAACCAAGCTAGGAAGGAAGAAGAAACAGCGAGAGGCTATCTCTGTTGCTAACTCTCAATCTTTTGCTCGCTTGATCACTTCTAAGTTGTAAGAGATCCTAATTTGATTCTTTCATTACATTACATATAGATTTGTCTATGCATATACACACCTATATATATATATCTAATATCTGTTTTTTTCCCAATGATTTTGTTTTGCAGTGGTGGTGGGGGTGGGGGTGGTGTGGGGAGGAAATGGTGGTGGTGAGGGAGGAAGTGTTTAAACGGGTACCCATGTCCAACCCATTTAAACCCAATTTTAATTGGATGGGTTTAAACATGTTTTAAATGGGCAATTGGACAGGTTTACGGTTTCGGGTTGAGTTTGCCACCTCTATTATATAGTTGGTCAGGACACTAGAAGTTTAACAATTGTTTTCTTTCAGCTTTCCATTTTCTTTTGGGTGGGTTTATAGGTTGGTTGGGGGTCCAATTCCCTCCCCATAATTCACACAAATGCAAAGCTCATCCTCCATGTAATAAATTTAAACAGACCATTTTTTAACCATTCTTTTTCGCTTTCAAGCTTGTTCAAAGCAAATTAAATATAACCCAACATAGCACTACTCAACTATTTAGGATTTGCTACAGCTCTTCCCAAGAACGTCCAGTATTGTGAATGACCAATCAGTTTCTCCATTTCAGATCACAGAATTTTCACAACTAGAAGAGGAAATAAAAGCGCAGGAATTTTGAGGGAATAGGTACACCTACCTCAGCAGGCACCTTCTTTAAACACAACGAGACAAATTCTTTCATAGGTTTAGAAAAATGCTCCTCTAGCTGCACAACAAAAGCTGAATGACACTCACTTTAATTGGAAATATTAGTTGTTGTATATGACAATTAGCTAGTAATTCAAAATCATTAAACAAGAATGATTAGTCAAAATGACATCAAATAACCTAATGAAAGAAAGATGGGGATGGGAGTGGGGATGGGGGGAACAAAAAGGGAAAAGGAACGAGTCAAATAATAGAAAGCAACCTGTGGTGGATTTTCCCGAGGTATAATGAAAAGAACCCTCATTGGGTGGAGATCTGCAAGTGGCGGTTCCCCTTTAGCCATTTCAATTATGGTTATCCCTAGAGACCAAATATCTGCCTGCATCATACAAAGGTTCTCAGCATATTGCAATTGCAAGGCTCAACAATGGAAATTGAAGGGGACAGCAATGACAAGAACAAAGTAAGACAAAACAACCCTTAAAAACCAAAGGGCCAAAAGTATTTCCCCCAAGTGATACCTTCTCGTTGTATCCTTCCGAATTTTGAATTACCTCCGGAGCCATCCAAAATGGAGTTCCTACAAAAGTCTGTTAATGTTAAATGCATTAGTAAAACTCCTGATGAGTTGTGCTAAAATTTCCATCTAAACACAAAGCAAGAGAAAATCATAAAAAAATAGAACAAAAATGCAGAATTTTTAAAACAAAGGAATGAAAAAAACACTCATCAGGTTCTTGGATAGTCTAAGAAGATGGAGAGGGGTATAATGCAAAGAGGCAGAAAGCTTTATTATCTTCTAAACAGACATAAATATGAAATATCTCATAGCATTGAATACTTAACAGATTGGTTAAAGTTTTTATTACATATTAACAAAATCAAGTAAAGACAAATTTCTTAAAGCAATAAGCTTGGTCTTAATGGAAAATCAAGAAGACATCTGTGCAGCCTCTAAATAGCGGCGAAAACAGAAAAGAAAAGAAAAAAATCAATAATCTGAAAAAATTTACAGAATGATGGACAAGGCCAATGGTAAGAAATGGAAAGGGCATCAATCAGAGAGTTAGCTTGACTCTGTCAAATGGATGAATAACCAAAAATGACAACTTCAAAAATGCAATGTTCCATGAATAGCAATTTTTCTGGTTAATGAAATTTTTGTTTGGGATGATCTAAATAAGTGCACTTTTTGTCTTTTTACGAAAAGATGTACAGAAAAGTAGAGAGGTGATGTGATGGAAAAAAGATAAAAAGATAAAAAGATGAATTATATTGGGGATGCCAAACTTGGCCTTAACTTCTTAAAGAAGTTACTACACACATGTTTGTGTGCACACACTCACAGAGGAAGAGTGAAGAGTGACAAGTGACTAGTGAGGGAGGGAGTTTATCACCAGGCAAAAGGCCTTCCCATAAGCAGAACAGGTTATCAAACGAGGGTCCTTAAACTCTAATAACTTGATGACAGACAAAATATGCAGAAATAACGGAAGAGCCATCCATATCTTTGATCAAGAATGAATTCTAAGAGATAGCCATGGCATTACCTTTCTTCTTGAGATTGTTCTTGTTAATTGTGCAGAAACACCAAAGTCAGCAACCTATTTACCACATCACAAACATGAACTTGAGCAAACCAGAAACTAGTACCTGTAAGTCCACCCATAATATGTATACTCTTCTGGCAATTATTCAGGCTCGGTGCAACTAATTACAAATTTACAGCCAATAATCGGCTTGCCTGAGCATAAAGAATGTACCTTAACATCACCATTCTCTGTCAACAAAATGTTTGCCGCTGCCAAGATTGTAACATAAGTGTTGTTAGAACACCAACATGCACAAACAGGACTGACTGGCTTAATATAAGTACATCAATGTAATAATCTCCTTACTTATCAAAACAATTAATGTTAATAACCACCAAAGACAAAACATTTGATTTTTCACGGACATGATGTTGAAGGCATTTTAACAGAAGATTCATGAGAAGTTTTTTACAATCACAGAGATACTGATACTAATTAAATATTTTAAGAGAACCTTTAATATCTCTGTGGATTTTCCCTTCATTGTGGAGATATTCAATTGCATGCAGCAAGTCACGTAAAATGCAAGCAATAGATGGCTCATCCAGTGGCTGGCCGGGTTGAATCTGCACAAGCACAATCTGCATCAGTATCCAAAACAGTAGTTCGTAATCTACATTGTATAAACCCATACATGTACAGACATAGAGAAAATGCATCGCCAACGTGATGACATCATACACCATTTTGCAGGGCTAGGTGATATAGGACAGCTTTAGGAAACCTAGCCCAAGGCTGGCTACAATTGGAATTGTGTTGGGGTTTGATTGTGGAAAGGTTCTACCGTAAGGGTTCAAAGAGAAGAGAAAAAAAAAAGGGTTTGGAGATGAAAAGGTGTGAGATTAGGCTTTCAAAAGTGGCAGTTTGCTAGATTTTCCATACAGAAGCTATTTAAGAGCCTAAGGAGTGATTGATCTATTATAAGTTCAAATCTCATTCTTATTTTCCTTTTCTCCTTTTAACCTTATATAGTAACTAAGGTCTGTCTCAATGTACTCACAGCATAAGGAAAGAGCTACTTCTGGCCACATATCGCAAAATTCCTCCATATCTACCATATTCCAATATACAACAACTACGCAGATAAAAACTTTCATGACGGCATTGGTAAAGTTGGAAAAAACATTAGGATGCCTGTCAATTGTAACTTATAGGGCACATATAGGAATAGATTTATACAGAAAAATGGAAAATTAATTCAAGTATTTAATTCTTCATTTCCTTGAACTGCAAAAACTTAGAAATTTATGCACTGAACATTCTGTAGCCAATACAAGTAACCTACTAGATCAGCAACTGAGCCCCCAGCCATGTATTCCATTATTATCCATAGTTTGGTTTGTTGGAGATATGAACCATAATATTCCGTAATATAAGGTGATCGACATTGTGATAGAACTGCAATTTCCTGAAAGAAAAATGATTTAGATAAGAGGCCTCATCATTTATTCGAAACAAATTCGACCAATGAGTTCATCAAATTTGTGGAGCAATACCTTCTGAATGTCATCGATTTCATCCTCTCTGTAGAAAACAAATTTGAAAATTTAAATTAATCTAATAAAGAGTAATAACCATTACACAGGTGGGAGAATCATGTTATGCACTCCATATATCTGACTTGCAATTACAACCATCAGGAAAATACTACAGCAGAAGGGGAAAAAATCATGCCGATGTCCTTAAACCAAACCTAGAATTTCTAAATAACAAAACCAACAAGAACCATGTTGCTGGGACTTTACATATTGGTCACACAATTCTCCAAATATGTTGCGTTCACTGCATAAAGTACAACACATACATATTTAAGTTTTTCTAATGATTGAACGAATCTCTAACTCCATGACTGGCCCATCCTGCATTACTAGTGCAACTCTCCATAAAAACCATGCAGCATAACTTCAGTCAACATAAACTTTCTCATAGGGTGCTTGATCACCTCAGTTAACATACATAACCATATCACTCAAATACCTCTAAGATGACACCATTTTCTACCAACTCAACCATGTGTATCTCAATTGAGATTCTCCAAATCTTTACAGTACTGTATTATTTGCATCAATGGAACTGTTGATAACACTACAGTTAACTTCTGCTACAAAGTTGTGTCATTCCTCAAAATAAATTAACAAATTTAGCAATTTCAACAGGTCTTTCAAGCCGTTTAGACACACACCCCCCCCCCCCCAAAAAAAAAGAAATTTCTTATTCCTATCAACCTTTTCCACTGGAGTTTTCTCTACCAAGTCATATTCCCATATATTTTAGCTGCGCACTCTAGACATTCCCACACTCAATAACCCATATTATCACTCTTAGCATGCCACAATCACCTACTGAAAGCCGAACAGCCTGCACTGACAGATATTGGAGAAGCTCTGTTATCAATGCCTTTTTTTTTTTGGCCCCCTCCCTCTGAGGTGTTTTTTCTTAATATTCTAAGGTTGCTCTAAATCATTCCCCTTGCTCAAAGGCCGCACAGCCCATGAATTCCATGCAATGTTCAGCAAAGCCCACCTAATTGTTACTGCATAATAATAGCTGATTATACACCTCAATTTTTTATATATTGTTTTGGCTTAGCATATTAATCAGTCAGTCAATCATGCTTTCTTCAAATCCCCAAATGCATAATTCAAACATAAACTGATCAGATACATGCACATCTTCAATATGTATACATTCTTTGCTGTACATATTTAAAAATTCATTTATAAAAATGAGATGGATACAGGCAAATTATGATGTGCTGTAAGTAGCAGTTTCCACCAGAAGAATGTTTGTGCAAGTCCTAATCAGGGAGCAGTTATTAGCAGCAATTAAACACCTCTGATAGCTTTACAGAAAAAAAATACACCTCCTGAAATACAGTTTTTCTTTTCTTTTCTTTTCTTTCCAGATAAAGAAATGAAAAGCATAAATAAGCAGTTAGCAATAATCTGACATTCTAAAACAGAGGATAGATAGAAAAAAGCAGACATATAAAAGCTATATACTCACGATTCCTCCAAGTCAATAACTTTAATAGCAACCAATTTTTGAAGCTCTTTATCAAACCTGCAAATCAAAAGGCTGCCATCTCAGCATGCAAAGAGATGATCACATTTATGATCACAGACAAATTTCGCAGACCACTAAAAATCTTATAAATCTACAATGGAAAATGTCAATTTGTAATTTGTGAATGAGGAAAAAGCACAAAGTACAAGCTTCATAATCTAGACCATATAAACCTGTCTACTTCAATTGTAATCAAGGTGAATCTTGAATCATGATAAAAGTTTTGTCATATGCTGCAATTTCAGTGGTTAGCTATGTGAATGGTTATGAGCTGGCTACTATGCACTTCAGCTAGCTTTAACATGTCCTAGGCTAATAAAAGTTGATGAACAATATCGTTTTATTTTCGTAGACTTGTTGAACGTTGAAGAACATTACCAAACCAAACTAAACCTTGTGTCCAACTTAGTGGAATCAGTTACATGAATCCCTTTTCGCCATTCCACTCTATCAAGGACTATATACTCAGTTAAATTAAATATTCTACCGCATCCCATGTCAATTCAGGTCTTCCCCTCCCCTAACATTTTCATTTATTGTGATCATATCATTCTATAGGTTTTCATTGTACGTGAAACCATCTTAGCATATTCTCTCTCAAATTAATGTTACTCCTACCATTTTACCAATATATAAGCAAGCACTAATTTCATCTTTTGACATATGATGTACAGTAACTAAGGTTGAGCGTACAGAGACCCTAAAATAAAGTATTCTTAAGGATCTATTAGTGTCTTTTATCGTAGTTTTACTAATCAAGATTCAGATTTACATCCAAATAACCTAGTTTTGACGGGTTTCGAAGAAAAATTGATTGTATTAATGTTTTATATACCCACACAAGAATTTTAAATGTGGAGAACAAATCTTAAAAACAGAATGTGAGGAACAACACATTGTAAACAAAGAGTAAATACAAACCAGTCGGATTGCAAGACTTACGCTTTATAGACATCTCCGAAAGACCCCCTTCCAATCAGCTCCAGATCAGTAAATCTGGATCCTGCAACCTCCATAAGAGCAGCCACATCATCCATCTTTTTATATACAAATACAGATACTTTGCCTCCTCACCCTCTCAATAAGTAAACCAATCAAACACTGGTAGACAATCTCAACTCAAATATATCTCCACATTTTCTAACTCCCACTTCCACTTCACATAATTGAATTCCCATATTCAGAAAATGGATTGGCATAAATTCAAATGTGGGTTTCAACCAACAAACCTGAAACAACATTAACCACACAATTACACGCATAATTTGAGATCTGAAAAATTTTTAAAAATAAAAAATAAATAAATAAATAAAAAATCGAAACTTTATAGCATAATGTGGGAAGCTCTAGGGCTCAATTGAGATTCTGGAATTGCAATTATATAAGTAGTGGAATTGTGTTAGTCAGAGTGAGAAGTGCTAAAATTGAGAGCCAAACCAATCGGGGCATTTTCGAATTCTACTGAATCAATTCAACAAAATGAAAGTGAAACAACAACGAATTCAATGTGGGGGTTTTGAGTATTGGGAAATCATAGGGTTCGATACTTACCCTGTTAATGCGAATTTGAGATCAGTGATCCAGAAAAAAAATTTTAAAAGTCAAGACGCCATGAATGGATCCCTCTCTCTCTCTCTATGTATATGTATATATATGTATGTATAGGTTTTATCTCTCTAGGTTCTCTCTCCTCCGGGGCCCTCGGTGAAGAGGCTGCGGTCGCTGGGGTAGAAGGAGATCGAGAAGGAAGAATGTTGTTGTTGTTGTTGTTCGTAATGATGCTTTATGTTCTGAGTTTTCAATTGTTAATCATTTATTAGAGGAATAATTTAAGGTCTGGACCGGAAATTTGAACCTGGTTTTCTGCTATGTAAAATATTATCGAAACAAAATGGTAAATTATAAATATATTTCATGAGATTTGTTGCTTAAAATATTGATTATTTTTTGTAATTTAAAAAATTATAAATATTATTTTATTAGAATTTTTTATTTGACAAAATTAATTGAAAATATAAAATTTTTAGCAGATCAATTTTTCGCCCGTGTGGCGCTCAAACTCCACCAAGTTTAAGCCCGCCATAGCTCATTGAGAAATCGAGTGTTGATGGTCTCACCCGTTTGAACATTAGGGCCCAATGCTTTGTCAATCAAAACAACTTCACAAGGAAGCTCCGTCTTCACCCGGATACCACAAGTAAGCCTAACGCCTCAAGTGCACCAAGCATGGCATAAGTCGCTTCATAGCGCCAAGCTTACCTCAAGCAAGGTGCTCGGCCAACTTAGGTTTATGTCATCAAAGTGCCTAGCCACACAACAATGTGCTAGCGAACGTCCTCAACTTAGCCGACAAGCCAACATTGCATGTTGGGTCTTTGATGGCATCTCGAAGTGTCGTAGGGTCAAGCATACCTCAATAGATGCATATTGGATGGCCACTTGGTCATGCGAAGCCTACAAGCCATCGAGGGTCAGTCTGTCGCCCACGGCGTAGTCCTCGCGCCAACACGTGTGTTAAATTCCGCCTAAGGCCATTGCGCACCTTAGCGTTGCACCAACGTGTAGCATGAGTAAGGCAACATCTCAATCCGTAGCTTGCTTGTAGCATAATGTAGTCCCTCAATGGACTTAGTCGATACGTAGCTTCATGCCTTCATTCGATAGCCCACATATGCGGTGTTGCCTTCCAACCGCTTAGCTTAAGTCACGGGATCCCCTCGTGCAAGGTTAAACCCAAACCAAGCACTTGAGTTGGCACACGAGACCTTTAGTGGGGCCTCGATAGCCCATTCGGTCCAAAACGAGTCCCAAAGATGTCATATTGCAAGGCATAATGGAAACAATGTAGTGGACCTCCCACTCGGGAGGACACACGCAATGCTTATATTATTGCACCGTCCACGGGGCTCCCAAACCCACGTAGAGACTCTAGACACCTCTCTAGATGCCTAAAGCCTGCCCTTGAGTTGCCCCAAGGTTGCTCACTTGAAGCCTAGTTTGGGCGGGGAGGTAGGTAAGTAGCACACCTTGCCCCCTTATATATGCTTGTTATGCAATTTACCCTCTGGCAGGAGGAAACATCATATATGTCCGAGGAGTCATAATGATTTTTCATAAATTCCACAAATTGAGAAAAATCACGAAACTTGGTCGGGAAAACACTTCCCCCAATATCTCTTTCTAGTAAAAATTTCAGCCCGCCCGAAACACCTTCGTTTGAATGCCGAAACACGCGCCAAAATTCTACACTGCTGGCTGCTGCTGCTTATTTTTGCTGCTACTGGCAGCGCTGGTTGGCTATTGGAATGGGCTGCGACTTTGCCGTTTGCTGGCTATTAGTGGCCTACATGCCTTGGGCTTCTTGGAGCCGAAGTTAGGCCACGTTTGGGCACTTTCCAACGGCCACTCTTGAGCACTCAAATGGCCACACCACCGCGAGCGAAACGTCACGAAGTTAGCCTTGCAAGGCAACCCGTGACACTCTCCTCCACTCCAACCATCAACGTCCTCGTTGATGTAGCACAAAGCTGACGCTGCAGTGCGTATACCGGCTCCTCTGATTAGTCCAACACCTCTGTGTTTGTGGCTTACCTTCAACGTCTAACTCTTTTAGCCAAGCTCCCCTTATTGTTCTCTACTCAAATCCAGCTGAAATGGACTCCACTTGTTGCACCCTCTGTTGGCAACTTTTCTCAAATGCCCTCTCTGAAAATGGTCTCTACCAAAGCTCCTCTAAGCGTCTCTAAACTCTGCCCTTTCCCAATACTCTTGAAATGCCAAGCCCTCTTCTCAAATGGCCTCTCTGCCAATGCTCCTCCGAGCAAACTCAAGCTCCTCTGAGCTAACTCAAGCTCCTCTGAGCTGACTTATCTAGACGATGTTCCTCTAATGATCACTCATGCTCTCAATGCTCCTCTGAGCCAACTCGCAGTGGGTCGTCATATCGTGACTTCCTCTTCCACTCGAGTTGTCGACGCCCTCGTCGACTCAATGCAAATCATCAGTTGCTCCTCAAAATGATTAAACCATGCCCTCTGGCAAGCACAAAGCCCTCTGGCTGATATCTTCAATAAATTGCAAAATGAAATTTTTGACTATTCTTCTATATAATAATAAAATTACTTAAATTTTTAACACTATTAAAAATTATTAATTAATTTGATAATTTATTGATAAAATTAGTCATTTGTTAGGAAAATGTTATGGATCCCAAATGATTTACCAATTTTTTTACCAAACATCTCATATGGTGTGAAACTCATACAAACAAACTCACAAGTGTATGGCTCTTATACCCATGTAAGAGATTTGGTATAAATTTTGATAAATCATTTGAGGTCTCTAGCATAACCCCATTTGTTATGAAATTAAAAATTTCGAGGGACGAGACGTAATTTCATAGAATCATATGGGTCAAATCATATTTTAAGTAAAATTTAGAATAAATTATAAATACACCCCCGAGATTTGCTTAAAATATAGATTGTCTCCTGCAGTTTGAAAAATTACAAATGCCCCTTACTATAATTTTTTATTTAACATAATTAACTAAAAAATAAAATTCATAATTGCTTTCCTATACAATAATAAAATTACATAAATTATTAATTGAAATATATTTTTAACATCATTAAAAACTGTTAATTGACTTGATAATTTATTAATAAAAAATGCGATTTGTTATGAAATTAAAAATCTCAGAGGTGGAATGTAATTTTTAAAATCACAAGGGCGATTTATATTTTAATCAAATCTTAGGAGATATATTTATAATTTACTCTAAAATTTAAGGTGTGTATTTGTAATTTTGCCCCAAAAAATGTATTGAACCAACTAAGGAGTAGTTTTTTTTTTTTTAAAGTAAATATATGGTTTGTTCAAATGTATTGAACCAATTATGTCACTTTTTTACTTTTTATTTTTAAGAATGACAAAATAATATGGTGGGTTTATAGCGCTTGTCCCTGTCTCTTATTTTATTGAGGCAGAGACGGTAATGATAAAAAAAAATTAGGTAGCGTTTCGTACGACTTTTTAAATATAATTTGGGAATAGGAGTTGTATTTTAAAATTATAATTTGAGTGTGAAAAATTTATTTGGTGAAAGAGTTTTAAAAAGAGCTTTGAATTGAGTGAGAAATTTTTGATATGACGTATGATATTTAATATAAAAACTTACAACTCATAACTAAATACACAATTCAAAATTCTATTAAAGCTCCTAAAAAAAAATTAAAAATTCAGAAAATATTTTTTTGTTGAATATATAAAAATTAACAAGCGTCAATTGCAAAAATTTTAAAAAAAAAAATTACATTGTTCCGATCAACCGATTAGATGATCGGTTATCCCAAATTTTTCTGCCTTCAACCGAGTTTTCAAAAGTTAGCGTGAAATTAATTTTTAAAAGTTATAAACAAATACCACGTAAAAACCAATGATTGAAACTAAAGTTCCAAAATTCAAACAAATAGAGCCTTACTCTCTGCGTCCATCTAAAATTTTAACTTTTTAGTAAAACATGTAATTATTATTTTAAAATCAAATCAAAATATATTAAGTTAGCATATTCTTCATTTTATTCCCATTATTAAATATATTTATAATTATTTTTAAATGGTAGTTTTGAAATACTTTAGAATTTTGTATTTTGACTTTTCAAAATGATAAATAAATATTTTGGCACATCAAAAAAAGGAAAAATGGTGGACCAACAACATGAGATGGAGGGAGTGTATAACATGTAAGAAAATAGTATTGATAAGTAATAAAAATTAGAAGGATAAGAAAAATGGGAGATATAAAGAGAAAAAAACATGTAAGATATATATGAATGTTTTGCTGTTTTATACTTATTATTTTAAAAATTAAAATATATATTATTTATTTAATACGGAAAAATATGGAGGTGGAAGCAAACGCCACTCCCTATTCGTTTTGTTGTTGAGCGTGAGGAAAATCACGCAAACTAGGGCGAGGTGGAATATATTGCCATATTTATGTATTTTTTAAATCTGATTCAATTAGACGATCCTAAAAATAAATAAACGTGACGATCCTAAAAATAAATAAACGTAATATTTTTTTGATAGATTTCAGAAAATATAAATGCAACCCAATTTTGGTAAGTTTTTATTTATTTATTATTTATTTATTTTTTTTTGTAATTGAAATTTGGTTTGGGATGTTCTAAAAAAGTACACTTTTTGACTTATTGGCTTATATGGGTTGAGTTTGGGTTGGGTTTGATGTGATGTGTTAGAGAAGTGATGTGATTTAAATAAGATGATGTGACTTAAATAGGATAGTGACTTTTTGACTTTTTGTATTATTTAGGTTATGCCAAACTTGACCTTATTTTCATTTTTAGTATATTAATTTATTTTTTTTAAGTTTTTAGAATCTTTTAGCCAAAACAAACTTAAAAATTAAAAAATAAAATAAAATAATTGAAATTTTTTTAGAAAAGACAAAAATAAGATAGAAGATTTTTTTATTTTTATTTATTTTAGCCAAATGAAGAAACAATTTTAGAGGTATTTATAAACTTATATATAAGAGTTAATAACACTTTATCCCTTTAACCATCATGAAATATCATTTTGTCCCCTCAACTTTAAAATCATGCATTTAAACCTCTCAACTATTAAAATTATTTAACTTTCATCCTCTAGAATGGGAGTCTTTCTTCGATTTTTTATAACTTTTTAAAAATTAATTTATTGACTAAAAAAATTCATTTTGGTTTTAAAAAGAAAAGAAAAAACTAATTTTATTTGCTAAACTCATTTCTCACAAAAATATTCTAATGATCCAAATTGGTTTATACTAAAAAGTTATTAGAAAAAAAATCAAAAGATTAGAAATGTACTGAACCAACTTGTTTTTTTTTTTATTTTGTTTTTGGTAAGCTTATTTTTAGCCAATACGTAATTACTAAAAAATCCATAGTTGAAGGGCGTAAATGTATAATTTTTAAGTTAAAAGGATTTAAGTCAATAGTCAATAAGGGTGGTCACGGATCGGTTTTGGACGATTCGGTTTGCAATTTGTACCCGCCTGCATGTTTAAGGTTTAGGAAAATTTGAAACCGTAACCACTCGCAGTGCGGATTATGTTGGAAATGGTTATAAAATTCTGGGTAAAACCAGAATTTTTTCCTAAGTTTGGTCTAAATTTTAGGTGGGCCCCGTACATCGATTTACACGGGTCAAAGTGGTAACGTGTTCTATGCCGCGTTGTGATTCACGTGGTATATTTGGTTGCTCAAAACCATTACCGAGTGAATGGGAAATTGAAGCCAAAGTATGCTCCATGGAAATGGAGTTTTGGTGGAAATTCCTTAAAGGTTTGAATAAGGCTTGTCCCACATTGATTTGGTGGGAGGTTTTGAAAGGGTTTATAAGGCATGGGTTTGATACTTGGGGTGTGCCCCAAGGGGTACCCAAGTGTTTTAGAGGGAGAGGTTATGGGCAAAATGGGCTAGACCCATTGGACCCAAAAATCACCACGCGCGCGCCGCCGTCCGTCCGGTCGGCTGGGCCTGGGCTTGGGCGCGGGTGTGAGGTTGGGTTGGGCTTCTTCGGCCCAATACTAATCTTTTTGGGCCAAAAACATTTGAATTTAATTTTATTAATTCAAATTAAACTGGTTTGGATTTATTGTTCATCCAAACAGGCCCTTCCCGAAATTAAACTGGTTTGGTTTTATTGTATATCCAAACAGGGCCCTTCCCGAAAATAAACAGGTTTGGTATTAGTGCACACCCAAACAGGGCCCTTCTCGTTTTTGATATCTGTTTGAAATATAATTCAACAGATTCAAATCTGTTTGAATTCAAAGCCAACAGGTTCCATACCTGTTCAATTCAAATCCTACAGCCACCTTTACATCTATAAATAGAACAGCCCTCATTTGGATTTAGTAATCTTTAATTTTCGTCCTTCATATTTCTGAGAACATTCTCTTCATGTTGCTGCATTATTTTCTTGTCAGAGAGAGTATAAACACTTAGTGTGTTCGTTAGGCAAACAATTTGTAGTGCTGCTATTGTTTGTAGTAGATCATTTTATCCTGGGAGATAGACGTCCACATTCTGAAAGCACCGTGGAGAGGACGAATCTGTCTTAAGGACACAGTGTCAAACACTGGACTTGATCAGTTTATAATTCGAAGAAATTAAATCAAGTAAGTTATTTATTTAATTTTTATATTATTGTTAGTTATTTAAATCAGATTTTAATTTTGTTTTTGTAACAAAATAAAATCTGTTTTTATTTATTTATTTATTATTATGAGTTTGATTTTTGTAATCAAACAAAATTCTCGCCTTTCTCTTATTTCTTTATATTCTGATTGTTGTTTAGTACACAACAGAATTTAATTTATTTAAATACAGTGAAAATTTTCCAACAGATTACAATTTATGCGGATATGTTGGCGGTTTGCGGATTGGAATTTTTCCTTAAAAAAACAAAACTTTGGCATGTTTTTCCCTATTACTTTAGAACAATAATAATTAATGAATTAAAACTTATAAAATTAAAAACACAACAGTTGTGAGTATATATTATGTATGTATATATACGTAACATAAGGGAAATGAAAAAGATATAATGTAAGGGAAATGAAATTACATAAACATATATACTGATAAATAGAGAAGACTTTCCTTAATACTACTTCTATATATAATTGTGTTTTTTTGCATTTAGAAGATAAGTAGAATAGTATTAAACAATAATAATAAAAAAAGAATAAAAAAAAAAAGAATACTGGGGTAGGAACTGTATTAAAGAAATGTTCATTTGCACCAGCATCAACAATAAAAATAATAATAGATCTCTTCTTACCCAAGATCTCTGGCTCAGCTTTGTCAAATTGAATATTCTGCTTAAGAATTAAATTTGCACTAGTATCAGTAATTAAAGCATGCAAATCTCAAGTTTTTTTTTTAAAAAAGATTTAGTGCAGGCAGGTGCTTGCGGATGTGGGTGAAACTTGCAATCCGCCCACAACCTACAATGAAGGAATAATCTAAACTGTACTTGACTCTACTCTACACTCGAAATCGCCCATTTATATATGGTTTGCATTGAATTGGGCAGTTTCTGCGGTTCGAATAACCTTATACTCAGCCTTAATAGTCAATGATATTTGTGAGGTAAATTGTAATTAACTATACATATAAAGGATTCGTAATTTTGTATGATCAAGTTTCAATGCTTCGCCCCGAAAAAAACTGCCCCGGCCCGGACCAGCTCAAGCTCATCAGCTCAGTGAAATTTTAGCCCAGACTAAGCCCCTAGCTTTAATGAATTGGGCTGGGATGGTTCGAATAGTATTTCCGTTGGATCTAAGCGTGGTTGTTGTCCGTTAGCCTTTAATTTTTTTTTGGGTGAAAAACAACTTTTGAAGTTTGTAAAAACAGTTTTTTTAATAAGTATTTTATTATTTTTAGTAATTTTTTTAAAATATTTTGATCAATTTTTATTTTTATTTTTAAATTCACTTAATATAGATATACTTAAAAGAGTATACAATTTGTAAAAATCCAACTTTCACTAAATATTAAAAAAAAAAAAATAAAAAATTCTCAGTCACTTCCCATTGCCATTCTCTTCCGTTGTCTCACTCTTTCAATCTCTTTGCAACTCCTACACACACCATAAGAACATAAAATTATAAATAAAAAACAAAAGCAAGATATAACAAAAATTTAGAAAATCGTAGTCAAAACATATATAGGATAATTGTAAATAGGTCATATATAAGATTTGAGAGTTTGGAGATGTTTAGTGTTTTCTATCATTTTGATATAGTTACATACTATTTGAAGAGAAAAAAAAAAAGGAGTTAAAATCCGTTTGGTTGTTATAGTTTGCTGAACAAACCAAAATTATTCGACCTCCTGATTACGGAATATCTTATGATTGTTCGATCTTATTGTTCGGATTACTAAGACCGAACATAATTACGGCAATTTTTTTTGCCAATTCTACTAGTTAGAGTTGAACAAATTTAGTCTTACAAAAAAGAGTAAAATTACACTTACATCCCCTGAAATTTATGACAAATGCATAAACTTCTTCTGTGATTTCAATAATTATAAAAATCTCCCTTACTTTTGCTCACAATATTAAGATTCCCCCACTCTATTAATTTAGCACAAACAACGTTAATTAACTATTCAAAATGGCCATATTACCCTTTTGAATTAAGCAAGAAGATAAAAGCTATCAAATCAACTATAAGCTGTTTAAATAAAATTTTTCACTCACCTCTCATGAGATTTTGCATATATATTATTAAAGACCCATATATATTTTAACATAATACATTAATAATTTAATATAAGACTCTAATAATATAATACATATAACACTTATTTCACACTATATAAATAACGAAAAAATTATCAATTTTAATTGATACATTTATTATTTAAACTTTTTTTTTCTTTTCTTTTTTAAGTTGAAACAAATGGGTTAATTTTTTTTTTCCAGCAATTTGTCCTACTTATTTATTCATATGTAAACAAATTATTTATCTCTAAATTGTTAAGATATTAGTAATACATTTAATAAAAAAACTTAATTTTCATTGATAAAATACTTAAAAATAAATTTTATCACTGATTTGATTTATTTATTTTTTTTAAATTTACACTGAATTGTTATTTTTCCTTAATAGTTGTTTATGATATATATTGTTGCACCTTTACATTAAATACCATATTGCTATTTCCGTCCAAATTTTTAGTATTTTTGTAGGGTAATTTATTTCTTGTTTACACCAAAATGGTAGTGTATTAACAGAAGCCCTTGGGAGCGAAACTTTAAAACTAATCAATTCTAGATTTTTTTTCTCTCTAAAATTAATGTTAGATAATATTCTAATAATTTAATATAAGATTTATTTCACACTACATAAATAACGTAAAATTTATCATTTTAAGTAATGCAATTATTATTTAATTTTTCTTAAAGTTGAAATAAATGCATTTATTTTTTTCTTTGCAATTTGCATTACTTATTTATTCATATGCAAAAAAACTATTATTTTATCTTTTCTCAATATTATTTTCCAATATTTTTTTTTCTTTGTGCCATTAAACTTCTAATTGATGCATATTCAAAAAAATGTAAATTAATTATTCATACATGATTGAAAAAAATTTAAAAATAAATATATAAGTAAGAAAAAAAAAAAATCTTACCTTCTCTGGGGTTAACAACACTAATCTTAAATGCACTAAATTTAATTTACCCTATTAAATATATATGAAATTATTATTTATTTTTCATAATCTTTTCAAAATATAAATTAAATTTCTTGACTCTATTTTTTTCCACAAGTTTTTGAACTTTTATAAAAAAAAAAAAAATAAAATAAAATTTAACCATTAATGAAGGTGAGAAATTAATTCTAAGATTTCGTGATCCTTCATTCCCTATCAACTAATTTTAATTTATTGTGAGATGATTATATTTTTTTTACTTCTATATTTAATTTTAAATTTTTTTAATCATGTAAAAATTTAACTTGCATTTTTAAAAAAAAAAAATATGCATCGACTATAAATTTAAGGATTAATTACGTAAAAGTCCTATCTACATATTTGGTGGTAACTTAGGTCCTATTAAAAAGTTTTTGAACCAATAAGTCTCATTTAGAGGTAAAAAGACATTTTGCCCTTTAATCCCCAAATTGAGAATGTTCTCAATTTCAAAACTGAGAATGTTCTCAATTTATAATTATCAAAACTAAGAAATTTTTCAATTTTTTTCTAGTATGAACTAAGAATATTATCAATACTAAGAAATTTATAATTATCAATTTTGAGAAATTTCTCAATTTTTTTCATAATTAAAATTGAGAATATTATAAACTGAGAAGTCCTCAATTTCAAAAAACCCTAGATCTCTCTCTCTTTCTTTCTCTCTAATGGCAGTGGCGTGGCATCTGTGAACTCAGTGAAAACCACCGTCCTCCAAACATATACGTTATCTCTCTCTCTCTCTCTCTCTCTCTCTCTCTCTCTCTCTCTCTCTCTCACTCACTCTCTCAATATATATATATATATCTAACTATCTATAAAGCCCCATCCATTACTACTGCCAACATCAACAATGGAATCCTCAGACTCAGATCCTTTCGATTCGTTCAAGTCGAAGAAGATGGTCGATTCATCATCATCGAAGCCATTACCGTCCGATCAAATGACCAAAGCTCACTTGGATCTAACTCCATGGAGCTCTAAGACCCTCGAGAAGCCAGCGAACCCTCTGGGTCGAGTTCGGAATCACCAGAAGTCGGATTGAGATAATCTGATGGAAAGCAGATCAGGTCGAAGCCCAGTGATAATGCGATCGGTAAATCGAAGAAGAAGGTTGATGGGCCAATAAGGGAGAGAAGAAGCCCGCTGAGAAGAAGCCGGCGGAGGAGAAGAAGAGCACCGTCGCCGAGAAAACTCCGGCGGAGAAGAAGCCGAAGGCGGGGAAGAAGCTGCCCAAGGAGGACGGAGCAGTTGCCGGAGACAAGAAGAAGAAGAGGGCGAAGAAGAACGTCGAGACCTACAAGATCTATATCTTCAAGGTATTGAAGCAGGTTCATCCGGACATCGGGATCTTGAGCAAGGCCATGGGGATCAGAGACAGTTTGCTTGAAGTTTGTTGGAAAGGTAAATTAGTTTATTAAAAATTAATGGGACCTGATGGAGCAAATAATTTTATCTAGGACTTAATGGATCATAAGTTCACAAGTGACCCTAAATTTAATGACCCAAAGATAAAAATTAAAATTTGAGAATAAAATATGATTAAGAAAAGATAAAATAATAATGTTTGTACATATGAATAAATAAGTGATGCAAATTGTCCAAAAAAAATAAATCAATTTATTTCAACTTTTACAAAAAATTTAAATAATAAATGCATTACTTTAAAATGATAAATTTTATGTTGTTTATGTAGTGTGGAACAAGTCTTACATTAAATTATGTTACTTAACATTAATTTTAGAGAGATTGTTTATTTTTAAGTATTTTATCAATAAAAATTAATGGTTTTTTTCATTAAGCAATTTAATAATATTTTAACAATTTAAGAATTTTATCAAATAATGTTAAAATATATATGGATCTTTGATAATATATATATATATGTAAACCTCAGGAGAAGTGAGTGAAATTACTCATTCGAATAGATAAGGCATCTAAGAGGTAATTTCGTCATTATTGATATGATATTAGCGTGACAACATCAAATTCGGTTAAATACCCTAACAGAGTGTAATAATGGGAAAATCTTGATAATAGTTTCAAATATAAGGGAGGTTAGTGTAATTATTAAAACTACAAGAGAGGTCCCTCTAATTGTTAGAAATCTCAGGGAAGGCAAGTGTAATTTACCCAAAAAAATAATAAAACCCTACAAGTTTAATATAATTATATTCAATTTCCTTAATATTTGAATTCACATCATAGTGAATTTATTTTTATAAATAATTCATAGTTTAAATCATGACTCCACACCTATATTAGTATGATGTTTGGTTACAACTTTCAAAAATTAATTTTACACCACTTTTGAAAACTCATTTTAGGCGGGATTTGAATTTTGAAATTTGGCCTACCAGGTCGTCCTCCCGAACATTCAGCCGGTTGATCGGAACAGTGCATTTTTTTTTGGCAATTGGCACCTGTTATTTTTTATATACTAAATAAAAAATATTTTCCAAATTTTTTAAAATTTCTTATGAGCTTTGAATAGAATTTTGGGTTGTTTGTTTGGTTATAAGTTGTAAGTTTTTTAATCAAATATCATATGTCACATCAATTATTCCAAACTCAATTCAAAACTCTTTTCAAAATTCATAATCAAATAAATTTTTCACACTCAAATCATAATTTCAAAACTCACAAACTCAAAACATAACTCTATTCTCAAATCATAATTCTAAAGTTCTACCAAATGCAACCTAATATTGTCATTTTTTTATTCTAAATAGCATACGGCATTTACTTTTACTTTTATGTTTACACACCATCTACATTAGTTTGGATTAATTTAGTCATTCTAAAAGGGATTGATGTAATTTTGCCATACTTGTAAAGTTCATTACAATTTTCCTAACCTCAAATTTTTTTTTTTTAATTTATATTTTTTTTTGAGTAACCAAGGTTAGTGTAATTATATTTATTTTTGGATTAATTACACTAAGACTTTTTTCAACTACGAACTAATATTATTTTACTCCCCTCATTTATGAACTCGTACACTTTAAATTATAAAAATTTATCACTTTTACCCATTTTAGATCCCTTTCAAACTATCTCAAAAAATAATGTATTTATAAAATCTATATAAGGGGTTAATATGTATAGATTCGTATGTACATTAAGGCCTCGTTTGATAACAAACTATTTTAGTAATTTTTTGACTTTTTAATAAAAGATGTGCAGAAAAGTAGAGAGAGTGATGTGATAATTTATAGTGACTTTTTAACTTTTTAACTAAAATATATAATTGCTAAACAAGGCCTAAGAGTAAAGTAAAGTGATATTAGTTTATGGTTGAGGGGTCTTGTTACAATTAACCTATTAATTTATTATTATTATTATTATTTTATTGGTGGTTTGTAATGTACAAAAGTCTAACTAGTGACTTTTGGGACTAGACCCTACAGAGCCGACATCCTAAACATCACCATTAAGTCTAACTAGTGACTTCTGGTTGAGGGGTCTTGTTACAATTAACCTTTCAAAATGAGTTATGTTAGGAATCTCAAATAATCTAATACAAAATTTTCTATCAAAACTCTCACATGGGTATGAGACCCACACACATGTAGATTTGTGTGGATCCCACACCTATGTGAAAGTTTTGATAGAAAAATTGATAAATTATTTGAGATCTATAACATTTTCCTTCCAAAATAGGTGCACCTTTGTTTGTGTAGACACGCGTAGGAGTCAAAACAACCTTGGCAAAAACCATCGGACGCATATGATGATATTTACACACACGAGGCAGATAGACGACGTCATCATAAGATGAGTTTTTCTACCGGATAAGGTTCTATAATTGTTAGAGCATCTCCAACGATTCATCAAATTTTTCATCAAATTTGAGTAAAAAAAAAGACAAGTTCCTCAATTTGATATGAGTCGCTCCAACGGTTGCACTGTAGCTAGTATCAAAAGAGAGGGGACGTCCGACGAGACAATCGGCCGGTCGACCGGTCAAGGCAACTGAATTTTTTTTTTCCCCTTCATTTCTATTTCCCATTTCATTTTCCCTCCATTACCAGTAATGTGATCTTGAGAGGACACAAAATTCACTCAATCTAAAAAGTAGCACAATTTCAAAGCTACCAAGTCTTATATATATATACAACACAGAGACATCGAAAAACATAAAAACTAAGAATTTAACAAGAAAAATTAAAAACTCACGAACCATGAGCCTTGAAGAAATCCAAAAACAAGAAATGCAGGAAAAGTATGAGGCATGCTTGAAGAAACCACCTCATCGTCATCGGTGACAAAAACCCAGATTTCCAACCAGCCCATCTTTCAGATCTTATCTCTTATTCACATGCACACATAAATACACATACATATAAAATAAATATACAAGTAAACATTCCGATATCAACACCACCCTCGTATCCAAATCTACTATAAAAAATTCTCACACCCCCAAATCTCTCACCGTCCATTTATATCAATCAACAGCTATGAACACAATTGGGTCCTTCAACTGAATATATTATGTATATGTGGTAAAGTCAAGAAAAAATCAAACGTTCATACCAGTTTTTCATTGCCTTTCTTTCTCTATTTTGTCTCCCTCTGTATCAAATTTCAAACACAAGTTTTGAGCGAGAGTGTTCAAGTCTTTGCCAGAGAAAGACAGAGAGCAAGTTGTGCATTTTCTGTATCAACCGGACGACCGGCAGGACAACCGGTGGGACGTTCGACCGGTTGTCTGATAGGACCCACCTCCAACGTAAACACAGTATAATGGTGAAATCTGACCCAGCTCCTCAATTTGGTGAAAGTTTTGCCCCGTTCTCAATTTGATATCATTTTGATGAAACCGTTGGAGAGATAAAAGCTGTCATTTTTCATCAAATTTAAATTTGGTGATCAATCTGATGAACCATTGGAGATGGTCTTAAGAACTAAAATTGAGGGAAATAAAATAAATATTAAATGAATCTTTTGGTAGATATATTTATTTATTTAATTTTCATTTTCTTAACTAACCAACCAAAATTAAGAAATTTGAACGGTTGGTATTGCATTTTGTTTTAAATATTATGTTATCTTAAACAATAATGTAGAACTTAATATGAAAAAATTATTTATCGCATTATTTTCAAAACAATATTTTGAAAACACTAATTTCTAGGATATTTCTATTTTTATATTTTTAAAAATGATTTCGAATAAAATTGAAAATAATTTTAAATTTTCAAAAAAAAATTTTAAACACAAAAATTAAAAAAGTAAAAAATGATGTCAAACAAGGTGACTGTGAAAAAACTAATCACACCGTGGAAATAATAGTGAAAAAAAACATGAATGCACAATTAAAATAACATGCAAATACAAAAAGGTAGAAATTTCTGTTAGGTCATTTAATAGACTCTTTGATGGCTAAGTCAATAATATGTTCTCACTCTCAGAAGAAACACTTATTATTACTTTTTGTTTCTTTCGATGGATTACTTAGACCATCTCCAACGGTGAATCAGATTGATTATCAGATTTAAATTTGATGAAAAAGGACCACTTTTATCTCTCCAACGGTTTCACCAAAATGATATCAAATTGAGAACGAGCTAAAACTTTCACCAAAATGAGGAGCTGGATCAGATTTCACCAAAATACTGTATGTTTATGTTGGAGGTGGGTCCCACCGGACAACCGGCAGGACATCGTCCGTTGCACACAAAAAATGCAAAGCTGTTGTGCAGTGCTCCAGTGTTTGGTTGGCCTACGAACTGTTTCATAATTAGGTTGTTTTTGTGGCACTAACAATAAATTCAAGGTTGATATAGATTTAAATTTCTATCAAAATGTAACATGAAAAAGTTACATGGTATATAGATTTAAATTTGTATCAAATATAGTTGTTCTGCACCTGCAACTCCAATAAGTTACCGTTGGTGTTACAGAGTATTTGACAAACTTACCGTTATTGTGATCTATAAAATATACCAATCTTTTAACTTTACTATATCATTAGAATTTCTATTTTCTTTGTGAGCTTCAGTTTGACAATATCATTACAATATCTATTTTCTTTGTGAGCTTCAGTGTATATTATATGTTTCTCAACGTCAGTGTATATCATTACAATATATTTCACTGTCTAAGTTGGATGTTGTATCCTACTGAATTTTCTTCAAACCATGGAAGATTTTGAAATGTTTGAGGAATCACAAACTTCATAGCACAACACTGATATTAATTTTATTTCGAAAACTTCTCGTGTTTCTCGTGGTAAAGCGTTCACAATTATAGAAGATGAAACTTTATGTAGATCTTGTTTGGTAGTCTCTCAAGATCCCATTATTTATAATAGTCAGACTATGGCAATATTTTGGGAACGAGTGTTCGTTTATTTTAATTTACAATTGAGCAGTGAATCAAATTGAAATCGTATTTCTTTATCTCACCGTTGGTCTGTCATGCAAAAGGCAATTACCAAATTCTGTGATTTTCTTGAGCAAATTCAATTGAGGCAACAAAGTGAAACAACTGAGACAGACATGATAATTTTTATTTCTATTATTAAATATCAATTTTCTTTTATAATGTATACTTGTTATCAATATGTTTTTAATTTTCATTTTGTAGGTCGCTAAAGCGAAGTGGATGTATCATGCAATACAGAAAAAACACTTCACATTTGATACAAGTTGGGATATTTTGCGCCGAAGTTGTAAGTGGGATGAATTTAGAACACAATCAAAAAAAATCACACAACATGCATATCCATGTTTGAATCCACCAACTGAAGATGAGGCTTTTCAACCCAACTACAATATTGCGGAGGACCAACAACCGACTAATATATCAACATGACCAATTGGTACTAAGGCTGCGAAAGAGAAGTTGAAGAATCAAACAACTCACGATGTTAGATTTGATGAAATGGCTGCCAACCAAGCTAAAATTGTTGAAGTATTATCAACCATCTCCGCTAGAACTATTGAGCGAGATGAACAAAAAGCGATAGACAGTGAACAGAAGGCTGCAGAGCGTCGAAGAAGGGCCGATGATAGGAAAGAACAAGTTAAAATCTTATCTATGATGAATGAAAGAAAACAACAAAATGAAGATCATAGAATAATGTCAATGGACATGATAAATTTAAATCCTATGCAAAGGGCGTACTATGAAGAGCTTCAACGACAAATCTTATTTCGATCAACAAATTGATTTCCTTGACTGTTTCTGTATTGCATTATTTATTTTGATCAACAATTTCTTGCATTTTAATCTATTTATGTATTGCAGTTTATTCTATTTTAATCTATTTCTATATTGGAATTATAAATATGTTGATGGTGGGTTGTATTGATTGTATTGAAATTATTTGTATTGATTTTATTATTTAAAAACTAAAACAGTAATACAAACACACTTTGTAACGCCCAAAATTTCTAACACAAATGATAATACAACAATCATAGCTCTTTCAAGGAAAATCGAATATAAATCTCCAAACTTACATTACATGATACAATAGTTCTTAATGCAACAATACATTAATCCAACAACAAGTAAATAAACAAATAAATACCCCCAAGGGTTTACAAGTTTCCAAGACTTGAGCCTGGTTACACAAAACGGTTATTCAAACCCATACACATACAGCCCTTGGCTTACACACAAAATCACAGCAAAATGAGAGTCTCGTACTCTCAACACACGTTTCCTTACCTTTTGTTAGGCTGCATCACCACATCTTTTCCTGCACAAAAATCCCGTAGAGTGAGCATAAAGCCCAGTAAGAAATCCTTAACAAAGTATATACATTTTCTACAAGTCTCAAGAGATGAAATGCACATGTTATGCTATGCCCCTTTTTGAAGATAAATCACATTTTCATCTTTTGAAAACCATCATGCTCAATGATGTTATGAAATGTCAATTGTTCAAAACTTAACAATTTATTTCAAGGGCAGTAAATACGACTTTGGTAATCCCTAGGTCGGTGTCTACAAGTAGACTATATAAGAACTACCGAATTGTCATTTTTACCGGCATTAACCGGAAGGCTCGACACCTATCCGCGCGGGTTTTCGGTCTTTCACCCCGGACTCTCAGGCCAACTTATTCAATATCATCTGCACTACCTATTAAGACTTACCAACGTATTTACCCCAAAACCATTTCATGAAAACTTGTTTCTCAACATTCTTTCTCAATGCAAGTTTTCAAATCAACTTTCAAAGTTTAATGTAATCAAATGAATTGTTATGCCAATAACACAAGATGAATATAAATACTTTTATTCCAATTTATCATCCAAAGAATAACACAATTCCTTCTTTTCAAGTATCCTCAACAATTAGTCATTTCAAGACTATTGTAACGTTTTGAACAATAATTTCCAAAATGAACAACAATTTTCGTATTCCCTGAAATTCATCATTTATATAAATATAAATAAGAAATTTTCAGACATCCATTTATTTTGACACACAAAATAAATACAACAATAACATTTATGGATTTTCAGTCTCTTTTAAAAAATCCCCAAATTCTAGGTTTTCTCACCAAAACTATTTTAAGTCTCTTTTAAAAATTCCCCGAATTCTAGGTTTTTTCACCAAAACTATACAACTCAAATCCTTTAAAAGAAAACTTTCTAAAATCATCTTTTCTTCAATCAATGAAGATCAAAACCCATAAGATCATTTTAAAAGAACAAGAGGCAAACCCACTTTCAAAATCGCTCAACTTCTTGAATCAATAATCATCTTTCAATAATTTTCAAAGCTATTGAAAGATGATTTCGAAAATCATATAAAT
This sequence comes from Camellia japonica, assembly GCA_030407325.1. Classification (NCBI taxonomy): domain Eukaryota; kingdom Viridiplantae; phylum Streptophyta; class Magnoliopsida; order Ericales; family Theaceae; genus Camellia; species Camellia japonica. The sequence goes on along the minus strand of JAPPVO010000031.1, from coordinate 28,025,407 downwards.
CTTGCAAATATATATATATATATAACTCTAAGAAAATTCCTACCTCAAGTTTTGAAGAAGAAATGAGATGAAACCCCCAAAATCAACGGTGTCGAAACTCGATCTTCACGGCACACAACGAAGCCCTCGAGATGATAACCAACTTTGGTGAAGAACTTATGTTTAAATCCCAATGGATTTGGAGAAATCAAAGAGAGAATATGATTTCTAGAGAGAGAAGCTCCCGATTTGGAATTCTGGAGAGTTTTAAAGAGAGAGAAGACTGAAAAAGTGATCTGAAATATCAGATTCACGAACTGATATAACATGGTCCGCTCGAGCGTAGAAAGCCCCGCTCGAGCGTCAAATACACTAACCCAGTACTTTTGCAGACATGTCAAACTTCTAAAACTAAACATTCTCCGCTCGAGCGGACAAGTAACTTCGAATGCATTTTGCATTTTTGCTTCGGGGGCGCTGCCTTTAGACCCGCCAAGGGGCACTGCCCCCTCGACCCCCACGAGCTGACCGGGCAGCTCGATCCCCGATCGGCCCAGTCGAAGTGGCAAAACATGAAAGAATGATCGAAACCGGGATCGCTACAACCTTCCCCCCTTAAAGAATTTCGTCCCCGAAATTTCAAATGAAACTACCCAAACAAAGGGGTTTCTAGCGATCAAAGCCAAGCTATTTCATTTTCAAATCACAATACTAGCTCTCAACCAAATTCCACTATTTCCACCATGGTTAGCTCATTAACAACAACCTCCCAAATATGCATAAACATGAAATTTTCTAAAAAGTAATGGCACTTTCAACAACCTTATGCTTAAAACAACAACGCACATATCAACATGTGGTTAACAACTTTAAATACGTTTCCTTTAACACTAGGGAATATTACAAAGAAAAGCAACTTAAGCATTTTCAAACAAATCCAGATATTTGGAGCGGACTTCCGCCTCCCGTTCCTACGTCGCTTCTTCAACCCTATGGTGTCTCCACAACACCTTTACCAACGGTATAGTTTTGCCTCGTAGCAGTTGCTCCTGGTTATCTAATATTTGAACCGGTCGTTCTCCGTAAGAGGCATCCTCATCTACCTCCAAGTCAACCCAATCAAGAACATGAGAAGGGTCGGGTTCATACTTCCTAAGCATAGATACATGAAATACGTTGTGAACTCCCAAAAGTTGTGGTGGTAAAACTAACCAGTATGCCACTTCCCCAATTCGCTCTAAGATCTTAAAAGGCTCAATGAACCTTGGAGATAATTTACCACTCTTACAAATCTCATCAAACCCCGCCTTGGTGAGATTTTTAGAAACACATGGTCATCAACTTCAAAAGATAAAGGTCGTCTCCTCTTATCGGCATAACTCTTTTGTCGGCTTTGGGCCGTAGCTAACCTCTTTCGAATGAGAACAACTTTCTCGGTTGTCTCTCTAACAATTTTCGGACCCAGTAACGGTGCATCACCCACTTCGGCCCAACAAACTGGTGATCTACAAGGTCGGCCATACAAGGCCTCAAATGGTGCCATCCCAATACTAGCTTGGTAACTATTGTTGTAAGCAAACTCAATCAATGGTAAGTGTCTTTCCCAAGGCCCCTTAAAATCAAGGACACAAGCTCTAAGCATGTCCTCCAAAATCTGAATGGTACGTTCCGACTGTCCATCGATTTGAAGATAATAAGCGGTGCTAAGGGTCAACTTAGTTCCCAACGCCTCTTGAAGGCTTTGCCATAACTGGGCAGTAAAACGAGGATCCCTATCCGACACAATAGTCACAGGGACTCCATGAAGTCGAACTATCTCTCTAATGTACAACTCTGCCAAGCGTTCAACTGAGTCGCTGGTGCACATCGGAATGAAATATGTAGACTTAGTCAACCTATCAACAATCACCCAAACGACATCATTGCCTCGTTGTGTTCTAGGAAGCCCAACTACAAAATCCATGGTAACACGCTCCCATTTCCACTCGACTATCGGTAAAGGTTGTAACAAACCCGCTGGTCTTTGGTGTTCGGCCTTCGGCCTTCACTTGTTGACAAGTAAGGCACTTCGATACAAATAAAGCGACATCCCATTTCATGCCCCTCCACCAAAACTGACGACTAAGATCATGATACATTTTAGTGCCTCCCGGGTGTACCGCAAGGCGTGAGTGATGGAACTCCCAAAGTACTTCATCTCTTCAAGATTCTGGTACAAACAAACGGTCTAGGTAATGTATACTCAGATCCGAGTGAACATTTAAACCTTTCTCTTCTTTTCCATTGGAAATCTCAACACAGATTGATTCCACATCACGGTCTCCTCGTTGTGTCTCTATGACCTTACTAACCAAAGTAGGTTGAGCATTCAAAGTAAACAAGGTAGCACTCTCGCTGGACTCACCCAAGTGCAAATCAAACTTGCCAATAACATCTAGCGTATCCCATTCCTGAATGGCCATACTTGCCAAACTACTCATAGATTTTTGATTCAAAGCATCGGCCAGCACATTGGCTTTCCCCAGATGATAGTGTAACTCAAAGTCATAATCCTCCATAAATTTCATCCACCTCCGTTGTCGTAAATTCAAGTCTTTTTGAGAAAACAAATACTTTAGACTCTTATGATCGAAGAAAACCTCAAACTTCTCACCATACAAGTAATGCCTCCAAATTTTCAAGGCAAAAATCACCGCCGCTAATTCTAAATCATGGGTGGGGTAATTCTTCTCGTAAGTTTTCAATTGTCGTGATCCGTAGGCCATAACTTTTCCCTCTTGCATTAAGATACAACCAAGTCTATTCCCGGACGCATCACAATAGACAGTGTAATTCAAACCCCTTTCCGGAATTATCAAAATCGGTGTGGTAGTCAATTTAGTCTTAAGCTCTTGGAATGACTTTTCACAAGCCTCACTCCACACAAATTTGATACCCTTTCTAGTCAACCTAGTCAAAGGTGCAGCTAGTCTAGAGAAGTCCCTTACAAAACGTCAATAATACCCCGCTAATCCCAAGAAACTCCGGATTTCAAAAACATTCTTGGGTTGTTCCCAATCCTGTACGGCATCTGTCTTTAAGGAGTCCACAGTTACTCCCTCTCTAGACACTACATGCCCCAAAAACTTCATCTCAGTTAACCAAAACTTGCATTTCTCAAATTTGGCATACAATTGGTGCTCACTAAGTAAACCCAGCACTACCCGCAAGTGACTCTCGTGTTCCTCCTCGGAGGTTGAATAAATCAGTATGTCGTCCACAAAGACAACCACAAAACGGTCCAAGTAGTACCGAAAAATTCTGTTCATCAAATCCATAAAGGAAGCAGGCGCATTGGTTAATCCAAAAGGCATTACAAGGAATTCATAGTGGTCATAACACGTACGAAAGGCCGTTTTCTGAATGTTCTCCTCCCGGACTCTCAACTGATGGTACCCCGACCTCAAATCTATTTTTGAGAAGCAACGAGACCCTCTAAGTTGGTCAAACAAATCATCTATTCTGGGTAGAGGATACTTGTTCTTAACTGTAACTCTATTCAACTTGCGGTAATCAATACACAACCGTAACGATCCACCCTTCTTCTTCGCAAAGAGAGCCGGTGCTCTCTAAGGTGATGTACTAGGATGAATGAAGCCCTTATTTAAAAGTTCTTGGAGTTGAATCTTTAACTCATGTAATTCGGCGGGTGCAAATCTATACGGTGACATGAAAATTGGTGCCGTACCAAGCACCAATTCAATGGAGAACTCGATTTCCCGGTGACGTGGTAAACTAGTAAGATCTTCTGGAAAGACATCCGGTTATTCACAAACTACCCTTGGTAACTCAACACGAGCCCCGTCACTCTCATTATCCAAGAGAGTTGCAAGAAGGCCACTTAGTTTGCTCTACTACGAGGGTCAACAACTGGCGACAAGGCTCTATCAACTCGGTTCCCTAGAAAATAGAAACGATCACCGCTCGAAGTGCACACCGTAACTCTCTGATGGTAACAATCAATCACAGCTTGGTAAGAACACAACCAGTCCATGCCTAAAATGACATCAAAACTCAACATATCTAGTAACACAAAAGCAAACGGAAGTCGACGCCCGGCAACTTCTATTTCATAATCACGACAACCCCAGTCTAAATCAACTGTACCCCCAACAGGTGACTCTGCTCTGAGTGAATGCACTAACTGTGCTACCTCTAACCCCAATACAGAAGCAAATGTAGTATATATAAATGAATGAGATGCACCCGTGTCTATCAATACATTAGCCGAAGAATTATACACAACAAAAATACCTCTCACAACTGAGGATTCTGGCAACTACTCTGGCACGGTAACAGCATACATACGCCCCTGTGGCCCCTGATTAACTTGCTCCATTCTCGGAGCATAGGCCTGTTGTACTGACTGAGCCGAAGTGGCTCTCTGATTAACTCACGAAGCTTGGACTGATTGAGCCTGCTGGTGGCTCTGAGTCTGCCTCGACCCTGATGCGCTAGATGCGCCTCCCAACCGTGGGCAAGTTCTCTTCATATGCCCCGGCTGACCACACTGATAACAATTAAATCCTTGACCTTTATTCTGAAACTAAGGCTAACTTTGAGATCGGTTAGGTGGTGGTAACATTAACTGTCCTCCTCTCTTTTGTGGGCATGAGAAGGATTTGTGACCCGGGTTGGCCACACTTGAAACACGAGAAGCTACTCGATGCACTTTTTCCCAAACCCGCACTAGGCAAAGGAAAAGTGGATCTAGACTGCTGTGGTTGGGACTGGGATGGATAGGTGTTCCTGCTCTTCTTGTTCTGCCTATAGTCTCCTTGAGACTCTTGGCCCCTAGACCTTGAACTCCGAAACCTATCCTCCTCGGCTTGTATGGAAATTTCTACGTGTTTCGCCGTCTCCACAAGACGGTCATATTCCCGAATCATATTTTTGACAAGCTTGAACATAATTTTTGTTTTCAATTTCTTTTCAAATTCAATGCAACGGTAATCTTCCGTTGCCACCAACTCTGGTGCAAATCTGGACAAATTAGAGACGATCGCCTCAAACTCTGCCATAGGCATGTTGAGTTGTTTGAGGTCTTTAAACTCTTGCATCAATCTCTCCCTAGCAGTGGGAGGTATGTATTTATCTTGGAAAGCAACCGCAAAGGCTTCCCATGTCGACTCCACTCTACCCTTGGCATATTTCCACCATTGACCCGCGTCTCCCTTAAGGTAGTAACTCGCTAGAGTCACTCTTAGTTCACTATCTTCGATGTGAAGCATCTCAAATGTCTTCACAGTTTGTTCAAGCCACTCATCCACTTTCTTGGGCTCGGGGCCACCATGGAACTCATCCGGTTTGGCCCGCAAGAACTCTCTAGTAAGGAAACTCGCCCTTGACTCCGCGGTGTTCTCTCGGGCTTGATTCTCCACCCTCAACAAGTTCATAGGCTCTCTTAAAGCCCTTGTCATTTCTCAAGCTAGGGCCCCCTGTAACAACCCTCGTCACTGATCACTGATTACCTACCGATTACTGCTAAACTGAGACTGATTAAGATTGATAATTGAATTGATTGAAATACTGGACTGACTGACTGGAATCTGAAACTGAATTGATTAAGTATATCTGTCATATTGCATTTCTATCTGTTGCCTGTTTGATTATTTGTTCATGTTTTTATGTTTGAACTGCAAAATGAAGGCCTTATTGGCGGCCGAACCAGAAATTGATTGATGTGTTAGGACCATCATAATTTATGTGATTTTATGGCATATTCAGTTAAAAAGTGATTTAGTATGATTAAATTAGATTAAAATAAGTTAAATTGCATTGTTGCACTTATTTACATTTTTGCCACATTAGTGGCCCACTCAATATAACATAATTGAGCCTTATTACACTTGCACAACACATTTCATCAGCTCATTTCCCTTGCCTTAGCCGACCAAGAGAGAGAGACGGAGAGAAATTGAGTTCCTTCTTGAGTTTTGCTTGGAGAATTAAAGAAATCGAAGGTTGATTGCATAATTAAGCTCTTACACCTTAAACTCAAGACTTAGGTAAGGAAATTCAACCTCTCATTGTTGTATTTAAGATTGTTCTTGCATGGTTCATGGTCTATTTGAAGGTAGAGCCAAGTTTGGTGCTAAATTGTTGAATGGAAGCCTAATTGTTGCATGCATGTTGCCATTATTGAAGTTTTGAGGTTGTAGTTCATAATTCCTCACATGCATGTCCATGTTTTGAGAGTAGACCATGATTTCATCCTGTTTTGAAAAGAATTGGCTCATTAGAGCATGTTTTGAAGCTTGGAAGTTGTTTAAAGTTCATGCATGTTCCATGTTCATCATGTTCATGAAATTTGGTTTGAAATTGGATTTAATTGAAACACCCTTGGGCTTTGATCTATCAAATTGATCTTTGAAACATGTAATATTATGGGTTTTGAAGTGTTTTCCAGAAAATTAGCCCAAGAGGATCGAATTTGATGTATTAAAACTTGGTTTTGAGCTTGAGGTTCAAATCTGGAATTTCCAGATTTTGGACCCACGCTCGAGCGAGGAACTCCACGCTCGAGCGTACACTCTGTGATCATGCTTTCCGCTCGAGCGAGTAAAGTGACACTCGAGCGTGAAATGCGTGTATCCAGTACTTTGCATGAGCTTACAGTCCGCTCGAGTGAGAGAATTCACGCTCGAGCGAGGGTCGAGCGCCTGTCGAGCGTGGATTTTGAGCATCCAGTATTTTCACTGTAACTTGAAGTCTGCTCGAGCGACGGAAGTCACGCTCGAGCGGATCTCCTTTGTCTGCATATCCGCTTGAGCGTAGAAAGCTACGCTCGAGTGAGACCCCTGTTTTCTAAAAATTTTATAAAGTGTCTAAAAGTGCATCCTCTTTCCATCCTAGGCATTCCTAGGGCATGTTTAAGACATCTTAATGATGATATAGATGTAGAACACACCGAGGCAATTAGGGTGTCACGACCCAAACCCGGCCCTATGGGTTTAGCACCGTAACCGGCCAGTAATCCGAGATTACCGAAGGCCTGCTTAACAGTAGTACAGTAAAACAAAGTTCAGGGCCTGGCGGAAGCCAATACAGTAAGTAACTAGTGTCCATTGAGCTGTGAAAATCTGTATGCCAAAAACATTTTTCATGCATTCATACAGTTCAGAACAGTACAGTCTATATACCATCTATACGATCATATACAAACATTCAGTACGGGGACCTAATCCCTCGATAACAGTACAGTAAACATTCAGTCTATACGATTCGTTCGGTCATTACAAAACAGTGAGACAGTACAAAAAGGGGAAATACTAAAACACCCCTAAGCCTTAGCGTAACAGGCTCGGAACCTCGCAGTGAGGCACATTGGCTGGCTTGACAAAACTGGGACTCTACCCCGACGCCTCTAGCTTTGATCCGGTGCCTGTACACCTACATATATATATGAGCAGTGAGCTAAAGCCCAGTGATTAACATAATGTATAAAGAGGTTAAGAATGTAATGTCCTTACAGTAATGAAAACAGTTCATTAAACAGTATTTCAGTCTTTCAGTCAGAACAGTTATACAGTCTTATGTGGTACATCCATTAGCATAACAGTAAACAGTAGGTCTTAAAGACCGAACAGTAATGATGGCCAGTCATTCAGTAAACAGTATGGTTCCACAAGGGAACCGACAGAGATCTCTGTAACAGTACGGTCAGTAACAGTAGGTGCTAAGGATGCCACAGTACAGTTCAGAAATAAAGGACATACATTCATTCAGTAAATAATTACATTTCAGTAAACAGTTCAGTTGCAGTTCCATTCAGTAGACAGTTCAGAAGATAATTAGATAACCATTTTTTGAACATATCTTTATACAATTGTTACTCACAGTGATTGGGCTAATAGCAGCTAGAGCGCGTCCCCGAGAGCCAACCCTGAACAGTTAACAAATAGAACACACACTAAGTTTCACAGTCGGGAAGGATGATAATTAAATCCCTAAATTTCCTCGGTGTGGTTCTACGTCTAAATCCTCATTAAGATGTCTTAAACTAGGCCTAAGAATGCCTAGAATGGGATGAGGATGCAAAAATACACTTAGAAAACATTTTCAGAAATTTCAGTGAAACAGGGTACCGCTCGAGCGCAGGTTTCCCCCGCTCGAGCGGACAAGCAAACAAAGGTACCCGCTCGAGCGTCCACTTAGCCGCTCGAGCGGACCAAAAAGTACTGGATATGTGAAATCTCCGCTCGACGCCCGCTCGAGCGTGTCACCCAGTCCTCCGCTCGAGCGCAACTTCTTCCGCTCGAGCGGACTGATGTACAGTGCAAGATGCTGGGAGCTCGATTTCCCCGCTCGAGCGCCACTTTCCCCGCTCGAGCGGGACTCAAAAATCTGGAAAACCCAGATTCGAACTCCAAGTTCAAAACCAAGTTTTCAAACACCAAAATCGATCCTCTTGGGCCCATTTTCTGGAAAACTCTTTAAAACACATAATGCTACTTGATTCCAAGCTCAATTTGTAAAGTCAAAGCCCAAGGGGAGTTTAATCAAGCTCATTTCCAAACCAATTTTCAAGAACATGTATGAACAACATTCAAACATGACATGCATGCATTCAAACCAATTTAAAGCTCCAATGTGATGCTCTAATGAGCTCAATACTTTGAAAACAAGATGAAAACATGGATTTGTACATGCTTATGAACATGCATGTGGTATTTAACCATGAAATCAACTCCAAACTCACTAAATTCAACATGCATGCAACAATGGAGTTCCAATTCAACATTTATGAGCAAATTCATGACTTAACTTCTCTATAACCATGATACATGCAAGATGGAACTCAAAGACAACGAGAAGAAGATGGATTCTCTTACCTAAGTCTTGAATTACAAGGTGAGGAAGCTAAATGAGCAATCTACACTTCAATTCTCAAGCAACTCTTCAAGTTTTCAAGCCAAAACAACAAGAGCAATCCTCTCTCTCTCTAACTCTCTTCTAATTTCGGTGGGGACTAAGGAAAAGGCTGAGGAGAAGCTTTGATCAATTGATATATTCAATGTAATAAGGCTCTATTATAATAATAAACACAGGTCCACTATAGGTGGCAATTTGGTAGATAAGCCTAAGTTTGCAATTAGCTCATTTTAATCTAGTTTAATCATGCCTAATAAATTTTCAGATAAATATACCATTAAATCACAAATATTCTACTGATCCCAAAACTCTAAACGGTTCCTAATTCGGCCGCCGATAAAGCCTTCAATTAGCAGTTTAAACATATGAATTCAAACAGATAGTTAATCAATCAAACAGATGCAATATACAATTCAATAAATAAACTTATTCAATTTCAGTTTCAATTTCAATCAGTTTATTCAGTATTTCAGTTAATTCAATTATCAGTCATTATCGTTTCAGTTTAGCAGTAACCAGTAGCTAATTCAGTAGTTAATTGGTAATCAGGACGAGGGTTGTTACATAGGGATTAAGTTATTATCTTTCCCAACTGTGTAGCTTAGTGTGTCTTCGTTCTGTATACTGTGTAGGGTTGGCGACTACAGACACGCTCTAGCCTAACTGTAGCCCAGAACTCTGTGAGTAACAATTGTGTAAAGATATGTTCAACTGAGAACGTTTTTTTACTGTTTAACTGAACTGTTTTCTGAATCGATACTGTTAATCGAATGAATGTATGTCCTATATTCTGAACTGTATTGTGGCATCCTTAGCAATTACTGTTTACTGTTACTGTTACAGAGATCTCTGTCGATTCCCTTGTTGAAGCCACTACTGTTTACTAATTGATGGCCATCATTGACTGTTCGGTCTTTCAAGACCTACTGTACTGTTCGGTCTTTTTAGACCTATTGTTTACTGTACTGCTATGCTAATGGATGTACCACATATGACTGTTTACTGTGCTGAACAACTGATATACTAATTGAAACGACTGTTTTCCATACTGAAGGACATTCATTCTAAACCTCTTTACGCATTATGTTATTCACTGGGCTTTAGCTCACTGCTCATATATATATGTAGGTGTACAGGCACCAGACCGTGGCTAGAAGCGTCGGGGTAACTCCAATTTTGTCAAGCCAACCATTGTGCCTCACTGCGAGGTTCCGAGCCTGTCAAGCTATGGCTTAGGGGTGTTTTTATTCCCCCCGTCTGTCTCTATGTCTGTTTTGTATAACTGTATAGACTGATAGCACTGTACTGTACTGTTAATAGGGATTTGGTCCCTGTTTTGAATGATTGTAAATATTGTGCATACTGTTCTGTACTGAGTATATATATATGTATGAAAAGTCTTTTTGCATACAGACTGTCACAGCTCATTGGACATTGTTTATTTACTGTTTTGGCTTCCGCCATGCCCCTGTACTCTGTTTTACTATATTACTGTTAAGCAGGCCTTCAGTAATCTCGGATTATTGGCCGGTTACGGTGCTAAACCCATAGGGGCGGGTTTGGGTCCTGACACCCCCATTGCGGTTTGACTCGCTTGTCCCACCTGCTCAGCCACATTAGTTTGGCCTGCTTGCTCGGTTATATTAGCTTGGCCGAACCTTTCTTCTTGCACCAAAACCCTATGGACCGGTACCTCATGCACACCTCGGCGAGCCCTACCACGCCTTCCGTTTCTACCACCACGGACTTGACCTCTTCTTGACATCCTAATAAAAGACACAAGATAAATAATTTAGCACGTTAACTCATATGTGCTCGTAACTTGACTCACACGTTCGACTACAACAATTCTATATATTTCTCTACCATATACACAATTCAATTTTACTCCACATAAGCACTTAGTCATGTAAACACATATGGACTATTCTTTTAGGATGAAATCCGTCTTACGAAAAACCAAGAATTCTTATTAGAACGAGTATTGATCAAGTACCCTTCTAATGAGACCTCAAGAAATTTAACAAGCGCAAACAACATTCCAAAAGTCCAATCCTATACCCATTTGGTCACATAAGCATGTTATCACATAGTCACAAAATGCATAACACTTCCTAAACATGCTAAATGAATCCATTGTGGTTAAATAACCACTTCCCATGAGCTCCAAGTATTCAAACCCGGTAGCTCTGATACTAAGTTGTAACGCCCCAAATTTCTAGCGCAAATGATAATACAACAATCATGGCTCATTCAAGGAAAATCGAATATAAATCTCCAAACTTACATTACATGATACAATAATTCCTCATGCAACAATACATTAATCCAACAACAAGTAAATAAACAAATAAATACCCCCAAGGGTTTACAAGTTTCCAAGGCTTGAGCCTGGTTACACAAAACGGTTTCAAACCCACACACATACAGCCCTTGGCTTACACACAGAGTCACAGCAAAATAAGAGTCTCGTACTCTCAACACACATTTTCTCGCCTTTAGTTAGGTGGCATCACCACATCTTTTCCTGCACAAAAATCCCGTAGGGCGAGCATAAAGCCTAGTAGAAAATCCTTAACAAAGTATATACATTTTATACAAGTCTCAAGAGATGAAATGCACATGCGATGCTATGCCCATTTTTGAAGATAAATCACATTTTCATCTTTTAAAAACCATTATGCTCAATGATGTCATGCAATTTCAATTGTTCAAAACTTAACAATTTATTTCAAGGGCGGTAAATACGACTCTCATAATCCCTAGGTCAATGTCTACAAGTAGACTATACAAGTACTACCAAATTGTCATTTTTACCGGTATTAACTGGAAGGCTCGATACCTATCCGCGCAGGTTTTCGGTCTTTCACCCCGGACTCTCAAGCTAACTTATTCAATATCATCTACACTACCTATCAAGACTTACCAACGTATTTACCCCAAAACCATTTCATAAAAACTTGTTTCTCAACATTCTTTTCTCAATGCAAGTTTTCAAATCAACTTTCAAAATTTAATGTAATCAAATGAATTGTTATGCCAATAACACAAGATGAATATAAATACTTTTATTCCAATTCATCATCCAAGGAATAACACAATTCCATCTTCTCAAGTATCCTCAACAATTAGTCATTTCAAGACTATTTTAACGTTTTGAACAATAATTTCCAAAATGAACTTCTCGGATTCCCTGAAATTCATCATTTATATAAATATAAATAAGAAATTTTCCAAACATCCATTTATTTTGACACACAAAATAAATACAATAATAACATTCATGGATATTCAGTCTCTTTTAAAAAATCCTCAAATTCTAGGTTTTCTCACCAAAACTATACAACTCAAATCCTTTGAAAAAAAACTTTCCAAAATCATCTTTTCTTCAATCAACGAAGATTAAAACCCATAAGATCATTTTAAAAGAACAAGAGACAAACCCACTTTTAAAATCGCTCAACTTCTTGAATCAACAATCAATTTTCAAAGCTATCAAAATATGATTTCGAAAATCATATAGATCTTGCAAAAATATATATATAACTCTAAGAAAATTCCTACCTCAAGTTTTGAAAAAGAAATGAGATGAAACCCCCAAAATCAACGGTGTCAAAACTCGATCTTCACCGCACACAACGAAACCCTTGAGATGATAACCAACTTTGGTGAAGAACTTAGGTCTGAATCCCAATGGATTTGGAGAAATCAAAGAGGAAAGATGACTTCTAGAGAGAGAAGCTCCCGATTTGAAATTCTAGAGAGTTTTAGAGAGAGAGAAGACTGAAAAAGTGATCTGAAATATCAGATTCACGAACTGATATAACATGGTCCGCTCGAGCGTGGAAAGCCCCGCTCGAGCGTCAAATACACTAACCCAGTACTTTTGCAGACAGGTCAAACTTCTGAAGCCAAACATTCTTCGCTTGAGTGCATAAACGGGCCTTCGAGCGGACAAGCAACTTCGAATGCATTTTGCATTTTTGCTTCGAGGGCGTTGCCCCTCGACCCCGCCAGGGCGCTGCCCCCTCGACCCCCGCGAGCTGACTGGGCAGCTTGATCCCTGACCGGCCTAGTCGAAGTGGCAAAACATGAAAGAATGATTGAAACCGAGATCGCAATACCCTTATTCCAAATCAACTTTGAAAATAAAAGTGATAACAACACACAAAACAAATTAAATTTTTTGTACAGAGATTGTCAAATTTAAATTTTACATGAACGTACTTTTTAAAAGTGTGATTCACAGCTCAAATATCTATCAATTTTGTTTGTATACTTTTTTTTAAAAAAAAACATGCTCGCAAATATTTTGAAAACATGCTCACAAATATTTATAAAATACTCATGTTTACATTATTACCAGCAAATAAAATTGTCCAATATGTTCTAAAAGGGAGAACCATTACGTTCATAAAGCAAAATGTCCCAGCAAAATATAAAAAGTTGTTCCAAAAAAATAAAACAATGAAAATATTTCATGTAATAGTACATTCTGAGAACAAACAAAAACTTCATAATTTTCTTCTCATCCAACCTCTCATTGAAACACATCAAAAGTCATTGTCTGGTGGTGGTGGAGGGAAGTAGTGCTGGTAGATGTCATTTACGCGATGCTCAATTTGATCCATGCGATTGCTTGCCATTTGATGACGTCTTTTGGTATCTAAACGGAACTCACCAAATTGTTGAATTAATGAGTTCTGAGTAGTGGAAAATGCATCGAATTGAGTACCCAATGCACTAACCTGATTAGCCATTTGTTGTTTCCATTGAACGCGCTGATCATGTCATTCTTCTTCCATAGCCAAAAAATCAGTCCAATATCAAGGTTGTTCAGTTGATGGCATCGCATTGTCATGAGGATCTTCGGAGCATCATCTGGTGGAACATGTACATTAAGACTTTCCATTAAATTATCAGCTCCACTAGCACAGGTCAGTGTGTACTCCGAAATGGCCGAAGAGATTTTAGTCTCTGCTTCACCTACAAGGCGGATCTTAAAATGTTTGAAAATTTTAGTGAGTAGTGCCCCAAAAGGTAGTGACTGGCCAATGAATTGACCAAGATTTGCTACCATCATTTCTTTCATTATTATGTAGTACAAATCCAATTTCTGGCCAACTTCAAAATAGTATAGCAAATAAGCATTAAAATATGGGACAACATCAAAATGTCCTCTTTTCGAAGTGACATTTTCTACTATCCACCGATGGAAAATCCGAAGGTGGGGTTTCAAATGTTTTGCTTGTAAATTACTCCCGGTAAATCTGTTCTCGCAAATAGTAGTATATATTTCACTGATATTATCAACAATATCAAGTGGGTCAGACTCACTCTGAAAATGAATATGCATATCCCCTTCCTCAACTCCAATAATTCGTGATAAAGTGAAGATATCAAACTGAATACCATTACCTTTCACATAAGATAGAAGAGTAAAGTTTCCATTTTCTTCATTTGTACCTCTCAAGTGAACATAAAATAAAGACACAAGATGTGGATATACCTTTTGTGATAAATTAATGAAATTTACCCACCTCATTGCCTCAAGTTTGTTAACTAACAGTGGATCATATTGAGGTGGAAGATTAACCCTTCTCCCGGTTACAATAGGTCGGTTGGAGAAGCTTTCTAAGGCTTGTTCATGATTGTAACTGAGAAAATTATAGTATGATAAGCTAAAATTTGAGGCTGTTGTTGCTGTTGTTGGCGTGGTAGAGGGTTGGAGCTCTCACTATGTTCTGGTCTTGTTCTTTTACCATGTTCTAGGATAAATTCAGTGTGAGGAACTCAAATGGTGTGAAGTGTGATGTGCAAAAGTGCAACAGATAAGGAACTGCACACTGGAAAAAAAAAAAAAAGAAAAGAAAAGGCCGGTTGACCGGCCGATCAACCCACCGGTTGACCCACCTATTGCGGATTACACTTCTATTCGGTTTGTGTTGCTCTTTGGTTTGCTGCTTCTGTTGCTTTGCTTTGCTGATTCTTTCAATGCACACTTCCAATATTGAATGGATATAAAGTGAATATAGAGTGTTTTGGGAGCAGAATTTGGCTTGCTGATCTTGGTTGCTGCTGCTTTGGCTTGCGGTTTGTGGAGCAGATTTTGTATAGACATTTCTGTCTAATATTGAGTGTATATAGAAGGTCAATAAATGAGGTAGGTGGTGGAAGGAAGTAATGAGGTGGGTAAATTACTTAAATAAGGTAGTTAGATGGTGGTGTGTGTGTCATGAGGCATTCACCAAACCTACAACTCGTATGCCACTTTTGATATAAGGTATTGAATTGTCAAATTTGGATTGTACAAATGTATTGAATTGTCAAATTAGCGAGGTATTGAATTTTCATGAGGTATTCAATAAATAAATAGTACATTTATTCTTTTGTAAATCTTTTGTAATTCTTTTGAATATATATTTGCAAATTCTTTGGTAATTCTTTTGTAACTGATTAAGACATGATAATCAAAACTAAAATTCTTTTGTAATTTAATATATGTGGATATATATAAGAACACAATATCAGTAAATTATGAATTAGATAATCAGCACACAACATTTATGACTTGTCAAATTTATGGATTGGATTATCAGAACACAATATCATAACAGAACTTGTCAAGTACTTGGATAATCAACTTTAAGAATTGACAAAATTATGAAAAACATTAACAATAAACAAACACTGACAGCTTTCCTTGCGTAATGACATCCCATTCCAAAAAATTACCAAAAGTACATGTTCGCGTCCACTTGGTGAATTTAGTTTTCACTGTGAAGATGCCATGTATGTTCTATTAAATCATTGCGGATGGCATGATATGCATTTTTACCTCTAATACCTAAATAACGAAAGAGAAATGATTGGAAATCATTGTTAGTACTATAGGAAAGTTCTACTAGTGAGTTGGTTGATGAAGTATCATTATCGAAATCAAGATGCTCATCTCTCTCATCTTTGACAATCATATTATGTAATATGACACAACTCTTCATTATGTTCCCAAGCATTTTCAGATCCCAAAAACGTACGACACCACCTTTAATTGCAAATCTGGATTGGAGCACTCCGAATGCCCGTTCTACATCATTCCTTGCTGACTTTTGCATCATTGCAAAATGTTGCTTCTTTATGCCTTGGAGAGAAAATATTGTTTGAACTAAAGTTTCCCATTGAGGGTATATACCATCAGCAAGGTAATAACCCATATTATAACTGTGTCCATTAATAGTGTAATGGATAGGGAGAGCTTTACCTTGGGCAAGATCAGAAAACAAGGGCGATCAATCCAACACATTCAAGTCAATATGTGATCCAGGCATTCCAAAAAATGCATGCCAAATCCACAAGTCAGAAAAAGCTACTGCTTCAAGAATAATGGTTGGCTTTTTCTGATGGCCTACGTATTGACCTTGTTATGCCTTTGGACAATTTTTTCACTCCCAATGCATGCAATCTAAACTTCCCAACATATTTGGAAACCCACGAACCTCCCCAGTAGTAAGTAATCTAGCAATATCAGTTGATGTTGGAGATCTTAGGTATTCTGGTCCAAAGATTTCAATTACTAAATTACAAAAGTGTTGCAAACTTTGAATTGCAGTGCTTTCCCCAATACATAGATAATCACCAACTGCATCTGCTGCCACTCCGTATGACAATATTCTCATTGCTGAAGTTATCTTTTGTAGGGGAGACAATCCAAGAATATGAGCTGCATCTTGTTTTTGAACAAAATATGGATCGTGTGCTTCAATAACATTCAAAATTCACAGATACAGAGGACAACGCATTCGAAAACATCTCTGAAATGTTGCAGGTGAATAAACTGGATTTGCCGCAAAATAATCAGTGAACAATCGCTCATGACTTTTCCATCTATCGCGACGTATGTACTTATGTCCACAACAGAACCATCTCTTTTCCTTGATCAATCAATTGATTGCAGAATCTGAATCATACTAGCATTATTTATCTCATAAACCCCCAAAAGTGTGACCATTTTTTCATCATCAGACTTATTATCAGAGGATGAGGAAGAAGAAGAGGATGAAAATGAAGTGAATAGGTAAGAATTTGAGGTATTCATTATGCTCTGCTTTCAGTTATGGTGCCTTCCAGATATAACGTACCTCTTGTCTGGTATATGGTATATGGTACATGGATTAATGTGTTTATATCAATTCTTGGAAGGAAATCATTATTGGAGGCAACAAAAAATGAAAAATATTTAATGGAGGGAAAAAGAAAATGGGAAACGAATTGGGAAATAGAAATGGAGGGGAAAAAAAATTCAGTGCCTTGATCGGACGTCCCATCGGACATCCCTAGTCTTTTGATGCAAGCTACAGTGCAACCGTTGGAGCAACTCATATCAGATTGAGGAACTTGCCTTTTTTTTACTCAGATTTGATGAAAAAATTAATAAATCATTGGAGATGCTCTTATAGCTCACTATGCATTACTATTAAAATATTTTAGTCATTATTTTCTCTTTGCTCCAATTATGTGAAATCATATCCATATTTGTGACATTCTCTAAATAAGGATAAATACGTTCCCACTCATTGTGGACTTTCCTTTGACGCGAGCCCGCTTGCCATAAAAAAGCTAAAGATTTTCTGATTAAAATAATCATAAAAAGATAAAATATGTTTTTTAGCCTAATAAGACAAAATATCATATTCAACCCATAATCATTTCATTTTTTTTTTTCATAAAAGTCAAAAAAATCAAAAAATCTATCCCAAACGAGGCTTTTAGTCCCAAATTAAAATAGTCAAAAAATTAACCCACATCCCAAAAGAACCCACAAAAGAACCCATAATCCACTCATTGCTTAAGATTAATTGTCTAACCTACTGTAGAGTTCAGTTATTTAATTGACATTTTTTCATATGTCTTGCTTAGGCATACTATAGAGTTTTCTTATTTTATGAAAGGTTTAGCTTGAACTCTCTGGCTTTGTTTGGGATATGAATTAATTTTTTGACTTTTTAACTATTTCAGTCTGGGACTAAAATAGCTTTATTTATGATGAATTTTTTTATTTTTTGACTTTTATGAGAGAAAAAATATAATTATTATATTTAGATGTGACATATTTTAACATGAGACTAAAAAATATATTTTAATTTTTTTTACTAAAATAATCCCAATCCATGCCAAAGTAACTTGTCAAACGAGCACTCAAATTACAAATTCATCCTAGTTTTAAAGACATAAAAAAAATATCTTGTGGTCCAAATTTACAAATAACATTTAATTTAATATTGTTATTATTATTTTTTTCCCTTTAGATGGGTGTTCACACTATTTAAATCTATAACTTGACTTTTATTTTTAACAACTAAAACTTGACTTAAATTTTTTTATTTTGACATCAAAATATTTTTTTTTAATAAAAAAAAAATGTATGAACCAAAGGTTAGAGATTTGGATGGAAGACCAAGGAAGATACGTACGTGGGGGGAGCGGTCAATGCGGAAAGGATGGAAAAAAGATGCATTTTTGGGCCGTACAAAATTTGTTCAATGGCGGTGATGATAATCCCACGTCCTATCTCAACGGGTCTTTATACTAGGGAAATTACTCAAAAATCACCAATATTCTCTTTTACATTTGTAATTTTGTTAAGTGAAAATCTAACATTTTAAATTCAAAAATAACATATAAGTCTATTGTTTAGATTCATTTTATAAATTATATGATTGATTAATAATTACATAAAATATAAGAGAAAGTATTACTTTTAATATCTTAATTGATTATTTAAATTTGAAAATTAAATCTGATTTTCGATATTGAATAGAAATGGTTTTTCATTATGAAATGATTCTTCATTATCTTAATTGAAGTAATGAGCCTCCCAATATTGGGGGGCACGTTATTTCAATTAGTTCCCATGTTCCTCGAATGGATCTCTTAGTTATTGAGAAGATTGCCCAAAAACGGTATATAAGGCATACCCAGTAAAACTTACAAGTAAACCAGATATAAAAACTAAGGTTGTTGTTTCTATTATTATATAATTTCAAGACCAATGGATCTATGATAATGGGGTACTTTTTCATAAATTCATTTTCATCTACTTATATCCCATTTAGTCCACATTATTTTCTTATATTCTAATAAGTCTTATAGGTGACATAATTACCAAAATACTCCTAATAATATTCACATTTACAGTGCGAATGTTCCGTGATGTGAATGTTCACACCGTCAATATAAACATTAACATGTCAATGTGAATATTTATATTGTCAATGTGAACGTTTATACTATCAATGTGAACATTCACACGTCAATGTGAATATTTACATTGTAAAATATGAATGGTCATATTACCAAATTACTAACCGTTTAAAAAATATTTATAAGTGTAGAAATATCCATAAAATACCTTAAATATGAGAATTATGATTCGGTAGATCAAATGTTTAAATAATAGGACTTATTGAAATATAAAAATATCTTATAAATTAATTGAGATACAAATACTTAAAAAGAATTTTTTTAATAAATCTCCCTTTCAATAATTGTAAAATTATTTTTTACACTTGGTATAAACTGAGGTTATGTCTCAACTTTAATTTTTAGTTGAAACTGTGGGACTAACCATTTTTTAAATCTTTTTTAGAAGATAATTGGACTAGTGACCCTCACCAAATAATCTATTCATAAAATTGGTGGGACTAACCATTTTTTAAATCTTTTTTTTTTTTTTTTTTTGAAGATAATTGGACTAGTGACCCTCACCAAATAATCTATTCATAAAATTTTGGCCACCATTTTTTAAATCTTTTTTAGTCCCCCGGGGTATTCATTAATCTAGTTTAGCAAAAATTATTGAGACTCTCAAATTTAAGAATTTTTATGACTTTTAAAATGATCTAGATTACTTATGTATTTTTTTCTCGTATGAGTGATTCAGATTATTTTGGGCGTCATAGAGATCTCCAAAATTGGGGTCTCAATCACATTGTTGTCTAATTTAGCCCGTTGTTTTTTCCTCTACCAGGGTTTAAAAAAGTCTTTTTTTAATATTTAAATTTTTAGTATTTTTTATAAAAAATTATGTCAATATTTTTTGTTTACCTTTTTCCAAAAAAAGATTACTCGTCAATTCTGTTTAGTTGTCATAGAACCAACCTTTGTAATTTTTTTTCAACAATTTTTCAAAAATGTTTACTCAAAATGAAGGAAAAAAAGTTGATAAAAATAACATTTTAATGGGATAATTATAAAATAATTACATTATAGATGATTTTTTTTATTTTTTATTTTTTATTTTTTATTTTTAAGTTTGACCCAAAAAATTCGCACCAAACATAAGAGGGAATTTCACTTTGTGAAAATTAAAATATTTTTCTCCCATCCAACCAAAATGCAATTTTCCCAAAAACAATTGCATTTAAAAGACTAGTTTCTCAATTAAAAATAATCCAACGAAATTAATTAGTTTGATTTTGAGTTTTTCTATTAATTTTTTTTAACAGTTGAAGTTGGTATTTTGCCTAGCAATTAGTGTTATATATGTCGTAAAAAAATTTTTTTAACCTAATGAATTTTGGGAAAAATATAAAAAAAAATATAAAAAATGATTTCAAATTTTATGAAGTACAACACTCATTTGCACAATTCAATGCATAAATCATTTATACATTCACGTGTTTATAATTATTTTTTTTCAATTTCTTACTTATCTTTTTTATATTTCTCTATAATTTTTTAGAAAATTATTCACTGTGTTTGGTTGTGGTTTTTTGAATATGATTTTTTGAAAATTTTATACAACTTGTTTGGTTATTCTAAAAAATGAGTTATGTTTTCAAAAAAATAAATGAGATAAGTAGGCTTTAGTAGAATAGGTACATATAGGTAGGCTTTGAAAATGAGATAGGTAGGCTTTGAAAATGAGGTAGGTAGGCTTTAGTAGAATAGGTACATATAGGTACATATATGTATGTATATATATATATTTAAAAAATCTGAGAGAACGTTTTGATGTGATTTTTTTGTATTTTTTTAATTGTTTCAATCATTAATTTAGAGGGAAATTTGAAATTGTAATGATATATTTTTTTGAAAACCAAACAATCATTTTTTTTCAAAAAACAGTTTTCAAATCATTTTTTCAAAAAAAATTTCAAAAAACGGCAACCAAGCATGCTGATTATTATTTTTTGGAAAATTTATTTATGAATCCCATCTTAAGGAATTGTAATCTGTTTAGTCTTAAGAATGTTTTTATGGACCAATTAGTCTTATTTATTTTAAAAAGGTAGATTTAATATATTATTTGAAAATTAGATTTACGGTTATTTTTATTTTTATTTTTATTTTATGTTAGAAATGTAAGATACAATTGTACTTTTCCTAAACGAAACACTCAAAAAAAAAAAAAAAAGATTTGGGATTCTTTAAACCATTCCAAAAGAATATGAGATTTTTCAAATAATTCCAAAATGAGTACAAAACTTTCTTCGTAAGCTTTGGACAAATGTATAATTTTAAACTGTGAGTGTTATGTTTAGAAAAAATACACTAAAGAATTTTTTAGTGTTTTTGTGTGTTATATTAGAGTGTGTTATGTTTGGAATTACATTGATTAAAGTGTTACATTTGAAAAATATACACTAAGAAGTTTTTTTTTGTATTATATTAAAGTGTTACGTTTTAGAAAAGTATATTAAGAATTTTTTTTAGAGTGTTACGTTATTACGTTTGAGAAAAGTACATTAATAAATTTTTTAATGTGTTACATTAGAATTTTACGTAATTGGAGTGTTACGTTTTTATTCGTAATGTGAGAATTGTTCTAGAATGAATGAAAATCCAAAACGAGTAACTGGTTACATTTTTGTATAATTTCTTGTTTAATGGAACCTTTGGGTCTATAAGGAAAAAAGAAAAGAAAAAAGAGAGAGGATTAAACAGTTCATAATATCACATTTGACAGAATTTTTAAGAACTTTAATATTTTTGTTTAGGATTTATTAGTGTTTCATTTTGTTAAAATTGTAAAATATTAATTTATTAGGAAAATTATATTACAATTAAAAAGATCATCTTTATTCCATCAACTCAATATTTTTGACCTTTATCTCATTACATCTGAAGATGCGATTATTGAATCAAACAAGAAAAGAAAAGTATTAGAATGTGCCAAATAAATGTGTGTTTTAGGAACTTCTAACTTACTTCCCCCTCTTATAAAATAATTAAAAAATAATTTTTAACTTTCTTTTCAAAAACATCTCAAAATCTTCGTATAATTGGCTGCGGCTCGTGAAGTAGGAGGCGCGTGATTTATGAGGAAGGATGATGTCGAAGGGTGAGGACGCAGTGTCCCGCAATTCGTGCACTGCCTCCCTCTCATCTTTTTTTATTTTTATTTTTTTTATGAAAAACGATGCACCGACTCCCTGCCATTCGCACGTGCTCACGTGATTTAACCTTCATTTTGCTCCCACCTTTGTCAATTGATTAGGGCACTCCCTATTAAATAATAATAAGGGTAAATTACACAAATAGTCCCTATCGTTTGGGGTTTGTGTCACTTTGGTCCTTAACTTTTTAATTGTGACACATTTAATCTTGAAATTTGAATCTTGTTTCAAATAAGGACAATTGAATATATAATTAGATTTTTTAAGGGTAAAATTGTTAATTTAATAAAATATAAACTAATTTGATAAAAATAAATATCAAACAAATATTTTTAAATTTTTAAAAATTATTTTTACCTACTAAAAATAAAATTATATAAAATTGATAAATCTTTTAGACATTTTTTTTTATACCAAATTAACTTTTATTATGTGTTTGGATGATGATCATGTAAAATTAATTTTAAAAAATTAATTATGTAATTTTTATTAATTTTACATAATTTTATCATTAGTGGATAAAAATAATTTTAAAAAAATTAAAAATATTTTTTTGACAAATTAGTTTATATTTTATCAAATTGACGATTTTACTCTTGAAAAATCTAATAATATTTTCAATTGTCCTTATTTGGAACAAGATTCAAAATTTAAGGTCAAATGTGTTACAATTGAAAAGTCAAGAATCAAAGTGACATAAGTTCCAAACTATAGGGACTATTAGTGTAATTAACCCTAATAATAATAAGGGGGTGCAAACAAAAAAAAATATTATAAAAACATATGGGCTTCAGGGATTTAGAATTGTTGTGCTCTTCGCCTAACAGTCACTATTGTACAGTTTTTTAAGTTTATTTTTTATATTTATTTTGATAATTTAAATCGTTTATATTTTTGATTATATCAAGTAAATTATATCTATAAAAAATCAAGTTAATCGGAAATCGTTAACCTTTTCATTCACTAAAATTTGTATTTATTTTAATATTTTAAATTACAATTGTCATTTATGTTTATAGATATAATATGAGTGGATAAAAGAGTTAACGATATCCGATTAACTTAATTTTTTATAAGTATATTGGCCCTGTTTGGTAGAGTTGTGGGAAAGTGCTTATAGTTTATGCCTAAACAGCTTATAGCTTATAACTATAAACATAAGCTGATTTCTGACTTATAAATTAAGCATCTCCTGCCCCACTCAAAGAATAAGCTGATTTCTGACTTCCAAAGCTATAAGTTATAAGCTAAACCAAACACATCAAAATAGCTTAAATTAAACTGAAAGCTGAAATAAGCAGCTTTTAAGCTGCACCAAACAGACACATTATACTTGATGTACTCTAAAATGTGAACTGTTCGAATCATTAAAATGGATCCCAAAATAGGCCCATAGGGTTGCACAACAGTGATTGCTATGCTTCCAGCACAACAGCTACTCCAACTCTAGCTTTAAGTAGTTTTGTGATGGGATACAAGTGAAAGGGTTATAAAGGTGCAAGTGTGACTTGCACCCCACCATGTTTGTATAATTTTTTTCTCCATTGAGATATAATTCCGCATAATAATAATGTAATTAGTCTAATGAAATAATGATCCATCCAAACAATTTTCTTTTTTAAATCTCTCAAATGACGTGACAAATAAAATTTTAAAAGTTAAACCACACTTTAATATCCTCTCAAAATTTTTCTTATACTAAAATTTTCTTATTGGTCATAATGATAGAAATATGTTCTGCTGTGCGTGAAATACACGCACAACATGTAACAATTGGTATAGAACTTGCATTCTATCTTATCACTTCATTCAAGGGGTTTGGAGGAAAATTATGTAAATATAACACTGATTGTCCAATGTCAAATTTTCATAAATTAAGTTGATTTTTATATATTTATGATTATGGCTTATCAGAATATTGTTAGTATCATTCTTCAAATCGTTCAATGAAACACAATATAATTGAAGTAGTTTAATTTGTTGATAATTATATTGTCAATGTTTATATGATTATTTATTTTTTGTCTTTATGTGTTGCATAAATGATTTATCTATTATATTTTATAAATAAAACAAACATTTTATAAGTAAAACAAACATGGTGATAATATATATGCATTTTTTATTTTTAAGATTGGGATAATATATATGTATTTAATATTTAATTATGGATAATGCGAATTTAATGCTAGTACTTCATGTACAAATCAATCACGAATTTAATGCATGTTCGATGGTCAATTTTATAATTAGAGTAAATGTATTATATATTACAGTGATATCAGGTCATGATATTATTCATCAATAAAAAATTTCTTTTTGTTACAATGAGATTACATATGGTTAAATTAGTAGGGAATCAATGCTCTCACCTAATTCTATTTGTAAGATGGTGTCATCCTTGATTCTTGTGATCAGCAACAGTATTATCAATATATTTATTCACATTGATACCAATTATCACTCCATCAACCTAAAAACTATTTGCTTTGTTTATGTCATATATTATAAGAAATGTTACTATGATTAAATGAAGCCATTAAAATTTAAATATTTAACTTTTGTATTGTACTGATTTAAGGGTTGTTTAGGAAAAAAAGTTGACTTCATTTAATCCTAAACTTTTTCTCAACTTTTTGGACTAAAAAGTTGAGGAAAAAAATATGGTTGTTTGGGTTAACTTTTTGACTTTTTATGAAAAAATGTGTATTAAAAAATTGTAAGTGTGTAGGGGAAAATTAAGATTAGGAGTTGTGCAGCCGTACTTTTTGACTTTTGGACTTTTTTTCAACTTGCCAAACTTGACCTTAATAATAACACATCAAATTATATAAAAACATTTAATACCTAAATTTAATTACCATAACATTATTGGTACAAATATTTATACATTGTGTTATTAATAAAAGAGCAATGTTACATACCACTAATTTATCATCACAAATTCCACCACTAGTGAGGTGACAATTGAAAAAAAAAAACAAAAACAAAAACCAAGGCACAAAACACATGTGGCAGTGGGTGGGACCCACTGCCATATCATTAGAGCCACCACTAATTAGTGGTCTAAAACATTTTTGTTAATAAAAATAGAACACTTAGGCTTCGTTTGGGAACATGCTATTTTAGTAACTTTTTGACTTTTTGCCTAAAATATGATCTAAAAAAAACTAGTATGTTTGGGGTGGCTTTTTGACTTTTTACGAAACGATGTGCAAAAAGTAGAGAGAAAAAAGAATTTTTGACTTTTTTGGTATAGATTATCAACTTTTTGATTTTTTTAGTAACTTTTTGACTTTTAAATTAAAACAACTACTTACCAAACGAGACCTTACTAATATAGCATAGAAGTAGATAAATGATAATAGAGTACTTGTGGGATGATGCTTCCTCCTCATAATTAAAGTAAATTTTTGTTCGAAAAAATGACTAATTCATGATATTTTTGATATTTTTTTTATTCTATTCCGCGTAGACAAACATTGTACCAAAATTATTGTGGTTTTCATATTAAGGGTTGGTTTGGGAAGTGGGTTGGCTTTTTAATTTTTTGATTTTTTTGACTATTTTAACCTGGGCTAAAAATTTGGTTTGGGAAGGGCTTTTTGACTTTTTGACTTTTTTTGTGAGAGAAGAGTGTAATGATTATGGGTTGGATGTGATGTTTTGTTTGTTGTGACTAAAATAGCCTATTTTATCTTTTATGGCTAAAATAACCAAAACAAACTACAAAATCACTTCCCAAATGTTGATTGAATTGGTCAATACTACAATAGGAGGGAGGGGATAAAAATCAAGATCTTAAAAACAAGGCTACAACTTCTTGCATCTTATAATGAATAAAAGGGGTGCCCAAACAACTTTCAATTTTTTACCTTATAACATGTACGACGTTATTATCATTAACACTAAGTTTGGCTTTTACAATTGACATAACAATGATTTAATAATGCTTTAAGATATCAATCCAAATCTAACATTCAGAATGGCTCCTGCCTCTTTTGACCAGTAAAGATTCTGTGCCACCATAAAATGTCATTTTTACCCTTCATCATCTTACCTCTTGCATTAGGCAACATTAAAATATAATTGGTGTTTGGCAAAATATGTGGAGAATTCCTATTATGTTGCCATCCGAACAGGAAATGAAACAAGTTTTGAATAGCTTGGGGATGTGTGTGGGGTAGAGGGCATAGATCTGTTTTTATGATTTGAATTATTTATTTTGTTATGACAAATATAATCAAATTATACAGTTATAATTATTAAATTAAAATTTTTTTTTTGGTAAATAATTTACACAAACAATTCAACTAATAAATGATGAATATCAAAATGAAACTCGCGATAAATCTTATAAAATCTAACAAGCCTAACCAATGGAAAAGTACATAAACAAAAAAGAAATACTAGTATGATTGGCATTAGAATTGGATTTGTGCATCAATTATGTGAAAGTAATTGTTGAAGATGTCCAACGCTTACAAAAATCTTTATGTAAAAAGTAAAATATTTATATTGTGTTCGGATTTAAACAATCCTATTTTCACTCTCTCTTTTTTTTTTTTTTACCAATTTTATTGTCAATAATGATTTGTAGCTCGAATTTCCTCCCCCTAAATTCCTCCCGAAACGAAAACGATGCCGTTTTCGACGTTTTCATTTTTTTTTTTCCTTCTTTTTCTTCTTCGTGTTGCAGGTCTGAAACCAGAGGGAGAGGGAGAGAGAGAAAGAGAGAGAGAGAGGAGGCAGGTCGTCGTCGCAGCCCCCTCCACCCGCCGTCGCCTCTGCCCATCGTCGCAGCCCCCTTCGCCCGCCGTCGCAGCCCTCCGCCGTCGCCTCTGCCCATCGTCGCAGCCCCGCCCCTCCTCCGCCTCCGCCCCCCGCCCCTCCTCCGCCTCCAGCCCAATTTGTTGGCCCCCTCCAGTCCCTCCTCCCCCTCCTCCTCCTTCCTTCTCGCAGCCCCCGCCCCTGATTTTCTTCTTCTTCTTTTGAAAAAAAAAAAAAAATGAAAACGCCGAAAACGGCGTCGTTTTCGTTTCGGGGGGAATTTAGGGGGAGCTCTTTCGAGCTACGTAGCATCACTCTTTTATTGTATATTTTTTATATAAACAACAAAATAATTTATCTTAAGAGAAGAAAGAAGAGAAGTGTAAAAGTTTGAGAGGAGCATGGTAGTTGAGAAAAATATAAACGAACTTATACAAATTTGACTAATAAAAAAAATTATATTTAAAAGGTTTGGAAACTTTATTTTTTGGCTAAAAAGAAATTAGAAAGTTAAAAAAAGAAAAGTCAAAAAAGAAAAGTCATCAAAAAGTTTTGCCATCCAAACAGGAAATGAAACAAAGTTTTGAATAGCTTTGGAGTGTGTGGGGTCATCACATACCCGTTTTAATTATTTGGATTATCTATTTTGTCAAATGATAAATATAATCACTTAACCCACGAAAAAGTACACAAACAAAAGAGAAATATTAGTATGATTGGCATTAGTATTGGATTTGTGCATCAATTATGTCAAAGTAATTGTTGAAGATATCCAATGCTTACAAAAATCTTTATGTAAGAAGTAAAATATTTAGATTGTGTTCGGATTTAAACAATATTATTTTCACTCTCTTTTTTTTTTTTTTAAATTTTAATCAATGACATTCCGTGTTTTATTTTTATTATATACTTTTTATATAAATGACAAAATAATTTATCTGTAAGAGAAGAAAGAAGAGAAGTGTAAAAGTTTGAGAGGAGCATGGTAGTTGAAAAAAATATAAACAAATTTATTACAAATTTGACTAATAAAAAAAATTATATTTAATTAAAAGGTTTAGAAACTTGACTTTTTGACTTAAAAAAAATTAGAAAGTTCAAAAAGAAAAGCAAAAAATAAGTCACTAAAAAAAATTCAACACACCTAAGGGATTCACAATTTTCAATACAAGTAGGGGTTGTTTAGGGTGTCCTAAATAAGTGTATTTTTTGTCTTTTTAGACTAAAAAATAGAGGTTGAAAATATGGATGTTTGGGTTAACTTTTTAACTTTTTATAGAAAAATGTTTAATAAAAAATTATAAAAATTGATTTGTAGGGAAAAATTCGACTTCGAAGTTGTGTAGCCGTAATTGTTGACTTTTGATGAATAGTGTTAACTTTTTAACTTTTTGAATAATTTTTTGACTTTTTAATTTTTTAACTATATACCAAACTTGACCTTAGTAAAAAGTCATGTCAAATACATCGATTTTCAAAAAACTACAACATTACTTAATAAAAAAAAAAAAAAAAAATCAATTCCAAAAGAGCTAGAAGAACAAGGCCACCTCAAAAATTACATCTAAATAATTTTTATGTGATAAATTACAGTCACGTCTCTTGGAGTTAGTATATTTTTGACGTAACTATACTAACATTTTATTTAAAGTTACCGAACTAACTCTAATGACAGATAAACATTAAAATAGACATTTTTGTAAAAAATGTAAGCTATATATTTTTCATTCATATGACTAATAATTATTGATAGAAAAGAGATCAATATAAGTATTAAAAGTACGTAATTAATTATATTTTTTAAAATTTTAAGAGGTGTGAGCATGATTTATTATTTTTGTAAATATGATATGACATCAAAAATACAAAAGAGTACAAACTGTTTGGTTGGAGCAAGCGAACCAAACCCTGCAACCAAACAGAAATTCGTAACAGAAATGGAGGGTACCAAGGTGATTTTGGCTTTTCTAAGAGGCTCCCAAGGCCTGAACTCTATTCTTTTCTTTCTTTCTTTCTTTTGCCTCACTGTTTGAGCTTTTTGTAAGGAGGAGAAAAGCTGTCCCCACTCTTTTTTCCATGGTAAAATCACCACAACAAACAAACATCAAATCCCTCTCTCTCTCTCTCTACTTTTTACCTTCCCTGTTCTCAGATTACTTGGGAGCAACAAAAGAGAAAATAGTGTGAGAGAGAGAGATTAACAGAGGGATGAAGAAAGGGTCTTCCTTGTGGTTGTTAAGCATTGTAGAGTTGCTAAAGAGGATAAAAAAGCTCAGTTAGAGAAATTCTCAGTGGTAGTAGTAGAGAGAGACAGAGAGAAAGGGTTTAATTGTGTAAGTGAAACAGAGAGAGAGAAAAAAAAGGAGGAGAGAGAGAGAGATGGTGGGCTCAGGAGGATCAGATAGGACTAGGAGCAAAGAAGCAGTTGGGATGATGGCCCTTCATGAGGCCCTCAGAAGCGTCTGTCTCAACTCAGACTGGACTTACTCTGTTTTCTGGACAATTCGTCCTCGCCCGTATGTCCCTCTCTCTCTCTCTCTCTCTCTCTGTGCACTTTTCATATCTTCAAATTAAGATGTTTTCTCAAATGGGTCTTTGCCATTATTGCAGGAGAGTTAGAGGTGGTAATGGTTGCAAAGTTGGAGACGACAATGGTAGCTTGTGAGTATAGAGTTCTGCTTTCCTTGATTTTCTTGCTTACATGGAGGAAAATTTGTTTTACTGTTTTTAATGTTGTTCTGAGGTTAAGTACTGTTTGGATGAGCAATTAATTGAAGTGGGTTATGGGTTGATTGTGTTTTTTTGTGCAGGATGTTGATGTGGGAAGATGGGTTTTGCAAAGGAAGAATTGCAGATTGTTTGGAAGAAATTGATGGAGGTGAAGATCTTGTCAAGAAAGCCTTCAGCAAAATGTCCATTCAGTTATATAATTATGGAGAAGGGTGGGTAATTGGTAGGTCTTATTTAATTTTTTTTTTTAATATGAAATCTCTCTCTCACATATAGTAATTTTGGGAGTAAAATTGATTATACAAATAAGAAAATGGCTAAATCTTTAGTACTCCTCTTCGATTATATCGCAATGTGTTTGAAGTTAGGACTCAATGACATTATATCGTATCTCTATTATCTTATTGAGTTGTAATTGTAACTCAAAATTACGATTCAACGTGATTGTTGCATAATTAAAGACATTATGTTATAATTGAAGAGTCTAGGCATGATCAACACCCTTCCTTTAAAGGATGCACATCATACATTGCTTTAAATTTATTATTATTATTTTTTTAAAACTTGTTTGGTGGAGCTTATGAGGACTACTTATCCCTTTTTCATTTTGAAAGTCTTTTCAGAATATTTGATTCCTGTTAAAGTTTATGAGGCGAAAATAACTTGATAAGTTAAGAAATGGGTACTTTTGCCTTTTATTTTCTGATTAATAAGTGAACCAGATAGATATGGTTGTGTTTTAATTGGGTAAATTGGTCTGATCTGATCAGGTTGATGGGGAAGGTAGCTTCTGATAAGTGTCATAAATGGGTCTTCAAAGAACCAACTGAATGTGAACCAAATGTCTCCAACTACTGGCAGAGCTCTTTTGATGCTGTAAGTACTAAAAAAAAGAAAAGAAAAAACGCACTCACATCACACCTCTCCTTATCTTTCCTTTTCTTTTTTCTTTTTGATCATTCATTTTCCAATCATAAAACATAGTATGAGGTGTTATGATATTATTGGAAAATGAACTTTCATAAATTAAACTCAAGTCTCAATCAATCATTGTGAAATTATTGGCATAAATAATGAATCATATGTACCTTTTTTTCATTTTATTAATTGCAGCTTCCCTCTGAATGGACTGATCAGTTTGAGTCAGGCATTCAGGTCAGTATCAATAGTTGAAAACAATGTTGTGGTCTAAGTTTTTTGTGTTGTCAACAACTTTCTTCTATTTTCTTGCTGTTTTGCTTAGTATGTGTTTATTTATTTATTTATTTATTTTTTGTTTGTCTTGTTCAGACCATAGCTGTAATTCAAGCTGGCCATGGCCTTCTTCAATTGGGTTCTTGCAAGATTGTGAGTTTCATTTTTTTCTCCCTTTTTAATCTATTGTGAGTTTTTGCATTGTGATCCATGATCAATTAATAAAAATATCACGAATGTACATGTCAGCAACATAATGTACCTACACTAAACTTTATGCTCTATTTCTTTCAGTAGGAAACATTTGTACGGAGGACCTTTTTTCAAAAAATATTTTTCAAAGAATCGTATGTTTGGTTATTTCCTTAAAACTAATATACTAATGATTATATTAGTGGTGGTGGCAATGGCGGCGGTAGTGATAGTGGGGTGGAGGTGGTGGTGGTTGGGCGGTGATGGTGGGGGTGGTAGCATGGGTAGCATCGGTAAGACTTTAATCCAGAAAATGTTTTTAACTTTCTAAAAATAAAAGTTATTTTCTATACAAATAAGTTTATTTTTCATTGATTATGAAAAATATTTTTCATTGTGCATGACGCCACAAAATAGAAAAAAATAATATTTTCTAACCAAATAAATGGAGCGTTAATGAAAATAATGATGATATGAACAAATGAGAATATCTCTGGAGCCTTGTTGCGCGGACATATACATTCTTTCTATGCAGTAGTACTCGCGGTTGTTTTTTTAGTATTTATTGTTCATTTGACACACATACACACTAAATTTTGAATTAGTAGAACTTTGATCTCATTGAGTGAAAATATATTAATCATTCTCAGATACCAGAAGACCTCCATTTTGTGCTGAGAATGAGGCATGCTTTTGAATCGCTTGGCTACCAATCGGGCTTCTACTTATCCCAACTATTCTCTTCCACCAGAAACACAAACTCTTCTTCTCCCTCACTTCCTTCAAAACAACCCCCCATTCTCACCCGCCCTCCACTGCCCCTCTTTAACTGGGGCCAAAGGCCTCTTCCCTCCACCACTTCACTCCTCGTGTCTCCCAATTTCCCAAACCCCACCGCAAGGCTTGGATTTCCAAACTCCAAAGACGAAACCCATATGTTTCTCCATCCTCATACATCTGAAACACGAATGGAGGACATGATGGGTGATCATGAAAACGACATCAAGTGGCCCAACGGGTTGAGCTTCTTTAATGCCCTCACGGGGCGAGCAGATGATGCCAAGTTTCTGTTTGCCCCAGAGGGGATGGAAAACAAGCCCAACCAGATGGCAAATTCTAACTCAGATGCTGTGACGAATCCTAATGAGTTATTGAGTTTGGATAGCCATTCAGAGAGCGTGAGGAAGATGGAGAACAAGTTCAAGAGAAGCTTTACATTGCCTGCAAGAATGGCCTCATCGTCTTCATCGACTTCGCTTGATCACCATTCACACAATCCTATGGAGTATAAGAACTCTGAAGGGGGGATGTACTCTGATGTGATGGACACCTTCTTAGGGTGATTTTTCACCAGGTCTATTATATATTTTAGAGGATCAAAGGGTGAGAAGTTGTATCTAGGTTTTGCTAGCTAGCTCTCTTTTGCTGCTTTGTGTTTGTGTTTTTGTGATGGTATTTCATATCTTGTGTTTCTTTGTTCAATTTACTGACATTTTCCTTCAGTTGTAGACTTGCAGTTTATGCAATCAAGAAAATTTTCCTCAAATATATGTTCTTTGCATACAGCTGAAATTTAAGAGGATAATAATGACTCGCCATGGTAGTTGAGTGAATGCCAAATCTAGACAGTAATGTTAGGGACGAAGAACTCAAATATAGAAAAAATGTTAAGAAAAAATGTGTGGATCAAATTTAACACTCGAATATGAATATGAGTACATTCTTCTTCTTAATTATTTTTTTTTTGTCTACATTATTGATCCCTATCATTACTGCAAACCTAAATAATTGAATTAGCAACTTATCTAATAAAATAATTAAGTTATTTTATTTTATTTTGGCAAAAAAATAAATAAATATTAGACGCACACAAATGTGGATTAGTTTAAGATCTTTCAGGAGTCATATATATATATATATATATTTATAAAAAAAATTAATGAAACATTTCTCTCCAATTTTGTGTAGTAGGAGAGATGCAATATGTTTTTTTTTTTGGTTAGCTAAGGTTTCTCAATATTTTCACAGAGAAAATTTGACTTAGAGAAATTTTGCTAGACTCAGAGAAATTTCATCTGACTCAGAGAAATTTTGGTCCCAATTAAGAGAAATTTCAATTTTACAGAGAAATTTTGATATTTCTTTGAGTTGGGCCAAATTTTTCTAAGTTGAATTTTCTCTATGAAAATTAGGGCTGCAAACGAACCGAGCCGAGCCGAGCTTTGCTGAGCTCGAGCTCGGCTCAGCTCGTTAATTTTAATGAAGCTTGAGCTCGGCTCGGCTCGGCTCGATAATTTTTTTTTAATATTATTTATATTATTTAATATATAAAAAATTTATTTATTATATAATTTAAATAAAGATAAACGAGCCAAGCTTAACGAGCCGAGCTCATGCGAGCTCGAGCTCGGCTCGTTTAGTAAATGAGCCGATTACTAAACGAGCCTAATATTCGAGCCGATTACTAAACGAGCCTAATATTCGAGCTCAAGCTCGGCTCGTTTACTAAACGAGCCAAGCCGAGCTTGTTCATGAATAGCTCGGTTCGTTTGCAGCCCTAATGAAAATGTAGAGGGACCTTAATTACAATGAAAATATTGTATGTTTTTTATCTTATAAAATTTTAATATCAGAGACTAAAAAAAATTCCTCCCAAAAAAAGGCGACAACAACGGAGAAAACATTTTCTTCCCTTACTTGGAGAGGTGAATTTCTTGTTGAGCATCTATATTCCTTGATGCATGTTCATTAAACCAAATTACTACATGTTCATATTTGATGTTTATAAGCAAGAAGTTAGGTGTCACAAAAATTATTTCAAAAAATTAGTTGCAAAGTTGTACCGGTTGATTGATTAATGGGAAAATTGCAAATAAGTGGTAATTTCATAAAATTTTTACAAATTTATGAAAAAAATTATAATTTTAATTATTAAAATTGATAAACTTTTTCACTGATTTATAATTATTTTTGAAAACTTGCACTGAAGTACAATTTCCCATTGATTAATCCTAAACTGTGCCGATCATTTAAACAACATCTACCTGATAGATTTCAGGAAATGTTTTATCATGGTAGCATTGCTGGTTTGTAAAACATAAACATACTATACTGTCAAAAGTATAATTCACACAAAACAAAATAATCATAATGCTTTCATGTCTAAAAATTACATACACAGTTGTAAACAATAATAAAATTTAAAATTTAATTTGGAAAATAAGTTGCTATATTTATTGTTATTTTAGGTATTAAATTAAAGATCGAGAAAATTTTTAATATTCTAATGAGCGACTCAAATTCAAAAAATTTAAATTTTACATTAAAATTATTACAAGCCAAACAAGTCCACAAACAGCTTGATTCATTTGCAGTTTTAACTTGGCCAACCGCTTCCTATATTCTAAAGATCGAGATCAAAAGCAAAGACAAAAACATATGTTGTGCTTTAAAAACATCCAAAAACAATTTTAAAAAAGAAAAGAAAAGAAAAAAAAACTTCAAAAACAACCGAAAAAAAAACACTTCCACTGATCAATCACTGCACCTCCAAATCTCTCGATGATGGTTTGATAGCGTGACATTCCTTACACGCCGACACCACTGACCTGAAAAACCTCCGGCCACACCCCACCACCTTCTCGCCGCCTTCTTTCTTCTCTCTCAACCCTTCTTCCACCGCAACCTCCGCCTTTCTCCGCCGCGAAACCTGGTGGCTCAATTCCGGCGCCGCCGCAATAAACTGCCACCGTTTCGCAGACCCATATTGTCTAACCATCTCTCTCGCCACCACAGGCATTTTGACCGCAACAACTTTGGAAGCTCTGTTCAATGGCTTCCTCTGATCGGAAGAAGAAGAAGAGGGTTCGCTTGTGCTCGTTCTGGCGCTGCTGCTAGAGCTGTTGCTCCGAGACGACGACATTGAGGATCGGCTAGTCGAGCTCGAGCGAGAATAAGGAGTGTTTGTGGGTTGGGTTGGATTTGGGATTGGGAAAGAGTGAGGTAAGAGGCGGCCATTGAAGAAGAGATGATCGGCTGATGAAGAAGGTGTTGTTGTTGTGACTGTGAGAGACCCAAATTCGAATTCTGATTCTTCTTCGATTCTTGTGCTTGGGAAGGAGAACTTGTCGCTGGAGATGGTTTTGCGCCGGCGAGGTTCCATGGAAATTGTGTTGTTCACATTGCGAGTTGAGTAAGCTGGGATGTTATATATATATATATATATCTATATGTATTTGTGGTGAAAGACTATGGTGCAACCGCATGTACATTAGAAGTCGGATAGAAATGTAATGACATATTTTTATATTTTTGCAAGTCATAATTAAAATAAATAATAATTAAATAACATATGTGGCATAAGTAAAGATTTTATAAAATAACTAAAGAAGAAAATTAATTATGGTTAAAAAGAAAAATGACATAACTTAAAAGGCATAGGGCAGGGTTGTGTATATTAGAATTGGGTAGGTCTGTCTCTAATTTGATCTCATACTAGATTGTATTGTTAAGCCTTCATGGGCTCACCACAGAATCCATATTGATGATCTGAATTGTACAATATGTAGGGATTGTCAAGCATTTTATTCTTACAAAAAATTACGTTGATCGGATATTAATTGTTACTTGATCAGAACACATTTTTATTAACATTTTAAAAAAAAAATCATATTGAACGTTAACAAAAAGGTGATCTGATCAAGTGGCTATCGATATTCGATCAAAATGATTTTTACAGAGATGAAAAACTCAATAAACTCTACATATTAAATAATTCGGATCATAAATACATATTCCATAATGAACCCACGAGACCCAACAATAACATCCAATCCAATTATGGACTGGCCACAAGCACCCCATTAGAATTTCTCCCTATGTATAAACATGTAAAGCCAAAAAAAACATATAACATATAAACATATAAACAAGGTGTGGAATGGTCGGCTGCGACAATGCTGCTTTCCTAGAAACTGTTCTCCAGAAATTTATATAAAAAAAAATTATGTGTAATCTCATATATTAGTGGTTTGGATGAATTATATCAATTCTTTCTAATTTGTATGTTTCGTCATTTTAGTTTTCAATCATTAATAAATTTAGGGATTGTTTGGGGTGTCCTAAATAAGTGTACTTTTTGTCTTTTTGGACTAAAAAATTGAGGTTGAAAATATGGATATTTGGGTTAACTTTTTGACTTTTTATGGAAAAATGTGTAATAAAAAATTGTAAAAATTGATTTGTAGGGAAAAATTCGAATTGGGAGTTGTGCAGCTGTAATTGTTGACTTTTGGTAAATAGTGTTAACTTTTTAACTTTTTGAGTAACTTTTTGACTTTTTAACTTTTTTACAAGTTCCCAAACTTGGCCTTAATAGAAGGTCAATCTAGATTTTAATCTTTCAACACTTTGAAGAGAGTAAATAAAATATTTTGTCGCTTTATTTCAATCTATTTTTTTTTAAAAAATTATCGATTAGATTAAATTAAAATTTAAAGATAAAATTAAAATAATTAAAATTATGGAAATCGAATTGACACGTATTATAAATTATAAAGACTACAAATATAATTTAATGAACAAACTCACATTCAGAATATGAACCTTTGATAGAACAGTAATGATCATGTGCAGAGAAATCATACACATGAAAACAATATGTGGTTCGAATTTAATTGACAGACTTGCATTCAAAATAAATTTGGATTGCCCGTTGATTTTTTATTTTTTTATTTCTTGTGCATGAATTTTTTGAGTAGGATTGCAGTGATTGGAGCATCCGATAAACATGGTGGTCTAAATTATGTGTTGCTTAAGTTGCCAACTCAACCTTAATTTATATAATTACATGGTGTTGTAATAATCTTCAGAGCATGGGTGGTCTTCTGTCTACTTGCTTTTGTTTTTTTGAAGGACTCGGCCTCCAAAAAAATAAAATAAAAAAACACTTTCATAAAGCAAAAGAGAATCATAATCCAGAGAGAGAGAGTAGTCAAGCGACTCAAGTGATAGAAAATTGGGCAATTTGGGCTCTCACAAGACCATGCAATGATGGGTTCAACATTGTGGCTTGGAAGCAAAGGCAAGAGGAAGCATACGGCTTCATACCTATTCTTAATTAAATAAATTTAAAAATACATAAATCAAATATAGGAAATAAATAAATGAATAAATTTTTTTAAACAGCAAAATTTACAAACAAAATTTATTAAATCTTATCACATCAACCCTCAAGGGTTGGTGTAGGCTTGGAACTTAGGAGTTTGCTCTTCTTTAGGTTTCAAGTTCAAAACCTTAGGAGTTTGCTCTTCTCTAGGTCTCAAGTTCAAAACCTCTTAGGTGCTATCAATTCTTATTTTTTCTTATTTTGGGTCAGTCCATACAGAGTTTTGCTTTTTTTTCTTATTTTGGGTCAGTCCATAAAGAGTTTTGCTCTGGGATTAGTCGATGTGCGCACAAGCTGGCTCGGACATCCTGAGTTATCAAAAAACAAAAAAAAATCTTATCACATCATATATTTTTTGCGTCAAACTCCGTGTTTGATTTTTATATTTAATGACATTGTTGTTTTTAATTTGATCAAACACTTGGTGGTCACTCCCAAACATGGCGACAAAGCAATTGCAAGGGAAATTCCATGTCTCCCATTTGGGTTTATGTAGAGGACCCATGAGCCAAATTCCATCTCATCATGCCCTTAGGACCACTGGTCAGCCAGTTTTTGGGCTTCACTTTCTGACCATCCAAACAATTCATTACTTAGTGGTGTTTTGGGAAAATAGTAAAAAGTTAGTTTTTAATTATTTTTTTTTATAGCTTTTTGGTTTTTTTTATGTAAAAAAGTAGAGAGGTGATATGATTCAAAAAAATTAAAAATCAAAAAATTAATTTTTTACCAACTTGCCAAAACTGCCCCTTAATCTTCCTCGTCTGGGACTTTAATCACCCTTTATTACAGGACCCAAGCCATAATTGGACAAACCTTTTTTCTTTTTTCTAAGGGAAGAAAAGGAAATATGAAAAGAAAATTTTATTCACAACAATGAGTTTCGAATTCAGACACTATGTTTGAGAGAGTGTCTCAGCCACTCGGCCAACTTCTTAATTTTAGAAATCTATTATTTCAATGAGTAATGTTAGGGATCATAAAAAAAATTTCATGAAGATGATCATGAAATATTCTACATCTTTAGATTACACATACAATAAAACACTACACTCTGATTAAAGGATGAGAAATTTTCATGATATTTTTTTCATGATCCTTAATATTATTCTATTTCAATAGTAAGTTACGATGATTAAAATTTGAACACTTCTTTTAGATTTGAGACCTTTTTTAAAATATATATATATATATATATGATAGCTGAAAAAATATTACTAATAGAAAAAAAAAATATTATAGTATTTGGAAATAAAAAAAAGGAAATCAAAATGAAGAAATTTATAATGTGTATTCCTAAAAGGTGCATGTCATACAAAAGTTTTTGTTTTTGTTTTGTTTAATTTTTCGAAAACTGTTTTAAAATAAATTTTACTTTATTTTTAGTAATTTTTAAAAATATTTTAATCATTTTTTTTATACTTTTTAAATGCACCTATTTAAGACCCATCTAAAAAGTAAAATAAATTGGCAAAAATATAAAAAAAAAAAAAATGCTAAAAATAAACAAAAATTTGAACAAAAATCTATATGCATTTTTGTTCGGATTTTCGTTTATTTTTAGCATTTTTTTTATTTTTTATTTTAGTTAATTTTTTTTTTACTCTTTTAATATATCTAATCTTAATGTGTCTACAACGTTTTTAAAAAAAAAAAAAATGAAAGAGTAAAAGTTCAGTTAGGACAGACGAAAATCTGTTTCAAAGTAGTTTCTAAAAAATGTAAACTAGCCTTATTTTTTGGGGAATTGACTGGGAAATCCCATTTGGTAGACTTATGCTCCAGATGGCCCCAAATTTATTTTTATGTACCACGTAGCCCTCATGTACATAGATTACCTAAAATGCCATTAAGTGTAATGTGTGATTTTGGGTGTCACGTTGACTAAAATCAACACCAACGAGACCCGTGGTGCCCGACCCATTAACGGTTTGAAATCTCCAATTTGGAAACACCACCGTATTGGTAACGACTGTTACCCTAAAATCAAGCGATGAGATTTCGGTGGTTCAAATTTCAAATTCCGTCAATCCAATGCCACGTTGGATATTTGGGTGTGGGATTTCAAAGATCTGGTGATTCAAACGTCCCACCTGCATTTCCTAGATTGTTTCTGTGGTGTTGTTTGGGTTGAACCCTAGAAAAGTGTTCATCGTCACATCTCACTCTTACCCCGCAGAGGGACTATTCACGTCGCAAGAATACCCTATTCTCGCTCGGCGACGATGTCTGGTAAATGTAACTACCTTGATTTTATGAAATGAAGTTTTATTTGGTGTCATGTTTGGTTGTCACGTTTTAGAAGTCTAGTTTAGGTTTTTGTTGTTAGTTGCATTTGACGTTTGTTAGTTCTTAATTTGTTGATTGATTAAGTATAATGTAGTACGTGTTGGTGGTAATGGGTTGGGAGGTGTGACGTTTACATAGAGGACACTTACATTTGACCAGTAAAAAGGTACAAAGTGGGTGTGTTACTAATATGGTGTGTGTAGTTGTGGGGCTCCAATGTAGTCTGCTGCGTGTGTGTGTAACATACCAAAATGTGTACTTCTATGTTGTGGGCCTGGGGGAATTATGGGGGTCTTGTTTGTTTCGCATGTATGTATGTGTGTGGGTGATGGGGTTACGTTGATTGTCACGGTATGCGCGTGTTGGCACGCAACTAACTGCACAGTGATGTGAAAGCCATTGTCTTGTGGGGTTTGTCCATGATGTGTGTGTGGTCATTTTTTAATTACGACATGTTATGTGGTTTGAGAGGTAGTATGTTTGTCATCTTTTGTAATTACGCTGTGTAATGTGGGGCGGATGTTTGTATGTCCGTCATAGTTTTACATTACGCCATGTTATGTGGGGTCGATGTTGATATGCCCGTTACATTATTACTTTTTGGTATGTACTATGCAGACATAAACCAGCCAAAGTTTAATATAAAATGTTATGTGAGAGCTTCTTATTTCGTTTTTTTTTTTCATTGTTGTATCCAGTAAGTTCAATTACTGTACCACATCGTTGTGTTGTTGATTGGAGGGATTTGATTTAAATCACATCCCCTACCTTGTTTTGTTATGGGCCGTATGTGTATTGTACAAACATTTACTTATAACATATGTTGTAGACATGTTGTAGTGTTTTTATTGGGTTTATAAAGATTGTTGTTGGAATGTTTGAATTATTAAACTGAAAATTGATTTGATGATTGAAATGCAGTGGTGCGTATTACAAACAGTCCATGGACGCGTTCTTGTGAGTGTAAACGTGAAGAAGTGGCCAGCGGGGCGACGCCATAAAAGTTTGGGGTACATCGGCAAGGACGTATTCTGTTCAAACAGACTAAAATTGTGAACCGTTTAAGTGTCACATCGAAGCGTCCCCGTACGAGGCTCAACTTTTGATCAAACATTGCCGGCATTGTCAAGTTGATGTACACGCTGAATTTGCAGGACGAACACCTTGTTTATTTAAAAAAAACACCATTCTGGCTGATATTTGAAGCAATTTTAATAAATCAACTTGATCACACGGAGTTCCGCAAGGGGGATGACCTGATTATAAATATTATCCGGGCTTACAATTCACGAGAAGGGGCGTTCCGCTTAGGTGAACAAAGCGTGGGTGTATGCGATGATGACATCAAGTTAATATTTGGTATCCAATGTAGGCATGGTTTCCTCGATTTGGCACCCCGCCCTAAGCCACTGTCCGACTTCGTTCAGCGTAGGTGTTGTAACACTAGTCGCATAACATCAAAACTAATACGGACTCTACTAGTCGAAGCTACAAATGGCGGTACAACCCTTGATGTGGAAGACGCGGTGAAGCTGCTATGCTTATATGCTTGTGGGAAATTGTTTTTCTCAAATTCCGAGGAAATAATCAACTGGGCGCTCATCCGATATGTAGATAATTTGGATGCAATGAAAACATATGATTGGACGGGTGCGATTCATAACTCATTGATGTGTTCGGTCAGGGATTTCAATCGAACACCTGAGAAAGTAACCGGATGTGTCATCGCGTTAATGGTACATTTCTATTTTGTTTACTTGGTTGTGTAATTTGATGCGAGCGATATCGTTTATGTTACTTGTAGTGTATCCTTATAGTTAATTCGTTCGTTATTGTTGGTTGTGTATGGTGTGTATAACAGTATTGGTTGTGTGAACGTACGACGATAATAGCGCCCGCATCCGCAGTCGTGTTCCCCAGGTTTCTGAAGTGGGATGTTACTATGCTTGTAAATGCTGCACGGGGATTGAAGCTATTAGGGCCTGTGAATTTTGAGGTAATTGTCTATTGTAGTTTTGATTTTATGATAAATACCGTATGTATTTTGTGTATAAGTATACTTTGATACGGTTTAAAAAATGTTCCTGTATTTTGTATGTGGTGTTTGCAAGTGACTACTGGACGGTTGGTTGCTGAAGAACATAAGGTTAAGATCTTGGAGGTATGTGGGGTAGGTGGAGTTGGAAATGCGGGAAATGTAGTGGAGAAAGGCAATGGTATTGCACATGATGATGATTTTGTTGATGTGGGTATGGAAGGTGACGTGGTGGGTGGTGGCGATGGTAGTCGAATGGTTGAACGTGGTTCATCATTGGTGGATATTCAGACACCAACCAGACGTAGTACACGGAAGACTGAAACACAAACAGTGGACATTGGGCTGCACGTATGCCACACTACGAAGAAGATTGCGGATTTTGAACTGGAAATCAATGCGAAGGATGGTTTGATTTCAGAATTGCGTGCAGAAGTGGACAGATTGAGGCGTTCGAATGATATGCAAACGGTGCACCTTGTTGGAGGTTTTGGTAGTTTGATGCAGGCCAAGGACAACGAGTTAAATAAACTGGCCGCAGAAAATGCTGAATTGAAGAGGGCTCTACATGTTTTGAATGAGCAATTTGATGAGCATGAGGTGCACAATGTCACGCAAGCATTCCATGCTGTAGCTGTAAATTCAGAAGGTGTGAATTGCAGGTTGGGTGAGAACGTAAATGTTACAGACCTAACAGAAAATACCACCCCAAGCAGAGTCTTTGCCATTGCTGGTGCTCCAATTTCGATTTGAGATGTTACGTCAAAGAGGGATCGATCAATCAGGAGCGCTGAAATGTAACACGCTGAACTGCCCGGGACGGAGGTGGTAGTTGTCAGTCCGAATATGGAAGAAGGTGGTCGGTCTGATGTTACGAACAATTCGTTTGTGCGGAACAAGTGTAAAGGGAGAAAGGGGTTAAAACTGTCTAGGTTTGAGTATATGAATTTACGTGGGCAGCCGAGTACTTCGAACGCAGTGGCTGTTAGCTCGATACCGAGGAACGTAGGGTGTGGTATTAAAAATGTTGTGTGCAATGAGGTCATCGATGTGGACGAAGTCAACGTATGCGCGAAGAAGAAGTCAGGTTTTGAAATTAACAACAGAAACGGTGTGTGGAAAATGATGACAGCTGCGGAGAATAAGAAGATCACCGATGCATACGAGAGAGACGGTGACAGATACGTGCAAACAATTTGAGTATGTTTGTTATTCCAATTGCCATATGTTAATTGTTCGCTGGGTGATGTGCATGGTTTGTAGGGTTGTGATGTGGGATGGCCATGATCATGGAGTTGATGTGTATTTTACCGATGTGAAATCACTTGTGCGACAGAGATATGGGGGAATGTAAGTCGTGAAGTTGGGTGTTTCTAATTTTATTTTATTTTTTCATTACGTACAATGATGTTCTGAATATAATCCCTTGTCCAATACGTAATATTCGATACATGTGCAAATGTCATAGGTGATCGATGCATATGCTGTGTTATTGAGTGCTGAGCAGGATAGGATAAATGAGGGTGTTGATGCTCCGGACAAATCTTATTTCTTTAGTAGTGTATGCCTGGTAAGTTGACGGTTGTAAATGTTGTGTTTGGTTGTGGACTGCCATTGTGTGTAACTTGTTTAACCTTAATGCAGCAAAGCTGTTCCGTTATGTACATTTCCTAATTTGCAATGATTCGCACTGGATGTTGGTCGTATACGACACTGAGAATGGAAGTTGGAAGCATTTTAACTCAATGAGGGCAAAGGGGGCATTATGGACATACACTACACCGAGGCGCTTTATCTGGTAAGATTTATACATGATCAATTATATGTTGGTTTGTGTACGTACAAACACTGTGTTTGCCGACGTGTGTGTGCATTGATGCAGAAAAACATTGTGTCAGAGGTCCAGAGGCAGTACATGGGGAATGACTCGGTAGATTCACAAGAGTACGACCAGCCATTAGAATCAGTGGTGGACTACCCCCAACAACGTCCTGAATCATAAGTGTGTTTTTTTCCCTCACTTACGACCTATCCTTATCTAGAGACTAAAGTGTCTTAATTTTAGTGTTGCGGCGTTAATGGCATGCGATGTGATATTGGACAGGCTTGATTGTGCTATCATTGTGTGCCGTGATGCGCTAGTATATGCACCATGTGGAGGTGAGGAGGTCACTGCACGGAGGCAATTGCAGTGTGCTACGGGCGATCATGTTGAAGGATTTTGTGAATGACCCGATACGTGGATTGAAGGACGTGGTGTAGTGACTGGGGGTACGATTGCATGGTACGTTGTGGGTTAAAGATTCGGATATGAAAGGGTATACACATAAATAGATGAATATTTGTAGTTTTGGTTAATGACATTATCTTATCAACACCGATTATATTTTGTTCATATGTTTAGATTACTGGTTTGAATGTTATGTTTTGAAAGTTACGAGCCACGTGAATCAATGACATTTTGACTTCCATAATCCATAATATTTTATAAAATATTATGATTTTTTTTTTGTTGCGCTCCTGATTGTGATGCTTAAAAATATATGTGTATCTGATTACCCGGTGCTTCTTTGAACGTATGTTGTTTATTGTCTGTGGATTATGCATTAAGACATATGTTCTATGTCCAATGTTCTAGTAGTTGTGTAAACGAACCACAGGCCGTTTTGTATGTGTCACAGGTGTATATAGTGTTTTCATGTAACGTGACAGTTTGTTGAA
Organism: Camellia japonica; assembly: GCA_030407325.1. Classification (NCBI taxonomy): domain Eukaryota; kingdom Viridiplantae; phylum Streptophyta; class Magnoliopsida; order Ericales; family Theaceae; genus Camellia; species Camellia japonica. Next base: position 27,981,021 of record JAPPVO010000031.1, on the reverse strand, counting down.
TGAGGTAATGTACATATATTACACTCTGCAACCTGGCATTGTGAGCTGGTACGAATGGTTTTCGGGGTTGTGTATGTGGTAACTGATATAACATAACAAAATTTGTAAGTCAATAATCCAATAATTGTCGTAGCAATTGTACTTGTGGCCGATCAAACTAGTGAAAGGTAACTTATTTAAATACTAAAATATATGTGACTAACACATTCTTATAAAATGATATGCACGAAGTACATATCCACTTAGAACATAATAATATAAATCGGCTATGAACTTGTTAGTTCTTAATGTATTGGGACATTGATGACGTTGTGAGTTGTGTTATGTGTTTTGCAGTGTGGATTAACATCATCAACTGTAAATGAAGGCGGTTGTCCATGTGGTTCCTTAAGTTCTATCTGTGTGCACAATTATTCGTAAGTAAATCAACGTACTGTAAGAACAGCTGTGTTGAATATACACGCAATGTGATAATTATGTGGTACATAAAACACTGGTAAAGTTGAAACATGATTTCATAAATTCAGGGTACGAAATTATTTTTGGACAATGGATATAACATAACAAAATTTGTAAGCCAATAATCTAGTAATTGTTGTAGCAATTGTACTTATGGCCAATCAAACCAATGAACGGTAACTTATTTAAATACTAAAATGTATGTGACTGACACATTCTTATTAAATGATATGCACGAAGTACATATTTACTTAAAACGTAATAATATAAATCAGCTATGAACTTGTTGAGAATATGACACATTCTTATTAAATGATATGACTAAATGGTATTCTCTTCTTCTTTGGCCTCTTGGGTGGACGTTTCACGTTTAGTGGGTGAATGACGTAGTCGGCGAAGTCGAATGGTGGTTTCTCCACTATTGGTATTGGGTAAATGGTTGGCGCATATGCCAATCGGTATTCTGACACATGGTACCAAGGTACGACTATGTCATCAAGGTTCTTCCTGCTTTTTCGCACTGCAACAATAGCATGCGCACATGGAAACTCGTTTATTTGTCCACCATAACAGATGGATGTGAATGGACCTCGTACATGTCGTTATTTACCTAGCTGACCTTCCATGATCAGCTTTTGATATACACCTCTTCTAATCGGGATTCCATTTTGGGGCAAATTGCATCAGTCCATATATGGGCCGACAGTCTCCGCTTTGCCATTTGGTGCATAATCTAACCTCTGATACTGTAAACCATTCTGGTGATTGGCAGATTATGTGCGTCGCGTATCCAAGAGTTGAATGACTCGGCGGCATTGGAACTCATTTCACCATAACATCTCCCTCTGCAAAACCCAAATTAAAAAAAAAAAAATCAATTGTACAGCATGGTTATTTGTTGGTGGGTATGTCTAAATGTATGGTGTGTAACGAGTATGTCCATACCTGAAAAATGCATTGACCCAATGTTGTGGATGTGCATCCTCAAGGAATTTCATAGCAACGACTTTTCCAGATTTTTGAAATTCGTCAACCTTCTGGTTAAATGTTGTTACGGTGGGTACGTATGCACACTTACATAATTTGCTAACCATGCCAAGTCGATGCATGCTGTGTACATACCGTAGTCTATCCCGCAAATTTCTTTGCAAGTGTTGGAGACAAAATGCATGGTGAACTGTCGAGAAAAATATAGGCATAGTTTCCATCAAACCCACGTTCCGATCAGACACAAATGTGAGCGTAGTGTCATCGGGTACCACGTTTACTAGATGTTGCAAGAACCATCCCCAGTTCGTGGTATTTCAGAGTCGACAATGGCATAAGCAAGCGGGAACAACCTTATTGTAATGATGACAAGAGCATAAGATTGTATAATATGACAACCACAACACAATGTTTTGATTTCAGCGGATCGGTGAAAAAAATGGTGTGTAACAACCACAACTTGTTCGGGTTTTCAAATGAAATGAGACTACTAAAATAAGTGGCTGTAATGTTTGTAAATAAAATAGGACATACCTTGATTGTCGTCCATTGCAGTGGCATCGAGCAAAAACCCTTTGAACCTACCTTTCAAGAAGGTCCCGTCCAAAAAAAGTAATGGTCGACAATAATAAAACCCATCAATGCATACTTTGAATCATATGAAAAAACAACGAAACCGCTAGTTGTTTCATTGTAATCGATGTCAACATAACTCCTCGGATTATATTGCATGACAGCTTCGCGATACCATCGTAACTGGTCAAACAATACAGAATGGGCGCCAAACAATTCCCCCCTGGCCTTCTCTACACCTAACCATGCAACACGGTAGTTGACATCCAACCCATAGTCATCTTTCAAATCCAAAACGACATCAGTTGTACGTGTGAGTGGTCTGTCTTGAACACGAAATGCCACAATATCAGCAACCATATCAGATCCAACCCTTGGATGGTTTGATGTCTGGACGGATACACCGCAACTGTGCACACTGTTCCATTTGCGAAGGTAGAAAAACTGATTAGCTTTCAACATCCGAGCATGTACAGACCATGTGCATCCCTTACCCTCCAACATGGAGCACACCATTGTTACCCTCATTGAATCGTTCTTCACATACCTGAAATTAAACCCACACTCCACAACATACTTGCACAAGACTGTTCGGAATCCGTGCGCACTCCCCTCCAAACATTGTCCTACATGGGTTAACCTTCTAGCCCATGATTCAGTGAGTAAGACTTTATTATTGTGTGGGCAAAAATCAGGAAACAAATCAACCTCGTCATCAGTTTCTCTTTCATCGTTCACAACTAATTCAGAAACCGATTTGGGTTGCATATTATGTTGTTCGCCATCCACACACATGCTGTCAGACCTTCTACGCTGATCAATCATTACAAAAACGTGTTCCAACCCGAACGACCGGGCGAGACTAACAAGATTTTGCAAATCCATATCGTCCTGTAAGGTAAAACTATTCAACCCTAGAATATGGTGAGACAATCCCACATTAAGGGGACCTACCCCGCTGAACTTGGAATACACAAAAGCGACTAATTCTTCAAATGTGCAATGAGGCTGCAGATTGTATGCTGCGTTCATTTTCTGATAAGCACACAGTAACATCAGCTCCCTTCTATACCTATGACCACAGATCACGAAATAGTAAAACACACGTTACACATTTTGAAAAAAAAATTGTAACAAACAAAATTACTATGATAATGAAATGAATGAAATTTAATCCCCCTCCCCTCCCCCCTACCCACACATACAATGCAAATTCCCAAAACCACGTGTAGATACATCACCGGTACATAACACATGGTTCCATGGTCACGTTACAACAATCTCACACACACATACCGAACCCATAAACCCAATTAAAAATGTGCTGTGATTATCAGTTTCCCAACAAACCCACATCCACATCAACCAAATCGGAAGCCCACCTAGCCTGCGCATATCAAACCACCGTGACAATTTAGATGATATACAAACGTGACAATAGACACACGTTCCATAAAGAAAATGACATTTTAACTATTAGATACATATGAACGTATGATGTACCTGCAAAACAATGTCGATGTCTACAACAACTCTCAATGTCGACGTCTGCAGTGACTCTTAACAACACTAATAGAACAACAAAACCCTAGTTTCCTTTACCCCGCCAAACCTATTTTCTGACACCCCAAAAAATGGTGGGATCCGAATTACCAAACGTGGAGCACCAATGTAGCAGTGTATCCCATAAAATCCTTATTCAATCCCAATATACATGTCCATGACAACTATATGAAAGGGCAATTCCGTCAAGCCATACATGACGTAAGTTCAAAACGGGACCTATCTGGCTATAAAATGTGACAAACAGGACTTATCAATCCATAAGAATCAATGTGGGGTCATATGAATTAACGGTTTGGTAAATAGGACTTTCTGATAATTTTCTCTTTTTTTTTGTAGTGAAAATTATGAGGATATAGGAGGGTGCTGTCACAGCACCTCATTGTGACGTCTCAATTGAGGTTTGTTTTGATTTTATTTTAATAATCTGAACTGTTCATATTTTTGGATTTGTTAAGTATATTACTAATATAAAAAAATGAGATTAATCAAACATACATAGGCCCATGATTAGGCCATAATTGTTTTTTTAAAAAGTATTAAAATTATGTTAACTGTTTGTTTTTGTTAAACATAAATGTAGTCTTGTTATGAGTTATAGATGTCTAATTGATTTGATTTTTTTCATGAATGATCTACTCGACAAACCTTATAATATGAACATTTTGGATTATTGAAAAAAAAATTCAAAAATACCTCGATGAATTCACAAGTAGTGCTTGTGCCTATCCCAGTTTGAAATTATGAATGTTTGTAATATGTATGTTATGCCACCTTAAAATAAAATTATTAGTAGTGAATTTATGGTGTCCATTTTACTATGTGCATTATTTTGCCGTGTACGTTGTAGCCTTTCTTAATAAAAACATTTTAAAGAAAAATAACTAAAATGTATAATTTTGTTTGAGTGTATATTGGGGTGTTTTGAGAACTTGCTAAAAGAGTAAATTTTTTGATTTTTTAGCTTTTTTACACAAAAAGTTGGTTTTTTTTAGTCAAAAAAAGTCACTAAAAAGCCAAAAAAATTAACTTTTTACCAACTTTTTAAAACACCACAGTGAAAACATGAATAGGTAAAATAATAATATAATAAAATTTTGAATAATTTTTTTAGACCTATTTTGGAAAGTAGGGAAAAAGTCAACTTTTTGTTTTTTTTTTTAATTTTTTTAAAAAAATGTGTACAAAAAAAAATGATGTAATCTAAATAAACCAATAAATCAATATGTTGGTTTTTTTTTTTAATTGTCAAAATAGGTCTTAGGCCTTATTTGGGAACAAGTTATTTTAATAATTTTTTAACTTTTTACAAAAGTATATATAGAAAAATAAAGAGAGTGATATGATAATTTATAGTTACTTTTTGACTTTTTAATTAAAATAATTACTCCACCAAACGAGGCCTTAATTAGTTTGTTGGAGATGCTCCTCCCCTAAGGGTTGAAAAAGTTGAAGGAAGTTTTGTACATGGGTTGAAAAGGTAAATATCATAATTTTAAAGGTGAAATTATGCAATTTCAAGAGAATAGTGAATAAAAGCATAGAACGTGGACAGTCTAGTGAAAGAGAACGGTACGTGTCAACTCCAGAAGCAGACACGTCATCCCCATTTCTTCTTCTAATACCCGCCCCGTTTCCTCTCTTCTCTCTCTCCCTCCAAACCTTCGTTTGCTTTCTCTCTCTAGGTAACCGCGCATTTCGATATACAGCCCTGTTTCAGCCATGACTGGCAAAGAAATTCTCCACAAGATGAAGGTACATACGCTCAATACACCTACTTACAATATATATATATGTATGTGTGTGTATTTTCATGTTTTTTGGAATGGGTTTAGATCTGATTTTACGGATCATTATCTGTTCTGTTGAAATTTTTAATTGCTTTGTTTGTTACCTGTATATACAATCAAAGCCAATTTGCAGTTCATCGCAAGTTTTTGCTTGAATTGAACGCTAGATTCTTCTTCATGGATTGTTGATTTAGAGAATACACCTGAATAAGCTGTTCAGCTCATGCGATGCTGGGTTGTTTGGGAAGAGGGTTGTGCTAAAATAACACACTAAAAAATAAAATTTGCTAAAATAGTCAAATCCAACCCATATTTTATTTTTTCTCTCAAAACTATCAAATCAATCTAAAAAAAATCGAACTTCTCAAACACAACTATTTTAGCCAGCCAAACTATCAAATAGCCAACTTCCCAAACAAGGCCCCTTTCATGTTCGGCTAAGAAGATTTGGGTCTGGACTAATAGTATGGTATCCCCACGTCGGACTATTGAATCCCATGAAGAGGTTGAGACACAAAATTGGAGACTAATGAGAGGTTCATATTAATTGATTAAATTACGAAATTGATAGATATCAATCTCTCATATTATAATCCTGGGTCAACTCAAACATTAGATAGGATACAGGGATTGATAATTTGAGGATTAGTAAGTTTTAGGAACACTAATCTCATCTAATCTAGTCTATTAATGTATTATTATTTTTACTTTTAAAAGAGGCGATTAGGTGTGCTAGAAAATTAATGTAGATATATACCTTCTTGATTGCAACTTACATTTTTTACCAAATAATTATTGGGATATATAGTAGGGGTCTGCGAAATGATTGTCTACCCATCAAACTGGCTACCCCAACCCGACCCACGTGGATTGAGGGTAATGTATGTTGGGCTGGTTAGGATGTGAAAATATTCAGGCCAGTTTGGGTGTGGGTTAATTATTGTTTTACTCGTCGATCACCTGACCCACTTCCAAAGCTGCCAATTTTTTCAATTGACCGGTCAATTTATAGAACATTGGTGCGTTGATGGCGGGTGAAAAAATCTTCAAGTCAACTAGGCAGCTTGGGTGTGGGTTAATTTGTTTTCACTTGTCAATCACCCAACCCGCTTTTGAAACTGCCATTTTTTTCACTGGTGAATTTAGAACATTGGTGGGCTGATGGCGGGTGAGTAAATCTTCAAGTCACCTAGGCGGGTTGGTTGAAAATTTTCTCTAAATCGGCCCGGCCCGGCCCGGCCCGACCCGACCCGAGATTAGTAATAATTGCACCTTCCTTTTCTATAATTTTAGCATTATTCTTAGATTTAGGAAGCAATTCAAATGACAGTTCTTCAAATGGATGATTGACTTAAATGCTAAGGTGATCAAATTTGGTACCAAATTTTGGATGATGCGTTACCAATATACATCTAGGTTCTACCTTTCATGTTCATTCAACCAAGGCTTTTAAGCGAGAATTTTTATTAGACCTCTGTCAATTCTGATAAAATCTGAGCATGCTCTTAACTTGTTTCGTCAGCCTTATAATTTAACTATTATGTGCAAATTTCGGGCCGCAATTTTTCTTCATGGGCTGTAATTACCTGTCTTTTGCAGGAAAAAGTTGGGCTAGGTTCATCTGCTTCTGACACTGGAAAAGGGAAGAGTAAAATGTCAAAGAACATAACACATGGTTATCACTTGGTTGAGGGAAAATCAGCTCACCCCATGGAAGATTATGTTGCTGCAGAGTTCAAGCAAGTCGATGACAATGAACTCGGTCTGTTTGCAATATTTGATGGTCATTTGAGCCATGATATTCCAGATTATCTGCGCTCTCATTTGTTCGACAACATTTTGAAAGAGGTAATGCATGTTCTCTGCACAATAGTATCTCCTGTATAGGTACGCTTACCTGGTATGTGAAATATGTATCCAGGGAAATGGCTTAGGTATGCCATGGGTACGAAAGAGATACGTGCCAGGTGCTTTTGTGAGAATGTCAAGGAATAAATGTGATTTAAAAAAAAACATATTTAGGGATACTAGAATGAGTATACTGAATCTACTTTTAAAAAATTAAAAAATAATGGCTATTTTTTAAAATATCATAAATTTGAGAGCACACGTAGGGTTCTCTTTAGTGTTTACAGATTGATCAATCATCTCTCTCTTTATCAGTTGAGCTTCTCTCTCTCTCTCTCGGTTGGCGCTGAACTCTAGTTTATACCTTGCTTTATCTACTTTATGCATCTGATTTCTAATTATAATAAGTAATGCAGAAGTAACAAATTATGGGCGCAATTTATACCCATATCCTTTTTAAATAAGTTTAGTAGTACAAATATTCATAACTCACTCGTCAGTGTATCCGTGCTTCATATGTCCCATATTTCCTTACTTTTTTTTTTTTTTCCTTTTTCATGTTGTCCTTTTGACGATTATCAATGGTAGTTGACATGAAAAAAGAAATCATTCTCACCATTTGTGTTTTTTTCGCTGCAAGTAGCCTGATTTCTGGACTGAGCCAGAGAGTGCAATCAGGAGCGCTTATCGTATAACTGATACTACTATTTTGGAGAAAGCAGTTGATTTTGGTAAAGGGGGTTCAACTGCAGTTACAGCAATATTAATCAATGGCCAGAAGCTGGTAGTAGCTAATGTTGGAGATTCTCGGGCTGTTATCTGCAAGAATGGTGTGGCCAAACAATTATCAGTTGATCACGAGCCCAACAGGGAGAGGACCACCATTGAGAACAAAGGTGGTTTCGTAACAAAATTTCCAGGTAACTAGACTTTTTTTGAAGACAAATTAAAACTGGAAGACAAATGTGTTTTGGGGGCATTCACATGCCACCATCATATTTGTCACGGTGTTCCAAATGGTGGAATTTTTTATTTTCAGTGTGTTTGGTTGAGTGCCCCCTCCCCCTCCCTCGCAATTAGGGTTGCAAATGAACCGAGCTCCTCGCGAGCTTGGCTCAAGTTGGAAGGGCTCAACTTGGCTCGGTTCATTACGCATTAGATTTTTAGGCTCATTTATTGGGCTAGAATGAGCTCAGCTCGTTTATTATTTATTATAATAGGATAAATATATTATTTATATATTAAAATAATGGTAAAATGCGTTAAATATGCATTATGTAATATAGAATAATATTTAATGAGCCAACCGAGCTTTGATTATTGAGCCCAACTTTTTCTTCATTATCGACTTTCGAACTGAGGTCAAGCTTGATTAATATTAACATGCCAAGCCAAGCTTGAGCTCTACAAAGCTTAGCTTGGTTTGACTTCGCTTGCAGCCCTACTTGCAACCATCATTCATGTTGACCCTGTTATTTTTGTTATTTCTTTAGTGTCTTTCTTTGATTAGTATTTTCCCGTGTTTGCCATGATTTGGAAGACACAACTTCTTTTCACAAATGATTTTACATTTATGTGATATCACAATGGCGAATGGTAGACTAGGTTGGCTTTGAGCAATGCAAATGTAATTTATTCTTGCTACTTATTGGAGGGTTAAATTCAATTGTACTTGACGTCTTCAGTTCTACATGTTTTGTTGACATTTTCTGTGGTGTTAAGCTTACAAGGGCAATTTTTTTTTTTTTTTTTTTAATTTCTAATCTCCTTTGCCTAATCTTGGTGTTAAGATTACTCCCTCTAAACATTATGTCGTGTCAATTCAGGTGACGTTCCTCGTGTTGATGGACAGTTGGCCGTAGCTAGAGCATTTGGCGACAAAAGCTTGAAGGAACACCTCAGTTCAGAACCAGATGTCGCATCGGAGATTATAGATGATGATACAGAGTTTATTATCTTGGCAAGTGATGGTGTATGGCAGGTTGGTCCTTCCTCCTCTTTCGTATCTGTGGTTCATTACCCTTTATTCCCCTCTTTAAGCTTTCTGAATGAAATTGTATATTCAATTGTGTAATTGATACAAGAATACATTGGTATATATAACAATCCAAACCCTAGAACTGAAAAAGGAAACAAAAATATAAGCTCGATCCCTAACATATATAGAATATATACTACCATATATACATAAATCTAATATAAGCTCAATCCCTAATATATACAGAATATATACTACCATATATACACAAACCTAATATTCTCACACCTCCCCTCAAACTCAAGGTGTTTTAGTAGAAAATAATGAGAGTTTGTTAAAAAGAAACTGAAACCGAACAATAGTGTGAGTCTTGGTAAAAAAGTCAGCAAGTTGCAGAGTCGAAGAGACGAAAGGATGCGAGATAGAGTTAGACTGCAGATGTTGACCGACAAAGTGACAATCAATTTTAATGTGCTTCGTCCGCTCATGGAAGATAGGGTTATGGGCAATCTGAATAGCACTCTGGTTGTCACAGTAGAGGGAGGTCGAAGAAGACTGATAGACACCCAAATCAGATAAGAGACAACGAAGCCAAACAATCTCAGCGATAGCATGAGCCATAGCACGGTGCTCAGCTTCGGTAGTAGAACAAGCAGCAACAGTTTGCTTGTTACTTTTCTAAGAGATCAATGAATCACCAAAAAACATACAGAAATCAGACGTGGACTTGCGATCATTGACATCACCAACCTAATCAAAATCAGCATAAGCCACCAAGCAAGGTTGTTAAAATCGGGATCCTACGTTGGATCGTTGGAGGTGTTTATAGGATCGGATCGTAGAATCGGATCGAGGATCGTAAGATCCTATCGAAAAAGACAAATTATATAATAATTTAATTTAAATAAATATTTCTTATAAAGTATACACAAAATGAGCCTATATTCTATTAAAAAGAAGTGAAGATATTATGAAAATTATAATACTCCATGTAAAATGTACATATAATATTATACAATAGAAAACTCGATGGTAAAAGTTTTGTATTTCATCAAAAAAGAAGGTGAAGAAGAGGAAGAAGAAGAATTTTATAACAAAATACTTTACAATCTACAATAATGCATAAAAAGTAAAGAAAAAATATTTAACAAAGTTGGATATGAAAATAGATTAAGAATTCAAAAGAGTAGCTTAGTCGAATGATAAGGTTTGTCGTTAGCATCCTTGGTGGAGCGGATTCAAGTCACAAAAATAATCTCTCCAAAAATTGGGATAAAGTTGCAATCATCTTACCCTCCTTATACTCCGCTAAAGCTAAGTTTGTTTTTCCGACTATTTAATTTTCTTAAATTCTCGCAATATTTAAATGTTTGTTTCCTAGTTTGTTTTTCTTAGTTTATTTGATTCAATACTACTTAATTTTTATTATTTATTTTGACCACATAAATTGGTATTTAGACAACAAACATAAAATTTACAATAAAATATGTCATACAATACAAAACAAGGCTTGTAAATTGGATCGGATAGGATCGAATTCGGATCGGGATTCCATGATCCTATAAGATCCCACTACCAGGATCGAAAGATCCTACCTATAAGGAGTTTTTTACACGATCCGGATCGATTGTACTCAAATGGATCGTAGGATCGTAAGATCCGGATCGGGATTCTAATAACCATGCCACCAAGTCCAAAGAGGAAGTAAAAGACAACAATAAGCCCTGAAATATAGTTCTCCAAAGATAGTGAATAATCCAAACCAAAGTAATTCAATGTGTAGAACGAGGAGCAGAAACGAACTAGCTAATTACATGAATAGCATAGGCAAGATCAAGACGAGTGACAGTTAGATAGACTAAGTAACCCACAAGCTCTCGATATGAAGTAGGATCATCCAGAGGGACACCATCAGTAGTCTTAAGCTTCACATTAAGCTCAATGGGGGTATCAAAAATCTTAGTGTCAGTAAGACCGACATGGTGAATAACCTCATTTGCATACTTAGCATGGGATAGAAAGTAGCCTTTAGGAGAAGAGGCTATCTTAATACCAAGAAAATACCTCAAGGGGCCTAGATTTTTCATTTCGAAGGTGCGGAAGAGATGCTGCCTGACCTCAAAGATAGCAGAAGAGTCGGAGCCAGTGATGATCATATCATTCGCATATAGTAATTGGGCAACAAAACTAGCAGATATGTGAAGGAGAAACAGAGCAGAATCCTGAGCACAAGGATAAAACACAAGCTGAGTGACAGCGGCTTGAAAGCGATCATACCAAGCACGAGGGGATTGCTTCAAACAATACAGAGCATGTCGAAGACGACAAACCTGTCCAGAGGATTGAAGAAGGCCGGGGGGAGGACACATGTAAACCTCCTCAGTGAGATGGCCATTAAGAAAAGCATTCTTAACATCCATTTGATAAAGAGGCCAATGACAAACAGCGGCAATAGAAATCAAAGTACGAATAGTAGTCATCTTGGCTACAGGGGCAAAGGTCTTCTCATAATCAATACCATATTCCTAGGAGAAACCTTTGGCAACCAGACAAGCTTTGTAGTGCTCAAGAGAACCATTAGAGTGAGTCTTGACTTTCTAGATCCATTTGCAACCAACCAAATTTTTGCCAGCAGGCAACGGAACTAACTGCCAAGTAGTAGTTTGCTGCAAAGCAGATAGCTCATCTTCCATAGCTTGAACCCAATTAGGATCCTGACAAGCTCTTTATAAGACTGGAGTTTTGAAAAAGAGTGAATAGTAGACAAAAATGTGCAGTATGAAGGAGAAAAATACGTTTTAGCAAAACTAAGTTTGACTATTAGTTTATGGATGCGAAGAGAATACTTACGGTTAGCAAGATCAGAGTTGTCAGAGGCAGGGGGATCAACAGCAGGTGCAGAGACAATTGGTGGAAGAGGAGCCTTGCGATGAGAATAGACTAACAAAGGAGGAGGAAAAGGAGTAGGTAGGGAAAGACGAGGAGGAGAAGAGGAAATAGACTCATGGGAGTCAGGGGAGAGGGACTCATCAGGTGGGTTGGGACAAGGAGAAGATGGAACAAGCTCATGGGGAACATCAGAGATGTACTCATTAGAAGGGATCTCAGAAGGAAATGGATCAATATGAACCAAATTCTCTTTAGAAACTAGGGCTGTGAGAGGAGGAAGTTGAAAGTAAGGTAGACGTTCAAGAAAGGCAACATGGCAGGAGACATAGGCGACGGGAAATAGGGTCATAACAATGGTAACCTTTTTGAGTGAGACTATAACTAAAAAAGACGCAAGACAGACTGGCCACTCAATTTGGTCCTATCTTTACAGGGTTAAAGGACAAAACAAGCAGACCCAAACATACGAAGGAGGGAGTAATTGGGAAGTTGAGAAAACAGAGCCTTATGAGAAGATCGACCAGAGATAAGGGAGTAGGCATACGGTTAAGAAGAAAAGCAGCAATAAGAATTGCCTCACCCCAAAACGGAGCCGGAACAGAGGCAGAGAGAAGGAGAGACTTAGTTGTCTCAAGGAGATGACAATGTTTATGTTCAGCGCGACCATTTTGGACAAATGCGTAAGTACAAGAAGTCTGGTGAATGGTACCTAAATAGTCCAAATACTCACAAAACTCAGTTTTAAAATATTTCCCATCCAAGTCAGACTGTAATAATTTAATAGTAGATCCAAACTGTGTAGTAACCATGAAAAGTACAGTATATCTGGTAGAAGTCAGACTCTTAGTTGCAGGAATCGTGCAACCTAGTGACGATTCGGAGTCAGAATCGTGATTCCGCGCTTCCTAGAAAGAAACGTGTAGGAATCGCGTTTCTGTGGAGACAGAAACGCGATCCAGTCCAAGATGGGATCGCAAGGGAGAGAGAGAGAGAGAGAGAGAGAGAGAGAGAGAGAAACCTGAACTCGTTGCTGCCTTCTCCTTCGACATCGCCTGGACCTTCGAGATCGACCTTCGACATCGCCTAGACCTTCGATCTGCTCCTGACCTTCGATCTGCTCGCGATCGATCTTCTCGCCATCGCCATCGCCATCGCCATCGCCTTCTCCACATCGCCTTCGCCATCGCCATCGCCATCGCGATCGATCTCGCCTTCGAGCGGCTCGCCTCCTTCTGCTTCTTCTTCTTCTCTCTCTCTCTCTCTCTCTCTCTCTCTCTCTCTTCGATCTGTGCTGCTCCGTTTCTAACATATAATAAATATAATAAATAATATAATTTGTTATATAATAATATAATAGATAATATACTTTATTATATAAATAATATAATTTGTTATATAATAATATAATATATCTAATTAAATCAAATATAATAAAAAAAATCTAATAAGATTTATAAAATAAATTATTATTTTACTATTTTTTATTACTTTACTGTTTTTTAACATATTTTATTATTTTACTGTTTTTTATTTATAATATATATCAATTAAAAATTAAAAAATATATATAAACAAATTAAAAATATTATCTATAAAAATAATATCTAAGATAAAAATAATAAATATATTTAAAAATAATTATTTAACTCACCTTTATATAATAAATATATTTTAGAAATAACTATTAAAAATATATATATATATATATATATATATTACCGCTTCCCGATGCGCTCCCAACCTAAGAAACTTCTATCAGCTCACGCTTCCCCGCTCCCGCTCCCGCTCCCGCTCCCGCCCCCGCCCCCGTCCCCGTCCCCGCCCCCGCTCCCGCTTCGTGCAACTAAGGTCAGACTTATGAGTCATAAGATAAACCCAAGTGTAACGCTTGCAGTCATCAGCAAATGACACGTAGTGTGCATAACCCCTTTTAGTGAGAATAGAAGGACCCCAGATATCAATATGAACTAAAGAAAACAGTGTATCAAATATAGAAGTATTTTTACGGAAAGATAAGGCTGTCATTTTGGTAAGTTTACACCCCCGATATTCATTAAGTTGACTAGGAAAAATTTTACCCAATATACTTGACTGAGCTAATGACCGTAGGCGGTCAGCAGACAAATACCCTAATTTGGAATATCATAAATAGAAAAGACTTGATAGAGAATCTAACTGAAAAGAGAAAAAGGTAGTCGGAGAGGTAGTCATAGGCAGATGCAAACTCTCCACCACATAGAGGTCTCCAATTTTACGGCTAGTCCCAATATGTCGTTGGGACATCTGATCCTACACAGAACAGATAGAAGAAGAAAAGATAACATTAAAATCGGAAGCATCAAGCTAACTGACAGATAACTGAGGAACATATAAGACAGATAGAATAGAGACAACAGACATAGCAGATGGCAGAACAGACCCAACAGATATAACAGACATACCAGACCCATTAACAACATTGACAGTAATAGGAAAAATATGAGTAAAATTTTGGAGTAAAGAGAGATGAGGAGTCATATGATGAGAGGCACCAAAGTCAAAAATCCAGACAGACGAAGAGATACCTGAAGAAGATCCTAGCAAACCTGAATGAAGAGAGAAAACAATTGAGGCAGACGGGAAGGGCTGGAAAGTAGACAATATATGCTGAAGTTAAGCAATCGGAGCACTCAAGGAAGCCAAGTCAAGATCAGGAGTCGGAGCGAATGTAGTAAAATGGGCAGGAGGCCAAAAAGTACTCAGAGGAGGGGTGTGGAACTGGATCGGAAGCTGTTGAGACGACGAGGTAGACAGACGTCCCTTTTTGGGACAATGATGCTTCCAATGACTCCTCTGATGGCAGAAAACACACTCATCTAAAGCCAGTAGCCTATTTTTGGGCCTAGCAATCTTGTCATCCATCATTGTAATGAACTAGCAAGAACAATATATAAAAACCAAACAAAAGAGTGCCAATATGCAAATAGGGATATCTACTGGAGTCAAAGAATAATAAGCACTAAATTACCAAGTGAATAACACCTCAGATAACGAACCAGATGATAATACCCAGATGGGTCAAAGATCCAGACCTATTTCACAGAGAGATGAGAGAGCCAGAAAACCAGAGACGAATTGGTTGCGATATCCTAGAGAACCAGAGGGAGATTACACTAAGAAATCAAAGCCCATAAGTCAATCTAGAAGGAGAAGAGGCCACGTCGACCCTGAAGGTGAGGAGACCACGAGACCAGAGAACCACAGAGAGAGCTCACGAGTTGACAACTCCACCAAAGGTCACGAACGATGATGAATCGTCCGGCGACCTACCACAGATCGCGAACTTTGCAAAGGGATCTCGAGACAGAAGACCAAGAAGAGAGAACTTCGGGTGAGATCGCAAGCCTTAGATGACTCAAACTAGAAACTCACAATGAACCAGGGACAGCGACAGCGAACTAGAGAGTCGACTTCGACTTTGACTTTGAGATTCAAAGTCGAAACAAAAGGTGTAGACAAGGCACGACTTCGGCGGTAAATTAGAGGCAGAGATGGAAGCCACAAATTGTAGTTTTAGTTCTAGGATTCAGACAAAGGTGGCTTTGATACATGTAAGGTTTCTGAATGAAACTATATATTCAATTGTGTAATTGATACAAGAATACATTGGTATATATAACAATCCCTAATATATACAGAATATATACTACCATATAAACATAAACCTAATATTCTCACACCCTCTCCCCCCAGAAAGAAAAAAAAAAAAATCCTGAAGAATGCATTTGTGAAGTACAATGCATAGTTTGCTTGGACTAGTGAGTTTACAGAGGTAATATCTACTATATTTTAAAACGCATTAGCTGTATGTGTGGTTTACATTAAAGGTTGTGTGAACACCATGGGTGATTGGAGAGAGTTAACAGAACTCTAATAGAAGCTTCCAAAGTATATACAAAATCCTGTTATCAATTCCTAGATAGAAATATCCAAATCGGACTACTAGGTTCTTCCAATTAACCACTTTCAAAATCTTCTAGCTGCATATTAGAAAAGGCAGGATTCTAGCACAGTTAGAAAGGGTAGCTTAGTGCATGAGGCTCCTGCTACAATGGATTATGAAGAAAGTCAGGTGTATGTAGTCTTACCTTATGTTACATTTGCTGAAGTACCCTTGTCGACCCAGCCTGACCCGAGATATGGATCCAATCCTTCTGTTTTAAAGCGGCTACTTGGGTGTTTCTATTTTTTTTTTTTCAAGGAAAAATAAAATAAAATTTGGAGTTGTATCATTACCAAATATTAAAATCATTGTATTCTATATTGAGGTTATAGTAAAATCATTGTATACAATATGATTTATCATAAATAAATTTTCTTTTTTACTACTCAATTTGCTTCCCTTGAATATTTTATGGAATCAGGTAATGACAAATCAAGAGGCAGTGGACTGTATCAAGAACATAAAGGATGCAAAATCAGCCGCGAAGCACCTGACTGAAGAGGCACTTGCAAGGAATAGCTCGGACGATATTTCCTGCATAGTTATAAGGCTTTGCTGATTGGTCCTCTGGTTTTTGTGACTTATCAAAGTAAGAAAGAATTGTTCAGTTAACAGAGCTTTAGAGTCGAACCAGATGCTGATATATTGTGCCTTTGTATCAGCCTTCTATGTTTGCTATTGTATGGAGATTTTCATTTTTCTTTTTGTTGTATATTGTGAAAATTGTCCTTGATGTGTTGACAAATATTCAGTTGAAAAATGTTCCAGAGCTCTAAACAATGAGCTCTAATGGAGCTCTAATCAGTGGACCCTATCCATTAATGTGATAGTTTGGCCTGTTTTTTTTTTTTTTGCACTGCTAGCTCATTAGAGCTGGCTTTAGAGTTGCAAGTTTAGAGTTTTGAATCACTATTGATGTTCAGTTTAGTTGCTCCCAAGGATGGACGGACTATGTTTGAATGTTATTGTGACTTTTTTCATTTGGAGAGCAATAGGAAGGTACATAGAGTTTTTATTTATTTATTTATTAACAATTGGTTAGAGGAGGATATAGGGGAAGGAGGGATGGTTTGGGAATGCACTAAATAAGTATATTTATTTAGATTATATTATTATTATTTTTATTTTTTTAATATATTTTTTTGTAAAAAGTTAAAATAAAAAGTAACAGAGTACCTTAGTAAGAGAGTGCTTCAATTACCCAGTCTATCCCTTGGTCTTATATAGGCCTTGTTTGGGAAGTTGGTTATTTTAATTTTTAACTATTTTAGTAAGTTAAGATTTTTTGTGTTTGGAAAGATGAGGGGATTTTTTTATAATTGGATGTGATGTTTGTGAGAGAAAAAATGACATGATTATAAGTTTGATGTGATATTTTATGTTATTGGTTATTTTAGTCTATTTTGTCTTTTTGTGAATTTTAGCTTAAAAAGTCAAATTTTAACATTTGCCAAACAGGGCCCTATAGAGTTTATTAGAGTTTTTTTAATTTAATTTTATTTTATTTTATTAATAACTCCTAGATTTTAGTTTAAAAAATAGAACCAAAATGTGCGTTGAAAAGTATCCTCTACTATTCCAAAAAAATCCCCCAAAAATATCCATCTAATTTAGTCCCCGTTAATGGGGCTTCAGAGGTGAATTAAGCAAGAGGCTTACCTTCAATTGTAATGTACAAGGCGATTTATGACTATTCAAACCCAAACATCAAGTGGGGATCATATTATTGAATAATTGACCAACTTTTAAATCCAAGCATGCATGTATATGAATGAGTCAGCATCAATCAAACATCAAGTGGGCTCATTTAAATTTTTTTAAAAAAGCAGTATCTTGTGGTCACATCGCTCTTGCCTCAAAATTAGTTCTAAAAAGTTTTGGCTCCGTTTAGTGGAGTTTTCAAAATCTAGTTCTACACTCACTTTTGAGTGTGGTGTTTGTTTAGGGTTTTCAAATCATAATTCTACACTCATTTCTCAAAACTCAATTCAAAACATAATCATTATTTTTCAAAACTCATAACCAAACACATAATTCAAAATACTTTTCAAAACTCCATTCAAATCAATATTTTAAAAATATTTTAATTTTGTTAAGATTTTAAATATTTTAATATTTAAATATATTACGATTTTTTTAATTTTTTAATTTTTTTAATTTTTAAAATATTTTTAAATATTTTAATTTTTAAATATTACGATTTTAATTTTTAAAATTTTAAAATATTTTATAAAAATAAATTCAAACTCTATTTTATAAAAATATTTTTAAATATTTTAATTTTTTGGTTATGTATTTGGTTACGATTTGAGTGTAGAGTTGTGAAAGTAGTATGGAGTTTCGAGTTATGTGTTTGGTTATGAGTTTTAAAAATAATTTTTTAATTGAGTTTTGTTTTATGCGTTTGGTTACGATTTGAGTGTAGAGTTGTTTTTAAATTTAAAATATTAAAATTTTAAATTATTTTAATTTTTTGAATATTTAAATTATTTAAATTTTTACGATTTAAAATTTTTGAATATTTATTTTAATTTTTTACTTATTAAATTTTTTAGATTATTTAAATTTTTTTAATTGAATTTTAAAAAGAGTTTGGTTATGAGTGTTGATGAAAATTTTCAATAATGTGAAAGTAATGTGTTTTGTTATGAGTTATAACAATTTGAATTAAGTTTTGAAAACTTTTTTCAAAACTCATAACCAAACAAATTTTCTTACTTCACATGTCAAATCAAATTTTCAAAACTCAATTTTACACTCAATTCAAAACTCAATTCCACACTCAATTCAACACTTCATTCAAAAACCATAACCAAACAAATTTTCTACACTCAAATCATAATTCTAAAACACACAAACTCAAAATACAACTCATATTCTCAAATCATAGTTACAAAACTCTACCAAACGGAGCCTTTCATTTTATATTTCATTTTCTTAGTTTGGCACTGAGCAATGTTACAGCACACTATTTTTTATAGTGCTCGAGGGGTGTTCAAAAAATTCGTTAGACCCAATCACTTAATCTATTGTGTCAATCTAATTTGATTTTTATTAATTTCAGTTTTAGTTTTGATTTAAAAAATAGTTAAATCAAGTTATACTGTGTTTGGTTAAGGGATTTGGGGAGGGATTTGGAAAGAGAAAGGGAAAAAATGTGTAAAACTAGGTGAAATGCAGGTATATTTTATTCACATTTCACCTAACTTTTTCCTTTCTTTTTTCAAATCTCTCATCAAATCCCCCAACTAAACACAATATTAGTCTTTTTTACAATTCTACCAAACTATGATATTGTTGTTTATTATTTTTTAATATTACAAAAGGTCAAAATCAAGAGTATAGAAGGTACTAACAAGAATGAACCAATCTTTTACTACAAAATTGAAAAAAATTCCTCCTAACTCAACTATAAGGATGGTTACTAGAGTGTTTGCTATTAAAAAATACATATCATATGTCTATATAAAAAATTTAAAATCGTAAAACTAAACTAAACCAAATCGGTTTTTATAGTTAAATATTGGTCATATTATATAAGCTCAACACTTCACTTACAATTCTAAATTTTTCTAAAATCGATAGTTTGGTTCCTAGTTCACTCTGGATTGGACCATTTCAATTTGTGAACCCTAGCCTACTCACATTGGGAGTGAGACTCACATAATCAATTGGTGCGAGCCTCACTCCCATTATGAGTAGGGAGTATAAAATGCAATCGAAAATAGTCTCTAATCATATTCATGTAAACACCATAAAGTTGTTCTAATAAAGATAGTTATTATTGGAATTAGATCCTCAGAGATACATATACAAGTGTAAACCAACTATCCCACAACAAGAAGTAAATCATGACCCAACTTAATTATGTACTAGATCTGGACACAATCAACAGAGCATAAGATATAATACTAGAATCATATGTAGCAGGAGATAGATTCAATGGAATTTGACAGAAGAGAGTAAGCCTCATGAGAATGAACAACTAAATCATTTGATGTGGAATTGCTTGTAAGTTGGATTCCCAGGAAAAGCTATCAGAGTTCTGCCTCTATCGTCTGCCTGCCTACTACAGTGATTTTCGTTCAACTCACTGCCCAATCTTTGGCTACAACACCCTTCTCCTCCTCCATGGGGTGATTCCGATGAGCTCTTCCGGCGTCGCTCATTATGCCCTGCCAAACGCCTTCGGCAACTTCTCTTTGTGTCATCAAACTCAGATAGCTCATGAAACCTGAGGTTTTGTAAATAGGTACAAGTATTAGAATAGAATTGGAAACAGAGAAATTTTATAGTAGACTAGAATTGATGAATCAGCCATCTGTTTCATTCTTGTACTGAGAATTTTGATTCTGTCTGATTTGTAATCATCAAAGGTAACTCTCAACTTCAGTTGAAAATACAGGCAAAGGAAGCTTAAGCCATGACTTGACCAGAGCTAAGGTTTTTTTAGCAAAATGAGTTTTTTGAGCCAATAAACTAGTTTTTTAAGCCATGACCAAATGAAGCCTTAGGCCACCAGCTTCATTTTTAATTAGTTACCTCATCAAACAAGTGGTTTAGAAACCTTTTCCAAACCATGTCCCATTTTGATTTTAACAATCTATACCATCAATTTACTGGTGAATCTGGCATGAGTTTTTCCTCCACTTTTTACATGAATATGATGTGTGTCCAATAAACTATTATATTGAAGTCCAATTGAGAAAAATTTGCATTTTCAGCAAAGTTGGTGCTAATGCTCTATTTGATTGTGTAAAAAGTTGCAAGAAAATATACATATAAAAGATTCTTACATGTGCCACTCCTATTTCAATCATCACTAAGAATTTCAAATTTTCATTTGCTATCTTGCATTTTCTCGGCAATCAAACATTAACATATGGAAACTTTTAATACAGTAACAAATTGTAATAAATTGAAGAAAAGTCAGACAACTGTAGCAATTGTTTTTAACCTTCAAGACAAAGGAATCAACCAGCCAACAGCATTTCCAATCCTTTTCACCATTATCAACTCCGATCATTTCCTCAAGTATTCATCAAATCAAGGTAAAGTAATTTTTTCCATCAAATCCTTCGTCAAAAAATTTGATGAAAATTCAAAAAGATGAAATATTGAAGATGATTTTTTTCACCAAAGTTGATGAAAAGGAAAATTTGGGATAAGAGGAAAAATTTTAAAAAGATTTTGATGAAAACTTAATGAATGGATGGGAATAGTTTATATCAAATCAAACTTTTTACTCAAATTTAAAATCAAAATAGATGAAAAAATTAGTAAAAGGTTGGAGATACTCTAAGCTTTGTAAATACATATGCAAGTAGATAAAGTTGCAGATATGGCAGCAAAGCATAGCTAAAGTATAACAAAGTTAATATTAAATGAGGTTAGCTGAGTGGGTGGGTAGGCCTTCTCTTTTTCTTTTTTAATCAATTAATAACATATTAATTATAAACATGAAAAAAATTGTATAAAATTTGATAATTTTAATGTAAGAGCTTCTCTAATGTTGCGTCATTTTTTGTCAAAAATAATTATTAAATTATTTTTTCCATCATGTGGTTTTTTGTTGGATTGATTATTTCTGTTATAGCTTATTTATTGTGGTAATTATTGGGTATCTAATTCTTTGTAATAGCTATTGTAATAGTTTACTCATTAAAGGGACTAAAATATGATAATGTTAATTATAATAACTTATAAATTTCATTTAAAGAGTCCCTTAGATAGAATCGTATATAAGGAATTAATTTCATTTTATCCCCTAATGCTATGTTTGGTTTGAGAATTTAGGGAGGAATTTGGAAAGGGAAAGAGAAAAGGGGTGTGAAACTATGTGAAATATAGACATGTTTTATTCACATTTCACCAATCTTTTCCATTTTCCTTTCCAGATCCCTCCCCAGATCCCCCAACCAAACACAGCATAAATGTCACTTTTTTTATTTATTTTTTATTTTTTTATTTCATCTTGAAATTATCAATTTCATCTATTTAATCCCTAAATTTGTGATTTCTTCACATCATCCAATTGAAGACAGTTGGTCCAAATTAGTAACGGTAGAAACTTAACCAGCGGACAAAAATGTTTTTATAATATGAACAACGTAAATCACAATACCAAACACTCATTTTTATACTCACACCTACATCTTACAACTACACACTCAATTCTTATATTAAAAAAAAACAAAATTTGTTTATGATTTCAGTTGTTTAATTTTAAAGTCACTTTTTTCCATCAAATTAAGATTTAACTGTTCCTAAAGCTAATTTAGACAATTGGATCGTATTAGCTTAAAATTAATAATTTAGATCATTAAATTTGAAAAACGTAACCTTTTTCACTTCAACCGTTTCATCAAACTCCTATGAAATGAATTTTTTATCAAATCAAGAAGCTTTTATCTTTTTATCAAATTTCACATGTTACCGTTGGTAGACGACTGGGTGGACGACCGGCTAGACAATAGGCCGAACAACAGGAATTTGGCTGCACAATCTGCTTGTCAACCGAAAATTTACTGGCTGGATTTGACGAAAAGTTCCGCTCACCATTGAAGGGCATCGTATTAAATCAAGTTTTTCATCAAATTTTTACTTAAATTTAATAAAAAATTTAAGTGAGCGTTGATACTCTCAGGAATGAAATTAAAAAAAAAATACCATATTATAAGGATAAAAATGAAATTAATCCATTATTTAAAAAACAAAAAAGTTAATATTATTTATAGTAGCATAATAAGTAAACTGTGACGCTATGTTCTTCAAGGTATTTTCTTACCAAAAATAACCACAAAAAAATAAATAAATAAAAAAAATTTGAGAAGTAGGGTTCTGATCAACACCTGCTGCATTGCTGACAGAACCTCTGCCGGAGTCCGGAGACAATCGCCGCCGTAGCCTTGGCGTGGAGCTCACAAACCTTATGGCGGCGGTAGTACCTTTTCGCCTCCGTCAGATCAGCTTCGCACTTCTCCGCCTGACAACGCGGCGGCGACAACAACAACCCACCGCCACCACCCCCCCGTTTCTTCCCAGAACCACCATCGAAACCGACTTTCACCTTCTTCTTCTTGTTCTTCTTCTTAAGACCACCTTTTTCCGAAGAAATCCCAAATTCACTTGCGTAATTTTCATCTTCTTCTTCGACGCTATCATCATCATCATCATCTGGAGCAAAATCGTCTGATTTTTGTTTGGAGAGTGAGGATGGGTTTGGCCTACGAGAGTCCATTTTTGTGGGGCTCTAAGAAAATGAGAGAGAATGAGCAAATGAAGAAGTAAACTACAACTACTGAATGAATGAATGAAGAGGAAGACATAATGAGAGGGACAGAGAGAGAGAGAGAGGGTAGTGAGGACCACATCTACCTCCCTCTCTTTTCACAAAATTTTCTTGCTCAGTCAAATGCAGTATGGGGTGGCTGCTTGGCCTCCGCACAGGACCCACTGGCTTTATGGTTTCATTTTGAGAGTTCATTTTGATAATTTGAAGGTTTATTTTTTAAATCATAATGTTTAAAGACACATTAAATAAAATATATATAAAAAAAATTAAATTTATCGAATATTTATAATTTTTTTATTGAATCATAATTATATTTAAAAAAAATCAATAGTAAATATAATTTAAATTAAAAAATTATATACAAATGTAATTCGATAAAAAAATCTATCAATATTTAATTAATTTAATTTTTTATAAATGTATTTTATTTAATATTTTTTTTAAAACTTAACATTCAAATTATTAAAATAAATTTTGAAATGATTATCAACCGTATAACCGCAAAGCAGCCACCTGCTTTTGTGGATTGATTTTTTTTTTTTGTGAAAACAACACATTGGCCTATGGGGGTCAACCTGTTCAATTTCAGAATCAGAGGGGTGTTTTGGGAAGATGGTTATAATCTGATTTTTGGTGAAAAGCTGATTATAAGCAGATTATAATCAGCTTTTCTGTGAGAGAAGAGGTTGGTAATAATCTGAAACCATGTTGCCAAAAGAGGCCAGAATAAGAATAGTTTTTTGAATTTTTTTTTTGGTTAAAAATAAAAATGATCAAATTAATTTTATCTCAAAAAATGTAAATTTATTTGAAAATGGTGGCTCATTAGTGACGTAAGCAAATATGTGGGAATTGACTACCATTTTAATTTATTTTTTGACGTTTTATAAAAAAATATATAGAAAAATAAAGAAAATAATATGACAATTTATAATGATTTAAATTTTTTTTTTCCCAAACAAGGCGTTGTCTGAGAAAGGATTATTTTATTTAATTTTTTTTATTTTTTACACAAAAAGATACATAAAGTAGTGACACTGATATAATAATTTACACTGACTTTTTAACTATTAACCAAGTCCCCAACAGGACCAAATATTGGGTATGTTTGGTTTGTGTTTGAGAGATGTGTTTTAGAGATAAAAAGTACGAAAACATGTTTGGTTTGGTTTTTTGGGAAATTTGTTTTGGAAAATTGTTTTGAGAGAGAGTTTTGGAAAAAGTGATTGATTTGATGTGTGTGTGAGAGAGATTTGTTTGGAAAACTTGTTTGGTTTGTGTGTTTTGGAAAATTTTTTTGGGAAAATTTGTTTGGTAGAGAAAATTTCTGAAATTTGTTTGTAGAGAAAATTTCTGAAATTTTTTTCAGAAACACAAACCAAACCTACCCATTATCTTTTTAAATTGTTGCATAAATTGTACTCACATTTTTTGAGATTTGACAAAGTATAGTTAGTCATATAAGCTTGATATAATTACATTGGAAAAAGATCCGGACCCCTCTCTGGGGGTCACCCCAACGACCTCCACAGGCCTCTGATTGGCTAGTTGTTTTTTTCTTTTTTTCTTCTCCTCCTCCAATCATCAACCCCCACGTCTGTGTGGGGGTGGAGGCTTGAGGGGGTCTCAATCACAGCCCAATTACATTAGTAGTATCTATTAGTAAAGTTAAAACCATCTAAACTAATACATATGGCTGACAGATAAAGATGAAATTAGGAGAAAATTATAAGGGGTCATGGTTTTCTTGTTTTCGTAAAAAAATATTGTTTGTCATAGAATTTTAATAATATGTCAAGGGTAAATTACATTGACAACCCATGAGAATTATATTTATTACAGTTTCCCCTTTTACCTTTTGAAAATTACATCTCTCCTTGAGGTTTAAAGTTTCATTACAGATTTCCCCCTCAGCAATTTAATTTTTTTTAAATACCAATTTTGCCCTTATTAGGTAAATTACATTGACACCCCTCACATTTTAAAAAATCAATCCCCTTCTTAAGGTTTAAAGTAGCATTACCAATTGCTCCCTCGATTAGTATTAGTTGGAAAAAAAATTCATTGAAAAAAAAATTTGTTAGTAAAATTTTAAAATTTTTGTTTAAAAACCAACGTAAATTCATTTTTTGAATTTATGTTTTTTCCTCAAATTTACAAACTGAGACAACCATTTATAAACCAAAAAAATTATCAAACAAATTATTATGACAGTTTTTAAAATTTTTGTAAATATAAATTGAAAACTGAAAATGAAATGATTACCAAACAGGCCTTAGATGGTAAAAATGTCATAAAATTAACAAATAATTAAATAAAAGTTGCTAACGTAAGAAATGACTTATTAAAAGATTCTTAAGCTATGTATGGTTTAATTTTTAGATTTTTTTTTTTAAATTAAAAATTAATTTGGTTAAGAAATAAAAAATAAAAAATAATTATAATTTAAGGGTAAAAAATAATTATCATTTTAACTTTTAGGTAGGTTATATACAAATGTATGACTATTTCAATTTAATTTGTAAAAAATTATTTATAATCACTCAAAAGATAAAAATTATATAAAAATGATAATTATTTTTTAGTTTTTATTTCTTAACCAAATTAATTTTTAAATTTTTTTTCTAAAAATCAAACTGTACATAGCCTAAAAATCTTTTGATAAGTCATTTCTTACGTTAGTAACTTATTTAATTATTTGTTAATTTTATGACATTTTTATCATCTGAAGCCTGTTTGGTAACCATTTCGTTTTCAGTTTTCAATTTATATTTACAAAAATTTAAAAAACTGCTATAAAAGCTTGTTTATGTTGTCTCAGTTTGTAAATTTGAGAAAAAAACGTAAATTCAAAAAATGAGCTTACATTGGTTTTTAAACAGAAATTTTAAAATTTTACTAACAAATTTTTTTTTTCAATTAAATTTTTTTTCAAATAATTTTTTTTCAAAGAATTTTTTTTTCCAACTAATACTGACCGAGGGGGCAATTGGTAATGTTACTTTAAACCTTAGGAAGGGGATTGTAATTTCTAAAATGTGAGAGGTGTCAATGTAATTTACCTAGTGAGGGCAAAATTGATATTTTAAAAAATTAAATTGTTGAGGGGGGAATCTGTAATGAAATTTTAAACCTCAGGGAGGAGATGTAATTTCTAAAAGGTAAGAGGGGAACTATAATAAACATAAAGCTCAGGGGGTGTCAGTGTAATTTACCCATATATCTATATCATTTTATGCATAAAATGGTCTCCAAGTATAAAAAAATGTATGTCATCATTCTTTCATCTTGTATTCTCTTTCTATTTTGTACCAAAAAAACTTTTTCATCCTATTAGAAATCACTTCTATGGTATTTAATTTTTTTTATGTATATATAATTTGTATATCATATTAGATATACATGTGTGTTTTGTGTATATACTGAAAAAAAATTATTTTTTTTTGGTTGCTTTGATAATGAAATTCTGATTTTGTCCTTACAGATAGACATATAAATAAACAAACGTAAATATATATTTTAATAGAAAAAACACGACAATATTATGACTCACGAATTATTAATAAAAAATAACCTAAATATTATATAAATTAAAATCTCGATAGAGAATATTGTAATTATGCGAAAAAAAGAAGAAAAAGATTAACTATATATATTTTCTTAAATTTAAGAAAAATGAATGTAATTTACCCTAAACTTTTTTATTATTTTTTAACTCCAAAAGAGTATATTTTAAAAAAATTCCTTAAAAACTTTAAAATTAAACTTATAAGGGAAATGCTCTTAAAATATAACTTGGAGGGATAATACTGCTTTATGCAATAGTAGTTACTGTTATGCAGTCAATAAATTCTATTTCAATAATCTGAATAATTTATTTTTTAAGGTATATTAATTAAAATATACCTGTAAGTTAATTGGATATCGATAACTCTTTCCATCTAATCACGTTTGTATTTAAAAAAATAAATAATTAGTGTACTTTTTGTATATAAAACTGAATACAAATGTATTTAAATAAAAATATTACTAATATTGATTAACTTAATTTTTTATAAAATATATTTTAATTCATATATTCTAATAAATGAATAATTTAAATTATCAAAATAAATTTAAAATCAATCTAATTACCTACCCAACAGTGACTACAGCCTTTATGCATAACAACTACCCATCTTCCCCTAAAATATCCCATATACTTGGGTGAGAAGAACACTCAACATATTTTGCCGTGCGTATGGGGTTTTGTCTCGAAATGATCGATTGGTGTCGGTCGGTGGTGGTGGTCCAAATCCCACTCGTAAAAGAATCATACTAGTATCATTCATGTACCTGCAAAATAATTACAAAGAAAATAAAACTAGATAATAAAAAAATTAAGAGTGAGATTTTAAAAAAATATAATCAATTTATAAATTTAACATAATTATGTTAGTCTCTTTTAAAATTTTAATTCATGTAACACTTAAGAGTTGTTAGGCATGATTATATCAGCACACTTTTTTATCTTTTTTGAGCCACATCATCTCTCTATTTTTTTATACATTTTTTTTATAAAAATAAAAAAATATACTTATTTAGATCATCCTAAACAACCTTTTACTCCCTTTCCATAAAAAATTTGTTAGTCATATATAATAAAAAAAAATGGTTTATTCACAATTTCTCTCTCCCAAACCTCCAAAATGATGCGGCAAACAAAATTTAAAAAGTTGACTCACATTCAAATATTTATTCAAAACTTTCCTTACATACTGTTGGGAAAAAGAATTTGGATATATGTAATACTGTTGGGAAAAAAAAATGTTGCTTTATCAAAAATATTTAAAAAGAATTTCGTTGAATTTAATGACTAAAATATATATATTTTTATTATTTTTTTAAATAAAAATAGATAGATAATTTAAATTAAAAATAATTTAAAATAGTAAGATTTAAAGAATAAAACTTAAAATTTATTTTGTTATAGGTATGAAACTTTAAATTTTTCAATTTTTTTATGTAATTATTTTAAAAGTATTTTATTGAAATGTATTTTTTTCACTTAAAAAAAATCATATAGGCGATGACGTGTTTTAAAAGTTATGATGATGAAGTGATTCATGACGTATTTTGAGGGTAATCTCCATCGTCATGTCAACAAAAATTATGTAGGTTATTTTAAGAAAGTAAAGAAAGTCTGGACTCTGACCATTTTTTGATAATTAGAATTGTTCATATTTTAAGATTTATTGAGGCGTCGTTTGGGAAGGCAAACCCAGGCTAAATTAGCCACGTCGCGACAAAGTTGGCTAATTCAGCCACGTCCCGACAAAAATGCATTTCACGGGTGTAAGAGAGGCTTAGTCGTGTAAATTTACCCAAATGCCCCGATAGGTTAAACTCTCCTCCATCTGCAGGACACGCCTCAGCTTGAATCGAACACACACCCATTGCAAAGCAGAAGAGAAGAAGAACGGAGCTATTGGAGGCCATCGGACCGACCTTGGCAGAGGAAACCGCAACCGGAGAACGCATCGGCGGCGGCGAACAACAACCAAGTCTCTCAAACTCAAACCGATCTGCAGGTGATGATCTATGGCCTATCTGATTTCTGTTTTTCTTCTTCCCATCTGCATAGTTTAGGTTCATAACAGCATCGGTTCATGGCTGATCTGTTGCTTCACGGTCGTGATTGGGTTGATTACACTTACATTACACACAGACAGGGCACCGATCTGTCTTTGTGAGAAATCTGGGTTTCTGGATCTGTTGTTATGTTCAAAATCTGTTCGGTAATCACAAAATTGGGGCAGCTTTGTATATATACATATATATATATATAATATATCTGTTCTGATTAAAATAATTGTTCTGATTTATGAAAATCAGCTCTGTTGATCTTATATATCTGTTCTGAATCACAAATTTGGGGCAGATTTATGAAGGCACCGTTGTTCAAACAATAAAGGAAATGCAGATCTTATATATATGTTCTGATTTACAAATCTGTTCTATATTTTTTGTATCTGTTCGGTTATATTTTGAAATGCAGATCTTAAATTTTTTTTTTTTTGATAAATAAGAAATGCTGTTCTATATCTGGATCTTATTTTGAAATGCTGTTCTATATTTTGAAATGCAAATCTTATATCTGGATCTGTTTTTTTTCTGATTTACAAATCTGTTCTACATATCTGTTCGGTTATCACAAATTTGGGGCAGATTTGTTGTATTTTTTGTTCATAGTCAATGCTGAACCCTGAATTTTGGCTAATAGAAATGCTCAATTCCCATTTGTGAAATTTTTTTTAATTACATAAAAAATATAATTCCAACTCAATTTGGGAATTAGATATATTAACAACAAATTGTCAAAATATATATAACTTATAGTACAAAAAAAAAAAAACCAAAAATTGTCAACAATTAAGCAATATATTAAAAATATATTACCAAGATATTAAAAAAATATATGTGAAATGTATATTACAAATTTTGATTTAAAAAGTAAAGACTGTAAAAATTTTATTAGACATATATGACAAAATTTAATTATGAAAAACTATATCATAAATATATTCAAAAATGTTTTCAAAATATAAAAAAATATATATTGAAAATATATTACAAATTAGATGTATTAATTTGCGTATATTTTTTACTCAAGACGAAATGCTCAATTCTCATTTCTAAAAAATAAATTAATTACATAAAAAATATTTTCGAACTAAATTTGGGAAGGAAGGTAGATATATTATCTACATATATTAACAACAAATTACAAAATATATGAAATTTATATTAGAAATGTATTAAAAAAACAGTTTATTAAAAATATATTAAAAAAATATTAGAAAGAGATTAATAATGTATTAATATTATATATTACAAATTTAGAGTTAAAAAGTAAAGAGTGTAAAACTTTTATTAAACAGATATGACAAAATTTAATTATGAAAAACTATATCATAAATATATTCAAAAATGTTTTCAAAATATAAAAAAAAAATATATTGAAAATATATTACAAATTAGATGTATTAATTTGCATATAATTTTTACTCAAGACGAAATGCTCAATTCTCATTTCTAAAAAATAAATTAATTAGATAAAAAATATTTTCGAACTAAATTTGGGAAGGAAGGTAGTATATTATCTACATATATTAACAACAAATTACAAAATATATGAAATTTATATTAGAAATGTGAAAACCCATATTTAAATTATTCTTGAAAGAAAATAAATTAATTAACTAATTAATTAGTTTTAAATTAACCAAATCCTATCACTAACAAAGACCTTATTAAGAATAATATCACTAACAAAGACCCTATTAAGAAAAAAAAAAAAATTAAAAAAATTTGTGGGTGTTTAATACTTGTTATTTATAAATTATTTTATTGAGGATTTATTTTAGAATTAGAAATTGAACGTCCAACTAGCCTAAGGAGGTGAAATTGATAAGTTAAATTAGTTTAATTTCAAGTATTGGACCCTATGAAAGTGTAATTAAATATTCGATTCAGTTTACTAAAACTAAGGTTTGATCAATTAGGTCCGAATTGGAGTTAATTGCATTGTGAGGATTGAGAATTTAGATTATTATGAACTAAATTTATTTATGAGGTGCTCAATTGAATATGTAGTTTATAGATAGAGATTTTGAGTCAAAAAAAAAAAAAAAAAAAAAGGGGAATCAAACCTTTGCAGGAGGCTTTCCACATGTTGGTTTGCATGTTTGTTTAGGGAAGATGAGCTAATTATGCTCTTGGAATTGAGGGAAAGGAGCCTTAGAATGAAGAGAAAGAAAGAAAAGAAAAAGAGGGAGAGAGAGATGTCTTCAACTAGCATCTTATATATATGCATGCAAGCCTTCCTTGTGCATGCAAGCATTCTTAGAAGAAAAAAAAAAAAAAAGAGAGGAGAGAAATCTCTTAAGCAACCAAGTTTAGTAGTAGGAGAGGAAGAAGAGTAGGAGGTTAAGGAAATCAAAGTTCTCAACCATTTTGTCACCCTACTACTAAGTAAGAAAACCCTCTCAACCCTCTCATTTTTTTTATATAATTGAAAATTTTCAGATTATGTACATTTGATACATTGTCTAAAACTGTGTTGAATCTGCCAGCATGTTTGCCTGAATTTTTAGACAATTTTATGCTCAAAATTTCAATATTATTTCTTCTACAAAATTGTTGATAATTATGTTTAGTTCATCCAGGAATTTTGGTAACAATTTTTGAGCTTTCTATGAATTTATACAAATTTTTAATTAAAGCTGAAGCTGTGTTGGAATAATCTGTTTGAATCTGCCAACCTGTTACCCGAATTTTTAGATAATTTTACACTCAAAATTTCGAGACGATTTCTTCTACAAAGTTGTTGCTAATGATATCTAGTTTGTCCAGAAATGTTTGGAAACAATTTTTGAGCTCTCTACGAATTTATAATAACCTTTAATCTGAAACTTTGTTGAGAATAATCTGTTTAAATCTGCCAGCATGTTACCCAAATTTTTAGATAATTTTATACTCAAAATTTTGAGATGATTCCTTCTAACAAGTTGTTGATAATGATGTCTAGTTTATCCAGAAATTCTTGGAAACAATTTTTGAGCTTTCTATGAATTTATACAAATTGTTTACTAAATCTGAAACTGTGTCGAGAATAACTTGTTTTGAATCTACCAGCATGTTTACCCGAATTTTTAGATAATTTTATACTCAAAATTTTGAGATGATTTCTTCTACAAAGTTGTTGATAATGATGTCTAGTTTATCCAGAAATTTTGAAAACAATTTTTGAGCTTTCTACGAATTCATACAATTTTTTTTCTAAATCTGAAACTGTGTAACAGATTTTACCATGTATTTGAAAATTTATTTAAAATTCTATACTAAGCCAAATCTGGTAATTTCTAACTAAAAGATGAAATTTGAGAAGTCTAGTTTCATGATAAATTTTTAGATTATGGGTTTGATCTATAAATTTAAGCATGGAATTAATATAAGGAAATGTGAAAAATCTGTGTCATAAATACCCTTGGAATTTTTAAGAATTATTTATAATTTATTTTTGAAAATTCTTTCTGAAAAATGACCATAACATGTTTATGGATTATTCTGTAGATTGATATGAATTTTAGAGTTGTATAAGTAATGTATTTAAAATTTTACTTGCAAGATATACATTCTGAAAATTTTGGCAGATTAAGGAGGGAAAAAAAAAAAAAAAATTCTCTTCAATTGTTTTCTTTGGACTAAAATTTAATATGGTGCTAATCTAATCTTGTAGATTAAAAATCCATGCACGTGTGTGATTATGATTTATTTCTTCTTTTTAGTATCTACATCATTATTTTATACCATGATTTAAATAAATTGTTTATTTAAATTTTGTACATTGTGTGACATGTGTAATATTTTATGTTGGGAATTTTAATGAGTTGGTAAACCATTAATTGTGATTAAAAATTGGAATTATTGGTGATTAATATCAAAAATTAACTGAAATGATTAACGGCATACACAAAGTTAACAATTGACGGTCAATACCGGTTGTTCAGGGTGAGCCCTGGTTTTGAGAATTCGCGGTTGTTCAGGGTGAGCCCTGGTTTTGAGAATTCTCGTGTAAATTGTGTCGCGAAATCCTAAGATGGCACGGGACTTATTTGAACCCTTTTCGGTATTTGGTTTTGGAATAAGGGTGGATGTGCAGGTGGCACACAGGGAGGTTACGTACCCCTGGCAGACCGTTTCCTTGGGGCAGACCGTGATGTCACGACTCGGGTATGTAACCCTGGTGCGTGGGCATCATTGGTAGTTACTGTAGGTAACATTTAAATATTTGACCAAGGGAGGGTTTCAAATTAACCGTTGCCATGCTTAGTGGTTGGTAAGTTAAATCTCTTTGGTGAGATTTCGAGTGTCACCTAATTTATTAAAATCTAACTATTGTAATTTATGTTTATAATTATATTGTCATCTCATGTTTAGAAGCTCATTAATTTTCTCTTAAAAAGAATGGTAGGTTGGTTATGTTTTCTTACTGTGTTGCAAAACTCATGGCATATATTTTTGTTACCCTGGCGTTTTATGCCAGGTTTTATGTTCGGATTCTAATGAGTGGGCATTTTTCTTATGATGAAATACTGCCTCTGTTTGTCATTCTATTTATTTATTATCTATTGTTATTATTTCAACTGATGGCATTCCTATTATGCTTATTAAATGCTACCTGTCATTTTGTTACTACACATTATTCATTGTGGGTATTACTATCGGGGTGGGTATTTCGGGTTGTAATATCTTATTGAGCTCGTCGCTCATTGGCATCCTCGTTGCCCTGGCGTTTCATGCCAGGTACCGAAGAAACCGAAGGAAACACCGAGGTGTTGAAAGGAAACATTCAGCCCTGATTAGCTTGAAGCGTACCAAAGTTCCATGAACCATCTTTCTGAGTTTTCTAGTTTTCTCTACTGGAGTTGTAATTGAAGAACTTTTAGTTTTGGTGTTGTAATTAATGGATGATGGTAAATTTGGTGGCAACATTGTTGAGGATTCTTAATTAAGAAAATTGGTTTTAAGTTTCAAACCTTATTATGATGTCCTCAAATTTTGGGGCGTCACAAGAAATGTATTAAAAAAACAGTTTATTAAAAATATATTAAAAAAATATTAGAAATATATTAATAATGTATTAATATTATATATTACAAATTTAGAGTTAAAAAGTAAAGAGTGTAAAACTTTTATTAAACAGATATGACAAAATTTAATTATGAAAAACTATATCATAAATATATTCAAAAATGTTTTCAAAATATAAAAAAAATATATTGAAAATATATTACAAATTAGATGTATTAATTTGCGTATATTTTTTACTCAAGACGAAATGCTCAATTCTCATTTCTAAAAAATAAATTAATTAGATAAAAAATATTTTCGAACTAAATTTGGGAAGGAAGGTAGATATATTATCTACATATATTAACAACAACTTACAAAATATATGAAATTTATATTAGACATATATTAAAAAAAAAACAGTTTATTAACACATATATTAAAAAAATATTAGAAAGATATGAATAATATATTAATATTATATATTACAAATTTAGAGTTAAAAAGTAAAGAGTGTAAAACTTTTATTAAACATATATGACAAAATTTAATATATTACAAAGATATTAATATAAATATTACAAATTTTGATTTAAATAGTAAAGAGTGTCAAAAATATATTACAAACTAAATTTGGGAAGGAAGGTAAATATATTAAAAAGTTCTTAGAAATATATGACAAAATTGGGTTTATTAAAAAAAATATTAAAAATCTATTAAAACGATGTTAAAGACATATTAAAATATAAAATTGCGTTATTGGGAAATGAATGTTCATGTTGATTCACGTAAATTTAATTTATATTAAAGCGTAGCATGGCGTCGTTCACCTCTACTGCAACTTCCAGTACATGGCCACGACGAATGTGTGCCTGTGGACATGGCCCGTGTATTGTTAAGATTTCCAGGTCCACCAAAAATCCAGGGCGTTCCTACTTTGTCTGTCCCTGCCATGTGGTGAGTGACTCAATCTTTACCGGTCATAACTTTATGAACATTAACAACCCATGAAACTAATAGTTCCACAATTTTCACTCATCAGCCCTGTGTCAGTTGGATTGGTTGGTGTGAAGAACGAAGGCAAGAGAACCAAGGCTATGCGTCACCCGGAGATGAAATTGCCATGCAATTGCGGGCTGATGTCATAGACATTCAACAATCCTTGCGTGTCCTTAAGACCATTGTGTATGTGCTCTGCATTGTCGTTGTCATTTTGTTGTGCCGTATGTAAGCACCGTTACCATGTTCTTAGTATGTACAAAGACGTTAGTATGTTGTCAGTATGTTCGTAGTACGTAATTAGTATGTTTGTAGTATGTTGGTAGTATGTTGTCGCATATGGGAGCCGTAATACTAACTATCATATTTTTGTCCACTACTAACTTCCATGGAACCTGTGTACATACGTTAGTAATGTTCAATGGGTATATGCAAATTTAACTTTAGCATCATATGTCTCTGTTTGTTGTTATTAATGTGTCATGGCTTATGCGTGTGTATATAACAACCAAATTTGTGATGGTACTCTTTTGTAACCGTACATTAATAATGGCTTCCACACGTACTTCGCCGCGTAACCACTCGAAAAGCAAAGGCGTTGTCAGTGACAAGTCAAGCAGTCTTGAAGAGACACAAACTCAGTTAAGCCACAAGGCCTCATGGGACAGTAACTCAGTCCGAGTTTTCCTCTAGTTGATTGCAAAGGAGAGTAGTAAAGGAAATCGGCCATTCTTAGTCCTCAGCCAGGCAGGGTACAAGTCGTTGTCAAGAAAATTTGAGAAAAAAACAGGAAAAAAACATGGACTGAAACGGTTGAAGAATAAGTACATGAGCTTGAAAAAGAGTGGCAAGCGTGGACAAAGTTGATGGATTCAAGCAAGGGAGTGTCCGGGATAGACTTTGACTATGACACCGGTTTGTTTCAGGCACCTGACGAGTGGTGGGACAAGATGGAATCAGTAAGTACATGTACAAACAAGTTTCATAGTTGTCATTTACCAGTACATTTTTTACTTCTTCATTTAACTTCAATATAATTTATTTATATGAAATATAACGTCTGCCTCTTTCATACATCTATATTTCTGCAGATCAACAAGGCGTGTGCGAAGTTCAGGAAAAAAACTTTGGAACACCGTGATTTGATGGAGACGGTTTTCATGGGGGCATCAGCTACTGGGAAGCACCATTGGACCCCGGGAGAGAACCTTCCTGAAGCTGCTGAGGACTCATCTGATTCAGTGCGTAGTTTGAGAGCCCAGCCATTTGCTGATCCGATACCCGCAGGAGTACAGGACATGGGTTCTGATTCTTCACTGGAGCATGTTCCGATTGAAAAGGCAAAACGGAGAAAGACGCCATCAACAAGTGTTTCAAAGTCGAAGAAGGCAACAAGTGGTGCGTCCGTTATTGCGGAAAGCATGAACAGAATGACAGATGTGGTGCGTTCGAAGAATCAGCAGGTCACGGTGAGACACCTCACAGGCAACGAATCGCTCTATACTATTTCCGAGTACATGCATAAACTGAGCAGTATTCC
The DNA here is from genome assembly GCA_030407325.1 of Camellia japonica. Taxonomy (NCBI): domain Eukaryota; kingdom Viridiplantae; phylum Streptophyta; class Magnoliopsida; order Ericales; family Theaceae; genus Camellia; species Camellia japonica. Next base: position 27,944,505 of record JAPPVO010000031.1, on the reverse strand, counting down.
ATCCCTGATTGGTACGCCGTTATTCCACTTCGCCTCCACACTTATGGATAACGCCGATTACCGGGAGGTCATGATGTGCCAGCCTGATGATGACCACATCATTGGATGGCTTACACAGAAGCAGCTCCAGTGTACTGCGTCGGCGCCTTTTGCAAACTTGTTTAGGGGTCGCCGGATGTGATGTATCGGTGTTATGAGTGTTGAAGATGCATGTCCTTGTCTTCCTTTTTAAAACTTTGACTTATGGTATTGTTGGCAATGTACTAAAACAGGATGGTGGTGTGTGCATGTTTGCATTCTGTCGTTTTTTTTTTTTTTTTCTTGCTAGCTACGGGCAGCAACAAGTTTTAGGTAAGTGCATGGGTTGACGGACCGGAAGCATGGTTGTGCTTCGTTTTTGGGAAATGAATGAGATGTTTATGTTTTAATATTTTGTGTCGCTACGTTTAAGACAGGGAATTACGTTTTACTTGCACGCTTTTGAATGCCTATATGTCGCAAGTTCATTTGTTAGTTTAGTTTGCTGGCTAGTTTTGTGGTTTTACCACCATGGCCCCCCTGTAAAGCATAAGTTGAACAGCTTCTTTTTTTGTGCAATTCATATGATCATGCGTTCCAAATGACATTGGTGACGGCATTGCTTTCATTAAAAACAATGTCGGCATTTTATAATTGCAGAATTCAATATATTAAAAAGTCAATGAATCACGTGCCAACTGATTGAAAGGCTGCCACTTTTGTAGGTTTTGCATCAACGAAGACGCGATGAATCCCTGCGATGGAAGCAACCATGCTGAAATAATGGAAATGCTTAATCAAATGGCGGTCCAGGTGCAACAAGAATAGAACTGCACATTTCTACAAGCATGCCAGTTGGCGACAGAATGGTACGAAAAACACATGAATAAAACGCCGTGTCGCACTTCTATACTAACCAGGAATGCATGGATATGCGAACTATACGCGGGGCATATGGGTCATTTGAGGAAAATGTTTGCATGCCGAAGGAAGTTTTTTCCGCATTGTGTGAGACATTAGTAAATGATTTTGGGTTACAAGTCCCGCAACGTCCACATGGCTTAGCTGTTGAAGAAAGCGTTGCGATGTTTATCCATGTCTTGAAAGGGAAGCAAAATCGGGAAATCCAGGAACGGTTCCAACATTCCGGGGAGACTGTGTCGAGGCACGTGCATAACGTATTAAATTCCATGAAACAGTTCACTGTTGTTCATTGCCGGCCCACATACAGTCAGCATCGTATACATCCATACGTGCGGTCTAGATGGAAATACCTACCGTTCAAGGTACTTCTGAAGAACGTGATTGACATATAAATTAAGACAATATATGCTGTTTTTGTTGTTAACTGCACGTGACGCTTGGAAAAAACGAAACACTTGTTACAAATTTACGCAACAAAACAATTTATCCATGTTTGCAGGACTGCATTGGCGCAATAGACGGAACACATGTCAGTGCATGGGTTACGGGGCCAGATGCGGCAACATATTTCGGTAGGAAATACTGTCACACGCAAAATATAATGGCCGCTGTCGATTTTGACATGTGTTTCATATTCATTTCTTGCGGATGGGAAGGAAGTATGCATGATAGTCGCATATTCAACGAGATACTAACAAATGACAATGTCCCCTTCCCACATCCTGACGAAGGTAACACATGGTCCTGTTATTAGATTTAATAACAAATAAGTTTTTCCTGAGAAAGCGTTATATGAAAATGACGCAGAATGTTCGTTTTTGTGTCATACATTGTTGTCATATCTGCAGGCAAATATTATCTTGTCGATTCTGGCTATCCAAACCGGATTGGTTACTTAGCACCATTCAAAGGCCACCGTTACCACCAACAAGAATTCCGACGTATTGCACGGAACGCGATGGCAAACACGCCAAGGGAATTATTTAACAAAGTGCACTCGTCCTTACGCAGTGTTGTGGAACGCACTTTCGGTGCCTGGAAACAGCGATGGGGGTTTATTCGAGACATGCCTCGGTATGACTTTGCAAATGTGCAAGTTCAGTTAGTAGGTGCGTCAATGGTATTACATAATTATATACGACGAAACACAGGTAACCCAACAACTGTTCAGCCAATCTGTGACGAGGAAGAGGCTATGGCAATAGTAAATGCCATACCAGAAGTTGAATATGACGAGGATGGTTTAATGGTTGGAGATGAGGACCCCCATATGGCATTGGTCCGCCTTCACATACGCGACAAATTATGTTACATGCGTAATAACGGAATGTTAGGAAATATATAGTAGTCGAAATAATTTTCGTATGGTTGTCACATAATGACACACGTGGAACAGACTGTATTCAAAAATATTATCATGTACAATATGTATGAGTTTCCACGGGAATGTAACCCCTTCCAGTTGCTGACGTGCCTAATTTTGAAAATTACTTTTGGAAAAACAAAAAAAAAGGTGAAACAAATAAAAACAAATGAAAAAGAAAAATAATACACAAATTGTCATGTGTGACGTAAATTACAAATAAATGAAACACATAAATATATTAAAAAAAAAATTGATTGTATACCAATTAAAAAAAACAAGACATACTTAAAAATAAAAATCCAAGACAAAAAAAAAAAACATAGTTAAAAAAAAATACTTATAGTAAAAAAAAAAAAACAATAAAAAGACAAAAACATAAATTCCCAAATAAAAATCGAAAAATTTAAGCACAATACGCCAAATCCAAACCCAAAATAAAAAAAGTAATAGGAAAAAAAATTAAACAAAATACGAAAAATCCAAGCGCAAAATTAAGAAAAATTCAAAGAAAAAAAAATTAGCGCAAAATCTGACAAATTATTCAAAAAAAAAAAAAAATAAAAAATAAAAAATTTGGATTTGCAAAATTCAGGAGATCGACACCCAATATACAAAAAAAAAAAATGGCCAAATCCAAACCCCAAAAAAAAAATAAAAAAAATAAAATTAGCAAAATAGGCGAAATTGAAACCTAACATAAAAAAATTAAAATAAAAAATAACCAAAATATGCCAAATCAAAAAAACAAAAAAAAAAATTTTTAAGCAAAAAGCAAAAATTGTAAAAAAAAATAAAAAAAAAAAATATTTTCAGCAAAAAGCCAAAATTGAAAAAAAAAAAAAAAACCGGAAAATATGCCAAATTCCAAACAGTTTATTAAAAAATAAAAAAAAAATAGACAAGGGCAATTTGGTCATTTAATAGGATGACACCTCACCAAAAAGTCAAAAAAGCTAAAAAGCCCTTCTCAAACTAAGCTTTTTAGCCACAGGCTAAAATAGTCAAAAAACCAAAAAGCCAACCCACTTCCCAAACGGGGGCTGAGTATATTATTCTTATAAAAAAATCACGTCGATCGGATAATGAATATTTTGTATTTGGTTCACTTTTGTTTAGAAAAAAATAAACGGTTAGAAAATTAACGGTCTATAAAAAAGTGATCTGAATACATAGTATCTGTTATTCGATCGATATGATTTTTTATAAGAATAATATACTTAACAAATCTTAAAATATAAACAATTTAAATTATCAAAAAGAAATCTAAAAGTAACCCTAATGGTCCGGATTAGACCCTCCAATCTAGATAGTAGACTGAGGCAAGTTCCGGCCAAAAAAACACCAAAAATATGTAGGTTAAAAAGACCACATGGGTTTATGTGTCATATTAATAAAATGTTATAAATTTTTTATTATCTTTTTATTATTAGTATCATGTATTTATTTAGTTATTTTATTATTAATTGAAATCAATGTAAAAAATTTTAAAAATAAAATATTTATTAAGGAAGATAACTTTTTTTTTCTCTCTCTACGTTTCCGTAGGGTTGAAGGATTATCATCATGTCTTTTCCAACGGTCCACATTGCGTTCAGCAAAATGTAAAGTGTCAATATATGGGTCGGAATTTTTCAAAGTAAATTTGAAATAAGTTTTTGGAAGTCTATAGAACTCATTATGAAAATTTTATTCAATGTTTTTTAAATAATATTTTATTCTATTTACAACTTGATACTTAATAATTTGTCTTAAAAAATTTTAACACAAAAATAGTAAATTTCATAACTTAGATCAATAACTACTCATTTGAAACATCACCTAGTGTTGCTCTAGGGGTGCATTTGATTCAAGTGATTAGGGGGGCTAAACATTATTTGGATTGTAATCTATTGGAAACACTTTATTCGCAGTCTTTTTTTTAGTCCGCCAGACATGGAGTCTGGCCGGAGTCCTTATCCCCAATATGTGGGATTACACTATCCAAGGGGGGTGTGGGACAATTTTCATGAGAATTAGGTGGTAAAATAGCCATTTTGACCCTCTACTATTTAATTATGTATTATATTTAGTAAAATTCATGAAATTTAAAGGCTTCAAATTAAAAATAAAATAATTTTATTTAACTTTTTATTGATGTTTTATTTATTTAAGTTTTTAAAGAATTTTTTATAGATATTTTATTGATGTTTTATTTTATAATTTCGTTTATATTTTATTTAATTTCATTATTTAAATTTTAATAGATATTTTATTTAATTTCATTATTTAATTATTATTATTTTTTAAAATAAATTTATTTAAAATTTTAATTAAAAAAATAACATATATTTTTATTGATATTTTATTTATTTTATTTAAAAAAATAAATTTATTTAACTATGTAAAAAATAAAATAAAATAAATTTTTATTTAATCTACCTAAAAATAATTAAAATATTAAAGATATGTTTAATATTACTATTAGTTAGTAAACAACTGAAAAAAAAGATAAAATAGTCTTTTGTTTATTTATTCTTATCAAGTTCATCCAACTAAATATTGGATTCACTAAAAATAGTCATTTTCAGACATCTAATGTTATGAGAAAACAAATACGGGATACACATCCAATCTAACCAAATAGTCCGGAGGATTTATAGTCCCAAGATTCACATATGAAACGAATCTAAACTAATGAAGCGAAACGAATCTAAACTATTGATATGAAATTTTGAATAATTTCTAAAGTTTTTGGATAAATTACCAATAGATCGTAATAGTTGGATTTGATTCCCATCAAGTCCTATTGAAAATAAGTCCTACTAAATTGTCGCTAAAATAATTTTTTATGATGGTTTTTTGCATATGTTATTAAAAATTGACAGTTTGTGATTTTTTTTGACACGATTTTTATAAATTATCATTAAAATTTATAATTAATGACATTTTTCTGTGACAATTTTTCAAACTGTCGCTGAAAGTTTAAGATTTTTGTGACAATTTTTTTAAATTGTAGCTAAAATTTATAATTAGTGACATTTTTTGTGACAAAATTTCAAACTGTCACTGAAAATTAACAATTAGTGACGTTTTTTAATAATATTTGATGAAAAATATCATTAATTATCATAGAATCTACTGAATAATAAGTTCATCTATTAAAATTTACACATAAGTCTCCCAAATATTTATATCTAAATTCGTAGCATTACTATTTTTAAAAACTACCACTTAATAGTGTTTTTCCTTTTTATGATACTCGCTAATCACCCAATCAAACAAGCCCAAAGGCACTCGCGTGGTGAACTGGTCCTCATGGGCTTGCAAACCGTGGGCTGCTCTGACCAGAAATAGGCTATGCTGAGGCCCATTATCAATTCAAGATCTATCTTTCTCTACTGACCTTGTTTGAAAAATTGACTATTTTAATTGATTATTTAGTTATTTTAGCCTGATTAAAATAGTTGTGTTCGGAAATTTGATTTTTTTTTTTTTTTGATTGATGATTATGAAAGAAAAAGCAAAATAATTATGAGTTAGATATGACATTTTATCTTATTGACTATTTTAATTGATTTTATCTTTTAACAAACTATTTTAACCCAACCCTTTAACCCTAGATTAAACACAATGTGCCAACTGAACCTTACAAGAAATATGGTATCCTATATCCACTATGTTATGGTAAGATTTAGTGCATTAGCCCCTAGGCCCATTATGTTTTCTCACTTTTTCATTAATTTCTTTTTTTTTCTTTTTTCACATTTCTTTATAAATTTAAAGTTCATGCAGAGTCTTAAAAATGTCAATATAAGAGTAGCATTTTTGTGACTCTACGGTGAAATTTCTTTTTCAATAACTATACAGACACCGCATACTTCACCTCTCGAATCACAGGATGTGAAGTTAAAAATATGGTGAACTTGGTGATGTCTCTCGCATTTGGTAGACGATGCGTACATTTAACAAATAAATATATGCAGTTTTACCTTTACATGTCTGGTTATGCTAATTTAACTTACTAGTTAACTATAATACTTACTTAAGCCTTGTTTGACAATTATATGTTTTAATTAAAAAGTCAAAAAGTTACTATAAGTTGTCACATCACTCTTTTTATTTTTCTGTATATCTTTTCATAAAAAATTAAATAAATTATTAAAATAATTTGTTTCCAAACGAAACTTTAGTGTAAAAAAACCCAATGATGTTTTTCTGGACTTTTATTTTTGGCTCATGGTAGTTAAAATGAATGGATTATCTTTAATTGGCCTCGTACTTAACTATTGATATTAGACGCTCCGGATAAAATTTGATAATTTATAAATAAAATTTAAAAACATCTCTCTTATTACAAAAGTCAGCTCCACTTGAAATTTAGCATCATTGAGTTTAATGGTGTGATAAATAATGTACAGAAGGGAGGGATTGTAAGATTTACAGAATTTGATAATTTATAAATAAAAGTTAAAACCATCTTTCTTATTACAAAAGCCAGCTCCACTTTGGTGTGATAAATATTGTACAAAAGGGAGGGATTGTAAGATTTACATAATTTACCACATGGTAAGGTAGAATTTTTTTCTCCTTTATTGCATGCCAGCCTAGAAATCTCTCATGCAAGACAAAGAAATCAAAAAGCAGCCCATCCTTTTTTCAATAAAAGTGGCCCAATCATGACCCACATGGAACTGTCCACAGTTCTTTAATTTGTAGATCATGTTGAAAGTCCACCACCAATCTCCACCCTAGAGCTATAGGTATAAAGCATCTTCAAAAGTGAAAGTGATTGGAATGGAATCCAATGAATCAATGCAATTATGCAACTTTTAAACATAAATTTAGTTGAAGAAAGATAGAAAAAGATGAATTAAAAGCTGAACTTTCTCTATATACATATAGTGGCTCTATACCTATTACATTTTGAGATCATTTGAGGCATTAGTATATAGCAATGAAGTTCTTGTTCCAATGCCCATGTTGCTCTTGTTTTTGCTTCATGAAGCCCAAGAAGGGCAAGCCAAAGGAGAAGGAAGCCAAGGGAGAGAAAAAAGAAGCCAAGAAAGACTGACATATGAAGCTATTTCTTTTTCTCTTCTGTTTGCGTAATAATTTGTGGCTCTCTACATGTAGGGGTAAGATTGTGTACATTTAAATCTCTTTGACCTTGCAGTGACTGTCTTTTTTGTATGATAATTGTGGCTTACATAAGCAATTGTATGTACTTTTTCTCCAAATTGTTATGAAATGCAATCTTGATCCCCTTCAAGAGTTTGTCTAATGCCTTTATTTCAAATGCTTTACAAGGAAATAAAACAGAAGTTAATCGGATGAATTTCCACGATTTTATTTTCTCCTATGTATAGATATAGAGAATCCAAAAGAATTTAAAATAAAATAAAAATAATTAGACATGGCATTTGGTTTGTGATGGATTTGCGTCGGAGACGAGGAGCTGACAAACTTGGTGATATTTATTTGATGATAAACATCATTTTTCAAAATTGTTATGTTCTGTTATTTAATTGCAATGAGCAGCTCAATCCAAACCAACACAAATTTTTTTATTATCAGGAACTGAGATTGAAGCACTCTTTATCTGTTGAAATGGTTACAAGTTATTGCCTAATATAATGAAAAGGATTTTGATGCTTATGTGCATATACCAAAATCCCAAAATGCATCCAATTTAAGCGTGTGAGAAAATCATGGAATTTTAAGCGAACTCTCCAATACATACTGGTCAGCAAGAAAAGAATTAAGACTTAGTTGTTAGGAACGAGCAATTATTCAATAATCTCATAATACTAATTCAACACATTCATATGGTATTTTATGATTAAATATAGCAGTAGTCATGAGATTTGTGTAGCCGACTTGAATGAAAAACAAAATTGGTCCAATTCCATCCCTTCCCTTTATCTCTCACCCCCTTCACTCCATCTTTCTCTCTGTTTCTCTCTCCACAGTTAGCACATACACAAACTTATGACACTAACAAACAAATTAATATTCCATCTTAAAAAAAATAAACAAATTAATACTCATTAAATACAAAAAAAAAAAATAAAAATTGTTAATTGTTTTTTGAATTTGTAGAAATTTAGAATAATTGTAGATTTTTGTGAGTGGTGGATTTGCAATACCCCTTTGTCCCAAATAGACCTTTGTTGGATTTTTGCTCCGGTACTTGAAACATGAAACACTCTGGTCGAGAGTGTCAGAATTAGCACTCCAACGGTTAAATTAGAGGTTAGTCAAGAGTGAGAATAGGTGTAAAAATTTTGGGTGGCAAATGCATACCTTTTTTCTTCCAGCTTCTCTATTTATATAGAGATTTCCTCTATAGATATTTCTTACGTGATTTGATCTTCCCATCATCATAATGTCAAGGCCCATGTCCCTATTACACCTCCGAAAAGGGACGACTTGGGCCCATTTTGATTAGGGTAGCGTGCCGAAGTTTCCCTGATACTTCGCATGAATGCTCTTTGATTTTATTGACACTATTCACTCCGTGTGTCACTCAGTTGGTGAAGTGGCTACTCGACATCGAACTTTTCTGTAATTCAATGGGCCTGGCTGGACATGGGCCCATCAATGATGGGCCTATGAGTGCTCTGTTTGCATAATGTGTAATTTTTATACTCTACTCACATTATTTTATATAGAAGTGTGTAATAAAGGCTCTGTTTGGCGAATGATTTTAATATCTAAAAAGTCAAAAAATCATACAAAAAGTGAAATATTTCTTTATATTCTCTCTACTTTTTACACATTTTTCTGTAAAAAAAACAAAAAGTTATTTCTAAATATTTTAATTTTTTTACTTCATATTTTAACTAACAAAATAAAAAACGACTAAAAAAAAGTCATTTTTGAAACTAACTCAAACCATGTACAATAATTTTATTCGCAATTTCTCGGGCTAAATGGGCAGGGCTTCTGGCTTCTAATTTTAGTTTTGGGCTGTGTTGTTAATTAATTACAAGCCTAGATTCGAAGTTGGGCCACTACTTTATGAGTCGTTTGTGTAACATTTGATCATAATGGAATACAACTTTGGCAAAGCTTTTTAAGAAAGCACGGATTTTTTAGGAAGTCATTCAAATTGGACTTCCTAAATGAAATTATGTTTGATTTTTTGTAAATAAATTATAGGGCAAACTTCATTTTATTTTTGTGATTTGGATTATGTGCAGTTTATCCTCTTAACATTTAGAAATGACCACATAATCCTTTTGTGGTTTGTGGACTGAAGTGTACTGTTAAGACCATTAACAATTTAATAAAAAAATTAAAATATCCCTATATTTTCGTCATTTATTTGGAAAGCAAAGTATACTTTATAACCCCATGTGATTTATTTTCATGTGCGATTTACCCCTTTAAAATTTGAAAATGAGCATATAATCCACTTATGCTTGCCATGTGTTTCACACTTTCTGTTAAATTAGACGGAATGTTTAATAGTATTTAATGGTGCACTTTATGTGGTCATTTTCAAACGTTAGGGAGTAAACCGCACGCGGCCCAAATCACATGGAGATAAAGTGAAGTTTATCCTAAAATTTAAAAATGAGCATATATATTATTGAATTATTAACCAAAATAATGTGATGTAAAAAAAAATCAAAATTTTGCAATTCATGTTAAATTAATTATGTATATAATTTTTGTTTTGTTTATATAACATTATTTTTTTTTCTTTTAAATACAAACACATTATTATATATTAAAGGATACATTACAAATATACCCCTGAGGTTTACTTAAAGTACAGATTGTCCTATGTGATTTAGAAAATTACAAATATTCCCTTATCAGAATTTTTGTTTAACAGAATTAACTAAGAAAATGAAATTCATAATTGTTCTCTTATACAATAATAAAATTACCTAATTTATTAATTGAAATATATTTCTAACATCGTTAAAACTGTTAATTCACATCATAATTTATTAATAAAATATACGATTTATTATGAAATTAGAAACCTCAAGAGATGGCATGTAATTTTCAGAACCATAAAAAATTATTCGTATTTTAATCAAATCTCAGGAGTGTATTTGTAAATTACCCTATATTAAACTAAAAATTAACAATAGTGGGAATACTATTTTCAATTCAGTCAATGAGTCTTTCATTGGGTTTGTAATTCTCCAAGATTGCAAGGCTTGTAATTCTACAATATTTTAAGGGTAATATGAGTAGTATGTTGCTTTTTATGGGGCAACAATCGGAGAAATTTTATTTTCACATATTTAATTGTCTCAATTTACATAATTTCTTAGTACACACATTTTATAATTTAATTATTAATTAATTTTCTCAATCTACACACTAAATGTATCAATTATACCCTTCACTCATACCATTGTACACACACCCCTTCAACCATCCTTTCATACACTTGTCCTTTATTCCACACACACTGCTACTGCTACGGTTTGAAAATTTGTAGACTCACAGTGCTACAACAGTCAAAGTGAAGACCCACGGTGAATAACTTTACTCTATTGAAAACCTCTATTCTATTGAAGATCCCATTGAAGACCTCCATTAACAACACCATTGAATGATTATTACTATTAACTGTGGTCTTTAAATAAACCGTTAAATGATCATTGGGGGAAAAAAAAATGTTAGAGAGGAAGACACACAATTAATGTGATGTTCCCAAAAGATATGAAAATTTGCTAAAAATAATTTATGATTTGCAAGAAAAAAGGATTTTAAACCACCCACTTGTCCTCTTTCTTTGCATGATAAAAAGAGAAAAGAGGCATTCATTGTGGGCATATCAAAGAGAAAAAAAAAAAAAAACACACACACACACAGAGACCACTCAAGGTTAATTAAAGAAAAAAAAGTAAGAAAAGAGTACGGAAAAAAAAGAAAAGGAAAACAAATAGAGAGGTGAAGAAAAAAATAAAGAATAGTAAGTAAAAGAAAGAAATAATTGAAGAATGCAGATTGAGGAAGGGATTCTATTAATAAAGATAGAAAAAAAAAAAAAAAAAATACAGAGCAGTTTCAGGTATTATTTTTGTCTTTTATTTTTTATTTTTTGTCTTTGATAATTCTATACTATTTTGTGAAATCTGTCTCAAGTGTTTATTTTATATGGATAAATCCGAATGGGTGCATTCATAATTTTTTTGAATCCAAATGTTGAGTTGTTTATTTCTTACTTGAGTTCGAACTTCCATTGGTTTGCAACTCTGCCATATCAAAATCAAGCAAAAATTGTGGAACTATAACACGAAAATGATATAAATAATAGAGTATAAACCTAGAGATTAAAGCAATATGAGAAATGTTTTGAGAGTATTATTTTGCAAGCAATAGAGGAGTATAGAGTGTAACAAGCAATGTAACAATAATGGAAAATTAAGGTTTACTATTTTTAAACTCAAAAGGTGTATATTGAGATTTTTTTGTTATTAAAATATGTGTACAAATAATTTTTTCATAAAATATTATGGATGTTATTGGATGTCTATTATGGTTATTTTTATTTAGGATATAATTGTCATTAAATTAATATTTCATTAAGTGTGTGCCCTAAGCTAACTAGGTGTGTGGAAATAGAATTTCCCCAACAATGAGTGATTTTATTTTCACATCATACTTTGTTTCAGTACATAATATTTGTGCGGTTCAGATATTAATTTTTGAACAAAATATAAATGTTTAGATATCTTCTTCTGAACAAAATATAAATATTCGAATATCAACTAGTGAACAAGATTTTTGTTCAATTTTTTTGTTCATAAATTAATATTTGAACATTTTATTTTTTGTTCAGAAATTAATATTCAAATGACACAAATAATATATTGAGATAAAATATGATGTGCAAATAAACACTACAAAAAAACACACCTTTGGCGACTAAATTTTTAGTCGCCAAAGGTCCCATTTTAGTCGCCAAATGTCAAAATTCGACTTTCCCCGACTAAAAGTTTTAGTCGCCCATCTTGTCGCCAAAATCTGGTCGCGGATGCCTTTGGCGACTAAAAATCTGTTAGTCGCCATTTCTGTGGTCTTCAGCGACTAAAGATTTCATCGCCAATTGTCAATTTCATTTTTGGGAATTTAACCTTTGCCGACTAAACCTTTTTGTCGCCAATACTTAATTTTTTATATTATTAATTTAATTAAAAACACCTTTGGCGACTAAAGGATTTAGTCGCTGAAAGTATTTTCACAAAAAATTTTTTTTCCCTTTGCTGCTGCCCAGTTTCGAACCCGTGACCACCAAGTCCCAACTTTGTCAACCTTTAGCAACACTCTCTCCCCCACTATGCCACTACAACCTCACGCGAATATTAATGCAACATATATTATTTATATACTATTTATACCGGTATTAATACAAACTATATATATAAATAATTATTTTTATTTAATGTATTTTATGTAAAAAAATAAAGTATTTATTAAAAAAAAAATATGAGAGGACTTTTGGCGACTAAATGTGGATTTTAGTCGCCAATTCTGTGCCATTTGGCTACTAAATTCTGTTTTGTCGCTAAAAACTTGAATTTCCGCCCAAAAAAACTACAATCGGCGACTAAACTCATTTTTTGTCGCCAAAAGCTCGAATTTTGCCGACTAAATCAATTTTAGTCGCCACTTGTCCAGGTTTTAGCTACTAAAATTTTTTTTGTCGGTAAAACACCCATATTCGGCGACTAAAGTTTTTTTTAGTCGCCAAAACCTATAGATTTCGCGACTAAATGGTTTTTAGTCGCCAAAAACCGTGCCTTTAGCTACTAAAATTTTTTCAGTCGCTAGAACTACTATATTCGGCGACTAAACCGACTTTTGGTCGCCAAAAGGCCTACATTCGGCGACTAAAGTGCTTTAGTCGGCAAAAGTGCTTAGGTTTGGCGACAAAACTGACTTTAGTCGCCATTTCTACGACTTTTAGCGACGAAAATGCTTTTTTTAGTTGCCAATTGTGCATTTTCTTGTAGTGAAAATTACCAACAACAATGTTATAACTCTTTGCCCTCGTTTGGCATGTGAAATTTAGGGGTTAAAAGGTTGAAATAGCCCCGCGCGCGCACACAAAAAAAAAAAAAAAAAAAAGGGTTAAAAAACTAATAATTCACATCTAAATTATAATTACTTTACTTTTCACTCACAAAAGGCAAAAAAACTAACTCAAATGAGATTTTTTAACTCAGACTTAAATAACTAAAATACTAAAAAAATATAAAAAATTAACTCACTTCCTAAAGGATGCTTTTATCAATTAAATTATAAATTTTAACTTTGCAAGAAGTCCCTGGAAGAGGCTGCCTATGCAAGCTTTGGTCAAACGCACTTCTCCGTATATTTCTGTTAAATCCCCGTTTAAAATAACAAACTCACCAAATACTCGAAATAAAATTAAAAGCGTTTCTTTGCGTTCGTCGTCAAACACCAATTAGCTGGTTTAGTTTTGGTTTTCAAAAAATTTTATTTATTTTTTATTTTCTATATTTTTTTTGTTTTTAATGATTTTTAAAAATATTTTAAGCAATTTTTTAAATTTTTTTTTTAGATACACTTAACATAAATACACTTAGAAAATATAATATTTATGAAAAAAATCTTTAAAAAATTAACTAAATACCAAAAATATAAAAAAATATGAAAATTCAGTACGTTTTAAGCATTTTTTGTATTTATTAATTTTTTAAAATATTTTACTATTTAGATACATCTAAGTAAACTACATCTTAAAAAATAAAAAAATTGCTTAAAATTTTAAAATTATTCACCAAAAATAAAAAAAAAATACGAAAAATAAAAAATTTAATTTCCAAAAAATTGAAACCAAACCCACTGAATAATTTCAAAAAAACAACTTTTCGCATTTTCAGGTGGAGTTTCAAATGCTAATGTATCACGTGCTAACTATAAATTTATTACTTCATCTGTCTCAAAATATTAATTTCTTATTTATTTTTTATTATTTCAAAATATTAGTATCTTTTCAAAAATTAAGGAATAAAATAATATAAATTTATTATTTTGCTCTTCTTTTAAATTCATTAATAATATAAAAATACAATTATGACAATTGATATTTCAAAAAAAATATATTGTCAAAAGATAATTTTGAAAAATTAATATTTTAAAATATAATAATTATATTATTAAAAAAAAGTTAAATTCTCAATTTTTTGTTTTTTAATTATTTTGGGAGAGAGTACTATTTAGGACTATTATTGATGGGAGCACTGTTACGTCCCCCGAAAATTCAGCCTCCTAATCTCCCGAAAATTGAAACCAAGGCAACAAAACAAAAAAAAATTTCCTAAAACGACGTCGTTTTAGGAATTAAGGGGATTAAGGGGAGCTTTTTTAGGGCTCCAAATCATTTTCCTATTGATGGTGCTGTAATAAATTATTAAAAATGCAGAATAGAGTGCAGGGTCATGCACTCGTTACTGATGGAGGTAGGGCCCCAAACCATCAAAAGGTGAAATGGCCGTGTGACCAATGTCATTTATTACTAATGGGGTGTTTTCGGGGGAAGATGTTCAAAATTATTTTTTAAGTTTTTTTGATTTTTTTTAAAAAAAATTGTGAGAGATAATAGGTGTGTTTGGTTTGTGTTTTGAGATAAATTAAATTTTTTTTTTTAGGTATAGAGTTTAGAAATTTTTTTGATTTGTTTGATTGTATATTTTCAAAATAGTTTTGGAGTTTAGGAGTTTGAGATGATTTGATATTTTGTAATAGTTGAGTAGATGTGTGTGAGAGAAAAAGTGTTTGACAAGGAGAGAGGAGAGAAAAAAAGTGATCGGTTGATGTGTAGTAGAAAAAGTGATTTTTTAGAAAAAAAATTTCAAAAAATTTGAACCAAACAAAATAAAAAAAAAAAAATCAAAAATTATATCTTGAGATACAAACCAAACAGGCCCAATGTGACCCAAAATGAGTTAAAAGCCAGAAAGTAACTTTTAACCCACTTCTCAAAAGAAGCCAATGTCACTAGGGTTACAAAACTATCAGAATTAAGGGGTTGTTTGAAAAGTGAGAAAATAGTAAAAAAAATGTTTAAAAATTATTATTATTATTATTTTTTTTATATGTATTTTTGTAAAAAATTAAAAATAATCAATTCCCAAACAAACCATGAGTTGAATTTTGTAGAGTTTGAACTCAAATGGTTGATTTATCGAATTTGAAAATTTAATTTGAGTTTTGTTCGATAATTAATCTAGTAAAATTTGAAATTTTATGATGATTTATTTCTATTATTTAAATAAATATTCAATGGGTTGAGGTTATTCAAACTCGAACTCGGCTCATTTACTAAACGAGTTTAAAATTGTGACTTGAACTTGTTTATTCAAGTCCTAAACAAGGCAAACTCGCAAAAAGTTTGGATCATTTGTAGTTCTAAATATGACGACATCATTTTTATAAATGAAAATATTTGCAAATGTGTTGTTTTAAAATAAAATATTCACATTAAGACACATCAATGAGTTAAGGTTATTAAACGAACCAAATTACTTGGTCTTGGCTTGTGTTTGGTTCATTAAAGTTGTTGAGATAAGCTAATTATGTAAACAAGCAAAGTTTAAATATAATTTTAAACTCGTTAAATTTTTATATCAAGTTTGAATAACCTACTACTTGGATTGATAACCAAATATATTATGTAAATAAGTAAGTTTAAATATAATTTGAACCTTGTTAGGTTTTCAAGACACAATCACTACAAGAAATAACATATTTGCCGACCAAAAACTTAGTCGCTAAAAGCCCATTTTTAGTCGGCAAAAATTATCTGCGACCAATATTTTTGGTCGCTACTTTGGTCGCCAATTGAGAGTCGGCAAAAGTAATTCGCGACCAAAATTTTTGTTGGTCGAGAAAAGTTGGATTTGCCGACTAAATTTTTGGTTGCTAAATGTATCATTACTGCGACTAATCCATATTGTCGCTAAAACACTTTGGTCGCGAAAAGTGATATTTTCCCGACCAAATATCTTAGTTGCCAATTGTCACATTCTACGACCAAACAGATTAGTTGCCAAAAGCCGAGGAATCGCTGACTAACAATTTAGTCGCCAAAAGGTAAGGAATTGCCGACCAATGATTTTAGTCGCAAAAGTGTAGAATTTGCCGACCAATTTTTTAGTCGCCAAATCTTTTTTTTTTGTTTTGTTGAGAACAATCAATTTTTATTTATAAACATTCAATCCAATATCGAACAAAATTCATTCAACTCAACCATAATTAAGAAACAATAACATTTAAAAAAGAAAAAGCTTAGGAACAATAATTAACAAATTTCCTTTCTTGTAACTTCACTAAATCATCAAACAATAATTGAACTATACCCAATATAAATTTTCAAAAGACCAATTCCAACAATAATTGATGTATCAGGGATATTAGCCAACACAAATACTGCAAAGAATCAAAATTAGAGGAGCATCCAGATTCACCAGTGCTTGAACAGGTCCAGGCTTCGGTTTCTCTGTTTTCGTAGAAATTCCCAAGACAATGTATTCATGTTTGGCTAGTAGTCGCTGCAAGTCATCGTTCAGTGCTAGTCCTTGACATAGTAGTGATTCATCCCTACAAGAGATATATGAATAATGGATATACATAGTCACAACAGCATTGGTTGCATATAAAGAGTAAGCTGCAGCATCTACTACATCCAGTCCCAAGTTATTTTCTTATTTTACATGACTCTTGTTCATTTATAAATCAGAAACCACAAACAAGTAAATACATACATGCACACCCACCCCCACACACACATAGAAAAGATATGCTAAAAGGGTATCAATTGGAGACCTACCTGAAAAAAAAGTATAAAAGGGCATTCCATTTTAAAAAAAAAGTACCCAGGAATATTTGATTCCAAATTAACCCAACCAATTTGGCAAAGCCTCATTCATTGTCTACTTTCTTCTTGCTGGTCATCCTTCATTCTTAAGTAACTACAAAATTTAGTATAAAGTATAATTTTTTCCCCCTTTATATTATTATTATTATTATTTTATTTAGAACAAATTTTCTGCCTAACAAATGAATCCATGATACTAATGGGTATTAATAAATCTGGAATTGTCTGCCACACCAAGTTTCATAGTCTTCTAATGTATCATAAGATAGAACCATGAGAAATCCCTTATCAAGAACAATTCCATAATACAGAACACGACTATAGATTCCAACCACATAGCCAATTGTATATGAATTTGTCTTAAATGTGACTAGTTGCTTTAGGTCAATATCATTAGCTGGTTATATAGCTGTCTTTGTATACTGGAATCAAGTATTTTTTACTACTATGTAATAGTAGCACTGTCATATTGGTAAGCTGATGTTTGTGGTTGATCTTAAGATGAGCTAAGTTTCTTAATATCCCAACTGTTAAAACAATGTTTCTGTTTACATCTTTGCACTTCCCTCCCTTTTATTGCCACTGCTGCTGGTATGCTAGCCTAGCATTTAAGAATGGGATGATCTAGTGGTATGTTGTGATTATGCGATTCACTAGAAACATGTGAATTGTATTATATTTTGTTAAATTGGGATTAGAATGGGCTTCTAATACTTATCAAAAGAAAATAAAAAATAAAAAAACAAACAAATTAGACTCTGCTATTGAGTGATAAACTTCATTATTTGACACGAGTGGGCCTCACCCATCGTGGGAGTAAGGGCTGTAAATTCATCAAAAAATAATGTGGATTTATCAATTTCCTTTGTTGTTGTTTTTATTAAGGAAAATATATGAATCAAAACTATTAAATATTCTAGGATCAAGTTGATAGTTGTAGTTTTGTGGTGGAAAGAATGCTTTACTGGCAGCTAATTTTGACTTGTCTTTTCTCTTTTCTTGGAATATCATTTGGTGGAATGTCTTTTTGAACCTTTATCATTTGGGCATGTAGTTTTATACTATGGTACTCATTGCAAGTTCAAATTCTGATGTATGGATTACTCAATTCAACTCAACTCAACAAGCTTTAGTTCTAAATTATGTAGGAACTATTTTTCAAAAATATGCTTTTTTTGTATGTTTCTATAAATGATGTGTTGCTTGATTGAGTGGTGTTTGAACTAATAATGACCAAAAACAATAATCTAATCACAAGAGTTTTGCTATTTCATCCCCAAGTCTTGTTTATGATTCTTTGAATCTTCAAAATTCATAAATTTAGTTAGTGTACATTTCATTGTCAAAAAAACAAAGGAACTAGCATCTTTTTGGTAGATTTGGTGGTTTTCAATTTTGCAAATTCGATTCTCTTAAGAAAAGCTCGTTAGATGGTTTCCTAACATCTACAGATATTTCAAGGGCAGTAAAAAATTTACTTTTAATCTCAACATTTTTTAGTATCTCAGTCCTGAATTATTCGTTTATGGATATATGATGGAATAGGGACAAATTCATATTAACAATAGATTGAGTGATTGTACACATGGAACAACTTTTTTTTTTTTCTTTCCCTTTCTAGATACATAAATATACATACACCAAAATGTGACCTTCCGCGACCAAATTTGTAGTTGTCGCCAAAAGCATACCATTTTCTGCGACCAACTCATTTTTTGGTTGCCAAAATATGACATTCTGTGACCAGCTCATATTTGGTCGCCAAAAATAATGATCATTCGCGGCTAATTAATATTTGGTCCCCAAAAGGTAACTTTTAACTACCAACTTTATATTGGTCGCGGAAAGTGGTCGCTAAAAGTGTAGATTCTTGTATGTATTACTCAATTCATTTTCGACCTTACATCCAGTACAAAAATTTAATATTGATTTTTATTTTTAGGGTAAATTACAAATACATCCCCTGATGTTTGCTTAAAATACGAATTGTTTCCCGTGGTTTGGAAAATTATAAATACCTCCCTGTCAGAATTTTTTATTTAACAGAATTAATTAAAAAAGTAAAATTTCTAACTGTTCACTTATATAATAATAAAATTATCTGAATTATTAATTGAAATAAAATTTTAATATTATTAAAAATTATTAATTAACTTGATGATTTATTAATAAAAGGACCTATTTGTTATGAAATTAAAAACCTTAGGGAGCATAATGTAATTTATAAAGCCACAAAGGATAATTTGTAATTTAAGTAAACCTCAGGGGGTGTGTTTATAATTTACCCTTATTTTTATATGTAGACTCAAAATATATTTTTCATGAGCAAGAATTATCATAATAATGTATTGTCATTTTTTTTAATTATTTTTATATTTTTAAGTCCGTGCAATTGTTAAGTTTCCTAATATTTTAGTGCACAACCAAAAATAATTTGAGGGACCTTAATCAAAGAAATTATTAATTACTTTATATGATACTCAAACGTGATTGGTTTACGCGTTCAACTTCATCACATTATATTTTATATAGGGCAAATTACAAACACCCCCTCGCGGTTTGGTGAAAATATAAATTTTTTCATAAGGTTTGAGAAATTATATCCCGCCCCTGAGGTTTATATTTCCATAACAAATTACTCCCTGAGATTTTTTTTTCCATACAGATTCCCTCCTAATTTCTCATAATTTGTTATGAAAATTTGACCCTTAAAGGACAATTTATAATTTCTCAAATCTCAGGAAAAATCTGTATTTTTACCAAATTTCGAGAGGGTGTTTGTAATTTGCCCTTTTATTCTATTAATATAAAAATGACAGTGTCCCATGTTGACCTATCATTACAATTTTTTTTTTTTATACCAATGTTAAAAACACAAATGAATAAAACGATTAACGGAAAATGTAATAAAATGTTGGGATTAAATCCGTTTATGAAAATTCAAAATAAATCTTAATCTATCCTAATATTCAGTGCTTTAATTATGTATTTTTAGTATCTTGATAGTTTTTAATACGATAGTGCTACATATATCAATTAGTGTACTAACTGATATACTAACACTAGTTATAACATTATTATTAACCTCACTTATTATATAAATTACAAATATAAAAAATCTCTTAAATTATGTCATATCATTAATTAATACACTAGTTACTATACTAATTAGTGCATATAATATTATTCTTTTAAAAAATACTCTACATTGTTTATCACTTAATAGCTGTCAAACTATCTCTCAAAATTTTAACAAAAAATATTTGTCTCACTAATTTAACCAATAAATATCAAATTAAAACGTCACCAAAACTTGCTCTAAAATGGCCAAATAATTTTCCCTTCATCAGCATCACAGTCCAATAAGATCAGCCCAGTTGTCTTTTGTCTCCTTACGAAATTTATTAGGTCAGGTTTGACAAGTCTAAAATAATCTAAAAAATCAAAAAGTTACACAAAAAGTAAAAAAATCATTACTATTCATAAATAAAAAATATTATTTTTTTTAAATATATTTTTATAATACAAAAGTTTGATGGATGCTGTGAGCCGTACTTGTGAAGCAAGAAGGCCATTATACACTTTTTGGGCAAAAAAACAATTTACATATGTAAAGCCACAAAGTTTGCTGGTAATGTTAGGCTCTTAGGGGCCCATTAAGGGTTTCTTTTTGATAATCTGAACCGCTCAATATGTTAAAATCGTCGAGGGATATATGCTTGTAAAAAATTACATTGATCGGATATCGTTAACTATATGATCAAATCAGTTTTGTATAAAAAAAAGGATGATGTGATAGTTAACTGTAAAAAAAACTAATCCGATCATATAACTATTGATATCCAATCAACGTAATTTTTTATAGACATATAATACTCGATGAGTTGTACATATTGACGGTTCAGACCAAACCACTTTAATTGAACAACTAGGTACACTCGGCGTTGATTTTCCACACGTAATGTATCTTTTTTAATTTTTGCTTTTGTCTTTTTTTTTTTTTTTTAACATTTAATGTGAAAAAGAAAACTTTATGTAAAATAAGTTGATCCTAATTTTGTTCAACCACCTGTATTCTATTTAGAGTAAATTACACTCACTTCCTTTGAAGTTTAAAAAAATACAATTAATCTTACATTTTTTTACATAATTACATTGGTCTCCCTTGAAATTAAAATCACGTAGCACTTATGTCATTTTTCGCTAGTAATTCGTGAGTTGTATATATAAAAAAATAATATCATCATATCTTTTCTATTAAAATATACGTTTACTTTTATTTATTTCAATATATATTTACTATTTGTATTAGTTTTGGTCACTTTAATTTTATTAAAACAAAGGCCAGTAATTATGTTAATTTTGTAAGACTAAATATATTTTTCTCAAACCTCAAAGGAGATGAGTGTAATTTACCATTTAATTTGTTGATTAAAATAGAGGAATTCAATACATTTAGGGCATGTTTGATTGATATGATTAGAGTATGAGATTGAGATTATTAATCTGTAAGCCTAATAATCCTGTGTTTGTTTTGAAGTTGTCACGCCCCAAAAATAATATAATAAATACAACCCAATCATATGTTAATAATTGCATAAATCAGAGTAAATAGTCCTTTCATTATATGAAAGTTAAAGATACAAAAAGAGTTTATCATAAATAAATGCCCTATTGGCTTACACCTTTCTAAGCATTGACTTGGTTACAACAAAAGTGAGTTTTGCTTATTACACCTTAAGCTTTTGGCTTTGCAAAAATATACAATAAAAATAAGAAGCTCTTGCTCCAGAAAATCCCTCAAACGCTATTGCCTTCGCGGAGGCATCTCATCATTACCTGAAAATGTTTTTTCCAAATAGGGTAAGTCACAGCCCATAGGAATCATTTAACACAATATATGAAGTTTAGCAAATGTATAAGTACAAAGTGGATAAACAATATTTGTGGTAAGACTTTTGACAACTTTATATATTCTCAAGATATCAATTTCAAGTCTTAATCCATCTTCTTTCAATTCATATTCCGTTCACTTATCTGTCTCAATTTATGAGTCAATTTCGTTATTTCTTAACAATCGAACTAAGGCTACAACTCAATAAATTTTCAAATCATACAACACATATGTATAAACACTTTAAATTTCCATTTCACGGATATTTCGTCCGCGGGCAGCCGTCAAATGGGGCCTATGTAAACTTATGCAATACAAGCACTACAATTGCCATTTTATGAAAATTTCGTCCACGGGTAGTCTTCAAATGGGACCCATGTATAATTTCGGGACTTTCACCCAGAACACTCCGGCCAACTTAATTATAATGTAGTCCATCCCTTTTCTCCTCCCAAACAATCATGCATACATATGCAATGTATTTAAACATAGTCATATCCAATGACAACCAACAAGATGTTAGTTTCAATTTATCTAATCCTCATGCAATTTCTACAACACTCATAGTTGTCCTCCACCGATAGCCCAATATAGATATTTCTAAACAGATATACAATCGCAAGACAGATAATTTGTCCAAATTTCCAAAGATGTGAAGTATTATATACTCAATTCCATCATCTATTTCAATACTCGCTTAATTTCATATTTACCATACCAATTTCAATTATTTATATAGAATAATTATGTTAGTCATTTTAGGGCAAAAATTTCCTTTTTTCCAAACATCAATCCAAGTACCAAAATCTACCATTTTGACACAACATGACCATATATTCAACCCCATACCCATTTATTTCATACTTGCCAAAAACCTCTCTTTTCATTTCACCCCCAAACCCTAGGTTTGTTTAAACTACTCCCAAATCCCACCATTGTTACACAATAACAAATAACTAAGTTAAAAATCATATGAGAGTGTAGAAGAATCCTTACATCAAAGAGAGAAGACAAGTCAAGCAAGAGTAAAACTCCAAGGACACCAAAACCCACTTCTATTCGGATCAAAATGAAGATCTTGAAGCACTCTACCTCTTTCTCAAAGGTACTAAGGTGAAGAGATCAATGGATCTAGATGAAATCGAAGAGTGAATGTGAGTTTTAGAGAGAGAAACTCAAGATCTAGATATTTGGGGAGTTTTAGAGAGAGAGAGAGAAGAAAAAGTGATTCAATATGATGTTTTCACGGACTATTATACACGCAGTCGACTCGAGCGTGGAAAGTGATGCTCGAGCGTCAGACATAAAGCTTCGCTCGAGTGTGAAAAGTGGCGCTCAAGTGTGGGATACGCTCTTTCAGAAGTTTTGCAGTCGAAGGACCTCGCTCGAGCATGAGACTGGACGCTCGAGCGTCCAATGCATTCTCCCAGTATTTGTAAACCTGCAAAACTACTGAAAATTGACAAATCCCGCTCAAGCGCAAGAATAGCCGCTCGAGCAGAGGAGCAAAATTTGTGAAGCTCGCTTGCACGCAAGAATGCTTACTCGAGCGGAAAAGCCAAAATCTGGGTATTACAGATTTGGAAAAACACGCAACCAACCTGTTTCAAATGCACAACTATAATCCGATAACCAAAATAAAGGGAAAGACAAGGGAAAAAGATACGAATAACCGTACAAAATCATACAAACCAGAGTTTGGAATACGACAAGTGACGGGTCAAAACCGGAATCGTTATAGAAATTTTGTTTCAGGATTATTAATCCAATAAATAATTAATCTAACAAATTTGTAAGATTATTATGGGATAGGGGTGAGATTATATATCTTGAGCTGGGAAATAAAGTAAAAAGACTCTTTTACCCTTGACTAAAAATTAAAACATTTATTATTTTTATATAATTTTATATTTTAGAAGGCTAAAAATAATTTTTAAAAATTTAAAATATTTTTTGATATTTATTTTATCAAATTAGTTTATATTTTTGAAAAAAATTAAAAAACAAACCAAACATAGCCTTTGTATTTTGTATTTCTATTTTTATTTTATTTATTTATTTATTTATAATTTTTTTCAAAACCACGTTTATGAAGAAATTTTGATAAAGTAAAGATTGTGAACAAACACTGATAGAGGGTAAAATTGAAAAAGAAGATAAATATAGTTGTAATTCTACATTTATATATTTTTTTATCCAATACAAATCAAACAATGGATAAGGGAATAACTTATGGGAAAATTGGCCTAAGGTCCCTCCTCTACTTTTGATAGGAGGAAAGGTCCAAAATAATATATTTTAATGGCTAAGGTCCATGAAATTTATTTTAGGTTATAAAGTACCTAAATTACCCTTCCTTTATAACATAAATTTGTTTGAATATAATATTGTTGACTTAACTGATAGATTTTGGAAACCGAATTCGCAGGGGAGATTTCGTCGGAGTTTTCGTCGGAGATTTCAGTGGAGATTTCATGGTGGAGATTTCGTCGAGATTTCAGTGGAGTTTAACAAGAAAGATTGCTACGATCGTGTGGATTTCGTCGGAGATTTCGTCGGAGTTTTGATTCTTTGTTTTTGAATCAATTTCAAGGAATGTTGACAGTGTATTGATCGCGTAGGTTTTTGAGTGGAGTTGAATCAGGTTTGTTTTCGATTTTAGATTCCACATGAATTTTGACTTTTGTTTTGAATTTTTGTTTCGAGAGAGGCCAGGTTTATAGAGTTGATTTTTATTTTTGGAATTAATTTTTCATTCTTTTGTTTTTTGATCAATTTGAAATAGTGTTGACAGTGTAGTTGATTTTGATGTTTAGTGTTTATTTTTCGTGCTCTGTTTTTTATCAACATGCTGATGAATGATAAGTTTTGTTCTATGTTTTTTCAAACCAGAGATTTGATTTTCTGCACTTTTGTTTGTGTAGTCCAGAGAAAATTATAAGTGCATATGGACATATTATTAGAAGTTTCTAATGGAGATAGAATATGAGAAAGTGAATGTAAGTTCATAAATTTGTGCAATAAAGTGAATATGAGATAGTATATAAGTTTGTAAATTTCTCTGGCTTTTTCTATGAGTGCAATATCAGTGTAAAGTGCATATATAAGGTGTATATGATTTTTTTCTATGATTGTGTTTAATAGTTAGCAGTAAATTTCTCTTTGTTTCATTAAGTTTCTGTGATTTTGTTTTTTATCATCTTGAAGGTGAATATCAGTTTGTAGATGTGTCTTTGGACTTTTATTTTATGAATACAGACAAAGTTAGACAGAGGCAATTGAATACAGACAAACTTTTATTTTATGAATACAGAAAATTATAATTTTTAGAAATTTATCTGGACTTTTATGTTGTTTTTGTGAAGTGTTTCTATGTTAAACAATTTTTTTCAGTTTTGTGAAGGTGAATATCAGTTTTGTTCTATGTTTTTTTAAACCAGAGAAATTTCATTTTCTGCACTTTTGTTTTTGTAGTTCAGAGAAAATTATAAGTGCATATGGACATATTATTAGAAGTTTCTAATGCAGATAGAATATGAGAAAGTGAATGTAAGTTCATAAATTTCTCTGGACTTGTATTTGTAGTTCAGAGAAAATTGTAAGTTTGTTACTCACTTTCAGTTTGTAAATTTCTATGATTGTAAATTTCTCTGACTTGGATTTTTTTCTATGATTGTGTTTAATAGTTAGCAGTAAATTTCTTTGTGATTCATTGAGTTTCTGTGATTTTGTTTTTTATCATCTTGAAGGTGAATATCAGTTTGTAGATGTCTATGGACTTTTATTTTAAGTTCAGAGAAAATTATAATTTTTAGAAATTTCTCTGGACTTTTATGTTGTTCTTGTGAAGTGTTTCTATGTTAACTAAATTATTTTTCTTGTTTTTTGTTTCAGTTTCAATGGACAGTGCAGTGTTGTTGCTGTGTAAATATGGGAATGATACTATTGTCATTAATGTTTCATGCGAATTGAATTTTGAGGAATTGGTTGGAATTTTGTGTAAAACATGGGAGAATTTGAAACCTGAGATTATGTGTATTTCATATTCTATTTTGGGCCATCCGAATTGTATGGTTCGAAATAATATTGATTTTTTGAATATGTTGAGGGTTGTTTGTGCACGCGGTGTTGATATAGTTGATGTTTCAGTTACTAGATGTGGTACTTCTGATGAAGAGGATGAAGTGGGGTGTAATTGGGTAGATGTTGTGGATGGTGAGTGTGATAGGCTGGTGGATATTGAAAGGAATTCACTCTCTAAGTTTTGTTCTCACCAAGAAAAGGTGTTATTGTCGGCTCGTTGGCGGAATAATATTACGAGTGTTGGACAAAAGTTTGAGGGTGGTGTGGTTGAGTTCCGTACTTTTTTGTGCAAGTATGCTATTGAGGTTGGTTTTCAGTTTACGTATGTTAAAAATGACAAGCTGAGGGTTACGGCAGAATGTGCATATAAGGAATCAAGGGGATGTATGTGGCGTGTACATGCTTCTGTTGAAAAAACAAATGGGTTCTTCTACATAAGGACTTTGAACAATGAACATACGTGTGGTGTGGCGGTTCGTACGAGTAAACATTCGAGGATGACTTCCAGCTTAGTTTCTGGGCTGATAGTTGAAGAGGTAAGTGCAAAACCTTTAACTCGTCCAGTGGATGTTGTGAAAGAAATGAAAGACAAGTATGGGGTCTCAATCAGTTATAACTGTGGTTGGTTGGGTGTTGAAAAAGCAAAACGTAGTACATATGGGGATTCTTGTTTGTCATTTGATCAATTACGGTGGTATTTTGATGAGGCATTGAAGAACAATCCAGGTAGTCGTTTTGAGTTAGATTTTGAAGACAACAAGCGTTTCAAAAGAGTGTTTGTGGCTTTTCATGCATGCACAGCTGGTTTCAAATATTGTCGGTCATTGCTTTTTCTTGATGGAACATTTTTGAAAGGGCGATACAAAGGAGTTATGCTTGCTGCAACGGGGAAAGATGGGAATGAAGGTAATTGTAAATATATATAATTTTATCTAACTATGTGAATTTTCTATACATGTAGGAATTCAGTGAATGTGATTTTTCTCTGACACTTTGAATTTTCTCTGGTTTTGGCCTGTGTGGATTTTCACTGGATTTTGGTCAGTGTGTGAATTTTCTCTGGATTTTGTCATTGTGTGAATTGTATCTGTAGGTGGTCACTGAGTGAATTTGCTCTGGATATTATGATTGTGTGAATTTTCTCTGTAGTTGGTCACTAAGTCAATTTTCTTTGGATGTTGCCAATGTGTGAATTTTCTCTGGAGTTGGGCACTAAGTGATTTTTTGTCTGGATGTTGGCAGTGTCAAATTTCTCTGGTTGTTTATTGTTCTAATTTTCTATGCATGTGTATATCTGATATGCTTGTTCCTATTTGTTTTGTAGGTTTTTTTCCTGTAGCTTTTGCTATTGTTGATGCTGAGAATAAAGACAATTGGTGTTGGTTTCTTAAACATTTATGTGGAGTATTGGGATCAGAAAGGGTGATAAGTTTCATATCAGATCGACATTGTGGTATTGTGGAGGGAATTGCTAGGTTTTTCCCTAACTGCTTTCATGGATTTTGTCTTGAACATCTAAAGAGAAATCTGAGAGATAAGTTGTCATGGGGAAACACAAATTTGGTTAGGGAGACGATTGTGTCCAAGTTTTCAGAATGTGCATATGCGCCAACAAAGGCATCATTTCATTTCAAGTTAAATGAATTAAAAAGTGAGGGAGGAGACATTGTGATTGCTTTCTTGAGAAGTTTACCATATGAAAATTGGAGTGATGCATATTTTGCGGGGAAACGTTATGGTGAGATGTATTCAAATGTTGCTGAGTCATTCAATTCATGGATACGAGATGCTCGGCACTTGCCAATAACAAATTTGGTGGACATGATACGGTTGCAAATTATGAATATGAGGTCTGATAGGAGGCTGCTCTCTAGTAAATGGAATAAAGTTCTATGTCCTCGTATGGATAGTGTATTGGAGAAGTATTTTTTGGATGGGAGGACATGGAATGTGAGTTTGTCGTCTGATAATGTCTTTGAAGTGCATTGTTTTCCTTCGGTTATGGTTGATCTTGGGTTGAGAACTTGTTCGTGTCGAAAATGGAAATAAATGGGTATCCATGTCAACATGCTGTTGCTGCAATTTTTAGGAGTGGAAGGAATTTGAATTCATTTGTTGAACCATTTTTTCATGCTGATATGTATCGTCAAGCGTACTCGTTTTCGATTGGCCCAGTTCCAACTGTTGAAAAACCTCTGTGTAGCATTGAAGATGCTATGATTTTACCTCCATTGAGCAAGAGACCAGCTGGGAGGCCGAAGAAGAACAGAATTGCTTCTACTGGAGAGTTTAAAAGGGTGATTAAGTGTAGTCGTTGTGGGAGTATTGGTCACCATAATAAGAGGACATGCAAGGAACCTTTGTTAAATAGTTGAGGATAATACATTTTATTGATTGAATAATACATTTGATGATTAGTTTGTGTATTTTGTTTTGTGAAATGTGTTTTTTAGACACTGTATATAATAATATCAATCAAATTCATCCAGAGAAATTTTTGCAATATCAGTTAAAGTGTGCATTGTGTTTGTTGATATATACTATAGGCATTGGGTTTGTAATACCTGTCAAATTTATGCAGAGAAATTTGGTATGGCAGAGAAAATTTTGTGTAATGTGTTTTGAAGCTTCAAATTCATCCATATAAATTTGACAATGGCAGATAAAAGTACTGTGTGGATTTTGTTTTTTGAATTTGATAATTGCTTTGTACTAACACAGTGCATTATAGATTGCATGATCATATAGGCACCTTCTTTGGCATGATACGAGTTAAATTTCTCTGTGAATTTGTGGTAACTTCATATCAGTCATTTCAAGAAATGTGCATACCAGACAGAGCATACACAAAATTATTGCAGTGAGTACAACCAAGAAACAAAATTATGCTTTTTTGAAATTTCTCTGAGTTAAGAATTTCTCTGGACCAGGGAAGAATTTATCTAGAATGAATTCAACTCATAAATTTTGCTCAAAGCCAGAGAAATTTTCCTCACCAACCCAGAGAAATTCACAACTCAGAAATTTCAAATTCATCCAGTGAAATTTTATAGTAGCAGATAAAATTACTGTTCGCTTTTGTGTTTTGTTGAGTTTGATGATTGTTTTGTACCAACACAAAGCATTACAGATTACATGATCATATAGGCATCCTGTTGGGACTGTACGAGTTAAATTTCTTGAATTCTGGTAATATGATACCAGAGAAATTTGTGCAGACAATTTTCTCTGTGTGGATTGTGTTGACAATCACAATAAAAATATATATATATTTAACCATCGATAGGTATGAAATTGACATTAGTCGAAATAAAAAAAAAATGAAATTTACATTAGTCAAGAAAGGATGTATATGGATAAGTCAAGCATCATTATTCTTTCAATGTGTCAACAAAAAACTGAACGGTTAATACTGTATGGATATATACATATATGTGAGACAATTTTCTGTGTCTGGCTATGTACATTGTCTTCCTTTCACTAGTTTCACTATTACATGTTTGGTTGTTCTGGAGGTATTTCAATTGGTTCAGTCCATGATCGGCCAACTTCGGTGACAAATCTCTCTATGAGTTCTGCCCTCATCAACCTGATCTTTGTGTGGACAATTTGGAGCTGATTGGTTCATGCTTGCTATATTGTTTCATGATATAGCAGACAAAGAGGCCACAATCCAGACTGCATACAAATTATAGGAATGGTTAGTTTTAAGAAACATGCAAATCAGAGTATCTTATTTATAGATGTATGAAACTTACGAATCACTTTCTTGTTGTGGAGCATTGTTGACATACTCAAAGTCGTAACTTGTGTTTTGTGAGTTTATCAACTTGAAAGAGGGTTGTGATTGAGCGTCTCTTTCAAGGCAAGCTTTCAAAAAATTCTCCACATAATGTTACTACAAAAAAATAATTTTTAAATAACAGAGAAATTTACAGACAAAGCAATGGGATTGTATGAAAATTATCATCACATAAAGATTATGATGGATCAGAGAAATTTGCACTCATTACCAATTGTTTTGCATCTTTGAGATATTTGTCTTCTGCGTCATCCCTCATTGGCCTCAGTGAGTTGTAGAACCTCCATAAACTGTCTTGTTTGTCCAGGACAAGCAAGGTCCAGTGATTTCCAGCTGTGGACTTCTCATTACCTCCAGTATTTATTGGGAAATGGAGGAACCTGTAGTTCCTCCATGCTGTTTCAATATGCTTGTCAAATAAGGACACTCGAAAAGATTGATTTTCTGTCATCTTGATGAAATTCTGTGTTCAGAGAAAATCCAAGAAGTATCTTAAGAAGAGAAAGTAGTAAGTAAATTCCAGAGAAAATCAAATAAAATAGTAGTAACATACTAAGCTCATGGATGTGAAAAAAAATGAGGTTGGTTGTTGTGTTTCTCTCATTTGGTCAGCCAAAAGTATCTCTCTATAGCCATCGATGACCTGAAAAATATGATTTATAATTCTAATATTGGTTTATAAAGGTTGATGGAACATTTGCAAAGAAATTTTGATGAAAGGGAAAGACTTACATTGTTGGCAATTTCTTTTTGCTTTATTAGGTTTCCAATGCTTCGAAGGTAATGAGGTTCAACTCACTTGTCCAAATTAAAGCCCTACAAGATGACAAAGAAGGGATTTAATTGTTGTTAATGCAATATAAGTTTGTAATTTGTTGTTTATCTTCTATTTTTGTTTGTTGTACTTACTCAAGTCCAGACACATTTGATATGTGCTGCAACATGTCTTTTACGTGATCTTTTATCAACCTTGAAATCGGAAGAGTTTGTGGAAAGACCCAAGTTTTTCTGATGTTTGTAGGTTGAGGCAAGATGTACGCATCAGCATCAAGCACTTCTTTGTCCTTCGTGCTTTGCTCAGCTTGCTTTGCAGCTTGTTTTGAAGCTCTAGTCACTTTTGCCACTTTGGGATATTGAAATTCTGGATCGTGCTGCTTTTCCTTCCTTTCTTTTGTCTTTAAATTTTTGATCATTGAGGTCGGATCTTTTTTGACTGTAGACAGTGAAAATATTAGTAAAAGTGAAATTTCTCTGAAGTAACAGATGATATTTCAATATGTAAATTTATGTGATTCAATATTTTCCAGTTACCATAGACTTTCGTCTTTTGTTTCGGTTGTTCTTTGTGTGCCATTTCTTCTTGTTGGGTTGTTAGTTATTATTCAACTTGCATTCCAACTAGGCACAGTGAAAATCAAACAAATCCCAAAAATGGAATAAGAAAATAGACAGAGAAAATGAAATGAGGAGTAGAAATCAATAGAAATAATCGGCAGAAACTAATGTGTTCAGAGAAATATAACTTCCAGAGAAAATTACCAATGTCAGAAAATTATAATAAATAGAAATTTCTCTGAGTTATGCTGACTCAAGGACTTGACTTTTTGTTGGTCAAGATTTTCACTGACCTTGTGGTTGAAGTTGTGTTGGTGTTCTGTATGGTTGTGTTGCTAGTTGGACTGAAAGTTCTTGTACTTGTTCATGCAATTTAGCATTTTCTGTTTCAAGCTCTGAATTTGAATTCCTCAACTGTTGAATTGTTTTCATATCATGTTCCTTTTCAAGCTCCAACATCCTTAGTTTCATTTGGATTGTGCTTTCTTTTTCTTGAAGTTCTGAGTTAAGTGATGTCAGGGTTCTTATTGAAATATCCTTTTTAGCAAGTATTTCCATCCAATTTCTGTCTTCTTCTTGTTTAGATTGAGAAAGTGCCTTCAGTCTTTCACGCAGATCAGCAATTTGGGCGTCCTTTTGTTGGGTATACCTCCTTATTGGAGTGTGGGACCCAATTGGTTTTGAAAAAAGAGTTTTAATTTGACTTGGTTTAGGTATAATATTTTTATATATTATATTTGTGGAGGCCCAATCCAATTTAGATATCATTAGGGTTTGATTAGAAAGCCCAAGATTTAATAATATATATATCCAATATATATATATTATTTTGGTTTTACACACATAAAAGAAGGACGGCGGCTACAGCACTTTTCCGAAGCACTGCAATTGATTTGTGTGGGTACGTGCTGGGTGACTTTCGGCAGCGTGCGGATTGGTCTGGTTTGGCTTTCGGTTCTGTTTTGGGTGTATTATTTTGGGTCTTCCTCAATTCTGGTTCTGAAGATTTTGGTTCATCTATTTGGTGAGGTCTTTCCTCTTGTTTATTTGTGATTATTTGGAATTCACCTAAGGGTGGTTTTTGCGAGACCATTAGTGTCTCGTTTGTAATCGTTTGGAACTTATTTGGTTGATAGTGGAATCGGATTTCGATCCCGTGGACGTACCTCACATTGAGGGAACCACGTAAAATTCTTGTGTTGCCTTTGATTTAATTTTTCCGCATTAGTTTTTATTCCCATTGATTGATTTACTTGTGGGGAATCACATCGATTTTCCCTAACAACTGGTATCAGAGCTTACGGTTTATTTGGGCCTATTTATTTGTGTAAATCAATGGAGGGGAATGTGGGTCGTATGTCTAGCTTCAATGGAAGCAATTGGGTAACTTGGAAAACTAAAATGGATGACCTATTATTTTGTAAAGATTTGTATGGACCCATTGAGGGTGATAGTAACAAATCAAAAGATGGTTCTTTTTCAAAGAAAGACATTGAGTGTTATTATTGCCATGAGAAAGGGCACATGAAGCGGGAATGCCGAAAGCTCAATAACAAGGAGAAAAGGCGTGACAAAAGTGTGGATAAGAAGCAAGAGGACACAACAGCAGTTACTACCAATGATCTCATGGTCGTTTGTGAAGATGATTGTATCAATTTTGTGGGCCAAGAGAGCAATTGGGTGATTGATTCCGGTGCTTCTTTTCATGTGACTTCTCGAGTTGATTTCTTCACTACTTACACCGAAGGAGATTATGGTTCTGTTCGAATGGGTAATGAAGGTTTGTCCAAGATTATCGGCATGGGTGATGTTTGTTTGGAAACAAATTTGGGCTGCAAGTTGTTGCTTAAAGATGTGAGGCATGTTCCCGACATTCGCCTCAATTTGATCTCTACTGGAAAGCTAGATGATGAAGGCTTCAACAACAAATTTGGTGATGGAATATGGAAGCTCACAAAGGGTTCTTTGGTGGTGGCTAAGTGCAAGAAGACTCATACACTTTATTCGATGCAAGGAAAAATTTGTAAAGGTGTTGTCAATGCACTTGAAGATGATACTTCTACCGAATTGTGGCACAAGCGACTTGGCCATATGAGTGAAAAGGGGCTGCAAGTTTTGTTCAAAAAAGAGCTTCTACCCGGTTTGAAAGGTACATATCTTAAAACTTGTGTTCATTGTTTGGCGGGTAAACAACATAGAGTTTCTTTTCATAAAAATGTTGCTTCCAGAAAAGAAAATGTTTTGGAGTTGATTCATTCGGATGTTTGTGGTCCTTTGAAAGTTAGAACACATGGTGGTGCACTTTATTTTGTTACTTTCATTGATGATTATTCAAGGAAAGTTTGGGCTTTTCTACTAAAAACTAAAGATCAAGTTCTAGAAGTATTTAAGCATTTTCAGGCCATGGTTGAAAGAGAAACAGGGCAGAAATTGAAGTGCATTCGAACAGACAATGGTGGTGAATACATTGGGCCTTTTGATGAGTATTGTCGCAGCCAAGGTATTCGGCACCAAAAGACAGTTAAGAAGACTCCTCAACAAAATGGCGTTGCCGAGAGGATGAACCGCACCATTGTGGAAAGAACAAGGTGTTTGCTTTCACAAGCTAAATTGCCAAGATCTTTTTGGGGTGAGGCAATGAGTACAGCGGTTGACGTGATCAATTTATCTCCTTGCTATCCTTTGAATGGTGATGTTCCTGAAAGAGTTTGGACTGGTAAAGATGTGTCTTATGAGCACTTGAGAGTGTTTGGTTGCCGAGCTTTTGTTCACATTCCAAAGGATGAGAGGTCCAAGCTTGATAGTAAGTCAAGACAATGTTATTTTCTTGGCTATAGGCGTGATGAGTTCGGGTATAGATTATGGGATCCGGTCGACAAGAAAGTCATTCGAAGCCGTGATGTTGTGTTTCTTGAAGACCAAACAATTGAAGACTTTGGTAAAGGTGATCAACCAGAGCCAAAAACTAGTGATCTCATTGATATAGATCCATCTCCTTCATCTTCAGTTGATGATGAAAATGGGGGAGATGTGCAGCCACCTATTGAAGATGTAGAGGATGATGCTAATCCTAATGAAGTTGAGCTAGAAATTGAGGAAGAGCATCCAACTCAAGAACCGCCACCACAACTTGAGTTAAGAAAATCTACAAGGGACCGACAACCTTCAAGAAAGTATCCTCCCAATGAGTTTGTGTTGATTTCTGATCAAGGGGAGCCGGAGAGCTACCAAGAAGCAATTGAGCATGCAAAGAAAGATGATTGGAAAAAGGCCATGGAAGAGGAGATGAACTCCTTACTTGAAAATCACACCTATGACTTAGTGAAGTTGCCTAAGGGAGGAAAATTCTGAAAAATAAGTGGGTTTTCAAATTGAAGAATGATAGGAAGAATCTGAGGTACAAAGCACGTCTTGTTGTGAAAGGCTTTGGGCAAAAGAAAGGTATTGACTTTGACGAGATTTTCTCACCGGTTGTACAGATGTCTTCTATTCGGGTTGTACTTGGCATGGCTGCAAGTATGAACCTTGAAGTTGAGCAACTTGATGTGAAGACCGCATTTCTTCATGGTGATCTTGAAGAAGAAATTTACATGGAGCAACCGGAAGGTTTTGTAGAGAAAGGGAAAGAGAAATTTGTTTGCAAATTGAAGAAAAGTTTGTATGGCCTCAAGCAAGCTCCACGGCAATGGTACAAAAAATTTGACTCTTTCATGATGAATAATGGTTTTTCTAAAACCACTTCAGACCATTGTGTGTTTGTGAAAAATTTTCCGGATGGCAAATTTATTATTCTTTTGCTTTATGTTGATGACATGTTAATTGTGGGTCAAGATTCTACCATGATTAACAAGTTGAAATTGGAGTTGAGCAAGTCTTTTGCTATGAAAGATTTGGGACCGGCAAAGCAAATACTTGGTATGAAAATTGTTCGTGATCGCAAAAAGGGGCTGATTTGGTTGTCTCAAGAGAGCTACATTGAGAAAGTTCTTGAGAGGTTCAACATGGATAAAGCAAAGCCGGTTGGTTGTCCACTTGCGGGTCACTTCAAACTTAGTTCGAATCAATGTCCTACAAGTGAGAAAGACAAAGAAGAGATGTTGAAAGTTCCTTATGCTTCAGCAGTTGGTTCTTTGATGTACGCCATGGTTTGTACAAGGCCGATATTGCTCACGCCGTTGGTGTGGTGAGTCGGTTTCTCTCTAATCCGGGTAAAGAACATTGGGCAGCGGTAAAATGGATTCTAAGATATCTTCGAGGGACTTCGAAGGTGTGTTTGTGTTTTGGAGATGGTAAGCCGATGCTTGATGGGTTCACGGATTCTGACATGGCCGGTGATGTTGATTCTAGGAAATCTACTTCGGGGTATTTGATGACTTTTGCAGGGGGAGCTGTGGCATGGAAATCTAAATTACAAAAATGTGTTGCTCTCTCAACTACCGAAGCTAAATTTATTGCTATTACAGAAGCTTGCAAAGAAGAGTTATGGTTGAAGAAATTTTTGCAAGAGTTGGGTTTGAAGCAAGAAAAGTATGTGCTTTATTGTGATAGTCAAAGTGCTATTCATTTGAGTAAAAATTCTACTTTTCATTCGAGAACGAAACACATTGATGTGAGATACCATTGGATTCGTGATGTGTTAGATTCGAAATTGTTGCAACTCGAAAAGGTTCACACAGATGATAGAATTTCGGATATGTTGACTAAGACGTTGTCGAGGGACAAACATTTAAAGTGTCGAACTTTGGCGGGTATGGTTGATATCTCCACCTAAGTCAGTAGGGGGAGAATTGTTGGGTATACCTCCTTATTGGAGTGTGGGACCCAATTGGTTTTGAAAAAAGAGTTTTAATTTGACTTGGTTTAGGTATAATATTTTTATATATTATATTTGTGGAGGCCCAATCCAATTTAGATATCATTAGGGTTTGATTAGAAAGCCCAAGATTTAATAATATATATATCCAATATATATATATTATTTTGGTTTTACACACATAAAAGAAGGACGGCGGCTACAGCACTTTTCCGAAGCACTGCAATTGATTTGTGTGGGTACGTGCTGGGTGACTTTCGGCAGCGTGCGGATTGGTCTGGTTTGGCTTTCGGTTCTGTTTTGGGTGTATTATTTTGGGTCTTCCTCAATTCTGGTTCTGAAGATTTTGGTTCATCTATTTGGTGAGGTCTTTCCTCTTTGTTTATTTGTGATTATTTGGAATTCACC
Source organism: Camellia japonica (assembly GCA_030407325.1). Taxonomy (NCBI): domain Eukaryota; kingdom Viridiplantae; phylum Streptophyta; class Magnoliopsida; order Ericales; family Theaceae; genus Camellia; species Camellia japonica. The sequence goes on along the minus strand of JAPPVO010000031.1, from coordinate 27,908,008 downwards.
TAAGGGTGGTTTTTGTGAGACCATTAGTGTCTCGTTTGTAATCGTTTGGAACTTATTTGGTTGATAGTGGAATCGGATTTCGATCCCGTGGACGTACCTCACATTGAGGGAACCACGTAAAATTCTTGTGTTGCCTTTGATTTAATTTTTCCGCATTAGTTTTTATTCCCATTGATTGATTTACTTGTGGGGAATCACATCGATTTTCCCTAACACCTTTGATTCCTCAAATTGTTGTTGGTCCACTGGCTCAATACGTTCTTCTTCATCACTTTGCTCGTTTTCTTCTTGCTGTTCATCTTCTTCTTCTTCTTGATCTTCTTCTTCTTCACTGTCTTCTTCTTTCTGTTCATTCTGTTCTTTTTCTTCTGCTTCTATTTCTTCACTTTCTTCTCGGGCTTCTTCTTCTCCACTGCTTTCACTTTCTTCTCTGGCTTCTTCTTCTCCACTGCTTGCTTGAGCTTCTTGTCCATTGCTTTCACTTTCTTCTCTGGGTTCTGCTTCTTCATTGAATTTGACAATTGCTTGACCTTCAGATGAATCTTGTAATTTCTCCTTAAATTTGACAATTGCTTTTTTTGATTCTTTCTTTGTCTTTTTACCAAGACAGAACTCCTCTGATGGGTTTTTGACTAGCTGCTTGTTATCTATCTGTAACAGGAGGCTCTTTTATTAGAGAAATGTTACAAAATTCACTGAGAGAAAAATTAAAATAAGGAAAATAAAATTCATCTAAATTATACTAATGGGAAACAAACTTCAGAGAAAATTGTATGGGCCAGAGAAAATTACAGACAAGGAGTTAATTTTATGAGGCAGAGAAAATTATGAAATGAGCAACATAATTTAGATATCAGAGAAAATCAATCAAGGCATATTAGTTAATGTTTGACTATAATTGTGTTAGAGAAATTTGGATTCCAGAGAAAATTCATTAGAAGGGCAGAAATAAACAGTGTTTATCAAAGACGCAAGGCAAATAAGTAATGGGCCAGAGAAAATTATGAAACAACATAATTCAGATATTAGAGAAAAGCAATCAGGGCATACAAGTTAATGTGTTACAATTGTGGTCAGAGATATTTGGATTGCAGAGAAAATTGATTACAATGCAGAAATGAACAAGTTTGTACCAAAGATGAAAGTATAAATTGATAGTTGAGAGAAAATTGATCTTAAACAATCAATGCACAAGGAGGGAAACAAAGCAGTTGTCAGAGATATTTTGGAATTTCACTGAGATTTTAGGAGCAATAGGAATTAACCTGTCGAGGTGCAAGAGAGTGGAGTGGTGTCTTCTGCAGCTGTTTTGTCAAGGTTTGCAGGTTCCACTTCACACATCTCGGGAAGTCAGTTGTGTTACTGTGTTCCGAGTCAATGATAGTTGCATGTTCACATAGCCAATACTGTGATGAAAATTAAAGTAAATAAAATTTTCTAAATGCACAAATTTGTAAGTATGATAACTGCAAATTTGAATGGATATTATACTTACCAGCAATGCAATGACACACCCCGTAACTTTTTCTGGGGTTTTGTGCAATGCCATGATAGAATCAATCAATGTTGATGTGATTGCCTCTGGCCAATCATACTGTTTCATTGATTTAAGAGGTTCCACATACTGTATAAAAACCCACCCTATCGAATTCCCACTTGTTGCAAAAAATAGGGTAAGACACAAGTACAATGTAACAATGATTGCTACATCTTTGTAGTCTGTTGGTTGCTTGCCTTTCATTGCCTTGACCAAGGCGTTTTTAAGAACAGGACCAGTGAGCCTTGTGTCCTTTTGGAATCTTCTCCTTAGGAATGCAGATTTTGGCTTCTTAGAGTATCTTAATGACATGGGTCCTTTACCTCTTTCCAAACCAAAAATCAAGGTCATGTCGTTTGTTGTGAAGGTCAGGTTCTTCTTACCAACAGTGAATGCTTTTGTTTTCTCATTGTAACATTTGATTATGGCAACTACATCATCATCGGATTTCCTACATTTCTTTGGATCCATTCTTCCACTGGTTAGAGCTTGGATCAAATACCAGAATGGGGACTTTTGAAGCTCTACAAGTTGTTTTGAATTGAATTTAAGTGTTTGATAAAATGAGACAACAGACGAGAGGTTGGATCGGAATTGAATGGTGTAGTGAGCTCTCTTTCTGTGGAGTTTAGCAGGTTTTTTCCCCCTTGAGGTTGAGTCGGTTGAAGTTGGGGTACTCATGTGGATGCTAGTTGCTTCATCACCTTGTGTGATTTGGAGTGGAGTTTGTGGTGTTTTGCTGCTGGTTTTTGATCTTAGATCATAGGAAGACTGAGAGAGTTGTTCTTTCTTGGTTGGTGTTTCCAGTGTTTTGCTGCTGGTGTTTGATCGCAGCTCATAAGAAGACTGAGACAGTTTCTGTTTCTTGCTTGGTGTTTCTGGTGTTTCGGTGCTTTTACGTTTTGCCATTGCTAGACAATGATTAAAACATAAAGATTTTAACATTAAATCCCAGTGAAAATTGAACATGCCAGAGAAAATTGGACATGTCAGAGAAAATTACAAATAAGGTAGAAAATTACAGATAAGAGAAAGTGTAAGATGTCAGAGAAAATTACAGATGAGGGAAAATTACAGAAAATTGGACATGCTAGAAGAAATTGGACATCAAAAATTAAATGTCAGAGAAAATCAACAAAGCATCATAAACATGGGAGAGAAATTTTCAATAATTCTTAAAATTACATATAGAAGTAAACATACTAGAGAAAATGAATGACAGAGAAAAGTAAACATGGCAAGGCAAAGAAAATTTCCATTCCACAATTAGCAAGATAAAATAAATAAAGTATTGTAAACAAGCCACTGAAAATTACACCACATTGAAACTAAGAATTGAACAAAATAAACATACCAGAGATAAATACACATTCCGGAGGAAATTACACTTCTTGAGTAAATTTCCATTCTAGAGAAAATTTCAATTCATAATATTGAAATGCCAGAGAAATTTACATACACAACCAGAGAAAATTAACCATGATAGAGACACACAAGGGGAGGAAAGTGATGTGATGTTTGTCAGAGAAAATTATGAATACAGACAAACTTAGACAGAGCAAGAGAGTAATAGGCATTCCAGAGAAAAATACATATTCCAGAGAAATTTTCAAAGCAGAGAAATTCATAAACAAAATCACAGAAAAATGTTCAAAAATAAGATAGAAACACAGAGAAATAACTTTTTTTTCAAAATACACATGTCAGAGAAGAAACATTCATTCCAGTCCAAAATAAACATGGCAGAAAGGGTGATACATTCATTCCAAAATACATATGTCAGAGAAGAAACATTCAGTCTAGTCCAAAATACATATTACAGAGAAATGTACAGAAACAAAATTACAGAAACACGTTCAAAAATTAGATGAAAACATAGGAAATTGCTTTTTTCAAAATAAACATGGCATAGAAAATTGAAAGAAGAAACATACATCAAGCAAAAATCAGAGAAATTCAAATGCCAGAGAAATTTGCAGAAATAATCACACAAACATGTTCAAGAATAAGTTCAAAACACACAGAAATAACTTTTACCAAATTCAGGTAGCTTTTTAAAATGAAAGTGAAACCCTAATTTATGGAAGGTTAATATAAAATGCAATTAACTGTGTTTCTAGAGAAAATCTAGTTGTATTGTAGAAAAACTTACTAGAGTTAGGATGAAACTTTGAATGACGAGCTGATATGGCCTGAGATGAAGATGTGACGTGATGAAAGTGGACTGAGATGACGATGAGCAGTGAAAACGAAGCTTTAAGGAAGGTCAGAGAAATTTGTGAGGAAGGAATGGGAATGATTTGTGTAGAAGAGAACGAAGCTCGAATGTCGATCGTGAAGATGATGTTGAAACCCTAATTGTGCTGTTCTTGTGTTCGTGAAAATGGTGGATGCTTGGAATGGAACTCAGACGTCGGAAGGAGTATCGTTTCTGTGTTGATTTCGGCGAGGGTATTTTGGTCCAAAAAAATAATTAAAAACGCGCGCCAAGTTGTTCAGGGACCTCATGCATCACTATTTTTTTGGGTGTCCTTTAGCCTCTAAATTAGTATTATTAGGGAGCTGTACTAGTTCAATTAAATAGTGAATACCATACTAATTTGATGGAATTATTAATACCTTCACTATGTGAATCAAACATGGTCTAAATGGTGTCTATTTTACTATTTGAACAAATAAAAATAAAATTTTATTTATCCACTTGTTAAATTAAAACTAAAATTATTTTCGATAGAAGTGAAATCAGCATGGGTAAAAGATTTACATTAAAAAAAATATTTATTTAAAATTAAAAAATACTAACAAAAGAAATATTATTTTAAAATTCAATAATGTACCAAGGGCCTAATAAAATAAAAAGAAGATTTCGAAGGGATCAAAATCCACGTGGTGGTGCATGAGCCATTATGAAAAAGCGGTTTTGGCACTGTAATCGCAGCCATCACTCTATTCTCTTTTGTTATTTATAGGGCAAACTTCATTTTAGTCCTCCATAGTTTGGGTCCGGTGCAGTTTTTGGAAATTATCATATAATATTTTTATAATTGATGGTTTAAAACGTACAATTAATTTTTTCATTTAAGATGATAGAATGTGAAAGTCACGCGTCTCTATAGAGAGTAAGTCCGTTTTTATAATAAAAATACCTTTTATACCCTTGCAAATTTACAAAAAATGCCATTCTATTTTCAACCTTCTTTTTCTTTATCTCTTCTCTCTCTTTTTCTCTCCTCCCCTCAAACCACCACCCATATTCATCCTCTCTCATAGGATGAACAAACACACCTCTAATCAATTGAACAAACACATCTTTGAACAAACACATTTTTGATCATGTATACATATATATATATATATACATATATATTTTTCTTGATCATGTACATACATATATATATATATATATGTATATATTTGTATACATGTACAAATTCAAACCCATTTAAAATTTTTTTTTGATTGAAGAGAACTGAAATTCCTCCCATACATATACATATACAAATCCAAACCTATTTTAATTTTAATTTTTTTTTATTAAAGTGAACTGAAATTCCTCCCATACATATATATATATATATATATATATTTGTATACATATACAAATCCAAACCCATTTAAATTTTTTTTTTGATCGAAGAGAACTGAAATTTCTCCCATATGGCATGTCGATCTCCAACGAAGTGGAGAACTTTATCTATAACCCCAGCCATTTCAGAGCCATCTATTCTTGATTTATTCAAATCATGATTTATTCAAATTTATTTTTGGATAAAAAATTAGGCTTTTGATTTGGGTTTTTTTTTTTTTTTTTTTTATGATTTCTTTCAAATTAACATTATTTTGATTAGCCTTTTGATTTCTTTCATGTTTTCTATGTTGATTCAGAGATGATTATTATTGACCAAAAAAATAAAATAATAGAAGATTAGAGTCACAAGTTGCTGATTATGCAAAAGTTTGAAATGGAGAAAGAGAAAGAATTGGGTTTCCTCTGAGTTGGAGAGAGAGAGAGAGAGAGAGAGAGAGAAGAACAAAATGAAGATGATGGTATTATTGTCAATTTACAACTTCTGTTAGTAGAAGTTAGTGTGTATTTTAGTCCATCAACCACAGGGGAGTTATGTGGTGATATTCGAACGTCAAGGGGTAATCCACAAATGGCCAAAACCATAGGGGGTAAAGTGAAGTTTGCCTTTATTTATATCAATTATGTTGTATTTATTATTATTTTAATATCATATATATAAGTTATGTATTTAGAAAGTTGCTATTTTAGTTTTTGGTTATTTTACTAGGTTAAAATTTTTATATTTGGGAAGATAGTGGGATTTTTTTGTAGTTGGATGTGATGTTTGTAAGGAAAAAAGTGAAATGATTATGGATTTGATGTGATATTTTCTTTTATTGACTATTTTAGTCTATTATGTCTTTTTGTAAATTTTAACCTAAAAAGCCAAAAAAATAGCCTTTTAGATATTTGTATAGCTTATCTGAATTGAAAATATAGTTTATATATTCTAAAAGTATTTATTAATTTTTTTTAAATAATTATATAATTGGAGAAATTTGTGAAAAATTTTAGTTTTTTGAGTGCGTATGGTATTACATTCAATAATTATTTTATTTTAGTGATAAAAATAGGATTAATGAAATTATTTGGTAAAAAAAATTATTTTTTATTTTTATGCTTGTTGGCCACGACAGATAGTAGTAGCTAGTAGCTAGTAGCTGGTGGTGGTAATGATATGGTCAAATAGGCAAATTAGATAGACAAATAGGTAACGTGGATAAATAAATAAATGTCATGTGATCAGTGGACAATTAGACAAATCGGTAGGAGTAATATGATCATTCAAATTTTTATTACTCTTTTGACCCTAAAAGACTACAGTTTGAAGTTAAAGTTTCAAAATTGGACTTATGACCCGAGTATTTTATATAATTTATCACTTTTATTATATATAGTATATCCATATATATTTAGAAAAATTCTGTTTTCACACGTCTAGTTAGCTTAGGGCACACACTTAATGAAATATTAATTTAATGACAATTATATCCTAAATAAAAATGACTATAATAGATATCCAGCAACATCTATAATATTATATAAAAAAATTCTTTGTACACATCTTTTAAAAACAAAAAAATCTCAATGTATACCTTTTGAGTTTAAAAAAGTAAATCCTAATTTTTCCATTGTTGTCATATTACTTGTTACACAGATATAGTCCTCTATTGCTTGCAAAACAAAACTCTCAAAACAACTCTCATATTGTTTTAATCTCTAGGTTTATAATATATTATTTATATCGTTTTTGTATTAGTTCCACAATTTTTGCTTGATTTTGATATGAAAAAGTTGCAAACGAAGTTCAAACTCAAGCAAGAAATAAACAACTCAACATTTGGATTCAGAAAAATTATGAATGCACCCGTTCGGATTTATCTATGTAAAATAAACACTCGAGACAAATTTCACAAAATAGTATAGAAATTCTCAAAGACAAAAAGAAAAAGAAAAAGAAAAGACAGAAATAATACTTGAAACTGCTCTATATTTTTATTTTTATTTTGTTCTATCTTTATTAACAGAATCCCTTCCTCAATCTGCATTTTTAATTATTTATTTCTTTTACTCACTATTTCTTTTTCCTTTTTTTTTTCCCGTACTCTTCTCTTACTTTTTATTTTATTTTATATTTTTTCTTTCTTTGGAATGCCCACAATGAATGCCTCTTTCCTCTTTTTATCATGCAAAGAAAGAGGGCAAGTGGGTGGTTTAAAATCCCTTTTTCTTGTAAACCATAAAACCATTTTTAGCAGATTTTCATATCTTTTGGGAACGTCACATTAATTGTGTGTCTTCCTTTTCAACATTTTCCCCTCCCAACGATCATTCAAGGGTTTATTTAAAGGCCACAACTAATAGTAATGATCATTCAATGGAGCCTCTTCAATGGTGTTGTCAATGGAGGTCTTCAACGGGGTCTTCAATAAAGCAAAGTTCTTCATTGTGAGTTTTTATTTTGAAGTGAAGGGTATAATTGATACAATTAGTGTGTGGAACTAGAATTTCCCATATATTTGAAACTAGTTAACAATATGGTGTTCAATGAAATTGTGGAACTGACATTTTGGTTCTGATTCAATTTTAAATGTTTCACAATTTGATTTAATTTTTAAAGTTTTATAATAATTGATTTGATTATAAATTTATGATACCTAACAAGTATATTATTTATATCTCAGTTAGTTGGTATGTAACATAATTTACTATCTAAATTACCTTTATACTAATTAAGTATCAATTCTCTAATAATTGCTCTCATTTTGCTGTTTATGGCATGAGTGATTAGAAAAGAACTATAAGCATGGATATTGTGGGGATATATTTTCTGAGTACCAACACGTGGCCAAGGTGATGCCGACGTGTCAGCCGGGGTGCCACATGTCCTGGTCGTGACGCCGAGGTGATCTCGGCTAGGCCGAGGTTATCTTCGAAGATATCGGAGTCCGGGATAAGCGGATAGGGGACAAGAGTCCTAGAATGAGGAAGGACCTCAGCTTGGATAATGATAAAGCTCTTAGGGAATTTATCTTTATCTATTGGAGAGTCCAAGATAAGCATTGAGCAGAAGTCCATTGAAGTTAGGCTTCTATTGGGACTAAGATTGTGTTGGCTATAAAAAAGAGACACCCCCAATGGGTCTACGGTACGCAATTTATATTTTGAACAGTGAGTTAGCACTATTTTTATCTTTGGGAGATAACTAACTTGATCGTCGGAGTGCTCCTGGGTGGACGAACCACCGCCAGAATCTCTTCTTTCTGTTGCAGGTCACTCAGGTGCCATCTGTTCTGCCAGTGCTCTCCAGTTGAATATTGAGTTGACAGTGTGGTCAGAAATTTACTCACACAGATATATATATATATATATATATATAGTATTGACAGATGCCTTGCGTGGCAACAATAACTAGTTTTTAATAATTAAGTTTAAATTCTAACAAGAAGCAAAAACACTATAAATAGCTAGACAACTTATTTTGAATAAACCAAACCCATTTAATCAGGGTTTAATAGAGGCATTTGAGTCCCACTAAATAAAAGTTACTTGTAGTTGATTGGGTTACACCTAATATAAGAGAACAAGACAAATTTTGGCAACTTTCGCTTTTTTAGCTTTCTGAAATTTTTTTGTTTTGTTTTTTTAGAGAGGAGTGATGGAGACCCCCTCCAATCACCACCTCCACTACCCCTACACACATGTGGCAGGTGGTGATTGAAGGACAAGAGAAACAAAAAAAAAAAGAAAAGAAAATCCAACCAATGAGAGAGAGAGGGGGTCAAATGGGGTGGGAAAAAAGGGGGTCTTAGACATTTTTGTTTTTTAGATCACATTTACTCTTTACTTATATATATATATATATATATTTAAAAAATAAAAAAAGTCAAAAAAACTAATTTTTAACCTACTTCCCAAAAGAGTTGAAAGTTCTTTGGATATGGATATTTCACCTGATAAGAGTTACCATTTAGTGATTGTTGAAAGATCTAGCAATGTAGAGGGTTTTTAGCAAAGGAGATAAAGGGTTATTTTGGAAAGTTAGTTAAAAGTTGATTTTTTGGATTTTTTTTTGAAAAAATGTGTAAAAAAGTAGAGAGATGATGTGATCCAAAATAGGTTAAAAGCTAAAAGATAATTTTTAACCATCTTCCCAAAAGAGGCCAAAAACTGTGTCTCGAGGCTCCTTTGTTTTTAGAGTTAAGTTAGATGGAATTGTTAGTGTGAAAATTATTAATGAGGAGATTATTAGTTTGGTTAGATTGAGTAGCGGGATTAAGAAATATTGTGTTTGCTTGATGACCACCAAATTAGCAAGAATTCTTATTTGTTTTATCATTCTATGATGAGATTAACTATATAGTGATCCCGGTTGTCCTTTCCTTTATTTATTGTATTCTGGACTTAGTTCCATGAGTGTGTTGATGTCGTATTCTCATTTCCATCCTTTACTCTTTGTATTTGAGTCTTGGGTTGTGTTGGGCAGGTTTGAAACAGGTTGGTTGTGTTTAGAAACCAAAGGTTGATGCCCAGTTTTTGGCCTTCACGCTCAAGCGGGAGTTTTGACGCTCGAGCGGGCCCTTTGTTGTTGCTTCTCCGCTCGAGCGGGAGCTTGGACGCTCAAGCGTAAATATCCATCTCCTATTATTTTTCTCTGCAGGTCATCGGACGCTCGAGTGAGAGTTTTGACGCTCGAGCGGGCCCTTTTGGTTTTGTTCCTCCGCTCGAGCGGGGAGTTTGACGATTGAGCGGGGACCTCGGTTTGTAAAACTTCTGGAAGTGTACATCCGGCGCTCGAGCGACGCTTTTGACGCTCGAGCGTGAGTCTGTGCCTGACACTCGAGCGGGGCGTTCTACGCTCGAGCGGGGAGTGCAGTATATCAGTCCGAAGTTCGACTTTTGAGATCACTTTTTTCAACTCCTTTTCTCTCTCTTACTTTTCAAAACCTCCATTGGAGAGCACCTCACTCTAAAACTCCCACTTCTCTCTAGGGTTTGATCTAGTAGAAGTGATCTTTTACCCTTGGGCCTTTGTAAAAAGTGTGGAGCTTGTTAAGGGCTACGTTTTGATCCGAAAATATTGGAGTTTGGAGCACTTTCAAATTTCTTCATCTTCTCCTTTGAGCTTCGAATTTGAGGTAGGGATAACTACTCATTTTTATGGTCTTTGACATAAATTATTGGTCATTTTGATGTAATGTTGAAGTTGGGTAATTTTGGGTGTTAGGGTTTCAAAATGAATAAAGAGGGATTTTGTTATTTTGACTCAAACATGTGTATCTTGGGTCTTATAATGATGGTATTGAAGTTGTTGATGATATATGGGACCTTTGGGTCATTGTAGAGAAAAAGGGGAAGAAAGCCCTAAATTGTTGTATGAATTAATTTGTATAATTAATTTAGGAATGTTATGGAAATATGGAATTGAGTCGGAAATAATGAAATTGGTTCATTATAAGAGGGAATGGTGGAGTTGGATTTATTAATCGCTCACTTATGAAATTGTTGTCAAATTATCTGTTGATGCATTTATTATCTGTTTAGAAATAAATTGCTTTGGGCTATCGGTGGAGGATAGTCTTGAATGTTGTAGACCTTGCATGATGATTAGGTGAATTAAAACTAATCAATTGAATATGTCATTGAATATGACGGTTGGAATAATACATCAAATTTATGTATTGATTGATTATGTATATGATATGTGTTTATATACATTGTGTTGTGTGGGAGGAGATAGGGGATATACTCCACGGTTTAGGAGGAGATAGGGAATGGACTCTTAAACCGAATATTATTGGGGAGGAGATAGGGGATGGACTCATTGATACAGTAAATATGTGTATCTATTGAAGTATTGATACAGCGATTATGTGTATCTATTGTGAAGTATGGAAGTGTTTTATGTGATATTGATACAGCAAATATGTATATCCATTGTGAAGTATGGAAGTATTTTTGATATGAGCTGTGGTCTCATGGGAATTGTTTGGCCAGGTTCTGAGCCATATTTATGAATTGAAAATCGGTTAAGTAAAGGAAAGAGGAATGAAACACGGACATATTTGTCATGTAATTGAAATGGGTTATGAATTGATTTATGTGGGCTAAACATTTATCAAATACTAATGTTTTAGTTTTTGCTCATATTATGTTTAGCATATCTCTATTGGGCGTTGGCTCACCCTATATGGGACATCATTTTCAAGTACAAGTGTTATGCCACCTCCAAGGACGTAGCTTGGGAGGCTTGAGGCTGTTGGACTTTTTTTGTTGTTTTCGTTGTATTACATGTATATCAAGCCAAGGGCTTATTTTGTGTAGAGTTAGTACTCTCCTTTTTGTAACCAAGTGTTGACTTGGAAAATTGTAAGCCTATAGGGCATTTACTTTTGTTGTCAACATGTAATACCTTTTGTAAAAATACTCTGATGATTGTAATATGAAATCTCTTTTCTTTATCGTGATTGTATGATATTCGGTTTATTTTTGAGGGCATTACAAACTATATGAAATTTCATAAATACTTTTAGGTCATGTTTGCTGTATAGATTTAGAGAGAGATTTGAAAAAGGAAAAGGAAAAGATAAGTGAAATGTGAAGGAAATAAAACTGTATTCCACCGACGTTTTACATATTTTTTTCATTTCCCTTTTCAATTCTGTCTCTAAATTTATGAACCAAACGTAACCTTAATGTTCTTAATATATTTTAACATTAAAATTTATATTTTATAATTATATATATATTTATATATTTTTGTAATATATTATTTTTATAGAATGAGAAATAAAATAATCATTTCATTTCTAATCCGATGGGATTGAATTTGAATACCACATGAAATTGCTCGTCCCGTCACTATATATTTCTAATCTCATGGGACTCTATTCCTCCAAACAGCCGTAATTATCATAAATTTTACGTTACTATTAATTCAACCTTATCATCTATCACTCAAAACAAATAAGGCTACTGTAGAAAATGAACAGTTTATCAATCTCAAGAGATTGACCTAATGGGCACAACTTGAAACTTAGAGGTATGCTATCTTCATGTTTCATATTCAACACTCACTAGTTGCAATAAGTTTCTTGAGATCCGTCCATATAGGGCGTTTTGCTTTGGTTTTAAATAGGGTAAACTACTAATAGATCTTACTTTTGAGACTTATTACCCATTAAATTCTATTGATAAATTTATCAATCTCTTATTTTTATGAATAAATTTATAGTGATAAATTTATCAGTCTCTTTGTTTTTATGCATAAATTTATAGTGATAAATTTATCAGTCTCTTATTTTTATAGTGATAAATTTATTAGTTAGAACCTGTAAGTAAATAAGTCTAGTTAATAGGACTGATTGGTAAGTGCTCCTTCTAAATAGGACTTTCGCAAGTGGACGATGAGATTGTCTTTTAAAATTTATTGAGATAAAGATAAACTGATCCAAATATTTAATTATTATAAATAAATAAAAAAAAAAAAACAGTTTGTCCGATGATCTCCTTAAATCTTACACAACTTTTCTTAGTTTCCTTAGATGTCAACATGTCAATCATGAAGTAAATTTTGGAACCCAAATGCCTCTATCAAACCCTGGTTAAATTAGGTGGAATTTGGAAAGTGTAGAAAATATTATCTCTCAACAAGCTTTACAACAAATCCTCCAGACCCATCTTCCCCAGAATGTGTCATTTTCAGATAATCCTCACTGGAAAGGCTCCTCTAGTGGAGGGTTTTTTGTTAGGGCAGCTTATGACCTGATTACAGCTCAAGAGCAAGTGATTCATTCCATTAACTGGAGTTGGATTTGGAAACTCAAAATCCCTCAGAAGATAAAGGGCTTTATTTGGCTTCTTCTTAATGGGCGGCTTATCACTAACCATTTTAGAAGTATCAGAGGGCTCTCATCTTCTGACATTTGCCCAAGATGTAATCTTTATAGAGAAGATCTACATCACATTTTCAGAGAGTGTACCAAAGCTGCAAATGTTCGGAGGAACATCAAGAATCATAGATGGCTGAATATAAGTTTGAACATTCCTTTTGATCAATGGTTGCTATCTAATTTCAAAAGTAAGAGCTCTAAAATTTGGAATGTACCATGGAGAACTGTTTTTATCCTAATTCTTTGGAAAATTTGGAAAGACAAGAATAATATGGTTTTTCGCCAAGAAGATTGTAATGCACAGGAGGCTGCTAGATTTATTCACTTGCAAGCCATTGAAATTCAGGAAGCTTTTCTGACTGATCATTTCACGGGGAGGAAAATACCCCAAGTTTCTAATTGGTGTTGTCCTCTTGTAGGTAAAATTAAGCTTAACACGGATGGATGCTCTAAAGGAAATCCAGTTAGAACCCACAAAGGTGTATGTGTGTAAATTAAATGTATAAAATAAATAAACAATAAAATAAAATAATTCAGAAAATAAATATATAAATTATTTCCTGAATTAAAAGCTTACAGAAATTAATGTCAAGGCTTGTGTTGGACACAATCTCCTTAAAGTAGATTTCGCCCTCGCTCCGGTGCTTCGAGTTAAAATGGCGTCTACTTCCTAGGATGCAACGACTAACACTTGCTTTTACAGCACTATAAAATCAAGTCTGGCGAACCAAAAAATGTTGTAACTCTTTCTCTTCATTTTCCTAAAAATAAATGCAAAAAAAATACAGAGAAACACAGAGAGGGAGGACGAATTTATGATAGAAAAATTTGATTGAAGAATGCTGAAATTGAAGGCTTTTTATAGAAGAAAAGATGGCTGTTCTGAAAAGGTAGAAACCTGTTCGGACAGATTGAATAGGCAGCAAACAGATTTGAATCTGTCCAAATAGATTCAGTTTGAAATGAGCAGGTATGAACTTGTTTTGAACCTTCTGAACTTGTTCCGTGAAGGGTAAAACAGTTTGGGTGAAGGAAAAATTTTTTGGACAAATTTATTTTGAATTTTGAAACCAAAATAAAAAATAAATTACAAATGTTTTTGGCCTAAAAAGATAAGTATTGGGCCAGACAAGCCCAACCTCACACCACGCACCCGCGCTCGCGTCCAAGCCTAGCCTGCCCGGACAGACGGTGGCGGCAGCGCACACGTGTGGTTTTAGTTTTGGGTCCAATGGGTCTAGCCCACTATACCCATAACCTCACCCTTCCATAAACTTGGGTACCCCTTGGGGCCCATTCCAAGTATCCAATGCTAAGGTTTATAAACCCAAGCAATTCCTCAAGCCTTTTCAATGTGGGACAAGCACATTTCACAAATGTGTAGTAAACCCACTAAAATACATTTCCACGAACCCGAAAATGCACGTTGAATTCTCATTCATTCAGAAATGGTTTTGAGCAGCCAAATACACGGTTTTATTCACTACATGATATTAAATATGAATCCAATAAAAAATGTTAAAAATAACGCTCGGGTCCCACCTTAATTAATGCTCAAAGATAGCAAAAAATAAGGATATTTCCAAAACTATTCCAAAGCCATTTTCTAACAATCCCCCACATGAATGGAATTCACGATAACGGACATGTAACAAGATGAAGACAAAGAAAGAGTACATTAAGAAGATACACCACATCGAGATAGGTAGCTTTTGGCTTTGAACCTTCTCTAGTGAAAGCCTATCGGACTTACTGGCTAACCAGTGGATGCGATGCCTTGAACTGTTCAGCTGTTTGTGTAAGCCAAGACAATAAGCTACACATAGTATATCCGCAGACATAGTTTGGGTCTTACAGTTGTGTTTATTTTGGCCCTGAACAACGCCTAGTAGTTCATGAGTGCTCTAGAGAATTTAGCCTTCTCAATTCTCACAGAACCGACCCAGTTCACACTCATATAGGTGATTTCTTATTAAGAGTATCCTGCTATACCCAACTTAGATGTCCAAGCTATAAGAATTATTAAAAGCAAAGCTTATCCTACTAACGCTACAGGTATCACTCTTCTTATCATAGAAATGGGTAGGAGTAAACCTCCTTAGTGATACGTGAAGTCATCCATAATTCTGTTGTCCCTTTGAACCTAGATCTTGGGATCTCCAGTCAACTAGGTTGGGTTGCCATTATGGCGACTTTTAAGTAATAGGCTAAATCCCATTCCCCTCGATAAATAGTACAGTTGCTCTTTGGCTAGCCCTTTAGTCAATGGATCCGCAATATTCTCCTTTGACTTTACATATTCTATGAAAATTATTCCATGTGAGAGCAAATGCCTAACGGTATTATGTCTTCGACGAATGTGTCGAGACTTACCGTTATATATATGATTTTGTACCCGTCCTATTGCTGCTTCACTATCACAATGAATGCATATAGTTGGCACAGGTTTAGGCCACATTGGAATGTCTTCTAAGAAATTACGAAGCCATTCTGCTTCTTCTCCTGTTTTATCTAATGCGATAAACTCAGATTCCATTGTCGACCTTGCTATGCATGTCTTCTTGGAGGATTTTTAAGAGACTGTAGCACCTCCCAGGGTAAAGACATATCCACTAGTGGATTTTGAGTCTTTAGTATCCGATATCCAATTTGCATCGCTGTACCCCTCGAGTACTACTGGATATTTGGTATAATGTAAGTCATAATTCTGGGTATGTCTTAGATACCTAAGTATCCTAATTATTACTTTCCAATGATCGGACCCTGGATTACTTGTGTACCTACTTAATTTGCTTACAGCATAGGCTAAATCTGGCCTAATGCAATTCATTAAGTACATCAAGCTTCCGATTATCCGAGAGTACTCTAATTGTGATATGCTTGTACCTATATTTTTTGACAAATGAAGTCTAATGTCAACAGGTGTTTTAGCAGGACGGTCGTCATGTTTTCCAAATTTCTCCAGAATCTTCTCAACATAGTGAGACTGAGATAAAGCATACCCTTCAGATGTTCTAGTAATTTTTATTGCTAGAATTACATCTGCTACTCCCAAATCTTTCATGTCAAACTTTTTGTTCAACATTTTCTTCGTAGATTTAATCATGTCATTATTGCTTCCAATAATGAGCATGTCATCCACATAAAGACAAACCATGACATAGCCTTTGTCTGTGTTTTTAACATAGACGCATTTGTCACATTCGTTTATCTTAAAATCATCCGAAAGCATAGCGTGATCAAATTTTTCATGTCATTGTTTCGGAGTTTGTTTTAATCCATAAAGGGATTTGACAAGTTTACAAACCTTTTTCTCTTGGCCGAGAACTTGAAACCTTTCTGGTTGTTCCATATAGATTTCCTCATCTAACTCGCCATTCAAAAAAGCTGTTTTAACATCCATTTGATGTATTTCCAGATTATACAAAGCTGCAATCATAATTAACATGCGAATGGATGTTATTCTTGTCACTGGTGAATAGGTGTCAAAATAATCAAGGCCTTCTTTCTGCCTGTATCCCTTAATAACAAGCCTAGCCTTGTATTTATCTATTGAACCATCTGCTTTCATTTTTCTCTTGAATATCTACTTATATCCAAGAGGTTTACATTCTGGTAGAAGATCCACTAGTTCCCAAGTATGATTTTGCAGTATTAATTCAATTTCACTATTCACAGCCTCTCTCCACAATGGAGTTTCAGGATTGGACATTGCTTTTTTGAAGTTTTGATGCTCATTTTCTAACAGGTATGTTAGAAAATCTGGACCAAATGATTTAGAGATCCTAGCCTTCTTGCTACGTCTAGGTTTATCTGATTCATTATCATTTTGGTTTTCACTACTACCCATAGTAGTATCAAAAGTTCTTTTATTTGAATTTTTCTCTTCAATTTCCTTGCTACGAAAAATGTGTTCAAAAAACGATGCATTTCTTGACTCAATAATAGTGTTTACATGTATATTCGGATTTTTCGATCTATGAACTAAAAATCTATATGCACTACTATTATTTGCATAACCAATGAACACACAATCAACGGTCTTTGGTCCTATCTTAGTTGTTTTGGGACTAGGGACTACAACCTTGGCCAAACACCCCCACGCTTTGAGGTAATTATAAGTAGGTTGTCGACCTTTCCATAATTCATAAGGTGTTTGATTGAGTTTCTTGTGGGGTACCCTATCAAGGATAAAGTTAGCGGACAAAATTGCCTCCCTCCACAAGTTCTGAGGTAACCCTGAACTAATCAACATGGCATTCATCATCTCTTTAAGAGTTCGATTCTTTCTCTTAGTAACTCCATTTACCTGACGAGAATAGGGTGCAGTGTTTGGTGAATAATAACAAAATTCTTCAAATGGTGTATCTGTAGACACCCCATTTTTGACCGACCTTAAGACTCAGACGTCACCGATTGAGCGCTTGGTGATGTTGTATACTGTGCTCGTTCTGAGGTTGCGGAGTCTCGGCCGTGAGCCTTGCCTCCGAACTTCCGGACTTTTCTGTGCCTTGCCTCGGTTTGTGAACCAAGCTCGGTTTTCTCTGTTTTCCCTTCCTGAGGGGAGGGAGAGGTCTCGTAGATCATCTCTCAGTGGCCATAGGCTACGTTTCGTGGTCGCAGGCCATTTTTCCCATTTCGGAGCCCGGTTCCCGGTTTTTGGAGCCGTCAGGCCGTGTGCCTCGATTCGGGACCGCCTAACCACCTCCGTTTGCTCCGGTTTTTGGCACATACCTTATTTCCTCCCTTTTGAGGGACACTGTGGTCCGAGAGACCAACTTCGTGGTCGAACACCACTCCCGGTGCCCAGCAGTCAGTTTTCGGGGCCCTAGACTGCGCGTTTTGGCCCCCGAGCCTTACTTGAAAGCATTGTTGGGCTCCGACCCAAACTAGAAATAGTCATATTTTGAGTCCCTTTTCATGTTTGATTAAGGGTTTTTCTTTGTTTGAGACCTCCTTCTGTCACTTGCCTCTTTACCTCTTTTTAGGCCTTTTTTTGCACGGTATTTTAGGCGTACTTGTGGGCTGTGTTGGACTTGGTCGTAAACTACAAAGTGTCTTATTTTGAGCCCCTATTCAACTTTGTTGAAGGGCTCTCGGCCGTTTGGAACCAGCAGCTACCACTTGCCTTTATATCCCTCTTTAGGCCAATTTTTGGAGGGAAACTTAAAATATTTCCCCCCCTTTTTTTCCCCCTCTTTTCCAGCCTCTTTTGCCTATATATACAGCATCCCAGGTCTGATTTAAGGGTTAGAAAATTTTGTTTTGAACCTCTTGCTTTGAATCTCTCTCTCTCTAGATTCCAAGCCTCAAAACCATTTTGTTCTTGGACCATTTTTACACTACAACCCATAGCACCCTCCTTCCTTCCTCCATTCCGACATTTTGCAGCTGATTTGCAGAGGCTAGGGGCTCTTCTTCTTGGTCCAAAATGCTGTCAAAGTTTGGTCTTCAAGGGTAAGCAATATTTTCCCTCTTTTGTGCTTTTTTTTGTTCCATTTCTTAGGCCCATTTTCTTGCTGTTTTGAGCTCCGACCAAAACTAAAAGTAGTGTTTTTTTGAGCTCTTCTTCACCTTTCATTAAGGGCTCAACCCTGTTTGGGACCCCTATCTTGCACTTGCTTCAATATCTCTTTGTATGCCATTGTTTTGCATGGTATTTCTAGCCTATGTGTAGTCTGTTTTGAGGCATGATATAAACTGTAAGTTGGCTTATTTTGAGCCCCTCTACAACATTGTAGAAGGGCTCAACACTGTTGGGGGCCTCCATGTAGCACTTACCATTATACCCCTCTTTGGCCCCCATTTTTGCATGCTTTGTTAGCTCATTTTAGCTTCTGTTTTCGGCCACGATCAGAACTGAAAGTGGCCATATTTTGACCCCTTTGTCATGTTTCATTAAGGGTATTTGGCTATTTGATGAATTTTTTGTGCACTTCATGTTATACCCTCTTATGGCCTTAATCTTGCATTGCATTTTGAGCATGTTTGCATACTGATTTGGAGGCTGTCATAAACTGTAAATGTTCATATTTTTGGTCCCTCTTCAGTGTTGTAGAAGGGTATTTTTCTGTTTGGGCATTGCATGTACCACTTGCTTCATTGCCTCCCTTGCGGAGCCATTTTTGTATGCCATTTTAGCCCTACTTGTGATTGCTTTTTGGCCATGTTTTTAACTGTAAAAATACTAGTTTTGGGGCTGTCTTTCTTCTGCTTTTTCATGTCATGTTCAAATTATGCATGTATTGTATAGCTACAAGTCATTTCGAGTGCCTAATTTCGCATTTCGGGATTATTTCATGCATTGGGTTTCGTTTTACCGGGTTTTGGGGCTGTTTTGCCCCTCATCTTGCCACTGATTTTTGCATGATAGCATACCATATTCCATGTCCTTGCCATGTCTCATTGGAGTGGCATTTCGGTGCCTGAGGGTCTGTTCTCGGTTTGCGTACACGCGTGCACGCATTTCGAGGTGTCTTGTTTTCATCTGATGGCCTCTTATGTGAGTGTGGCTGAGGCTCTCTCATGTTGGTGTAAGCCCATATTGCATTGCGTATGCCATTTCATCCATAGCATTGTGTATGCTCGGTTGTGTATCACCTCGTGTAGCGTGTATGCCATTCCATAAGATTGTGTATGTTAGGATTGTATCTTAGTTGCATTTCACGTATATCATGCATATTGCATTGTGTTCGGGATAGGAGTTAGCCCGGGCACGGGAAATGAGGTACGTTCCGTACTCCGAGTGACGGAACGTGTCTCAATTCCCAAGTCACCGACACTCCGGATTATCCATGATGGAGTTAGGTTTGTTGTAGTGTTCATATGCATTCATTCCATATTGAGTCGTGCAATTCGGCTCCTCGGCCATCATGCATCGAGATGCGTGATTGGTGGCACGAGGATCGAGGCATGCATACATTTGTGAAAATACATTGCCATGCCCCTTTCCTGCTCTCTGTTGCAGCAAATCAAGAACCAGCAGCCTTCCGGAGCTTGGCGCGCTTTCCAAAAACGATTACAAGCAGAGGCTAATTGGGGTATCACAGTGGATTTCCGCGCAAAAGCAACCCGGATATGCATCATTCATCATCTGAAGAAGAGTCAAGGCAGTCCCTGGCTTGCATGCCAGTTTATTGTTTTCTTAGTTAATTTGGTAATTAATTAGGATTTTTGTACATATTGGGACTGTATTATTTATTTGGGACTGTACTATTTATTCGGACCCTCTGTGCGAGGGCATAATTGTAATAATTGTGGGTGAGTGTGATGTATGTCTTCCAACCCCACGTCTTTCTTCCCTTTTATTTACCTGCTTATGATGGTTAGATTAGGGCATGTTTCAATTAGCATACAGTATGATAGCATGTTTGCATCATTCATCTGTTTTGCACGCACCGGGCTCGGCGCATCATACAAACTGCATTTGTATTTCAATTCCAAATTGAATACGTGTTAGTTGTAGCATTCCATATGCCATGTTTAGAATAGCCGAGCCTGCTATAGTTGCATCTTTTCATGTGTTGCATTAGGCATTTCTGTATATTTAGGATCATGCATGATTTCTAATGAGCTTCTGTTTTGGCTTGGAGTACTCGGTGAGTTTTATGCTTTAGCATCCTTGCATGCGTGTGAGTGACTGCCATGAATAGCATGCTTACCATGAGGCTATGTGCTTATGTGATATAACTGCCTTGAATGCCTGTGGGTGGAGGTTGGGTTATTTGGATTGGAACAATTCATCAAATATTTGTTTTAAGCCCACTAGACAGTGGCAAAATCATGTTTTCTAAGCTCACCCGAGGGTGGCAAATCCACGTCTTAGCCTACCTGCGGGTAGCACCATCAAACCATTTTCAAACAAACAAACACGAAGCGTTTTGTTCCAATTCAGACGACTCAGTCTATACTTGTATGCTGTGCGCATCACATAGTAACCTAGGCTAATAACCGGAATAAGAACGCACAATGTTTTCAAAATCAGATATCATGGTTAGTAGAGGCCGGTCTTTGACCGGGCGAGTGGGGGTGCTCACGAAGTGACCTTTCCTAATCGTACCCAAGTTCCCGAGCCGAGGCAACTTTGGTGATGACGGACACGTGGCCTTTGGCACCGAGTCAGGGTTTCCTAAATTTCCCAAAAATAAAATATTTAGGTGGCGACTCTGTATCTGGCAAAGCAGTCTATGTTTGGCACTTCTTTCAAAAAATCTGTTTTCAAAACGATTTGCCGGATTTGGACTCTTTGGTTCAAGATTAAGAACCGTGACATTTGAGTCCTTCGAACTGTAGTAGACCCGCAAGCGAACCAGAACGGGGGGGAGTTGCACCCCCCCCGGGATGCGTTCGGGGACGTCTACAGTATCATACTCACCACCCCTGTCACTCCTCACTATCTTAATAGTTTTGCCAAGTTGATTTTCAACCTCAAGTTTATATTGCCTAAAAGCTTCTACGGCTTCATCTTTACTTCTCAATAAGTAAACATAGCATCAATAAAAGTAATAAAGTACTTCTTACCTCCTCTAGTTTGAACAAATTTTAAATCACAAATATCTGTGTTAATTAAACTTAGAGGTTCAGTACTTCTTTCAACTTTATTAAATGATGCCTTAGTGAGTTTTGTGTCATGGCCTGAACCCGTCCCTATGGGTTAAGGACATAACCGGCCAGTAATCCGGAAATTACCTACAGCCTCAAACCTTAACAGACATAACTCATCAGAGTAAGGGGCCAAACGGAAGCAAAAATTTAAAACTTTGTCTATAGAGCCGTGCTTATATGCACTCAAAACAAACCATGCACATATACGTTAATAACCCACAACAAGTACAGTATCACAAAATCCTTTACAGACAGGATCATCCAAACTGAGTCAACCCATATCAAAACTATATACAAATGTACACAAAGTCCTTGCCAACAAGACAAAATATAAATACATAACAAAATGGCAAGGATGGGTCTCGTACGTGAGACACAAGGCTAACTCTCCAAAACTCATGTTGTTCCTGGCAGACTTCACTGGGGCTGGGTTTGGACTTCCCTCGGCTCACTTACAAACACATGAATGAGTGTGAGCGATAGCCCAGTGAATAATATCGAATACATAAGTTACATAAGCAATATGAAGAACAACATGCTCCGAACGGCCTTGGGCCCAATGCATATTTTTGCTTAACATGTATACACTTATACAAAATTCAGATCAAATGACTGTAGTTCCAAACATACTGGCCTTTGGCCCAATCAGATTTCCATTTATGTCAAAACGGCCTTCGGCCCATTCGTTTATGTCAGAACGGCCTTCGGCCCATTTATTTACGTCAAAACGGCCTTCGGCCCATACATTCGTGTCAAAACGACCTTAGGTCCATTCATTTATGTCAAAACGGCCTTCGGCCCATACATTCGTGTCAAAACGACCTTAGGTCCATTCATTTATGTCAAAACGACCTTCGGCCCACTCATTCATGTCAAAACGACCTTCGGTCCATTTATTTGTATCAAAACGACCTTCGGTCCATTCATTTCTATCAAAACGACCTTTGGTCCATTCATTTCTATCAAAACGACCTTCGGTCCATTTATTTCTATCAAAACGATCTTCGGTCCATTCATTTCTATCAAAACGACCTTTGGTCCATTCATTTATGTCAAAACAAACTTTTGTCCACAATCCCAATTAGCAACTCATAAGGCTGATAAGGGAAATGAACAATTGGACATTGATAAACTTTCAAATATCGATATTACTCACAGTGATCGGCTTGTGGATTCGCCCTGGAGCTTGACCCTACACATTCCATGAACACAAAAGGGTTATTAACAATTCAATCCGTTCCTTAATTCACATATTCCTCTTTAGGCTTTATTCTTATCTCATTAACTCATTTACAATGCTTAACATATGCCTAAGAGTGATTATGAGTGAAAGAGAACGGAAAACGAAACTCAGAATGCATGAACAAAATTTCAGAAAACAGGGTCCCCGCTCGAGCGTCAACTTCCCCGCTCGAGCGGACCCTTAAGGCCTGCAAAAGTACTGGTTGCATGGAAAATACGCTCGAGCGTGGAATAGAGCGCTCGAGCGGAAGGCCTGTCTAAAAAAACTCCCCGTTCGAGCGTGAGATAGCCCGCTCGAGCGGAGATCCAACTCTGCAAAAAGTGCTGGGAGCACGATCGTCACGACCCAAACCCGCCCCTATGGGTTTAGCACCATAACCGGCCAGTAATCCGAGATTACCGAAGGCCTGCTTAACAGTAATACAGTAATACAGAGTACAGGGGCATGGCGGAAGCCAATACAGTAAATAAACGATGTCCAATGAACTGTGACAGTCTGTATACAAAAAGATTTTTCATACATATACACAAACAGTGCAAACAGTGTATACAACATTTACAACCATTCAGAAACAGGGACTTAGTCCCTATTAAACAGTACAGTACAATCAGTCTATACAGTTATACAAAACAGACACAGGGTCAGACAGGGGAAATAAAAACACCCCTAAACCATAGCTTGGCAGGCTCGGAACCTCACAGCGAGGCACAGTAGTTGGCTTGACAAAACTGGAGTTTACCCCGACGCTCCTAGCCGCGGTCTGGTGCCTGTACACCTACATATATATATGAGCAGTGAGCTAAAGCCCAGTGAATAACATAAAGCGTAAAGGGGTTTAGAATGAATGTCCTTCGGTATTGAAAACAGTTGTTTCAATCAGTATATCAATTGTTCAGTACAGTAAACAGTCATATGTGGTACATCCATTAGCATAGCAGTACAGTAAACAGTAGGTCTAAAAAGACCGAACAGTCATTGATGGCCATCAATCAGTAAACAGTAGTGGTTCCAACAAGGGAACCGACAGAGATCTCTGTAACAGTAACAGTCAGTAACAGTAGTTGCTAAGGATGCCACAATACAGTTCAGAATATAGGATATACATTCATTCAGTTAACAGTAGCAGTTCAGAAACAGTACAGTTCAATTGTTCAGAAGATAATCATTTTTGAACATATCTTTACACAGTTGTTACTCACAGAGTCCTGGGCTACAGTTAGGCTACAGCGCGTCTCCCGATGCCAACCCTACACAGTTTACAGAACGAACACACACTAAGCTACACAGTTGGGAAAGATAATAACTTAATCCCTAATTTGCCCCGCTGTGTTCTACATCTATATCCTCATTAAGATGCCTTAAACTAGGTCTAGGAATGCCTAGGATGGAATGAGGATGCAAAGATGCACTCAGAAAACATTTTCAGAATTTTCAGAAAACAGGGGTCTGGCTCGAGCGTAGGTTTCCCCGCTCGAGCGGACATGCAGACAAAGGTTTCCGCTCGAGCGTCATTTCCCACGCTCGAGCATACTGCAAAACATGGCAAAAGTACTGGATGCTCAAAAATCACGCTCGATGGGCGCTTGATAGCCGCTCGAGCGTAAGACACAAGGTCCCGCTCGAGCGTCAATTCTTCCGCTCGAGCGGACTTCAAAATAGTGCAAAGTACTGGGAGCACGAATTTCTCGCTCGAGCGCCACTTCCCCCGCTCGAGCGGGAGTCCAAAATCTGGAATTCCCAGATTTGAACTTCCAAGCTCAAAACAAGTTCAGATGCATCAAATTCGATCCTTTTGGGCTAATTTTCTAGGAAACATTTGTAAACTCATAGAACAACATGTTTCAAAGATCAATTTGAGAAATCGAAGCCCAAAGGTAGTTCAATTAAATTCAATTTTGAACCAAATTTCAAGAACGTGAAGAACATGCAAACATGCATGGATTTAAACCAATTTAAAGCTTCAATGCTTGCTCAAATGAGCTCAAATCTTGCAAAAACATGATGACAACATGAACTATAACAATATTATGAACATGCATGTGAGGAACTATGAACTTACAACCTCAAAACCCAAGAATGGTAACATGCATGCAACAATCAAGCTACAATTCAACATGTTAGAGCTAAATCATGACTTAGCTCCTTAATTAGACATGAACCATGCATGAATCAACTCAAAGACACAATTAAGAAGGTGAGTCTCCAACCTTAAGTCTTGAATTATAGGCAAGGAAGCTTGATTTAGCAATCTACACTTCAAATCTTCAAGTCCTCTAGGCCAAATCACAAAATCAAGTTGGAATCACTCCCATTCTCTCACTCTCTCACTCTTGGTCGGTTGGAACAAGGAAATTGGCTGAGGAAGATGTGTTATGAGATCAAGTGTAGGCTCAACTATGTTATAATAAAGGGCCCACTAATATGGAAATTCCGTAAATAAGGCAACTCATGAAATTAGCTTATTTTAATCTAGTTTAATCATACCAAATCAATTTTCAAATAATTACACCATAAATTCACATTAATTCTAATTAGCACAGAACATCAATCAATTTCTGGTTCGGCCGCCGATAAGGCCTTCAATTCGCAGTTTAAACATAAAAATATAAACAGATAGTCAAACAGTCAAACAGATAGAAATGCATTTAAACAGAAAGAGCCAATCAATCAGTTTCAGATTTCAGTCAGTCAGTTCAGTATTTCGATCAGTTTCCTTACTTATCATAATCAGTCTCAGTTTAGCAGTATTCAGTAATTATCAGTAAACAGTGGCGAGGGTTGTTACAGTCTCCCCTCCTTAAAAACAGTTTAGTCCTCTAAACTCGAATTACCTTCATTCTGGAAGAAAACAGGATTCAATGGGAACAGTTCAGGATATCTTTTAGCCATGTCATCTTCCCTTTCCCAAGTGGCATACACGCCACCATGGTTTTGCCAGTCAACTTTCACTAATGGGATTTCTTTGTTTCTCAACTTCTTGATCCGTCTGTTCACAATCTGTATAGGCCGTTCCTCATAAGTGTAGTCATCACTTAGCACTACACGGGTCGGCTCAATCACATGGAAAGGATCCCGGAGGTAATCCCTCAACATAAAAATGTGGAAGACGTTGTGCATATGCTCCATTTCAGGAGGAAGCGCAACTTGATACACCACCGGATTGATTTTCTCAATAATCTCATACGGTCCGACATATCTTGGCGCTAACTTGCCTTTGACTCCAAAACGAGTCTGGCCTTTCATCGGTGTCACTTTCACAAAAACGTGATCACCCACTTCATATTCTCTGTCTCGCCTTCTGACATCTGCATAACTTTTCTGTCGGCTCTGTGCAGTTTTCAGTCTCTGTTGTATCAATTTCATTTTCTCAGTCGTTTCATATACAATCTCGGGCCCAAGCAAAGGCCCATCTCCAACTTCTGCCCAGCAAATCGGAGATCTGCATTTTCTGCCATACAATGCCTCAAAAGGCGCCATACCAATACTTGAATGATAGCTGTTGTTGTAGGCGAATTCAGCTAAAGGCAAATGGCTTTCCCAGTTTCCCTGAAAATCAAGGACACACATTCTCAATAAATCCTCCAGAGTCTGGATGGTCCTTTTTGACTGGCCATCTGTCTGAGGATGATAGGCACTACTCAGTCTCAGTTCAGTACCCAATGCAGTCTGTAAGCTTTGCCAAAATCTCTATGTAAACTTCGAATCCCTGTCAGAAACAATGGACACAAGCACTCCATGTAGTCTAACAATTTCATCAATATAGAGTATAGCCAATTTGTTCGCATTATAAATTGTCTTAACAGGTAAGAAGTGAGCAGATTTAGTTAGTCTATCAACAATAACCCAAATCGAGTCCATACCTTTACTGGAGCGAGGCAATCCCACAATAAAATCCATAGTAATATGTTCCCATTTCCACTCCGGTATCGGTAAGGGCTGCAATAAGCCTGCGGGTCGTTGATGTTCAGCTTTGACTTGTTGGCAATGAAGACATTTCGATACAAAATCAACAATTTCTTTCTTCATTCCCGGCCACCAGAAATTTAGTTTTAGGTCTTGGTACATCTTCGTATTCCCCGGATGAATAGAAAATTTTGAGTTGTGGCCCTCTTGCAGAACTCTTCTTTTCAGTTCAGTATCATTCGGTACACACAGTCTTTCTTGAAATTTCAGTACATTATTTTCAAATTTGAAACCCGGTCTTGGTTTAGATTCCCTTTCTTCGATGATCTTCTTCAAGAAGTCATCCATTTGCTGTTTCTCTTTAACTTCTTCAATCAGTGCCGGTTGAGCAGAAATAGCAGCTATTGTTTCACCTTGCTCTCGCAAAATAATTTCAATTTCAGATTTTTCAAGGTCACAAAACAATTCTTTCTGCCCGGTGAGCAAACAAGCTAAGTTTCCAATCGATTTCCGACTTAAGGCATCGGCAACGGTGTTGGCTTTTCCCGGATGGTACAAAATCTGTAGATCATAATCTTTAATCAGTTCTAGCTATCTCCGCTGTCTCATGTTCAGTTCTTTCTGTGTGAAGAAATATTTCAAACTCTTGTTGTCACGACCCAAACCCGCCCCTATGGGTTTAGTACCGTAACCGGCCAGTAATCCGAGATTACCAAAGGCCTGCTTAACAGTAATACAGTAAAACAGAGTACAGGGGCATGGCGGAAGCCATTACAGTAATAAAACAGTGTCCAATGAGCTGTGACAGTCTGTATGCAAAAAGACTTTCCATACATAATTACATTCGGTATAGAAACAGTATATACATATATGTACAATCATTCAGAGGACAGGGATCTAATTCCTATTAACAGTACAGTACTATCAGTCTATACAGTATTACAAAAACTGTACAGAGACAGACGGGAAAATAAAAACACCCCTAAGCCATAGCTTGGCAGGCTCGGAACCTCGCGGTGAGGCACAGTGGTTGGCTTGACAAAACTGAAGTTTACCCTGACGCTTCTAGCTTTGATCCGGTGCCTGAACACCTACATATATATATGAGCAGTGAGCTAAAGCCCAGTGAATAACACAATGCGTAAAGAGGTTTAGAATGAATGTCCTTACAGTAATGAAAACAGTTCATTAAATAGTATTTCAGTCATTCAGTATTTCAGTCATTCAGTCATATGTGGTACATCCATTAGCATAGCAGTACAGTAAATAGTAGGTCTTAAAGACCGAACAGTCGATGATGGCCATCAATCAGTAAACAGTAGTGGTTCCAACGAGGGAGCCGACAGAGATCTCTGTAACAGTAACAGTCAGTAACAGTAATTGCTAAGGATGCCACAATACAGTTCAGAATATAGGACATACATTCATTCAGTTAACAGTATCAGTTCAGAAAGCAGTACAGTTCAGTATTCAGAAGATAATCATTTTGAACATATCTTTACACAATCGTTACTCACAGAGTTCTGGGATACAGTAGGCTAGAGCGTCTCCTCGAAATGCCAACCCTAAACAGTACAGAATGAACACACACTAAGCTATACAGTTAGGAATGATAATAATAATTTAATCCCTAATTGCCTCGGTGTGTTCTACATCTATATCCTCATTAAGATGTCTTAAACTAGGCCTAAGAATGCCTAGGATGGGATGAGGATGCAAGGATGTATTCAGAAAACATTTTCAGAATTTGCAGTGAAACAGGGTCCCGCTCGAGCGTAGGTTACTCCGCTCGAGCGGACTGGCAAACAAAGGTCCCCGCTCGAGCGTCAACTTACCCGCTCGAGCGGACCAAAAAGTACTGGATAGGTGAAATTCACGCTCGACGCCCGCTCGAGCGTGTCACCCAATCCTCTGCTCGAGCGTACATTCCTCCGCTCGAACGGACTGATGAACAGTGCAAAGTACTGGAGCTCGAATTTCCCGCTCGAGCGCCATATTCCCCGCTCGAGCGGAAGACCAAAATCTGGAAAATCCAGATTTGAGCTCCAAGCTCAAAACTCAAGTTTTCAAACACCAAATTCGATCCTCTTGGGCCCATTTTCTGGAAAACCTTTGCAAACACATAGAATCATATGATTTAAAGCTCCATTTATAAAATTCAAGCCCAAGGGTGTTTCAAACAACCTTAATTTCAAACCCATATTCAAGAACATGATCTCAAACAAGACATGCATGACTTTAAATCGATTCAAAGCTTCAATACATGCTCTAATGAGCTCAATTCTTTCAAAAACAAGATGAAATCGTGGTCCTAAACATTAACATGAACATGCATGCAACATTTGCCATGAAATCAACCCCAAAACTCTTCAATGCACACATGCATGCAACAATTAAGCTTTAAGTCTACATGCTAGAACTAAATCATGCCTTAGCTCTACAATTTGACATGAATCATGCAAGAATAAACTCAATTATACAATAAAGAGGGTGAAATTCATACCTAGGTTCCTCAATGACAAGTCTAGAGGTTCAATTTGCCAATTATCCTTCAATTCCTCAAGATTCAAGCCAAACAACAAGTTGAATTCAATTCACTCACTTTCTCTCTCTCTATGGTCGGTTATGGTAAGGAAGGAGCTGATCAAATGTTGTGTTTACTGTACTAAGGCTCAATATTTTAATAAACAAAGGCCTACTCACAATGGCAAAATAGTAATTAAGTCAACAATGCAATTTGACCCATTTTAATCTAATTAAAACATACCAAATCAATTATCATATAAATATGCCATAAAATCACATAAATTGTGACGATCATAAAACACTAATCAATTTCTGATCCGGCCGCCGATAAGGCCTTCTATTTGCAATTTAAACATAAAAATATGAACAGATAGTCAAATAGATAGAATGCAATTCAAATAGATATATATTCAATCGATTCAGTTCAGATTTCAGTCAGTCAGTTCAGTAACTCAATTACTTCAATTATCAGTTATAATCAGTCTCAGTTTAACAGTATTCGGTAGTTTATCGGTAAACAGTGGTGAGGGTTATTACACTTGTGGTCGGTATATACTTTACATGTCGCCCCATACAGGTAGTGACGCCAGATTTTCAATGCAAATACCACTGCGGCAAGTTCCAAGTCATGGGTCGGGTAGTTCTTTTCGTGCGGTCTCAGTTGTCGGGAAGCATAGGCAATTACTCTCCCATTCTGCATTAAAACACACCCCAAATGCTTATGAGAAGCATCACTAAATACAGTATAACCATCCGTACCTGAAGGTAAGGTAAGAACTGGTGCAGTCACGAGTCGAGTTTTCAACTCTTGGAATGCTGATTCCCTTTGGTCAGTCCAGTCAAATGATATCCCCTTCTGAGTTAATTGAGTCAACGGTAAGGCAATCTTGGAGAAATCTTTGACAAATCTTCTGTAATATCCAGCCAAACCCAAAAAGCTTCGGACTTTTGTCACATTTGTTGGTCTAGGCCAGTTTACTACAGCTTCAATTTTCTGCGGATCAACAGAAATTCCATCTTTGCTAACAACATGCCCCAAAAACATAACATGATCAAGCCAAAATTCACATTTAGACAGTTTAGCATAAAGTTTCTGTTCTCTTAAGGTCTGTAGGGCAAGTCTGAGATGATGTTCATGTTCTTCTATACTTTTAGAATAAATCAGAATGTCATCAATGAATACAACGATAAAGTCATCAAGGTATGGTTTAAAGATTCTGTTCATGAGGTCCATAAATGCAGCAGGTGCATTGGTAACTCCGAAAGGCATAACTAAAAATTCGTAATGTCCATACCTCGTTCGAAAAGCAGTTTTATCAATGTCTTCTGGTTTAACTTTCAGTTGGTGATATCCGGATCTGAGATCAATCTTAGAGAAAACTTTAGCACCCTGTAACTGATCAAATAAGTCATCAATACGAGGCAATGGGTATTTATTTTTCACAGTTACCTTGTTCAGTTCACGGTAGTCAATACACAGTCTCAGTGAGCCGTCTTTCTTTTTCACAAACAAGACAGGTGCGCCCCACGGTGAAGTACTAGGCCTGATGAACTTCTTATCTAACAGTTCTTGCAGTTGCACTTTCAGTTCTTTCAATTCAGTCGGGGCCATTCGATAAGGAGCTTTAGATGCTGGCTGTGTTCCCGGAATCACATCAACGGTGAATTCAATCTCCCTGTCAATCAAATCCCCTGGCAGATTATCTGGGAAAACATCTGGGAATTCTCTGACTATGGGAATACTGTTCACATTAGCATTATCATCAGTAGATACAGTCAATACAGAACACAGATACCCTTTACACCCCTTTCTAATCAACCTAACGGCTTTCACAGATGAAATCAAATACGGAGGAGGTACTACTCCAACCCCATTAAACACAAATTCAAGTAAACCCGGTGGACGAAAAACTACTTGTTTCGTTACACAGTCTATGGTGGCATGATATTTCATTAACCAGTCCATCCCCAATATTACATCAAAGTGGTCAATGTTCAGTGGCAGTAAGTCAATAAACAAATGTGCATCTCCAACAATAATTTCACAAGCAGGGTACATGTATGCACAAGTCATGGATCCCCCAACGGGTGATGATACAGCTAACAGATAATTCATGGGTTCTAAGGGTCTATTCAATTTTCGCGAGAAAGCATGCGATACATAAGAATGTGTAGACCCTGAATCAATCAGTACATATGCATTTTGAGTACAAATAGAGAGGATACCTGACACAACGGTCTCAGTATTTTGTTTATCTCCCGGTACTAGGGTGAACACTCGGCCCTGCCTCATAGGCTCCTTCCCAGTAGCTTTGGGGTTCGGTTTTGGTGCAACAGTTGATGCTGCGGCGCTGCCTGCAGCTTTACTATTGCCCTGAGCAGTGGAAGGGCAATCTTTAACCATGTGGCCCACCTTGCCACACCTGTAACAAGCACCAGATAGTTTATAACAAACTCCCTTATGGTTCTTACCACATTCGGAACAGGGCGGTATGGAACCACTCCCTTGGCTGGGGCTAGTTGTTGACCCCGTATTCTGTTTCTTGTTTAATGGGTTATGCTTGCCTTTCTTGAACTTAAAACCCTGCCTTTTACCACGCCATTCAGATGCTGGTGTTTCAGTTTTCAGTGCCTCGATGTTCGCTTCAGCCATCAAAGCTCGGTCAAGAACATTCACATAATTCGGTAATTTCAAAACACTTATTCTGTCGAGTATTGCAACATTAAGGCCGCCTTCAAACTTTCTGGCCTTCTTGTAATTAGTGTCCACCATGTGTGGTGCATATCTAGCAAGCCCGGTGAACTTTGTTTCATATTCAGCAACGGACATTGTGCTCTGTCTCAGCTGTTCAAATTCAGTCACCTTTCTGTCCCTGACACATTGAGGGAAGTACTTTTCAAAGAAGGCTCCTTTGAATTGAGCCCAAGTCATAACAGTGTTGTTATCACGGGTAAGCATCCACCACCTTCTAGCCTCTTCTTGCAAAGTGAAGGTGGCGAACAGTACTTTATGTGCCTCCGAGCACGGAAACACTTCAAACAATTTTTCGGTTTCCAAAACCCAAGCCTCAGCCTTTAACGGTTCAAGGCCTCACTGAAAGGATGGCGGTTTCATTTTGCTGAACTTCTGGGTAAGAGCAATTATGTCCCCATCATTAACATTCACATTCTGTTTCGGCTCTACCGGAGGAGGAGGTGGGGGCTGTTGGTTCTGTTGTTGATCTAATCTTTCAGTTATTAATTCCATCATTCTTTCCAGTCTTGCCATTCTTGCCTCAGAGGATAGGATTCAGATTCATTTGCAGTTCTTGTATTATCCATTTCACTATAAGCAGTTATAGCAATTATCAACATAAGCAGTCGCATACTTAAACAGTTTATCACATTAACACATATTCAGTCATGTCCACACACACTTTTCATGCTCATGTGATGCCCTAATTGCTTTTCTAGGACACCCTATAGCTCATTTGGACACGTGTGTGCGGTATAACTCGTGGTAAGTATCGCTTTGATACCACTCTGTCACGACCCAAACCCGCCCCTATGGGTTTAGCACCGTAACCGGCCAGTAATCCGAGATTACCGAAGGCCTGCTTAACAGTAATACAGTAATACAGAGTACAGGGGCATGGCGGAAGCCAATACGGTAAATAAACGATGTCCAATGAGCTGTGACAGTCTGTATGCAAAAAGATTTTTCATACATATACACAAACAGTGCAAACAGTGTATACAACATTTACAACCATTCAGAAACAGGGACTTAGTCCCTATTAAACAGTACAGTACATCAGTCTATATAGTTATACAAAACAGACATAGGGTCAGACAGAGAAATAAAAACACCCCTAAGCCATAGCTTGGCAGGCTCGGAACCTCACAGCAAGGCACAGTAGTTGGCTTGACAAAACTGGAGTTTACCCCGACGCTCCTAGCCGCGGTCTGGTGCCTGTACACCTACATATATATATGAGCAGTGAGCTAAAGCCCAGTGAATAACATAAAGCGTAAAGGGGTTTAGAATGAATGTCCTTCGGTATTGAAAACAGTTGTTTCAATCAGTATATCAATTGTTCAGTACAGTAAACAGTCATATGTGGTACATCCATTAGCATAGCAGTACAGTAAACAGTAGGTCTAAAAAGACCGAACAGTCATTGATGGCCATCAATCAGTAAACAGTAGTGGTTCCAACAAGGGAACCGACAAAGATCTCTGTAACAGTAACAGTCAGTAACAGTAGTTGCTAAGGATGCCACAATACAGTTCAGAATATAGGATATACATTCATTCAGTTAACAGTAGCAGTTCAGAAACAGTACAGTTCAATTGTTCAGAAGATAATCATTTTTGAACATATCTTTACACAGTTGTTACTCACAGAGTCCTGGGCTACAGTTAGGCTACAGCGCGTCTCCCGATGCCAACCCTACACAGTTTACAGAACGAACACACACTAAGCTACACAGTTGGGAAAGATAATAACTTAATCCCTAATTTGCCCCGGTGTGTTTTACATCTATATCCTCATTAAGATGCCTTAAACTAGGCCTAAGAATGCCTAGGATGGAATGAGGATGCAAAGATGCACTCAGAAAACATTTTCAGAATTTTCAGAAAACAGGGGTCTTGCTCGAGCATAGGTTTCCCCGCTTGAGCGGACATGCAGACAAAGGTTTCCGCTCGAGCGTCACTTCCCACGCTCGAGCGTACTGCAAAACATGGCAAAAGTACTGGATGCTCAAAAATCACGCTCGATGGGCGCTCGATAGCCGCTCGAGCGTAAGACACAAGGTCTCGCTCGAGCGTCAATTCTTCCGCTCGAGCGGACTTCAAAACAGTGCAAAGTACTGGGAGCACGAATTTCCCGCTCGAGCGCCACTTCCCCCGCTCGAGCGGGAGTCCAAAATCTAGAATTCCCAGATTTGAACTTCCAAGCTCAAAACAAGTTCAGATGCATCAAATTCGATCCTTTTGGGCTAATTTTGTGGGAAACATTTGTAAACTCATAGAACAACATGTTTCAAAGATCAAATTGAGAAATCGAAGCCCAAAGGTAGTTCAATTAAATTCAATTTGAACCAAATTTCAAGAACATGAAGAACATGCAAACATGCATGGATTTAAACCAATTTAAAGCTTCAATGCTTGCTCAAATGAGCTCAAATCTTGCAAAAACATGATGACAACATGAACTATAACAATATTATGAACATGCATGTGAGGAACTATGAACTTACAACCTCAAAACCCAAGAATGGTAACATGCATGCAACAATCAAGCTACAATTCAACATATTAGAGCTAAATCATGACTTAGCTCCTTAATTAGACATGAACCATTCATGAATCAACTCAAAGACACAATTAAGAAGGTGAGTCTCCAACCTTAAGTCTTGAATTATAGGCAAGGAAGCTTAATTTAGCAATCTACACTTCAAATCTTCAAGTCCTCTAGGCCAAATCACAAAATCAAGTTGGAATCACTCCCATTCTCTCACTCTCTCACTCTTGGTCGGTTGGAACAAGGAAATTGGCTGAGGAAGATGTGTTATGAGATCAAGTGTAGGCTCAACTATGTTATAATAAAGGGCCCACTAATATGGCAATTCCGTAAATAAGGCAACTCATGAAATTAGCTTATTTTAATCTAGTTTAATCATACCAAATCAATTTTCAAATAATTACACCATAAATTCACATTAATTCTAATTAGCACAGAACATCAATCAATTTCTGGTTCGGCCGCCGATAAGGCCTTCAATTCGCAGTTTAAACATAAAAATATAAACAGATAGTCAAACAGTCAAACAGATAGAAATGCATTTAAACAGAAAGAGCCAATCAATCAGTTTCAGATTTCAGTCAGTCAGTTCAGTATTTCGATCAGTTTCCTTACTTATCATAATCAGTCTCAGTTTAGCAGTATTCAGTGATTATCGGTAAATAGTGACGAGGGTTGTTACAACGATTTTTCCGCTCGAGCGGCTATTCTCCCGCTCGAGCGGACATAAAAAATCTGGGTTTTCCAGATTGAGTTCTTGGGCTCCAATTCGAATTTCAACCAACAAAACATGCATGTTATGGCTCAAATCTCAAATATAGTTATGCTAACATGCCATAAACACCAAAACACATTACAATGGAGCCCAATTCACAATTAATTCACATGCATGCCCCAATCTTCCATTAACTCTTTCTAGTACAAACAAAATCATACATTTAAAGCTCATATCTTAATTATTCAAACATGCATGCTAATCTTGATTTCATTTCCATCCCAAACAATGCAAATGGTGTTCATTCTCATGGAATACAACAAAAGCATGCTTGCATGTAAGATTTAACACCTTTATTTCCATGTTCAACTCAATACATGCTAGATTATGCATTTCCACAACAATTATATACATGCATGCCTTCATTGACCTTCAATTGAACACAAGCAACTCAATTCCTTTACATTCAAACTAATTCATGCTCTTGACCATCTATTAAGCTTGAATTCACAAGATGATGACTATAAATGCATGAATCACTCACCAAGGAGCTTTAATCTTCCCAATTTAGCAATACTTGAGCTTAATCTCCCAAAAGGTCCAAGTCTTGAACCACAAATGCACAATTCTCTCCTCTCTCTCTCTAACAGCCGGCTCTCTCTCCCTTTCTCAAGTTTTGATAAGCCAAAATGAGGTCATAGGAGACAATGGGATGTGTAGTGCTCAAATACAACAAACCCCACTAGCCACAATTAAAAATATTAACAATTTGAGCACAATGCCATTAAATAAATCAATTTAATCTGACCCGAATCAATTTTCAATTAAATTTCACCGTAGGCTCTAAAAATTACGCTAATCACAATGGCGTAATCAATTTCGGGTTCCGTGGCCGATAAGGCCCTCAATTTAATTTCCGAAGCGGATTATTCAAACAGATATTCCTACGGTGAACAGATAGAATTTCAAAATCACATATATTCACATAATGACACATAAAATCATGCTAAACACATAATCATACTCAAATTAAGGACCAATTAGCGTACTACGGAACAGGGGTGTCACAGTCTTCTCCCCTTTAGGAAGTTTGGTCCTCCAAACTTATGTTACTTTCGTCGGGAAACAAATGTGGATAGCGTAGTCGCATCTCCTCCTCTTTTTCCCAGGTGGCATCCGTCCCATAGTGCTCTTTCCATTCCACTTTCACCATTGGGATGGACTTGCTTCTCAATTGTTTCACTTGCCGATCAACAATCCGTTCCGGCCATTCAGCATATTCTATATTTTCATCAATAGCAACCCGGTGATAATCAATCACATGAAACGGGTCTCGGAGGTAACCCCTCAACATTGACACATGAAACACATTATGGATTTGCTCGAATCCCAGTGGCAAAGCAACTCTATAAGCCACTGGACCAAGCCTCTCCAAAATCTGAAACGACCTAATGTAACGGGGCGACAACTTGCCATTTTTCCCAAATCTGACTTGGCCCTTCATTGGGGAAACACGGATGAACACATGGTCACCAACCTCATACTCAAGAGGTCTTCTCCGAACGTCTGCATAACTCTTCTGTCGGTCTTGAGCTGTTTTGAGCCTTTGCCGAATAGTTTTGATCTTTTCAGAAGTGTCTTGCACAATTTCAGGCCCAAGCAAAGCTCTATCCCCGACCTCTGTCCAACAAATAGGTGATCTACACCTCCTACCATACAAAGCCTCGTATGGTGCCATACCGATGCTAGAGTGGAAGCTGTTATTATAAGCAAATTCTGCAAGTGGCAAATAATCTCCCCAACTCCCCTGAAAATCCAAAGCACACAAGCGAAGCATATCTTCCAAAGTTTGTATCGTTCGTTCTGACTGCCCATCTGTCTATGGGTGGAATGCAATACTGAACCTTAGTTCTGTTCCCATAGCTTCCTGCAAACTTTTCCACAATCTAGATACAAATTTCGGATCTCTATCCGACATAATAGATACCGGAACTCCGTATAAACGGACAATTTCATCAACATAAATAGTAGCCAATCTATAAGCAGTAAATGTAGTTTTGACAGGCAGAAAATGTGCAGATTTAGTCAGTCTATCAACTACAACCCAAACAGAATCCATACCTCAAGAACTCCGAGGTAGGCCAACAACGAAATCCATAGTCACATGTTCCCACTTCCATTCAAGAATAGGGAGAGGTTGAAGCAGACCGCCTGGTTTCTGATGTTTAGCCTTAACTTGCTGACACTGAAGGCACTTGGACACATATTCTGCAATCCCTTTCTTCATTTTAGGCCACCAATAGGTTTGTTTTAAGTCCCGATACATTTTATTGTTACCCGGATGCATAGCAAATACGGATTTGTGGGATTCATCTTGGACCCTCTTCTTTAGTTCCGGGATATCAGGGACACATAGTCGGTTTCGGAATTTCAACACTTCATTCTCAATGCCAAACTCTGCTTTCGGACTTGTCTTAAATTCATCAATCACCTTTCTGAGGAACTCATCCTCTTTCTGTTTCTGTTTGATTTCATCAACAATGGCCGACTCGGCGGTAATAGTGGCTATCAATCCGCCCTGCCCACATACTATTACTTCAATTTCAGACTTCTTAAAGTCTTGCAAGATTTCCCTTTGTTCTGTAAGCAAACAAGCCATACTCCCTGTTGATTTTCTGATCAAGGCATCAGCAACTGTATTGGCTTTCTCGGGGTGGTACTGAATCTTAAGATCGTAGTCTTTGATCAGTTCAAGCCATGTCCGCTGTCGCATATTCAGTTCTTTCTGTGTAAAGAAGTATTTTAGGCTCTTGTGATCTGTGTAGATTTCACACTTTGCCCCATACAAATAATGCCGCCAGATTTTCAAAGCAAAAACAACTGCGGCCAATTCCAGGTCATGCGTTGGATAATTCTTCTCATGTGGCCTCAACTGTCGGGAGGCTTAGGCAATAACTTTTCCGCTCTGCATTAACACACAACCCAAACCTTTATAAGACGCATCACTGAAGATTACAAAATTTTCCGTACCAGAAAGTAGTGTCAAAATTGGTGCAGTGGTCAATCTTGTTTTCAGTTCTTGAAAAGCAGATTCTCTTTCATCATTCCATTCAAACGGTTGCCCTTTACGTGTCAATTGGGTAAGAGGCACAGTTAATTTTGAAAAGTCCTTCATAAACCTCCGGTAGTACCCAGCTAAGCCCATAAAACTACGAACCTCTGTCACATTAGTCGGTGTAGGCCAATTCACAATTGCCTCTATCTTCTGCTGGTCCACTGAAATTCCTTCATTGTTGATCACATGCCCTAGGAAAACAACTTCATCCAACCAAAACTCACATTTCTTTAGTTTAGCAAATAATTTCCTTTCCCGAAGTATTTGTAAAACAGTCCTTAAATGATGTTCATGTTCAAGTCTATCTTTAGAGTATATCAAAATATCATCGATGAAGACTACAACAAACTCATCAAGGTAGGTTTTAAAAATTCTATTCATTAGGTCCATAAATGCTGCTGGAGCATTATTCACTCCAAATGGCATAACAAGAAACTCAAGATGACCATACCTTGTTCTGAATGCTGTTTTCTCAACATCCTCTGCCTTAACTTTCAGTTGATGATACCCGGATCTCAAATCAATCTTAGAAAACACCTGTGATCCCTGCAACTGGTCAAATAAATAATCAATACGGGGTAAGGGATACTTGTTCTTTATCGTTACCTTGTTCAACTCTCGATAATCGATGCAAGGTACCATCCTTCTTTTTCACAAATAACACCGGTGCGCCCCAAGGCGAAGTGCTAGGCCGGATAAACCCCTTGTTAAGCAGGTCTTGCAACTGTTCTTTTAATTCTTTCATCTCGGCAGTAGCCATTCTGTAGGGAGTCTTAGAAATAGGCTGGGTGCCTGGCACAGTCTCAATAGTAAACTCTATCTCCCTGTCTACCAATTCCCCTGGTAATTCATTTGGAAACACATCTGGGAATTCTTTAACAATAGGAATATCATTCAATTCAACATTCACAGATTGTTCAGTCAACACATAGCACAGATAACCCTGGCACCCCTTCCTGATCAGTTTACATGCTTTCATTGCAGATATCAAATAAGGTGGAGGCACTACCCTATTACCCACAAACACAATTTCTTTTTGTTCTGGTGGTTTAAATACAACCCTTTTCGTCACACAATCTATGGTGGCACAATACTTGGTCAACCAATCCATGCCCAAAATTACATCAAAATGTCTAAAGTTCAAGGGTAATAAATCTACATATAAGGTAGCATCCTCAATATGCATGTCACAAAACCGATATATATAGTCACATAACACAGATTCCCCCGATGGAGCAGACACACACAACAAATATGGCAACAACTCTAGGGGTCTTTTCAGTCTAGATGCAAATGTATATGTCACAAATGAGTGTGTTGATCCAGAATCAATTAATACAAAGGCATCCTGATTACATATTGAAATAGTACCTGAGACAACGGCATTGGCATTCGGTGTATCGCCCGGAACAAGCGCAAAAACTCTCCCCTGTCTCACGGTATCCTCGGTAATAGCGGACCTCAAACTGTTTCCCGGCTTTGGAATTGATGCAGATGAACTAGCTGCTAGTTTCCGACAGTTCTGATTACATTCTCGGGCTATGTGCCCTTGCTTCCTACATTTGAAACAGGCTCCTGATGCAAGGTAACAGACTCCACGGTGCCTTTTGCTACAAATGTTGCACATGGGAGTGTGTCTCGGGAAGAACTTGAAGTAGTTGAGGAGCCCGTGTTTTGCTTTTTCAGAAACTTCTTCTTCGAAAAGAAGCCTTGCCTTTTGTTGCCTTTCCATTTGTTGTTGACTTAGCTTGTCTAGCTATGTTAGCCTCTGATATGATGGCCCTGTCAAGCACCCCAATGTAGGTCTCCAACTTCAAGACATTCACTCTCTCTAGGATGTCACTTCGGAGCCCACCTTCAAAATGTCTTGCCTTCTTATAATTGGTGTCAATCACGTGTGGTGCAAACCTGGCCAATTCAGTGAACTTGGTCTCATACTCAGCCACTGTCATGCTATCTTGCTTGAGTTCCATGAACTCGGCTACTTTCCTATCCCGAACGCATTGCGGGAAGTACTTGTCATAATAGATCTCCAGAAATTTTACCCAATCCACATCTTTATGATTTTCTCGCATCAACATCCACCATCTTCTTGCTTCGTCTTCTAGCATAAAAGTAGCTAGGAGCACTTTCTGAGTCTCTGAACAGGGGAACACTTCAAATAATTTCTCAATGCCGAGGACCCACGCTTTGGCTTTCAACGGATCTAATCCCCCGTGGAACTGTGGTGGTTTCATTTTCTTGAATTCCTTGGTGAGAGCTATTATCCGATCATCATTTTGATTATCTGGCACGGGTGGTGCCGGAGGTGGAGGTGGCGGGTGTGGTTGCTGCCACTGTTGTTGCCACTCCTGTTGCTGTCTCAAAGCTTCTGTCATTTCTTGGATCAATCTTTCCATTCTGTCTATTCTAGCAGTAGAGGACTCCTCTATCTCATCACCTCTGGTTCTCACCATCTGATTAAACTTGCATTATATTTCATACAAAAGATTCACAAATGTATACACTAAGAGCACACATATTCAAATAATTGCAATGCAAGTAAATTACAACTTATAGCACATAGTTACTCAAATCAAAACACTTAAGCATATTCTTGATGCTTTCACAGTTCGTATCAAAATAGTTAAGCATGTTATCAATGCCTCCAAATTCATATTTATCACATGAATGCATCCTAGATCTTATCTAGACGCGTATTGCTCTTTTGGACAAGTGTGTGAGTTATTAACTCGTGCTCTGATACCACTCTGTCATGGCCCGAACCCGCCCCTATGGGTTAAGGACATAACCGGCCAGTAATCCTGAGATTACCTACGGCCTCAAACCTGAACAGACATAACTCATTAGAGTAAGGGCCAAACGGAAGCAAAAATTTAAAACTTTGTCCATAGAGCCGTGCTTATATGCACTCAAAACAAACCATGCACATATACGTTAATAACCCACAACAAGTATAGTATCACAAAATCCTTTACAGACAGGATCATCCAAACTGAGTCAGCCCATATCAAAACTATATACAAATGTACAAAAAGTCCTTGCCAACAAGACAAAA
The DNA here is from genome assembly GCA_030407325.1 of Camellia japonica. NCBI lineage: Eukaryota > Viridiplantae > Streptophyta > Magnoliopsida > Ericales > Theaceae > Camellia > Camellia japonica. The sequence goes on along the minus strand of JAPPVO010000031.1, from coordinate 27,866,560 downwards.
TATAAATACATAACAAAATGGCAAGGATAGGTCTCGTACGTGAGACATAAGGCTGACTCTCCAAAACTCATGTTGTTCCTGGCAGACTTTACTGGGGCTGGGTTTGGACTTCCCTCGGCTCACCTACAAACACATGAATGAGCGTGAGCGATAGCCCAGTGAATAATATCGAATACATAAGTTACATAAGCAATATGAAGAACAACATGCTCCGAACGGCATTGGGCCCAATGCATATTTCTGCTCAACATGTATACAATTATACAAAATTCAGATCAAATGACTGTAGTTCCAAACATACTGGCCTTTGGCCCAATCAGATTTCCATTTATGTCAAAATGGCCTTCGGCCCATTCGTTTATGTCAGAACGGCCTTCGGCCCATTCATTTACGTCAAAACGGCCTTCGGCCCATACATTCGTGTCAAAACGACCTTAGGTCCATTCATTTATGTCAAAACGGCCTTCGGCCCATACATTCGTGTCAAAACGACCTTAGGTCCATTCATTTATGTCAAAACGGCCTTCGGCCCATACATTCGTGTCAAAACAACCTTAGGTCCATTCATTTATGTCAAAACGACCTTCGGCCCACTCATTCATGTCAAAACGACCTTCGGTCCATTTATTTGTATCAAAACGACCTTCGGTCCATTCATTTCTATCAAAACGACCTTCGGTCCATTCATTTCTATCAAAACGACCTTCGGTCCATTCATTTCTATCAAAACGACCTTTGGTCCATTCATTTATGTCAAAACAAACTTTTGTCCACAATCCCAATTAGCAACTCATAAGGCTTATAAGGGAAATGAACAATTGGACATTGACAAACTTTCAAATATCGATATTACTCACAGTGATCGGCTTGTGGATTCGCCCTGGAGCTTGACCCTACACATTCCATGAACACAAAAGGGTCATTAACAATTCAATCTGTTCCTTAATTCACATATTCCTCTTTAGGCTTTATTCTATCTCATTAACTCATTTACAATGCTTAACATATGCCTAAGAGTGATTACGAGTGAAAGAGAACGGAAAACGAAACTCAGAACGCATGAACAAAATTTCAGAAAACAGGGTCCCTGCTCGAGTGTCAACTTCCCCGCTCGAGCGGACCCTTAAGGCCTGCAAAAGTACTGGTTGCATGGAAAATACGCTCGAGCGTGGAATAGAGCGCTCGAGCGAAGGCCTTTCTACAAAAACTCCCCGCTCGAGCGTGAGATAGCCCACTCGAGCGGACATCCAACTCTGCAAAAAGTGCTGGGAGCACGATTTTTCCACTCGAGCGGCTATTCTCCCGCTCGAGCGGACATAAAAAATCTGGGTTTTCCAGATTGAGTTCTTGGGCTCCAATTTGAATTTCAACCAACAAAACATGCATATTATGGCTCAAATCTCAAATATAGTTATGCTAACATGCCATAAACACCAAAACACATTACAATGGAGCCCAATTCACAATTAATTCACATGCATGCCCCAATCTCCCATTAACTCATTCTAGTACAAACAAAATCATACATTCAAAGCTCATATCTTAATTATTCAAACATGCATGCTAATCTTGATTTCATTTCCATCCCAAACAATGCAAATGGTGTTCATTCTCATGGAATACAACAAAAGCATGCTTGCATGTAAGATTTAACACCTTTATTTCCATGTTCAACTCAATACATGCTAGATTATGCATTTCCACAACAATTATATACATGCATGCCTTCATTGACCTTCAATTGAACACAAGCAACTCAATTTCTTTACATTCAAACTAATTCATGCTCTTGACCATCTATTAAGCTTGAATTCACAAGATGATGACTATAAATGCATGAATCACTCACCAAGGAGCTTTAATCTTCCCAATTTAGCAATACTTGAGCTTAATCTCCCAAAAGGTCCAAGTCTTGAACCACAAATGCACAATTCTCTCATCTCTCTCTCTAACAGTCGGCTCTCTCTCCCTTTCTCAAGTTTTGATAAGCCAAAATGAGGTCATAGGAGAGAATGGGATGTGTAGTGCTCAAATACAACAAACCCCACTAGCCACAATTAAAAATATTAACAATTTGAGCACAATGCCATTAAATAAATCAATTTAATCTGACCCGAATCAATTTTCAATTAAATTTCACTGTAGGCTCTAAAAATTACGCTAATCACAATGGCATTATCAATTTCGGGTTTCGTGGCCGATAAGGCCCTCAATTTAATTTCCGAAGCGGATTATTCAAACAGATATTCCTACGGTGAACAGATAGAATTTCAAAATCACATATATTCACATAATGACACATAAAATCATGCTAAACACATAATCATACTCAACTTAAGGACCAATTAGCGTACTACGGAACAGGGGTGTCACATTTTGCCTCAACACAAATCTCACATTTATGATTAGGATAAAAAATTAAGTTTGGTAAACATTCTAAAGCAACAAGTCTACGCAAAGAATTAAAATTAACATGTCCTAATCTACCATGCCATAAAAAAGAAGACTCAGTAATATAAACAGAAGATGTGTTTTTATTATTAAAAGCCAAATTAGGTACAACAGTCATTACATTGAGCTTAAAAAGCCCATCACTCATGTAACCTCGCTCCACATATATTCCACTATTGGAGATTACAACTTTATCAGATTCAAAGACTAATTAAAACCCATTCTTGATCAACAATGACCCAAAAATCAAATTCTTGCGAATCTCTGGCACATGGAGTACATTGTTAAGAGTGAGTTCTTTCCCCGAGGTCATTTTTAGCACAATCTTTCCTTGTCCTTTTACAGTTGAAGTGAAGGAGTTTCCCATAAAAAGCTGCTCCCCACTTTCCACCACTTTGTAGGTTGTGAACATCTTCTTGTTTGCACAAATATGGCGGGTTGCTCTAGTATCCACCCACCATTTCTTGCGATTGCCTACCAAATTTGCTTCAGAGACTACTGCAGGAAGATTGATGTCAGCCACTCCACCGGAAAGATAAAAATTCTCGGTTATGTTGGCTTGTGCTGGCTTTTTGCTTGAACTCCCTCCGTCCTTACGAACGTGACAATCCTTAGCGCGATGCCCATCTTTGCTGCACACAAAACACTTGCCTTTGAACCTCTTGTTGAACCCGTTGTTGATCCCTTTGTTGATCTTACTAGTGGATTCTTGTTTGGGACCATTACTATCATGCTTCCGTTTCTTGTTGTTGAACTTTGACCCATGTTCATGTTCCACAACATTTGCTTTAGCCTGTATGACATGGTTTCCTGACTTCTTGTCGGAACCTCGGTTGTCCTCCTCAATTCGGAGCTGCACTATCAGTTCCTCAAATTTCATCTCCTGGCATTTATGCTTCAGATAATCCTTGAATTCTTTCCAAGATGGTGACAATTTTTCAATGATTGCCGCTACTTGGAAAGATTCACTGAGAACCATCCCTTCCGCATGTATGTCATGGAGAATTAATTGGAGATCTTGAACTTGGCTAATAACCGTTTTGGAATCCATCATTTTAAAATCCATAAAACGACCGACAACAAATTTCTTTGTACCGGCGTCCTCTGTTTTATACTTATGGTCTAGAGATTCCTACAGTTCTTTAGTTGTGCTTTTCACACTATACACATTGTACAGTGTATTGTCCAACCCATTGAGAATATAGTTTTGACACAGAAAATTACCATGTTTCCATGCATCAACTACGACAACCACTTGTCGGTCAGTTTCTCCCTCGTTCAGTGCCGGTGCCTTTTCATGAGTGAAGCGAGCCAAATTCAATGTGGTAAGATAAAACATTTTCTTTTGTTGCCATCTTTTAAAATCATTACCATTGAATTTTTCTAGCTTCTCCTCATGATTTACCGGTATTGCCGGAGTCATCACTGGCATAACAGGCGTGGGGGTTTGAATGATAATAGTCTCAGTACTGTTAATTTCAGTTGTCATAATTCTAACAAAATAAAATTTTACCAATCACGAATTTATACACAAAATAAAATACACACAAAATATACAGAAAAAATATTTTGTAACAAAATTCCAATGATAAACAGTATATTACTACTATGTTATCAAAGAAATCATTAAATAGTATATTACTACTATTTAAGAAATTAAACAGTATATTACTACTATTTAATTTCCTGAAACAAAATATTTGTCTGTCTATCGCAAAAATAAATAAAAATAAGAAATCTACTTTAAGATTGTTAGAACCCACAAAGGTGTATGTGTGTAAATTAAATGTATAAAATAAATAAACAATAATATATAATAATTCAGAAAATAAATATATAAATTTTTTCCCGAATTAAAAGCTTACATAAATTAATGTCGAGGCTTGTGTTGGATACAATCTCCTTAAAGTAGATTTCGCCCTCGCTCCGGTGCTTCGAGTTAAAATGGCGTCTACTTCCCAGGATGCAACGACTAACACTTGATTTTACAGCACTATAAAATCAAGTCTGGTGAACCAAAACATGTTGTAACTCTTTCTCTTTATTTTCCTAAAAATAAATGCAGAAAAAATGCAGAGAAACATAGAGAGAGATGACGAATTTATGATAGAAAAATCTGATTGAAGAATGATGGAATTGAAGACTTTTTATAGAAGAAAAGATGGCCGTTCTGAACAAGTAGAAACCTGTTCGGACAGATTGAATAGGCAGCCAACAGATTTGAGTTTGTCCAAACAGATTCAGTTTGAAATGAACAGGTATGAACCTGCTTTGAACCTTCTGAACTTGTTCCGTGAAGGGTAAAATAGTTTGGGACTTGTTTGGGTGAAGGAAAATCCTTTTTGGACCAATTTATTTTGAATTTTGAAACCAAAATAAAAAATAAAAAATAAATTACAAATGTTTTTGGCTCAAAAAGATAAGTATTGGGCTGGACAAGTCCAGCCAATCTCACAACATGCACCCGTGCCCAAGCCTAGCCCAGCTCGCGCATATTTTAGTTTTGGGTCCAATGGGTCTAACCCACTACACCCATAGCCTCACCCTTCCACAAACTTGGGTACCCCTTGGGGCCCATTCCAAGTATCCAATGCTAAGGTTTATAAATCCAAGCAATTCCTCAAGCCTTTTCAATGTGGGACATGCACATTTCATAAATGTGTAGTAAACCCACCAAAATACATTTCCACGAACCTGAAAATGCGCGTTGAATTCTCATTAATCCGGAAATGATTTTGAGCAACCAAATACATGATTTTATTCACTATGCGACATTAAACATGAATCCAATAAAAAACGTTAAAAATAACGCTCGGGTCCTACCTTAATAAATGCTCAAAGTTAGCAAAAAATAAGGATTTTGCCAAAACTATTCCAAAGCCATTTTCCAACAAATCCTGGAACAGCGAGATATGGAGGTTTATTTAGAGATGAGAGAGGGACATGGAGGTTTATGAAAACATGTACAGAACAGTAGAGATGTGATGTGACCTAAAAAAGATAATTAAGTATACTTTTTTACTTTTTACAAAAAGGATGTGTAGAAAAGTAGAAATGTGATGTGATTGAAAAAAAGATAAAAAGATAAAAAAAAGTGAGCTAATTTGGCACTTTCCAAACAACCATTTATTCGATGATCCCTTTCTAAAATGTGTTTTTTTTTAAAAAATGTTTTTAAGAAAAATTATATTGGAAAGCTTAAGTATATTGCTTTTTCTTTTTTCATTAATATTAAACTTCTAATTAATTTTATTTATTATTTTAAAAAATAAATTAGCAATAATTTATATATTTATATATATAATTTTGTTTTGGTTGCTCAGGTTATTTGGTGTTTTTGCCCAAGTCCACTCAAATTTAATTTGAATTTTTAAATTTCTGCATAGATCCTCACTTAATTAAAAATTATTTTGTTCAATTTTTAAAAAGTTTTAAACTCGACTCAAGTTGCTTCGGTTAAACTCACCTAAGTTTGCAATTCTAGGAAGGGGGTTGAAAGTTACATGATTAAATTATTGATAAATTAAGAAATAATAAATAAATTGTGATAAAATTGTGAGACTTAAATTGTAAATTTCAATCTTCTTTGTTTTCATAATTTGCATACAAAAATTTAACTATTTATATTATTTTGTATAAAAATATATTATTAATCTTTTTACATGTCGTGCATAGCACGGGTTACCACTAGTATATTATATAAGGAAAATGGAGGTTTTAACCCATAAATTTTGTGGGAGCTCTAATATCCCAATTTTAATTTTTAAATTTTTCGATTTAAAAAAAAAATTTCAACATTTATTGACTTCTCCCAACCCACAAGCATTTTTGACTCCCCATACCTACTGCTACACCATTTCTAATTTCTCCCATACACTATGGTTAGTGATGGGATTGTTAAATTATTTTTATAAAAAATCTAAAAAATAATAATTTGTATATTAAAAAAATATCTAAAACAAATATAAATTTTTATTAAATCTATTTATCTATCTATCTATCTATATATTATATAAGTAAAAAGGAGTTTCCAACCAAAAGTCTTGTAGGAGCTCCAATATCTCAAACTAAAATTTCAATTTTTTTTATTTTAAATAATTAAAAAAAATTTCTATAGCTCTCACTTAGGGAAAAAAAAAAAATTAATATCTCTAAATTTATGACTTTCAAATAGAAAGTATATCAAATATATAAAATAAAAAATAGAAAGTATACTAATCCATTTCAAAATTTAAATTTGAGAGGCACTAAATATGGAAAGCAATCCACTAATTTAAATTTAAAATTATAATGATTTATCCCATAATATGTAAGTTTTAAATAATGATCTATTCAATGATTTATCTATATATCTATATATCTATATAATTGCAAAATATTATCATTTCATTAAGGTTGAAAGTTGTAATTCTTTTTTCTCATTTTTTAAAAATTTTGTTCAAAAATATTTAATATCTCTAGATTTATGACTTTCAAATAGAAAGTATATCAAATAAAACATAGAAAGCACACTACTCCATTTCAAAATTCAAATTTGAGGGGCACTAAATATGGAAAGCATTCCATTAATTTAAATTTAAAATTTTAATAATTTATCCCATAATATATAAGTTTTAAATAATGATCTATTCTATGATTTATCTATATATCTATATACTATTATAATTGCAAAATATTGTCATTTCATTAAGGTTGAAAGTTGTAATTCTTTTTTCTCATTTTGCTTTTATTTTGTTTAATTTTTTGTCAATACGTGTTACAATATGATTAGTCTACAAATTAATCTTATATTCTTAAAATAAAATTTTAAATTTGGATTCTTACTTAAATTATGTTACTATAATTGGAATGAGATTAATATTCATTACTTAAATTTTGCATCCTTTATTAAATTATAAATAAAATTTCAAATTTAAATTCTTCTTCAAATTATATTACTACAATTAGTGTAACGTCCCCAAAATAAGTACAACAATCCAACTCCAAACATTAGTACAAAGTGATATAAATAAAATAAGAAGCTTTTATTAATCAGAGTTAGTATATAAAAGGTGATACATGCGATATACATTCATGAATCGTTCATCTTGAATCTACAGTATGTGTTACGCGAAGCAATAAGGTATGAAAGCTAATCAGATATTCATATGCTCTAAAGGCTTACATCTTTCTAAGATCATACTTGGTTACAACAAAAATGAGTCATAAGCTCAATACAAATAAAGCTCTAGGCTTGTACAAAAGATAAATATAAAGTAAACAAAAGTGAGCCTTTAACTCCATAATCCTCCCAAGCTAAGTCCTTGGCGGAGACATATCACTAGCACTTGAAAATGTTTTTCCCAAGTGGGGTGAGTCAAAGCCCAGTAGAAACATTCTAGCACAATATATGAATCTTAACAAAGATATAAGTATGATATGCATATACAATGCCCATGATAAAATCATTCGTATTCTTACAAGATCATAATATGTCAAGTTTCACATTTCAAGCCATTTTATCTTAATTCATTTCATCTCAATCCATGAATGAAGTCTATTGTTATCCAGACAACCGAATTGTGGCCATAACTTAGTGGTTTTCTAACCGATACAATTATTACACAAACACTTCAAATTTGCTATTTTACGAAAATTTCATCTGCGGGATCGACACCCATGTATATGCGCGATTTTCGGGACTTTCACTTTGGACACACAGGCCGACTTAATTCAATGGAGTCCATCCCCTTTCATCTCCCAACATCATACATATACAATATATTAAAACATAGACATATTCAATGACAACAAATAAGAGATTAGTTCCAATTCACCTAATCCTCATGTAATTTCTATAACAATCATAGCTATTCTCCACCGATAGCTCTAAACAGATATTTCTAAACAAATATACGATCTCCATGACAGATAAATTATCCAAATTTCCATAGGTGAGAGATAATACACATCCAACTCTACCATTTATATAAAATTTCATCTAATTTCACATTCCCAATACCAATTTCATTATTTATACAAAATAATTACTTGAAAGATTTTAGGACAAAACTTAATTTTCTTCCAAATCCAACCAATGTGTCAAAATCAACAAATTTAACAGAACACATCCTCATATCTACACCCATAACCAGTTTCAATAGCTTCATTTGAAAACCCTTATTTAGATTTTAAACCAAAACCCTAGGTTTGTCTAAAAACCTCCAAATCCCAACATTGTTTACACAACAACAAATAACTAAGTTAAAAATCATAGGAGAGTGTAGAAAGTCCCTACCTCAAGCTTAGAAGACCAAAGCAACAATGGAGGAACTTCAAAGATGCCGAAACCAAATCTTGTTCTGACCAAAATGGACCTTTTGAGATGCTCTACCTTTTTCCCAAAGACACTAGGGTAGAGAAATCAACGGATCTATGTGAAAATATAGAGAGAATGTGAGTTCTAGAGAGAGAGGGTCTCAACTCTATGGTTTTGAGAGAAAAGATATGAAAAAGTGATGTAAAAAGTCACTTTCACGAACTAATATACGCACAGTCTGCTCGAGCGCAAGAAGTGATGCTTGAGCGTCAGACACAATAAGTTGCTCCGCTCGAACGTAAGAAGTGATGTTCGAGCGCATATTACACTCTTCCAGTAGTTTTGCAGACTTACAAAAGTAATGAGAGTTTGCAAAGCTTGCTCGAGTGCAAGAAGTGTCGATTGAGCGGAGAAGCAAAAATATGGGCAACAAGAGTTTTGAAACTAAGCAATTAACTTGTCCCAAACGCAACCATAACAATCCAATAGCCAAATTTAAGGAGATACAAGGGGAGCAACATATGATTAACAATACAAAACCATGAAACCCGAGTCTAGAATACAACAAGGGTCGGGTCAAAACCAGAATCGCTACAAGTAGAATGAGATCAATATTCACGTGTGTCATAATATTATTGGTCTAAATATAATTTATTTTAATTATATGTGTTCAAATTATTAATCGCTATTAATTTTTTTGTTTTAAATTTTATAAAAAAAATTACATCCTTCTAAACTGTAAGGACTTGAGCAATAATATTTTTTAATATAAATTTTTTTTTTGACAAAGGAACAAAACATGACTTTTTTAGTACTTACCAAACATGGTGGATTTTGTTAGATTTTTTTTTTTAATTTTTTGATTTTTTTTTTTATAATCTCAATTGTCAATTAAAGAAATTAAAATAAAGAATAAAGATATTTTGACTCATATTGTTAAAAAGTTACTTTTGCTAAAATAAGTTAGAAAGAAATGTCAATTTTTTCTTATTAAAAGTGATAGTTTGTTAAAAAATTTTTATTTAAAAATAATGCGTTATAGGTTATAATTTTTGGTGTTACTGTCCAAGTTCACTCAAATTTAATTTAAATTTTTAAATTTTTGTATAGGTCTTCACTTAATTAAAAATTATGTTGTTCAATCTTTAAAAAAATTTAAGTTCGACGCAAGTTGCTTACCTAAGTTAGCAATTCTATCAAGGGGGTTAAAAGTTACATGATTAAATTTGTGACAAATTAAATAATAATAAATAAATCGTGGGACTTAAATTGTAAATTTCAATCTTTTATATTTTCATAATTTGCATACAAAAATTTATTTATATTATTTTTTTACATGTTGTGTATAGCACGGGTTACCACTAGTTGTTCAATAAAGTAATGTGCATGATTGGTATAATTTATGTATTATTTGGATCAAAAAGTAAAGGAAAATGAGTTGGACTCCCTCAAGGAGGCACCCCCTTTGACCCCTTCTCTCTCTGATTGGCCAGTTTTTCTTTTTTCTTTTTCTTTTTTTCCTTCTCCTCCAATCACCACCCGCCACGTGTGTGTGAGGTGGTGATTGGAGGGGGTCTCAATCACTTCCCAAAAGTAAAATAGTAAATTTTTTCATTTGCCAATTATTTCTATATTTGTGTATCTAACATTGTTCTTCTTTCATTTGTTTTTTTTAAAAAAAAAAAAAAAAAAAAAAAAAAAAAAACTAGTCATGATAACTCAACCACCTGACATTAAACTATCTTATTTTACACAAAAATAAAAAATTTATTGATTTATTTAAATCACATTATTTTCTTACTTTATTAAATATTTTTTATAATAATTAACAAAATTAAATAATAAATTATATCCAAAGCAAACCAAGTGAGCTCGCCACGTGGCTGACAAACTAGCATGCACATTTTCCATAGGAGCCATCTGAACCTTTGGATGGACCACTATCTTAACGGTTGTTTTATGTTAACCGAAACAAATCATAAAGTCGGATATAATTTTTTTTTTTTTTTTAATATAAATTGGGCTTTCCTCCCGTGTTTAGGTTCGGTATGGCAACAGGTCGAGACGGAGTAAGGGATTAAACTCTCCATTCTTGATTTTTGATTTTTGATGGTGAAAATTTCTTCGTCTCCGGTCTCGATCCTCAACGAGGAACCTAGCACCGTTCCTGTCCCCGCTCTTTAATAGGAATCAGGTTTTCGGACTCTGAAAATTCCCCGGCCCAAAAAAAAAACCAAAACCAAAAACAAAAACAAAACAGACGGCTTTTACCAAAATCATCAACAAATCATCAACAGATCAACATCATCAACAAAATCATCAAATAGATCTGAGAGAGATGAAAGAGACAGTGAAATTTTTGTGATTTGTTCAAACACAGAAAATAGAAAAACAAAAACAAAATAAAAAAAATAATCAGTTCAACACAGATCTGAAGATAGAGAAACATAGAGGAACATAGAGAGAGGGAGAGAGAAACATCGGTGATGATGGTCAGGTTCAAGTTCAGATATAGGCAAGTCCAATTCAGATCCGGCCAGTCCAACTCAGATTCGTCTTCATCGCTGCCGCTACTGGTCAAAGAACGAGATGGCGTCGTTGCGGAGAGAAGAAAGAGAGTGAGAAAGAGTAGAGGTGATGCAAATGAGGAGGTGACGGAGAGAAGAGAGAGAGTGAGATAAAGAGTAGAGGGAAGAGAGAGAGAGACATACGATGTGTTTGTGTTCTGTGAGTGTGAACCCTAACCGACACACACATATATATAGAAAGGGGTAAAATAGTAATTTTACTTCGGGGACAAACGGGCCCAGGACAATTTCGGGGTCGGGCCGGGCCGGGGCTGGTGCTTGGACACTTATCACCGTCCCCGGCCCGAAATTGGTTGGGGATTGATTTTCAAATACCATCCCCGCCTCGTCGGGGGTATTTTTCCAGGGTCGGGGGGTGGGTCCTCGTCGAGTCGGTTTCAAATTGCCATCCTTAGTTCAGGTCCATGATTATCACCAAGAATCTCGTTATAATAATTTAAATTATTTATTTTATAAGATTATTTATGCATTATTTAAAATTAGATTGATTTAACAATTGTAATTTATTTAATTTATTGTATTTATTTCTTAAAAAATAAACAATAAGTTTATTTAAAATTTTTTTTTTTGGTAAAAAATATGATAAATTAAACAAATTACGATAGATTGTTCTAATTATTCAATTTATCTCACCTGTCTCTAGTTGAAATTTCAACTGAATTAGATAATTGAGTTTTATCATTGGTAAAAATCATTAAACAGAGGTCTCTTACCGGTAAGAATTTATGAAACGATTCAATTGGATCATAAGTAAGAGTTTATGAAATGTCTTGTCCCATTATTTTAACTCGTGGTCCAGTTAAATCTTTTCATAAACTCCTATTAGTAAAAAACCTCTATTTGATAACTTATACTTGTAAGAGATCTCAACTGTTTGGTCTAATTGAACTTTTGACTGGAGATAAGCCAAATTGTTTTAAAAATAAATCATATATATATATATATATATTTTTAAAAAAACAAACGCGATAAATTAAACATATTATAATTATCGAATCAATGTATTTTTTTTTTATAAATAATATATATAAAAAAATTTATGAAATAAATAATTCAAATTATAAATTTGTGATAGGCTGGAAGGCAATCCAAAGCGTTTCTTCAAAAAAAAATCCAAAGCCTTTCATATTCATCTTCTGGAGCAGTTTGTATCCAGTTGAGTGTATTTGAACGTTTTCCTGTCAGAATTCAGAAGACTTTGTCCATTTTGTAGGACGCACAAATTATTACAAATGTTTTAATTGTTCATTATTATTGAGTCTTGTTGTGTAGAACACCTTTCCTTTTTGCCATGTGATATGTGAGGGAGTTCTGGGAATTCAAAAAAAGTTTTTTTTTTCTTCATACAAGAACACTTTATTTTTTATCTAGCAATTTACAATGACATGATAAATAATTAAAATTATTCATGGCTGAGTTTATAACAAATTAAAAATTGACATATTATATATGTTATTGTAAGTAAATTAAGTGTTACAATATCTAAGAGAGAGAAGGAGAATATTATATTGAATGTTGTGTTGAATAATAATTATGTAACAATTTATACAGGAATCCTTTATATAGGAGGAGAGAAACCTAAATATGATAATTTTAAGTATGGTAATGAATATAATATGGTATGTATGATAGATAAAATATATAGTTATCATTAAATATAGTTAGTATATTTAACACCTCCTAAAACTCAAGTAGGGATACTAACTTGAGTTTGGAGAGAGAAACAAAAACAGGAAATAAAACTTAAAAAAAATAAAATAAAAGGCAAATAGATTGTAAAGTCCGAACGGAAGCACAAGGGCACTTGAGATAAATCAAAGGCTGGAGTTAATGTCGGGAGACAGTTTATTGTAGGAACAGGGCGAAGCTAACAGAGCTTATACTGGAAGACAGTGGTGGTGTTTGTTCAAGCTTTTTTTACCCAACTTCTAGCTTTTAACTTAAAAAAAACAGATTCAAACTGTTTGGCAGACTTTAATCAGCTTCTACTTTAACTTCTACAGCTTATACAGAAGGTAAAAAAAGTTGAATTTCCAAAGCTGGGTGAAGCTGCTTCAGATTCTCACCGTATTATGCGGAGGGTACTTTTACTTAAATGTCCTTAGTGTTTTGAAATATTTACTCTTGTACCACTTATATATATTCTTTTTTTTGTCCTAATCTTTCTCTTTGGCAAGAGACAACAGCAAGCAGCAATGCACAGCAGCATACTTGCGACTCTGGTTCACTCCCGGCGCTGGTTCACTCCTGGAGATGTGAAGCTCTTGTTAGCTACTTTTCAATTGTTTACTCAGTTTAATTGTTTTCTACATATCAATTTAGCTACTTTTAGAGTTCAAGGAGCGGGCCCGCAAGAGTTTAATATATATATATATATATATTTTATGGGTGTTGGAAATGATGATGTTTTGGTTACAGGAGTTGAAAAAATGAGGAGAAAATTACCCAAATTCCAAACCTGAAGTGTATATTTGCACTTTTGTGGGCCATTAGCATTTGATTGTAAATTCTGGGTAGTTTTTTTGTTTTATAATAAATTTATTTTTGTGTAATATTTATTTTATTGTTATTATTATCTAAAAATAATAGGGTTATGTTAATTTGGTGTTGGAACGATATCTTAATATGTAATTAATAGCAAAAAATCTAGATAAATTCAATTTACAACTAATAAGGGTAAAAAAGACATTTACACAGTAAAAAGTTACTTCACAACTTATTTAACAAACACTACTCAACTTAAATCTATAATCCAACAGGTATACCAAACAGATTAACAGTTTCTGATTAAAGTCATAATCTATAATCTGTTAAGTTATAATTTATAATCTGTTTTAACAGTTACACCAAACGGTCACAGTTTATGGTCATGTTCAACCATTGTAGGAGCAGGGTTAGAGCTAACAAAGCTAATGCCGAGAGACAGTTTAAGGTCATGCTAGACTGTTGTAGGAACAGACCGGAATCAATGTCGAGACAGTTTAAGGGGTCATGCCGAACCGTTATAGGAGAATTGGATGTTGAACCAACAAATGTGGCACATACGTAATTGATGATGTGGTGCTGAACGGTGATGGCAACAGATGAAGTTGTGGCCCAGGAGACGACTTATGAGATTGTGCGCCAGGAAGGGTGGCTTGGGTGGTGCGCTAAGGGGGGGCTTGGATGGTACGCTAGAAGAGGTGGCTTGGGTTGTGCGCTAGGGGGGCGTCTTAAGTGGTGTGCCAAGAAGACAACTTAGGTTACGCCAGAGGGGGCGGCTTAGGTTGTGCGCTAGAGGAGGCGACTTAGGTGATTTGCTTGGTGTATAACCATGCTCACTATGATATAGATATAATAGCCTCCCTCAAACTCAAATAGGTTTGAAGATGGAAACCTGTTTGAGGTTAAAGTAGACGAAAAGACAGAGTGGAGCAGAAGCACACACAAAAAAGAAAAAGAAAAAAAAGAATTGAGAGTAAAAAAAGAAAAAAAATATGATAGGGATATTTGGGGTAGGAATAAACCAATAGATAAAGGAAGAGATCACTATGAAACGATACTGAAAGGAAAATATGGCAGCGAAATAGGTTGATGTCTGATGGGCGGCCAAGGCAAGGTTGCTAGTCGTCGGTGAAGCGAAATTACTAGGTATTTAACCTAATTTTGATATCATGTTACAATATGTAAGAGAGAGAATGAGAATATTATATTGAATGTTGTGTTGAATAATAATTATGTAACAATGTATACAAGACTCCTTTATATAGTGTTAGGTCACTACTTGTTGTCAATTCTACGAACAAACTTGGGTTACTCGAGTTATAATTTTTCCTTGTTGTTTGGTTTTCCCGCCTGAGCGGGGAAAGCTGCACTCGAGCGGAAATCTCACACTATCAGTAGTTTGGCTTATCTGCAAAAATACTAGGAGGTGTGTTTTTACGCTTGAGCATAATTTCTAGCACTCGAGTGTAGACCCTGGTTAGGAACACGTGATTGAATGTCACCGCTTGAGCGGTAAGTCCTCCGCTCGAGCGAAGATCACGTATCCAACTGCTATAAATTTGCAATTTGCTCTAATTCTAGGGTATGACTTCCTGATATTCTTTTTGGGGTTTTAGGGTTTTCTTTTGGAGGTTTTGTCCCTGTTTTCTTTTGATTTCTTTGTGAGTTTATTCATGGATCAAGAGAGTTAAAATCAAAGGGTTGTCGGTTTGTTTTTATTAATACAAGAGAGTTGTTCTTCGGTGGATTTCAGAGATTCAAGTATGGAGTATTCGAAGGAGTTCGAAGCTGTGTGTGGTCGTTGATTCAACATGGATGTTGTGGATTCAACATTAAGCTGATCAATTCCAAGACGAAGGCGGCGGTGAAAGAGATACAGATTGTTGACGACAAATTGACAGAGTTTGGGTAATTTGTTTAGTAATTTTGTATTCTTTCTTCCTTTCATAGTGGATTGATTAGTGGCGTTT
Organism: Camellia japonica; assembly: GCA_030407325.1. Lineage (NCBI taxonomy): Eukaryota > Viridiplantae > Streptophyta > Magnoliopsida > Ericales > Theaceae > Camellia > Camellia japonica. The sequence continues at coordinate 27,850,769 of JAPPVO010000031.1, read as the reverse complement.
CGCCCATGGTTTTTTAATCGCAATTGGAGGTTCTCCAATTGTGATTTTTCTACGTAAAAATCGGTTGTGTCGATTTATTGTTTTTGAAGCAGTAATCTAAATCACTTTCGTATGTGCTAAATGATTTAGATTGTTAGTTTTAATTGTTTGGGAATTGTCGCAATTAATTCTGATCTGAATCACGAATCACTTAGGTTTTTCAATTAGTATTAGAGCGGGTTACTCTTTGTTTTGGTCAAAACTATAGGAGTGTGATTTTGTGTGATTTGTGATATGGATTCAATTCGCGAAGGTAACTCGACCCATAGACCTCCATTACTTGATGGTATAAACTATTCTTATTAGAAAGCTCGCATGAGGGTGTTTTTAAAATCTATTGATGAGAAAGTTTGGCATTGTGTGATCTATGTGTGGAGTGAACCTGTTATCACCATTGATGGTGTTGATATCCCTAAACCACTCGATAGATGGGATGCAATCGACTATTAAAACTCGAGTTGGAATAGTAAAGCTCTCAATTCCCTTTTTTGCTCCATCATACCAGAGGAGTTTTGTCGTATTTGCACGTGTGAGGTAGCAAAAGAGGCTTGGGACATTCTTGAAACTATTCATGAGGGTACTACCGTTGTTAAAAGATCAGAACTTCAACGTCTCACCTCCTCTTTTGAAACTCTTTTTATGCATGATGATGAGACGTTTGATGATTTTTATGCTAAACTTAGTGACATCTAGACTCCGAAATGATGGCAATGTTTACCAAACAGATCAAAAAAATTTTAAAGAAAAAGAAGCCTAATTTCAAGGACTCTACTTCAAAAGATAAGGGTAATGATAAATACAAAACTTTTCCACCAAAAGTTGCTCCAAAAATGGAGAAGAAGATTGTGAAGGGGCAAGATATCAAGTGTTATGAATGTCAAGGGTTTGGACATATTGCACTTGAATGTCCATAAAAAAAGAACCGAAAGAAAGTCTACACAGTGACTTGGGATGAAAAAAGTGGGTCAGAGCAAGAACCCGAAGAAACCGAATCCGGTGAAGACGGAGATAGTACATACATGGCATTCTAGTCTACCTTCACTCAACCACCTCCAAAGCCAGTTGAGTTTGTTCGTGGTCAGAGTCTGCACCGTGCTCCTACCTTTGATGGGAGTAATTACTTATTCTGGAAAACCAGAATGAGGATGTATCTTAGAGCTCATGACCTTGAAGGCTGGCGAATAATTGAAAAGGATGTTGAAAGTGCTGACAATCTGAGCAATCAAAGAGTTTTGAATACCATCCATGAAGCAATTTATGAAGAAGAACAACAACGGATTGCTCACTGCACAAAGGCTAAAGATGCATGGGACATTCTTAGTCAAATCCATGAAAGTGAAAAGTCATCTTCACAATCATCTATCAACCTTCATGCCTCAGTTGCTCGATTGGATGAGATCGAGGAGAAAGAGAAGCAAAAAGAAAATGATGAAACCTCGGAAGACAATGATGAGATTGATGGTGATGACCTACAACAAGCTTATGGAAAGCTTTACAATGAATCTTTGAACTTGTCCAAGATTAATGACAGATTCACTTTCAAGCTCAAAGCATGTGAAAGTGAGAATGTCAAACTAAAGGAAAGATTGCATCAGCAAAAAGGATGTCATCAAGATCTTCAATGACAGGCAAGACCTTTGTGGAAAACTTCTATCTTGTGAGACCAAAATGAATGAGCTTCTGAAAATCTATGCCATATATGAAGAGAAGATTGAAATCCTTGAGATGTCATAAGCTGCTTTGGAAGAGTTGGTTGGTCAGAAAGAGAAAGAACTCAAAGATGCTAGAGCCATGATTGATATGTGAAACAAAGGGTCAAAGACACTAGAAGACATCATCATGTCTCAACAGATGAGTTGTGACAAAAATGGGATAGGCTATGGTGATGCAACATTTCAAAAGGGACAAGCCTCGACATCACATGACATCAAGACTCAAGCAAAGGGAAAGCTGAAGGTTCACCAGGGTGATTTCTTTCTTCATCAACCTACAGGGGGTAAGATCAACAAAAGGAAGGTAACGCTTGTTTTTGTTTGTCATCATTGTGGTAGGTATGGCCACATTCGCCCTTATTGTTATGAGTTGTTTGGTAAGGTGTCTCAAAAGATTAGAAATTCGAATACTTCATGGGTTAGGAGACAACCTTACATGTCTAGGCAGAACACCAAGATTCATGATGGTGTTCACAATGCTAAGACATTTACCAAGACTGCCAGCCCTGCTTCTATTAAGAACAAAAAGATATGGGTGAGAAAGAGTGACATAACTTGTTTTGTTGTTTACACTGCACTGAAAGTACGTGACTAACACATGTGGTATCTTGATAGTGGGTGCTCTTGTCACATGTCTGGTGACAAATCCTACTTCACATCACTTGAAAAATATGAAGGAGGAATTGTTACCTTTGGAGATGGTGGCACTTCTAGAGTCATTGGTAAGAGCTCTATAAGTGTGGAAGATCTTCCCAAGCTTGAAAATGCCTTACTTGTTGATGGCCTTAAAGCGAATCTTTTAAGCATCAGTCAAATGTGTGATGCCCACCATGAAGTATTATTTTCAAAAAATAAATGTGAAATTTTGGATAAGAAGGGAAATACTGTCATGCATGGGATTCACACATCTGATAACTGCTATGAGATTGTTACCATAAATGATCTCACTTGCCACTCAGCCATCATAAGTAATCTTGACCTGTGGCATCAAAGATTAGGTCACATGAATTTCAAAGACCTAACTAAGATAGCCAACAAAGAGCTAGTGAGAGGAATACCCAAAATGGGTAAGAATGTGAACCATGTGTGTGGACCATGTCAACTTGGGAAGCAAACTCGTGCCCCGCATAAAAAGTTGAACAACTTAACAACCAAACAACCTCTTGAACTTGTTCATATAGATCTTATGAGACTCACTCGTACTAAAAGCATTGGAGGTAAAAGATACATTTTTTTAACTGTTGATGATTACACTCGTTTTTCATAGGTTAAACTTTTAAGAGAAAAATCTGATACGTTTGATGCTTTCTAGCCCTTAGTCCTTAAAATCCAAAATGAACAGGGTGTTTCTATTGGGCGTATCATAAGAATCTGATCATGGTCGTGAATTTGAAAATAGCTCGTTTTGGATTTTTGTGATATGCATGGAATTAAGCATGAGGTTTCTGCACCCATTACTCCATAGCAAAATGGAGTTGTTGAAAGGAAAAACAGGGTAGTCCAAGAGAAAACTAGGGTCATGCTCCTTAGCAAGAAAGTTCCTCCAAAGTTTTGGGCTGAAGTCTTGAATACTACTGTTTATGTTATGAATCATGTGTATTTAAGGTCCTGCACTTTACAAACTCCATATGAATTGTGGAAAGGATTAAAACTTAATGTAAAATACTTCAAAACTTTTGAGAGCAAATGTTATATTTTCAAAGAAAGAGAGCCTTTGGGAAAATTTGACTCTTAAAGTGATGAAGGTGTTTTTCTAGGGTATTCAACCACTAGTAGAGCATTTTGTGTCTATAACCTGCGTACTTTATCTTTAATGGAATCGATCAATGTGGTTGTAGATAACACAGGTTCTCCTACTTCAGCTATACATGAGGAAGAAGTTGGTGAGTCTCCAATCTTGGATATTGAACCACAAAGTCAAGGAGAAGTGCAGGGCCATGCCCAAGAAGATGAGCTAGCACAAACTTTTATGGCAAGTCCGAGTTAAAAGAGTGCACAAAGAGACACCACCTCCGATGATCAAGTCACTACTAGCCTAGTTTTAAAACCATCAGCAAGGGTAAAACTGAATCATTCGGTTCAATAGGTGATTGGCAGTGTTTCAGACTGAATGAAAACCCGAAAATAAATTCGGGAAGAGGTGACTCATATGTGCTATGTTTCGTCAATTGAACTTAAGAATGTAAAAGAGGCCTTACTGGATGATAGTTGGGTTAATACAATGTATGAAGAATTAGGTTAATTTGAACGTAACAAAGTTTGGATTTTTGATCCCAAACCTAGTATAGCGATCCTGATTTTGATTCGTCATTTGTTGTATTTTGGACTTGGGTTTAATGTTTCCATATTGTTGTTTACCTCTTTTCTCCCTTGTATCTCTTGAAATTGGCCTTTGAGTTGTTGTGATTGAGTTTGGAACAGGTTGGTTGCTTGTTTTTTCCGATCTTAGTTGCCCAAAATTTTGGTCATCCGCTCGAGCGGGCCTTCTCGTGCTCGAGTGGGAGTTGCAAACTCTCAGTATTTGATGCCTCTGCAAAAGTACTGGAGGAGTGTTTTTCACGCTCGAGCGACGTTTTCTATGCTCGAGTAGGTGAACGCTCGAGCGGCTTTCTTTGCGCTTGAGCGGGTTGTTTGTATCTGCATAACTACTGGATGTGTGTATTCTACGCTCGAGCGGGCCCTTATTGCACTCGAGCGGAACAAAATGTTGTGTCTGACGCTTGAGCATCAAACTCTCCGCTCGAGTGGACTGCGCATATATCAGATCGCGAAAAGCATTTTTACATCACTTTTTCAGATCTATTCTTCTTAAAACCTTAAAGTAAGACCCTCTCTCTCTCTAAAATACCCTCTCTTTCTGGATTTTCACCTAGATCTAGTGATCTATCCACCCTTGTGCCTTCATTAAAAAGGTAGAGCTCCTTAAGATCATCATTTTGAACTGATTGAAGTTGGATTTCGGCATCTTTGAGGCTTCTCTCTTGCTTAGCTCGTCTTCTCTCTTTGAGGTAGGTATATTCTACACATTGTTATGACCTTTAACCTAGTTATTCGTCATTATGTGTGAATGGTGAACTTTAGGAGTATTTTGAACACAAACCTAGGGTTTGGGTGAGATGTAAAAGAGGGGTTGCCTATGTAGTGTTATATAATTGACCGTGGGGTTTGATTATGAGAGTTTATTGTGTTAGAAATTGTTGATTTTGGCCTTTGGGCAATATTTGGAAAGAGAGGGAAATTGCCCTAAATATGTTGAATTAATTATTTTGTATAAATAATGAAAGTGGTATGAAAAATGTAAAATTGGGAGGATGTGTGAATGAAGGGTGTAGTTGGATTTGTTAAATCACTCACCTATGGAAAATTAGATGAATTATCTATTACAATGATTGTATATCTGTTTAGAAATATCTGTCTTGGGCTATCGGTGAAGGATAGCTATGATTGTTGTAGAAACTGCATGAGGAATAGGTGAATTAAATTAATCATCTAATTATGTCATTGAATATGATGGTATGCTAGATATATTGAATATGTGAAATTGATTGTCATTGAATATGACGATGTCTTAAATACATTGTATATGTATATTGTTTGGGAGAAGAAAGGGGATGTACTCCATGTTTTGGGAGGAGATAGGGGATGGACTCCATTGAAATTAAGTTGGCCGGAGTGTCCATGGTGAAAGTCTCGAAATCATTTGTATACATGGGTGCTGATCCCGCGGACGAAATTTTCGTAAAATGACAAGATTGAAGTGTCTATGTGATTGTTGTGATGATTGGAAGCCCCTGAGTTGATTGTTAGATAATGACAATCATCTAATTATGTCATTGAATATGATGGTATGTTAGATACATTGAATATGTGAAATTGATTGTCATTGAATATGACGGTGTCTTAAATAATTGTATATGTATATGTATATTGTTTGGGAGAAGAAATGGGATGTACTCTATGTTTTGGGAGGAGATAGGGGATGGACTCCATTGAAATTAAGTTGGCCGGAATGTCCAGGGTGAAAGTCTTGAAATCATTGTATACATGGGTGCCAATCTTGCGGACAAAATTTCCGTAAAATGGCAAGATTGAAGTGTCTATGTGATTGTTGTGATGATTGGAAGCCCCTGAGTTGTAAATCTCAGTTGGGCTATTCGGGGAGCTATAGTCTTGGTCTGGGAATTTAATGGAAATGAATTAAATTGAAAGAAATAGAAGGAAAAGAATTGAGATACGGATATCAATATCGTTTACCTATGTGGAGAATGTATGTTGTTACAAATATTGAAAAAATGTATATATACTCAACATTTATATCTTAGTTAAATCTCATATATTGTGCTAGTTTATCTCTACTGGGCTTTGGCTCAACCTACTTGGGAAACCATTTTCAAGTACTGGTGACATGCCATCTCCAAGGACATAGCTTGGGAGGATTAGGGGCTGAAGGCTCTATTTTGTTATATTTATGCTTAAATGTTTATTCAAGCCGAGGGCTTTACATGTATAGAGAGCTTAAGACTCTTTATTTTGTTGTAACCAAGTGATATCTTGGAAAGATGTAATCCCGCAGGGCATTTATTTTGTTATCATTAACTTGTGTTACATGCTGTACAGTCAGAATGAATGCTTATGAATATATAATGCATGTAATATCTTTTGTAATAGAAACTCTGATGAATATAGTATATCATTTTAATATGTTCACGGATCTTATAGAATGGGTTATTTGTAGTATATTTTGGGGGTGTTACACCTAGAGACATGAATGTGATAGGTACCAAGTGGATCTTTAAAAATAAATCTGATGAGAATGATATTGTGGTTAAAAATAAAGCTAGGTTGGTTGCTCAAGGCTATACATAAGTAGAGGGTGTTGACTATGATGAGACGTTTGCCCCTGTTGCACATCTCGAATCTATTCGTATTTTACTTGGTATTGTATGCTTTCTAGGGTTCAAACTGTTCCAAATGGATTTGAAAAGTGCCTTTTTGAATGGTTACTTGAGAGAAGAGGCTTATGTTGAGCAACCAAAAGGGTTTGAGGATCCAAAATCTCCAAATCATGTTTACAAGTTAGACAAGGTGTTGTATGGGTTGAAACAAGCCCCTCGAGCTTGGTATGATAGACTTTCTATCTTTATTCTTGATAATGATTTTCAAAGGGGTAGTGTGGACAAGATCTTATTTATGAAACATACTAAGTCTCATATACTTGTTGCACAGATTTATGTTGATGATATTGTGTTTGGATCCACTTTTGACTCTCTTGTGAAATATTTCTTGGATTGCATGACATAGGAGTTTGAGATGAGCATGATGAGGGAGTTGTCTTATTTCTTGGGTATTCAAATTAAACAGTCTCCTTTGGGTACGTTTGTCTTTCAGACCAAGTATGCCAAAAACCTTGTGTCTAAGTTCGGTCTAGAGTCGGCCAAACATGTACGCACTCTCATGAGCACCAGTTTTCACCTTTCCAAAGATTCTTTTGGTACTGATGTTGATTCTACCCTTTATAAGAGTACGATAAGGAGTTTTTTGTACCTCACAGCCAATTGACCTGACATTGCATTTAGTGTAAGTGTTTATGCCTCGTTACCAAGCTTGTCCTAAAGAGTCTCATTTGCTTGCGGTCAAACGCATCATTAAGTATGTTAATGGGACATTGGGGTATGGGATTTGGTTCTCAACTGACACTACCACTGAAATCACTGGTTTTTCTTATGCTGACTAGGTAGGGTGTGCTGATGATCGTAAGAGCACATCTGGAGGGTGTTTTTACCTTGGGAATAATTTGGTTGCCTGGCATAGCAAAAAGCAAAATGCCATCTCTTTTTCAACTGCCGAGGCTGAGTACATTGCTGCAGAGAGTTGTTGTGCACAAATGTTGTAGATGAAGCAAATGCTTTATGATTATGGTATAGATCAGGACACTCTTACCCTTTTTTGTGATAATACAAGTGCCATTAACATCTCTAAAAATCCTGTCCAACACTCTCGCACCAAACATATTGACATTCGTCATCATTTCATTCAAGAGTTAGTTGAAGTGGGCCTTGTAGTTCTTGAACATGTATCCACTAAGCATCAAAAAAATGATATTTTTACAAAAGCCCTTGATCTGCTTAGGTTTGAGTTCCTTAGAAAGACCTTAGGTGTAGTGCTCAGTAACTAGAGTGTGTCTTGTTGCATGAGTGGGTGTTATTGTATGGTTGTTTGTGTAGTTGGATGTTATAATCTCATTACCATTGATTCTTGTCGTCTTTGCACTTAGACTTAATGAACACCTCTCATGCTGCTTGCAAGATTCTATTTATCTTTGGTCATAGCTCAATTTGAATGCTCATGCTCATTGACTTCATGATCTCATTTTGTACACATTCTTGAGATAAACTATTGCAGGGGTTTCCGCATAAGTGATCAATTCTCTCTATGGACTTCTAACATTGTCTCTTATACTTTTCTAGAGGAATTAACCTATATTGGTATATCATGGGTGATGTTGAGTGTTTTAACCATCCACCATCTAGTTTCACTTCCACGGTTTCTCCCTCATTTCTTTGTAGTTTGGGCATTAGGAAAAGGCTACCTTAGAGGCACCAACCAGGCCATCCTTATTGTTTTCATGCTTCTCTGGTTTGGTCTCCATACTTTTGAGTGTGCATGCCACTAGTGAGTGCCTACAAGCAAGAAAAGTAAAAAATCAAATGAAAAAAAAAAAAAACAAAAAACAAAAAAGGACTCATTGATTGAGGGGGAGCCTCCGCTTTTACTCAACAAATATCCCTTGATGTCTAGTGGTTTGACTTTTCTTGGTGATGTTTACATACTCTTGCCAGAGTTCTAGCCATCGGATCACTACTAGGATTAACTCTAGCACTGTGGCATCTCAAGGATTGCACACACACACACACACACACACACACACATTCTTTATGTGAGCTCTCATGTTTGTCTCTAAGTTGTGCATTCATATGTTGCTTATGATCATTGATCTTTGTTTACCTGTTTTGCTCATGATACTGCGCTTCGTACTGTCCAACTTGCGAGATTGCGAGTTTCATGGTATGTGGATTATCTCCTCTTAGCAATACATTCTTGCTATTGTACTAATCTCCTTTTGTTTCAAGTTTCACTTGACAGTGTGAGTTGTTTTTACTTGCTTAGCAGGGTGGTTTCTGCACCTGGTATTTTTTCTTCCCCGCTCGAGTGGAAATTTCACTCATCCAGTACTTTTGCAGAGGCACCAAACTTCTGGGAGTATGTTTTTTGCACTTGAGCGCATGAGTTTTGGCTATAGCGAAGCCACGCGTGTAAGTAATCATGCTCAAGCGGTAACACTCTTGCTCGAGCGGACTGCACTATTTTAAAAAACCCAGCCTTCAACCTTTCAGTCCATTTTTTCTCAAATTTCTTCTCCTCTCTCCTAGGGCTCCGTTTGCATTCTCACCCTTCCCACTTATGCCTTGGATTGGCTTGTTAGTGCCTGTCATTGCCCTCATTCCAGTGCTCCATTGTCCTCTCAGGTTTGTCTCTTTTCATTTTTATTTTTTTATTATCATTATCTCTGTCTATCTCAGTCTATTTTGAGTCTTGGTTGTGGTAGTTTAATTTGTGTTGTTTCTCTGACTTCCTTTGCTCACACACTTCCACAGTAGGTTTGCGCTTTTTGGGTGTTGCTCTTGGTTTATCTTTGCCCTTGTTCGACTGGAATTCTCATGTTTGTTCTGATTGGGTCTTGCTTACTATTGTTTTTTTTGCTTTCTGCGTCTTTAAGTTTGTCTAGTATTTTTGCTTATTTTTGATTGTCTAGGCTTGCTTGTTTCTCCTATTCTTGCTATTTATTGCAATATGTAGTTTTTTTTTTGGGCCTATTGGAATTTCTGTTATTACTAATGTTTTTGAATCTTGGTTTTGGTTTTGGGTTTTTCTTTGGGTTTAGCCATCTCCACATTCAAACGCCGAAAGTCTATGGCTAACCGCCCTACTTATAACTCTGACCGTTTCCCTTCGGCTGAAAAACCAAGACTTTTCGCGAGTTTTACACCTCTAGGACTATCCACCTTGAGCACCATGTTCAGCCCAACACTTTTGAGTCCATACCTATTAGGCTGGTGTTTGATCCTTTGGGGGGTGATCTTGTTTTGTCTTTTTCCGGTTGTCAAAACCTTGACTGGATATGGGAGTTCTATTATAACATCGAGGGGATCAATGATATTGGTCCTTCTTTCAAGACCTGGGTTCGGTCTAAGGCCATCACCATTACCCCAGACCTTATTCGTGAGCTCTTAGGCATAGGTCTTGTCACTCGGTGTCACTATCCCTTCTTTGTCCGACCTACTTGTGACTTCAATGAGGTGGCCACTGAGTTGTGTGGTACACCCCAAACTTGGATTAAGGGGGCTCTAATAAAATAGAATGAACTTCTTCCCCGATTTCGGTTGCTTAAGCTCATTGTCTGTGCCAATATCATTATCACCACTCACGGTTCAAAAATCAACCAAAATCAAGGTTATATTCTTTATCGCATAGATCGCCAGCTCCCTATCAATCTTGCCACCCTAATCATCCAAAAGATGGTAGTTGCTTTTGAGAGAAAGCCTTTACGTTTACTTTATGGTTGCCTTATAATCCGTCTGCTCACCAAACTTGAGGTCCTTTCCCTAGATGAAGATGAGTTTGCCATCCTGATCAAATCATTTACCAAAAAGACCGTCTCCCAAAGTCAATTGCATGTTAAGCGGGGTCCTTCTGGGGATGGGTAGTTCTGGGACAAGTGTAGATCCTTTGGCCGAGGACGTTGAGTTTGATGCCACTGCTGCTGATGAGGGGGAGCAACCTCTTCCGGCTCGATCTATCAGGGGACAACTGTGCCAGTTTCAGCATGCCATTTTTTCCCGCTTTGATTGTTTGGAGAGTCGGATGGACATCTTTGATGCTTGTCTCATCGATTTGGAGACCTCCACGGACGCATGACTCACTGCCTTGGAGGCATCTTCTGGCTGCATTGAGTAGTCTGTTGATCAGTCTTCCATGCACCTTACTCAAATTTTGTCCCTGCTTCAAATACAGCAGCCTTTATCGCCGCCGGATCAATGATTTTTGTTGCTCCTTCGACAATGTTTCTCTCTTCCTGGACAGTTTGTTTTTCTTTGCACAGTTTTGTCTTTGTTTGTGTTATTTCTTCTCTTGCCATGTTTATTCTGTTTTTGTTTTCTGTTGGCTTATCTCCCGGATAAAAAGGGAGGGTAGATATTTTGAGATATTTTGCTACTAACACACTCAGGTTTTTTTGGCATGGATATTGGAGTATGGTTTATATTGGAATCGATATAGATATAGTTGACTTATTTCTCTCTGTTTATCTTACTATCTTATCTCCACAGTTTTGGTTTGTGTTTTGTTTTAACAGGTGGTTTGTTCATGCAGTTTCTAACTTGGTTTGTCACAGGGTTATGTAGTGCGTCTAGTGCTTGTGTGTTAGAAAAAATTGTTAGAAAATATTGTCAGGGAATTGATAAAGGGAGAGATTGTTAGGTCCTTACTTGTTGTCAATTCTGCAAACAAACTTGGGTTTACTCGAGTTATAATTTTTCCTTGTTGTTTTGGTCTTCCCGCTTGAGTGGGGAAAGCTGCGCTCGAGCAAAAATCTCACACTATCAGTAGTTTGGCTTGTTTGCAAAAATACTGGGAGATGTGTTTTTATGCTCGAGCGTAATTTCCAGCGCTCGAGCGTAGACCCTGGTTAGGAACACACGATTAAATGTCACCGTTTGAGAGGCAAGTCCTGTGCTCGAGAGGAGATCACGTATCCAATAGCTATAAATCTACAATTTGCTCCAATTCTAGGGTACGACTTCCAGATATTCTTTTTGGGGTTTTAGGGTTTTCTTCTGGAGGTTTTGTCCCTGTTTTCCTTTGATTTCTTTGTGAGTTTATTCATGGATCAAGAGAGTTAAAATCAAAGGGTTGTCGGTTTGTTTTTATTAATATAGGAGAGTTGTTCTTCAGTGGATTTCGGAGATTCAAGCATGGAGTATTCAAAGGAGTTCGAAGTTGTGCGTGGTCGTTGATTCGACATGGATGTTGTGGATTCAACATCAAACTGATCAATTCCGAGACAAAGGAGGTGATGAAAGAGATACAGATTGTTGAAGACAAATTGACAGAGTTTGGGTAATTTGTTTGGTAATTTTGTATTCTATTTTTCTTTCATAGTGGATTGATTAGTGGTGTTTCACTTGTGATTTTTTAATCACAATTAGAGGTGCTCAAATTGTGATTTTTTAACGTAAAAATTTGTTGTGTCGATTTATTATTTTTGAAGCAGCAATCTAAATCACTTTCGTATGTGCTAAATGATTTAGATTGTTAGTTTTAATTGTTTGGGAATTGTTGCAATTAATTCTGATTTGAATCACAAATCACTTAGGTTTTTCATATAGGATGCAAGAAATCTAAGTATAGTAATCCTAAGTATGGTAATGAATATACTATGGTATGTATATTAGACAAAATATATAGTTACCACTATAGGAAAAGTTGCCTATGATGGTGCTTGTATCAAGACGTTTTAAAAAACGCAGTGATATATCTCAATAATCAATGTGTGTTTCAAGGCGTGATGGTCTCAATGGGCCAAGTCTGTTTAACTTAACAGACACTTAACTCCATATCTATTCAAACCATTCCAGTTACCAAAAATAACACATTCTCACTCTGTCTTGCACACTGCTCTTTTCTCTCGTGATTAAAATTGTTTTCTCTTACTTTAGTTGTTCTTCATCAAACTCGATCTCGATTTCTCTCGCAAATTGCACATCCGAAATCAAACAAGAAAGTCAATCTAATCTGATCGAAATCTGAACTCAATCTGATTTGATTTCTATCGCATTTTGTTAGATCTGCTCTCGCTCTAGCTGGTCATTGAACTCGATCTCTTTTGCAAATCGCAGATCCAAAATCAAACAAGAAAGTTGATCAAATCTGATCGAAATTTGAACTTGATTTTTGCTGATTAACAAGGTTTAATGCAAGCCATTTTTATTTTGTTTTTCATTAACAAGTGTTAATCGATGTTTGAGTTTGAACTATCAGATATACTTTCTCATTATCAAATTAGATTTTTTGATTAACTATCTATTTTTCCATTCTTAGATCAGATCGATTTAATAGATTGCTCTCTCTTACTTTTCATCTCAGGTACATTTTTCAGATCAATTAGTTTCTCCTCACAAGTGATTAATCTCTCTTACTTTTGTTTGGAATTTAGGCGTGGTGGAATTCAATATGTGATACAAGTGATGATACATTGATTGATTTAAAGTTAATTTTGATAGTTTTCGTATAATTAAAATTTTTGATTTACATAGTATCAACGCCCTCTAAATCACAGCAACAAAAAATATAAAAATAGTTTATTTTCATCAATTTAGTTAAAATAGTTCATGTATAATTATTTTTTTTATTTAATTTTTTTGAAAATTAATAACTTTTTCCCTTATGCTTAAATTCCTTGTTTAGTCATACTCTGTTTGATACGCGTTATAATACTATTCATTCTCTGAAGAAAATAGATAGTGCCCATAGCTTCAAATCTAATGTTATTGTGAATGTTTGTTTAATTTTGTTTTATTTTTAGTAATTTTCATTTGTTTCATTATATATATATATATATCTATGAATTTGCTTTCTTATTGGATATCATTAGTGTAAACTATCTTTTTTTTTTTTTCTTCTTTTGTTGATCGATGTGGTACTTAATTGGTTCTAGTAAGGACGAGATACTTATTTTTGCCGATTAATATGCTTTGGGTTGTAATTCCAGGTTGTTTCCTTATTCATTGTGTAGAAAACATTGAATGTGCAGGTTGATTTCTAGTCTCTCTGATTCATTCTCTTCTCCATTCTTTATGATTTCAGTGCAATATACAATGCAAATATATCTTTTGCTTTCATTATAATCTGTATAAGAACTTCATTATAATATTGGTTGGATATTTTTTTTGTATGTACATGAAAGGTGATGCTTCTATGGATCTTGATTTGTTTGTGAGGATTCACTGATACCACACAATTGTGATTTGGTTATTGCAATGCCTAGATATTGGATGAACCTTAGAGGTTACCCTGTTTCTCTTATTGATCACATTGGAGGTACCCCTGTTTCTCTTTTCTTTTCTAACATGGATGAACCTTTATGGCCCAATAGCTTATATATGCACCTTAAAGATTTTTATTTTTTATTTTTTTTTCTCGAATTAATTTACTCTGTGAAACTTGTACCTAGGACTTTTTTCCTACAAGAAAGAAAAGAATAGCTAATTATGAGGTGACTTGGGACGAGGATGGCTTCTTTCGATATGCTAGGAATGAAACACAAGAAAAGAATCGCCGAATGCCACCATTGGGTGTAGGAAATTATAGAAGTGAAGCTCCCAGATGTCAATCACATTTTCCTCACTTCAGTCTTGACAATGTGCGCTCTAAGAGATTCAAGGTTGGAAACACTACACATAATACAAGTAAATGCCACATATATGTGCTAAAGATGCTTTTATTTCACAAGAAGGCATACGATTATGTTCATAGACATTTAAAAATATATGATTTGACTAGATAAAACATCAATTTTCGCAATATCTTGTATTCATTCTCCTTTGATAAAGAAAGTTTATTGATTTTGATAAAGAAAGTTTATTGATACTATTAAACTGGAAAAATCACTCTACATAAACTGACGGTGCCAAATACTTGTTTCCAAATGTAGGAATAAGGAAACAAATGGATTTTTTAAAAGAGAAGTGAGCCCAAAAACTGGAAGCAGAGTTTTGGTATAGTTCAACAATTTAGAATTTGATGCTTTGCATGGCCCCATTTGTTGTACAATATTTCTTTTTGACTTGTCAAATATTCTTAGATTTATGGTTCAAATCCCATAAACTATATAAAGAAAAATCTTAGATTTATGGTTTCTTTCTGTATTTGATTCAGTAATTTTTTTTTTGCTTCTTGTTGTCTTTTCTGGTTTGTTTTGGTCCAACATTTTGAACATGCTACACTCTAGGCTGTGCACAGAGTGTAGCGACTAGCGAGACATATCCTGTTTGGTTACAAAATTGTTACATAGCAAAACTAAACTGGTTGATTAACTGGGGTGTGACCATAGGCAACAACAATTTTGTAGCACTTGTGTCCTTTAAACTATTGGAGAGTGTATTTAATTTTTTTATTTTCATTTTGAGAGTCTTTGGAGTTGTTGTATTTTGGTTTTGGAGGAGTACGATTCGATTTAGACTTGTTAGGATTGTTCGTTCACGCTTGTTTACATTGAAAAGTTCTTTAGGAACTTGAAAAATTTATTCTGGGGTTGACATTAGGCTTCCTGGGGGTCGGCACCACCTTGTTGCCTTGCTTTTAGTGTCTCTGCTGGTTGGTAAGGTCGACACCACGGGTTCTGAGGGTCAACCGTTCCCTTGCTATTTTGTTCTAGGTTGCATTCTAAAATTTAGGGTTGACACCATTGGTTGCTAGGGTCGACCCTTGTTCTCTTCACACATAAGTATCTCAGTTTTTCTTTCTAAAGGACGACACGACTGTCTGACCCCTGTGACTTAATTTCTAGATTTTTGGTTCGCTTTTGGGGCTTTACTTTTGGGGGTTTGACTTATTCTTTTCTTTAGCTTTAGGGCTGTTATTCTATCACTATAAATAGACCCCAAACACACTTTTCTCAGTCATTTTTTCCTTTCTCTCTCTCTCTCTCCTCTTTACACTGTGAATCCCTCTCTCTTTCTTAGAAACTCAACTTTTTCACTTAGATCTCTAGATCTACTTGGTTAGAGACATCTCTTCACTTTAGTCCTTTGAGAGAGATTGTAGATCTCATCAAGGGCTTTCTTTTTATCCAAGAGTTTCGCGGTTTCATCAACTTGGGGTTTTTCCGAGTTCTCCTCTTCGTTTTAAGAGGTAGGGTCTATTTCCTAAATTCAATATGAGTTCGGTAGCATATTTGTGGCGTATTTTGTTATTTATATTTGGTATTCATTTGGCATGATTTCTACCCTAGTTGTTTGTTATTTCAAAAGAACTATGGATTTGGATGTTTTGGGTAAAACTTAGAGTTTGGATTTGAAATGTAAAAGAGAGATTTATTTATTTTTTTTATGAGTTCTTGAACAAGGTTATGATTTTTTATTAGTGGTTGAGATATGTTGACATGGTAGCTTTCTTTTACTCAAAAGTGATTTTGAAAGAAAATGAGGTTTTGTGAAATTGGGGGATTGTTGGGCTATGATTTTTCCACTGCAGTAATTTTGGTAATTAAAATTGCATATGGATTTCTAAAAGTGGAAAAGCCCCAATTTGTAGAAAAACCCTAAATGGTATTGTTTTGAGAGTCAAAATTATTTTTGGTAAGTGGTTTGGTTGGAAAGGGATAAAAAGGGAATGATTATTAGGTTTGGAAACAATGGATGTTGTTACTCTTTTGGGAAACTATATTTGTATTGCTATATTTTAACTATTGCATTAGAGATAACTGTTTTGGTTATCGGTGAAGGATAGCATTGCCGTGCGTTAGAAATTGCATGTGGATTAGGCAATTTGAAATTATTCATATCATGAAGCATGCAATCGATTTTAGAAATTGCAACTGTATGTTTTGGAAATTCTCACATTATGTTTTGGAACATTTGCATTGTTTTGGAAACGAAAAAATATATATTTTGAGTTACATGTATTGTACTATTGAAAAGGGTAAATAAAATGGTGAATCTAGGAGAAAGTAGTTGTTATATCAAACAAGTTGGCCTGTGTATCCAGGGTGAAAGTCCCAAAAACCACGCGTATACATGGGTGCTGATCCTGCGGACAAAATTTCTGTAAAATGTCAATAGTAGTGCTTGTATAACCTACATTTACATAAGTTCCGGTTTACGGTTTCCTGCGAATGAAAGTTCTGTGAAAGGTTGTATTTGTTGTGGAGATTTACCCATGTTATTTATGATTATGTTTTTTTGGAAGAGGATGTTTGGAAAATGGTTTTAACAATGTATTTGCTGTTGCTTAGCAATATATTCATATTTGATTTAGCAATGTATTTGTTGGTTGGTATTGAGATACCGAGATTAGTTTTTCAAAAGGAAATTTATATCAAACAGATGATTTGAACTCGAAAAACGTTTTGATTAAACGTAAGGTTTTTGTAATTGGAAAGAAATGATTTTGTTGAGAAATCAAATGAATTTGAAATTGTATTTAGGAATATTGTATATATGTATTGCATCATGATCATTTATGCTGGTGGAGCATGTTTAGTATTTGAAATATTCTCTATTGGGTTTTATGCTCACCTTATGTGGCTAAAAATGTTTTTCAAGTGTACATGTGTGGATGTGAAATGTGACGTGAAGCTGTGTTCGAAACCGTGTAGGATGGTTCTGTTATTTGTAGGCCAAGGGCCCTTTATGTTATTTATTAGCCGTGTCCCATTCTTGTAAGGGTTACACCCTGTGTATGATGTAAGCCTCAGGGTATTTAATTGGATTTATAACATCTGTGCATGTTTTCGTTACAGAACATCCATTCGACTTAGATCTTGTATATAGGAATGTATAAAATTGGATAAACACACATATTGTGTGGCTATATAATATTCATTTGCATGAGAGTTGTTATCTATTATTCATCATCGGGTGGTTTATTCACATGAGCCGGACCTTGTAAATCCGGGGTGTGACAAATTCTGTTGTGCTGTAGTTGAAAGTTGCTCCAGAAAATAAGAGATAGCAGGAGGGGGATACAAAAGGATTAATGTATTGTTCTTGTCGTACATGATGTTTTATTTTTTAGTTAATGACATGACAGAGATTCGTTTAATACTTTTGCCGAATTGCAAGGGATGGCCTGGTGGACAAAGTGTTCCCTCTCTAAGTATGATTGCTAGGTTTGAGTTTTATTGCTATGAAATGTAACTTTTCCTTTCCCTATTAACCTCTGCTATGGATTGTAAAAAACAAGAAACAAAAAACAAAAACAAATACAATACTTTGCAGGAGCAGATAGTGATAGTTGATAGTTGTGATTTAACAAAATATGTGGATGGAATGGAGATGCATCAGTTATTCGATAAGGAAATATGTTGTAATTCTTTTCTCAAATTTCTTGTTAAGAATGTCTATAGCCTGATGATCAAGTTTGTTAGAATTAGTGGAAGATTGATCATGGCTCAAAGACACTTTAATCAATTGTTATGTGTCCTGCAACCTTTGGATGAGTTGCTTGGGCTTTAGTGTTCGTGTTTTCTGCTGGTGTTGCAGCTGTGTTTTCTACTGGTGCTTCGGCTGTGGTTGTAGTTGTGTTGTGTTTTCATGAAATTTTCAATGACACTTTATTCATGTTATTTGTTCTTATCCAATGCAGGTTCAAATATCAAAAAAAGGAAAGAAAAAGAAGAAGTAGATAGGACAAACTCAATGAAAAAAGTCCTCTTTTTTGTTGTAAGTTTGATTATCTGTCTACTTGGCTATTTATTTACTGATATTGATACTAATATGTCACACTAAAATTATGGTTTAAAAGTAGCATCAGTACTGGTCATGGAGTCTTGTAAAAAATAGTGCACAAGCTATAGGTTCTATAAATTGGTGGTCCTGTTATTGACTAATGCCTCAACTGCATGCTCCCATGGTTTAAGGTCATATGTTATTACAGATTAGTTGCATGCTTCCATGTTTATATGTTTTTTGCACTAACTATTGCTTTACCTATAAAAAAATTATAATGTTCTAGAATGAAAGATGCATTTATAATGTTCCAGCATGCATCTCTTATAGTTGTCTTATAATAGTTCCAACTTGTTAAGCATATGTTGATTGGCCTATTATGGAATGGGCACTACAACAAAATTGATTTTTTACGGCACCACATTAATGACATACAACAAATGCAAGCCGTAGTTTCTCACTTTTACGACTTTTGCTTTTTTTACACATTGTAAATAATTTTCCAACCATGGTGTGTCTATTGCATAGGCCATGAATGGTAATAAAAATGATTTTTTTATGGCTTGCAATGTTTGCTGTAAATAATAAAACTTTCTATGACATGCATATGGTATGCTATTAATCTATTAACTATACACGATACACATACACCAGCCGTGAAAAGTATTGCACTTTTCACAACGCACACAACACCTGCCATTAAAAGTATTGCACTTTTTACGACACACAATGTATATCGTGAATTGTATGATAAAAAAGAAAGGCGCCAAAATGAAATTTCTGGCACCAATTCACCAAAAAAGAAAAAAGAAAAAAAGAAAAGAACATATACATCAACTGTTTGGCTTCTAATAGATTCTAATCATTCGAGAGACTGGTTCGAAGGGTTTCAATCTCTCTTCGCGGCGGCGACTGACGGTACGACGACTGGCTTGACAGTGATATTCATCGCCGTTTCGCTCGTCGTCTCTTTGCTCACTTCCATTTTCTAACTCGGTAGTCGTCTTCCATTTTCTAACTTGTCTTTTTGCGGCTTCGATTAGCAAAATGAAGTTAATGACTACACTTAATAGTGTCACGCACAAAGAGGGAGATAAGGGATGGTACACACTCATACTCCTCTTCTCTCTCTCTCTTTCTCTGATTTGCCCTAAACACATTTCATTTGGGGCAAATCAACCCACAAATCTGGACAAGTTCGAAGCAGAGATTAGGGCACTGATTATTTTCTAGGTTTTAGTTTTTTCTCTTCAGTTCCAAGGAGATTTGAATCGCAGGGGTATGGATTTTGTCTACTGAGATTATTGATTTATGTTCTTTGTTGTTTGTGTTTTTTCGAATATGATGTTTGATTTCTTCACCTATTTTGATCTAAAGCCCATTTTCAATCATTTTGCGTATTTATACATAGCAATGTCAAAATTCAAGTATCTATCTATCTTTATATACTGAGTATATATATAATTGTTTTATATATATAGTATGTGCTTTTCCTTTTTGATATGTTGATATCTTAGTTTTGCATTTAATATTTTACTAGTTACATAGTTCGTAATGTGAATTCAAATCCATCATTCTTGACAATATCACCTCCCAACATAATTTTACACTTTGACCACATTAAATTCTCAAGGGGGAGCTATGTTGTTTAAAATGACTTGTGAACTCTTTAACTATTTTTGAAAGTTCATTGGGGGAAAGATGCGGAAGAACTACATTTTCCCTAGTTTTAAACTTGAAAAATACATCATTTGTAGCATGGAGATAATTGATAATTGTAGTGGGAATAGTGTAATTTTCATTGAGGTCCTTTAAGTTATAGGATATGGCATGCAATTAAGCTTTGACTATTAGCTATATCCATATTTGTAGCTTTCTTTGGTTGCAAATCTGGCACAAATTTGGCACTTTTTTTTAAAAAAAAAAAAAAAAACTATGGCAGGTTTGGCTGGTACATTATAGGGAAGTGAGTTGAGTGATATGAGTTATAAAATAGGGAAGCTAGTGTTATAGAGGGTCTTTTTTGAGGGTTGAGCATGTGAGGCCTCAAAGTTCTTTCTAACTGTTTGTCCATGCAGGTTCCAAGCTGGTTCTTTTTTACGGAATGTGTGTTGAGTGTAAGTGAGGCAAAAGTTAGGTGAGTTGGTGTGTTCCCTTCTCTTTGAGGGTTGAGTGGTGTGAGCTTTCAAATATATTATATTTTGTTTGCAGGTACACAGTTGGTCCTTTTTTAGGGATGTTGTTGTTGAGGGTTGAGTGACTGAGTTATAAATTGTTGGTTACATTACAAGAAAAGTGGGCTTAAAAGACGGAACTTTTTGCGACGGCACATTTGCCGTTGCAAAAAATGTGACTTTTTGCGATGGCACAACTTGCCGTCGCAAAAAATAGAGTATTTGCGACGGCAGAAAATGCTGTTGTGAAAAAGAGAGTATTTGCGACGGCAGAAATTGCTGTTGGAAAAAAAATAGAGTATTTGCGACGGCAGAGATTGCTGTCGCAAAAAAAATAGAGTTTTTGCAACAGCATCAGCTGCAGTTGCAAAAAAAAAAAAAAAAAAAAAGAAGAGTTTTTTGCGATTGTAATAGGTACCGTTGCAAATAAAATAAAAAAAAAAAATATATATATATATATATTGTGGCTTTGAGACGGCTTCATATATATAGTCACAAAATGGTTTAAATAAATGCAACGGTATTTTTCTGTCACTAAAAAAAAAAAAAAAAAAACGACGTCGTCTTACTCTTTTGATATAACATTTCTCTTTTCACCTATTTTTTCATCTTCCTACTCTCTGTCTTTGTCTCTGTCTCTCTTCTCTTTCTCTCTCTCATCACTTTTTTCTGTCTGTCTGTCTATCTCTTTCTCTCCGTGTCTTTGTCTTTGTCTCTCTTTTCTTTCTCTCTCTCACTTATTACTCTTCTCTGTCTGTCTCTCTCTCTCTTTCTCTCTGTGTCTCTGTCTTTGTCTCTATCTCTCTTCTCTTTCTCTCTCTTACTCATCACTCTTTTCTATCTATCTGTCTATCTGTCTCTTTCTCTCTATCTCTTTTTCTCTCTATGTCTCTTGCCCATCTCTCTTCTCTGTCTCTCTTCTCTTTATTTTTCTCGCTCATTTCTCTCTGTCTCTCTCTCGTTTATCTCTTTTTGCTCTTTTCTTTCTCTCTTTCTCTCTCTCTCTCTCTCTCTTTTCACTTATTTTTTCATCTTCCTCTCTCTCTTCTCTTTCTCTTTCTCTCTCTCACTCATTACTCTTCTTTGTCTGTCTGTCTGTCTATCTGTCTCTCTTTTTATCTCTTTGTGTGTCTCTCACTCATCTATCTCTTCTCTCATCTCTTTTTTCTCTCTGTCTCTTTCGCTTATCTCTCTTCTCTCTATCTCTCTCGCTCATCTCTCTTCTCTCGCTCATCTCTCTTTTCTCTCTGTCTCTCTCGCTCATCTCTCTTCTCTCTATCTCCCTGTCTCTCTCGTTCATCTCTTTTTCTCTCTTTGTCTCTTTTTCTGTCTTTTAGTTTCTATCTCTTTCTCTCTTTCTTCTCTTTCTCTCTCTCACTCATCACTATTCTCTGTCTGTCTATCTCTCTCTCTCTCTTTTTTCTTTGTCTCCGCTCATCTCTCTTCTCTCTATCTCTCTTATTTCTCTATCTCTCTCACTCATCTCTCTCTGTCTCTCTCGTTCATCTTTCTTCTCTCTCTATCTCTCTTTTTTTCTATGTCTTTCTCTCAATCATCTCTTTTCGCTCTCTTTCTCTTTCTCTCTCTCTCTCTCTCTCTGTCTATGTCTCGCTCATTTCTTGTTTCTCTCTCTTTTTCTGTCTGTCTCTGTCTTTATCTCTTTCTCTCTATGTCTCTGTCTCTGTCTCTCTTTATCTTTTTCTCTTTCTGTCTCTCTCTCACTCATCACTCTTCTCTCTCTCTCTCTTCTCTCTCTGTGTCTGTCTGTCTATCTCTCACTCCTCTCTCTCTTTCTCCCTTTTGTCTGTCTATCTCTCTCTCCCCCATTGTGTTCACCCTGCACACTCTTTCCCTCCTATCTTCTCTATTTACCGAGCTCTCCACTACAAGAAAATGCACTTTTAGCGACCACTTTGTCTCTCTCTCTCTCTCTCTCTCGCTTATCACTCTGTCTCTCTCTGTCTCTCTCTCTCTATCTCTCTTCTCTATTTGTCTCTCACTCATCTCTCTCTCATCACTCATCTCCTCTACCACATTCACCACTACTGCAAATGTCATTCCACTAGCACCATTATTACCACTGTTGCCACTCCACCTCTATGACTACCATTACGACCACCATCGTTACCACTCCACTACCACTACCACTACCACCACCACCACCACCACCACTACTACGACTACTACTACGACCACGACCACGACCACCACGACCACCACGACCACCACCATTACTACTACTACTACTACTACTACTACTACTACTACTACTACTACTACTCCACTACCACCACCACCACCACCACTACTACGACTACTACTACTACCACCACCACCACCACCACCACTAACTGCTACTACTACTACTACTACCTCTCCTCCACCACCACCACTCCATCTCCTTTACCACTACCACAACTTCACCGCTTATCTCCTTCGCCATCATCACCACCACCTTCACTACTACTGCCACTCCCTCTCCTCTACTACAAAAAATTAGCTCTTGATTTTTAGTAACAAAAAAAAATGGGCCGCAAAAAAATATTTTTCATTGACCATAAAAAATTAACTTTATTTTAACGGAAAATATTTTTCATTAAAATATTACTCCTACTTCTACCAAATAAAAAAAAAATTCATTAAAATAAAAATGAAACAAATAAATTTTCAACCTTAGTAACTAAAAAAAAAATTAATAAATTTTTCTTTTTCATTAAGTACAAAATTTTCATTAAAAATTGAACTTTTCATGATATATAAAAAGTCAGCCGTTAAAAATATTTAACTTTACACAATACTCAATTTCTATCCTGAAAGCTATGATCCAAAAAAAATGGTGCCAAAATTAAAAAATTCAGGCACCAAATGCCAAAACAAATATTAAAAAAATATATATCAAAATACATTAACTTTTGGCTTCTTCTGACTTCTTCTAATCAAAAAGAAAATAAAAGGGTCCATCAAAAAGCATGTAAAAGGGAGGGAGCGAGAGTGAGAGACAACAGCCAGAAGCTCCACCTCTGCCACCGCCACCTAGCACCACCTTTGCACAAGAGGGCATCAAATCGGTATTGCGACATCGATTAGAATACCCTTTAATCTTGTGAAGAGTCTGCGATTAGGTAACTAAAAAGCTTTTTTCTTGAATTTTTTGAGTTTTGTCTAATGCCCACCACGAACCAATGAGGACAAAAACCAAATGTAGAAAAATTAAACACGATGCACAAAATTGCTTCCTTCCTCTATTGCAGAAATCCCAATCTAGGTTTTTTTCCCCCTCTCTTCTCAGCCTTTCTCTGTTTTGGAGTTGTTTATGCGAATCGTATATGTGAATTGTATCTGTAATTGGGTTTTTCTTACAAAAAATCAAACATTGGAATCTAGTTTTTTTTTCCCCCTTCAATGTGATCTGGGTTTTGCTTTATTTTTCGTCTTATCCCAAATGTTGTTTTCCTCTTACGTTAAGCATTGGATTTGACGTAGCTGAGCTATTTTATGACTGTTATTCATACATCCACCTCCATTATTGGGTTTCTTTACACTGTCATTTGCTTTTTGAAATCTTGATTTCTTTGAGTTTAAAAAAAGGGGAAAAAAAGAGAAAAGAGAAAGAAAGAAAGGAAACAAATCTTGTGAGATTATTGTTGTTGTTGTTGTTATTATTATTATTATTATTATTTTGATTTGGATAGATTCGAGGGATACCTGCTGCCCTTAGGGACATTAGTTACTACTACACCTTTAAACTGCCACGTTTTGGTCAGGCCATGACTTTTCCTCTTATTGTCTTTGTGTGAACCATTATGCTTTCCAAAGTTTGAAAAGCTATTTCCTGAAGGATCTGTGCTCTTTAATATAGTAGTTGTAAAATAAGAATTAAGAGCAAAAATCTCTCACACTCAAGGATGGAGTGGGGACTAAGGTATGTATAAAAAAATTTAACTTAATTTTAATACATAATAGAATTTGTATTTGTTCAATTCATTTCTTAATGGGTTTGAATTTTGTTTTTTTATAAATAAATCTTTGGGTTTAGTTTGATTATTTGATTAAAAAAAGGTCAATTGATGGTGTTTGATTACAATTCTAGATTATAGATTATTTGATTTTTTCAGCTTATTTAACTCAGAAAAAGTGAGATTACTTGTAATTTTTTTCAACTTAGGAATGTGCCTGAATTCATCTAAAATTAAGTGGAATAGGTTTGAATTTTCCACAGTGGTGGAGGTTGTGCCTTTTTGAGTTGGTTCAGACCATGTTTGTTTTGTTGTGGTTGTGCCTCTAATTGGGTTGCTTCAGGCCATGATTGTTTAGTTTGGTTGTCAGGTGGCATGAGAGGTGTCACACTCTTCATGGTTTTCATGAAAATATTGTTGGCTTTAGAATTTCATTCTTAATTTTTTTTAATACAATTCCAAAAGGATGTAGCCATGGCTGGAACTCTATTTTTGTGTATATAACCTACTCTACTACACACTTAATTTAATTAATTGAAAAAGTTGTGGGTGGGTTTACTGAATCTTGTAGTAACTAAACACACGCGATGCGACTTCATCTATAGGAGTGCTATATTTATCAATTTATGCAGCTGTTGCCAGACTTTAGGATATATGAAATGGTCATAAACGAGAAAATCCACAGAAATTGTGCAATATATCCGTAGCTTTACCTAATAAAATACAAAACTAAATACCAAAAAAAGATTGAAAAAATAAAAAAACATAGAGAGAAGTTGCTGAGTGATCACAGAAGCATAACGTGTGCAGAAAAGGCAAAAGATCATTATAAAGTAAAAGAAAGCATAATTAAAGAAAAAGAAAAAAAACAACCATTGTAGAACAGCTTCCTACAATGAAGTTGGAATGTTCCTGAAATAGAAGCTCCCATGTAAGAGGGAAGTTTGTGGTGTGGCACACCAGCCAACTACCTAGATACTGGACATTTGAGCATTTACATTTGAATTGTCAAATGGATTGATACTTGAGGAAGATATTGGAGTGACACTTTGGAGCTACACAAATATTTATAATAAGGCTACTCCTTTAATTTAAACAAGTTTGAGGGGTGTCTAGGATTCCCAGTGTTGTGGAGTGGGTTTGAATCCTGCAATTGGCCTCTCTACAAACAGTTTGGGGAAGGTTGCCCGCTTATTCCTATCCTAGACCCTGTTGTGAGCAGGGAACCTTATGCATTGAGTACAACCCTTTTTTATTTGTAGGAAACTAAGAGAAATATGATGTTGGAACTTTGGGCATCGTGGTGCTGTTATTATTATTATTAATTCTATTTGTTGTGTTTAAAATTCTTCAGATGAGTTTGAAGCACAAATTCATTTGTTAGGGGGGGGGGGGGAAAAGAAGGTATAAGGTTTGAACTGCATCATTGAACAATTTTAAACTAGTAGCATTTTCATTTATTTGTTGCACATACTTATAAAGCTCTTGGAACATATTAGAGGGTTCTCACAAGTCATATTGGTGTTGATTCTTACCTTGAAAATGCTTCTTTGCCTAAACGATACATTAATCTCTTGTAGGTGGAATCAACAATAGAACACATCTGTTGTCATGAAGGTGATGGAGCGATTCTTGTATTTCTCACTGGTTGGGCTGACATTTCTAAGCTGCTTGAAAAAATTAAAGCAAACAGTTTACTTAGAGATCCCAGTAAGTTTTCTTGTTCTTCCTCTTCATGGTTCAATGCCTACCATCAATCAATGTGAAATTTTTGATCGCCCACATGCCAATGTGAGGTATCCATCTTTCTTGTTGAGGTTCTATCTTTTGGTAAAGATTTATGATACTTTTTTATTTTTTATTTTTGTCCTTAGCGAATGAATTAAATTTATTTTTAGCATTTGGATTTTTTCCAAAGTCATGTATTTTTTTCTTGTCTCTTCAATTGCTTAGCTGTGTACTCAAACTTATGGTGATTCACCATCAAGGATAGTTTTTTGTTTATTCTTTTTTTGTTTTCTTCTTCTTTTCACTGATTGGTATTGGTGTGCAAATATACAGAAGACAACATAAGTTAGAAGATGCACTCAGATTTTCATTAAATAAAATTTCATTTTTCTGGTAAAAAAAATATTGGAGCCATAAGCTCTATGTAACACTTTCCTAAGCTTGATAGTTGAGACGAAGTAGAATGTATATGGATTGTTGAAAGTTGAACATGTAAATCAGAAAGAGAGGAAGAGAGAGGGATGGGTGAGAGGGGATGGGGATCATCTGAGATGAAAGTCGTGAGGGAGAGAGAGGAGGCTTGATGGTGGGATATAGTGATGTTTTTTTTAAGGATATATTGTGTGATGGCCTTCTAGTGAATTCTGTGAAAGTGAGATCAATGGTGTGAGATAGTGAGATCAACGTTTAGTTGTAGGGAGTTTTAAGAGAGAGCAACAACTAATATTTTTGATTAGCCCTTGTGCCAAAATAGTATTTACATTTGTGGAGTAATATTTCCAAACTTCGATACTTTGACATCGTACAATGTCAAATTAGAGCTTCGACATTGTTATTTTGGCATTCACAAATGCAAATGCACTTATTATATAAAAAAATTTTAGTTTTTGAAATAATAGAGACAAGTATACGTCATTAAATAACAATGTTAGAGTAAGAAATTTAATTAAAAAATTAATAAAAATTTAAGTGTGTAGATAACATGACTCACTATGTACTAAATTCAGATTTAGACAGTATACTTTATTTTTTGATCACTTTTTAAATTACTTGACTTTTTAAAAAATTAATACCAAAGAATGCCTAAGAATATGCAGTGTATATATACATACAAGTACACACAAATACAGACAAGAGGATCATCCCGTGTATGTATGTAGTTTTCAGTAGACAAACTTACTGATTTAGAGCTGGATTTCACTCTAGACAAACTTACTGGTTTGGGATTTAGAGCCAGATTTCACTCTAGACAAACTAGTTTCTTAAGAAATTTAGAATTTGAGGTGTTAACGCCCCAAAATTACCAAACGGCGTCGGATTAGCATGAAACTTGGCACACACGACTGCCTTGGCACGAGAGACTTGTGAGAGAAGATGAGACTCGAATCGGGTTCTCGGTTTTGGAGTTAGAGTCGGATTTTACTATAGGCAAATTAGTTCTTTAAAAAACTTAGAATTCGAGGTGTTAACGCCCCAAAATCACCAAATAGCGTCAGATTAGCACGAAACTTGGCACACATGACCGCTTTGGCACGTGAGACTTGTGGGAGAAGATGGGACTCGAATCGGGTTCCCGGTTTGAGAGTTAGAGCCGGATTTCACTCTAGGCAAAGTAGTTCTTTAAAAAACTTAGAATTTGAGGTGTTGACACCCCAAAATCACCAAACAGCGTCAGATTAGCACGAAAATTGGCACACACGACCGTCTTGGCACGGGAGACTTGTGGGAGAAGATGGGACTTGCATCGGGTTTCCGGTTTGGAAATTAGAGCCGGATTTCACTTTAGGTAAATTAGTTCTTTAAAAAACTTAGAATTCGAGGTGTTAATGCCCCAAAATCACCAAACGGCGTCAGATTAGCACGAAACTTGGCACACACGACCGCCTTGGCACGAGAGACTTGTGGGAGAAGATGGGACTCGAATCAGGTTCCCAGTTTGGGAGTTAGAGCCGGATTTCACTCTAGGCAAACTAGTTCTTTAAAAAACTTAGAATTTGAGGTGTTGACGCCCCAAAATACCAAACGGCGTCGGATTAGCATGAAACTTGGCACACACGACCGCTTTGGCATGTGAGACTTGTGGGAGAAGAAGGGACTCGAATCGGGTTTCCGGTTTGGTAGTTAGAGCCGGATTTCACTTTAAGTAAACTAGTTTTTTAAAAATTTAGAATTCAAGGTGTTGACGCCCCAAAATTACCAAACGGCATCGGATTAGCACGAAACTTGGCACACACGACCGCCTTGGCACGAGAGACTTGTGGGAGAAGACGGGACTCAAATCAAGATCCCGATTTGGGAGTTAGAGTCAGATTTCGGTCTAGGCACAATTATTTACTTAATTATCTTTCTAATTGTATAGTAGTTAAATTTTTATGTTTTTTTCGTAATTAACATATTAACACATTATTATATTGTCATTAATTATTTTTATTTTTTTTCCAGATATTTCTTGAGTAGGAGTTTGCTTCTTAGGGATTTCATGCCTGTGAAGAATGCCACTAATTTTTGTTTTTGTACCACAGAGAATGCTGAAGAAAACTTTTAATTTTGATTTATGTTATTTTGAATTATGAATAACATTATGCATTTAAACATTATATATGTATTATGGAACATTATGTACTGGGTTAATTTTGTTAATGTATAGTTATGAATGCAAGAATATGTTTATTATGGAGAAATTATTATTTCTATACAGGAATTTTTATATTATTATGCAATTATTGGTTTTTTTTAAAAAAATTATTTTTCATTGAATACAGGTACTTTTAATATTTTTAATTAATGTACAGCATTTTTTTTTTTTTTTTTTTTTGCGATGGCACCAAACTGTCGCAAAAAATAAAAAACCTTTTTTGCGACATAATCAATGCTGTCGCAAAAAAAAAAAAAAAAATTTGCGACGGCAATTTCTACTGTCTCAAATAATATTTTTGGCGACGATAAAATAGTGTCGTCGCAAAAAGGTCTCTATTTTTACACATTATTGGCGATAGTAAAATGCCGTCGCAAACAGTAACATATGCCGGCGCAAAAAAAATCATGCCATCACTAAAAAGTTTTTGCAACGTCTTCTATTGTCACCCCCCCATTTGCCGTCGCTAAAAGTCGTTTGTCGTCGCTCAAAAATGCCGTCGCAAAAAATCAAAATTTACCAAAATGAGATTTATGAGTAACTTTTCCAAAAATTTATTCGTTTCGTTATAAGTTTTTAATTTTTTTTTAAATTTTCAATTGGCATATTTTGTTATTAGTAAAAAAAATTTAAAAACTTTAATGAATTTTTATTTTTATTTTTTAGATTAAGTTAATATGTACACAATTAAAAAGTAGAATATTTGTAAAAAAATCTTTAAAAATTTAAGAAAAACCAAAAATATATATTTATAGTAATAATTAGGAGCACTTTTGGTATGATGGAATAAGCTAGAATGTAATGCCTATTCTAGCTTTATATTTCCTTTCCCTTGTTTGGCATGTTTATTTAAGTGAGAACAGTTATTCCATGGACATGTCCATTCCAACAAAAAGTGAGAATACCTATTCTATATGGAAAGCTAAGGAATAACTATTCCATTCCAACATGGAATCATCATAAAATAAAATAACGATCTCTCTCATAAAAATAAAAAACAAAACGATCGTTTCAAGAAAAAAAAAATTCTTCTTCTCTCTCTTCAATCTCTCTCTACGAATACTCTCACATACTAAACAATCAGCTATAGACAACTCCATCATTATTCTTCTATTAGGTTTAATATATATATATATATATATTTTAAATTATGTTTCAATTTATTTAGATGTTAGTTGTAAGGCATATATATATATATGAAACTCTATGAAATCACATTCAATGTATAATAGAACATATATATATATGTATCATGTTTTTATTTTTTATTTTTATATATAGTTTGTTTGTATTTTTTTTTCTTTTTTTGTTGATTTAAATTTTGTTTCACATACACAAAATTGAGTGATTTGTATCTTTCATTTTTTTTTTTCTTCAGGTGAACTAATTTGAAAAATTAATTTTTATTCCATATATAAACACTGCACAAGTCATTGTTATTTCTTGTTGACAGGTTAAAAAATTCCTGCCTAAAAGACAATACCGAATTTTTTTTTTTTTAAAGTGTATGTATTTATTACAATAAGAAATATAAAATGAACGATACAAAACATCAAAACAATATAATTATTGTACAAGCACGAAATAATATTTATCGTAAAATCCTGTTGATCAAAATTTTGCTCCTCCAAACGTTGTCGTTCAACCACCTAAAAACCCAAACATGAGTTAATCGGCGGGTGTGTGCCGGAAACCCCTCCGATGCCTAAGTCAACAAGTTGACAAAAGACAAAAAGCTTTGTGAATTGGAGAGTAAGAATTGCAATACCTAAGATTAGGGTTTGGTTTGAGCTGTTATAGATTCCGTATGGCACAATCCTAATAGGACTCTAACTCTCCTATGTAGAGTCTTCCTAGGAATTACATTTCCAAAGGATAATGCTTATCCTTTAACACCCTCCTCACTGTAGGCTAAGTGAGATGGCACAAGTCTTTACTCAGCTTTCTGCTGCGCAACCAGACTACTTTTGTTTTATCCGCCAATGACTTTTTGCCATGCAACACGTAGCGTCGTGCAATGTTTGCATGACGTGCCACTAAGCTAACATTGCGTGGCTCTCCTCTCTGTTTGACTACCTTTCTTGATAGCTTGGCTATGGCGTTAACCGCAACTAGGAAATAGATAGGTCTAGAAATATGGACATTTACTAGTTTGGTCAAATATCTTTGACTGCCACTAGGAACAGCTAGATCCAAAAATATGGGCATTTACTAGTTTAGCCAAACATCTTTGACCGCCACTAGGAAGTAGCTAGGTTTAGAAAAATAGGAATTTACTAGTTCGGTCAAACATCTTTCACCGCCACTCCAACCTAGCTCAACCCAATTTGGCTACACAAATTACCCACTTAGTTGCTCCTTAATTCCATCTGTAGTGCATGATTCAGATTACTCTGTTCAGCCGAGCTACTTTATCCCTTCCAACTTGGCTCACCAAAATTGCTCAATCATAGGTTTCTTGTAGTTGGACAATCTTGCCAACCTACTTTGCCGAGCTAACCATCTTGGCAAAGATTTGCCAAGGTCAATCCTGCCAACCTACTTTGCTGAGCTAATTAGCTCGGCAAAGGTTTTCCAAAGTTGCTCAAACTTGCCAACCTACTTTGCTGAGCTAACCAGCTCGGCAAAGATTTTTCCAAAGTTGGTCAAATCTGCCAACCTACTTTGCCGAACTAATCAACTCGGCAAAGGTTTTCCAATGTTGGTCAAACTTGCCAACCTACTTTGCTAAGCTAACCAGCTCGGTCAAAAGATTTTCCCAACGTTGGTCAAACCTGCCAACCTACTTGCAAAGATTTTCCAAAGTTAGTTAAACCTGCTAACCTACTTTGCCCAACTAATCAGCTTGGAAAAGGTTTTCCAAAGTTGGTCAAACCTGCCAACCTACTTT
This sequence comes from Camellia japonica, assembly GCA_030407325.1. Lineage (NCBI taxonomy): Eukaryota > Viridiplantae > Streptophyta > Magnoliopsida > Ericales > Theaceae > Camellia > Camellia japonica. The sequence continues at coordinate 27,819,130 of JAPPVO010000031.1, read as the reverse complement.
GCTGAGCTAACCAGCTCGGTCAAAATTTTTTCCCAGGGTTGGTTAAAGTTGCCAACCTACATGTTAAGATTTTCCAAAGTTGGTTAAACTTGCCAACCTACTTTGCCGAGCTAACTAACTCGGCAAAGATTTTTCAAAGTTGGTCAAACCTGCCAACCTACTTTGCGTAGCTAACCAGCTCAACAAAGATTTGCCAAAGTTGGTCAAACCTGCCAATCGATTTTCCTAAGGTTGGTCAAACCTGCCAACTTACTTTGCCGAACTAACTAGCTCGGTCAAAGATTTTTTCAAGGTTAACCAAACTTGCCAAACTACTTTGCCGAGCTAACTAGCTCGATTAAAGATTTTTCCAAAGTTGGTCATACCTGCTAACCTACTTTGCCGAGGTAACCAACTCGGCAAAGATTTTCCAAAGTTGGTCAAACCTGCCAACCTACTTTGTCGAGCTAACCAGCTCGGTCAAAAGATTTTTCCCAAGGTTGGTCAAACCTGCCAACTTACTTTGTCGAGCTAATCAGCTCAACAAAGATTTTTCAAAGTTGGTTAAACCTGCCTACCTAGTTTGTCGAGCTAATTAGCTCGACAAAGATTTTTTAAAGTTGGTCAAATCTGCCAACTGACTTTACCAAGCTATCTAGCTCGATCAAAGATTTTCCTAAGGTTGGTTAAACCTGCCAACTACTTTTCCCAGCTAACTAGCTCGGCAAAGATTTTCCAAAGTTGGTCAAACCTGCCAACCTATTTTGTCGAGCTAACTAGCTCGGCAAAAATTTTCCAAAAGTTCAGACCAAGGTAGTTGTCCCTGGGCCATTCTACCGTTGCTCAGTTAGCCTACTTAGGGAATTCTATCCAATATTATAATCACATAGCAAAGTCTGAAAAACGTTGATGCTAAACTAAAAGAAAGAGAAAATTACAAGTGCTAAAATGCTTGAAAATAAAACAACTTTAGATTGGCCGTATTTCATGGTCTTGGCATAGTTCGGACGCTTTGTAGACACCCCATTTTTGACCGACCTTAAGACTCAGACGTCATCGATTGAGCGTTCGGTGATTGCGCATTTGTGCTCGTTCTGAGGTTACGAAGTCTCGGCTGAGAGCCTTGCCTCCGGACTTCGGGACTCTGTTGTGCTTTGCCTCGGTTTACGAACCAGGTTCTGTTTTCTCTTTCCGAAGGAAGGGAGAGGTCTCGTAGACCATCTCTCAGTGGCTGTAGGCTATTTTTCGTGGTCGTAGACCACTGTTCCCGTTTGGAGACCAGTTTTCGATTTTCGGAGCCGTCGGCCGTGCGCCTCGGTTTGGGACCGCTTAACTTTCTCCGTTCGCTCCAGTTTTTGGCACACACCTTATTTCCTCTCTCTAGAGGGACACTGTGGCCCGGGAGACCACCTTCGTGGTCGCGTGCCACTTTCGATGCTTAACAGTCAGTTTTCGGGGCACCCGGCTGTGCATTATGGCTCCCGAACCCTTGTTTTGCATACGTCTTGGTTCATTTTTGGCGTGGACCCTATTTTCATTGTTTGGGAGGTGGTACAAGGGTGAGAGACCACCTTTTCTCCTTGGAGGCCACTTTTCTCCCCGCTTGTCAGTTTTCTGGTTTTCTTGTCGGGAAGTTGGTTTTCTTGGTTTTTGGGCCACATTTACTGGTCTCCCACCCCACCACTAGCTTGCATTCAATCGGGAGACCACCAAATGGGGCCACCGACCAGTTTTTTTTTAGTTGAACCTTTTGAACCCTTGTTTTAGCTTCCTGAGGAAGTTTGAACCTTTTGAACCTTTGCTTTAGCTTCTGGAGGAAGCTTCACCTTTTGAACCTTTGTTTTAGCTTCTTGAGGAAGCTTGAACCTTTTGAACCTTTGCTCTAACTTCTCCAAGAAGCTTGACCCTTTGCTCCAAGCTTCTAAGAGAAGCTTGAACCTTTCTTAGCTTCTTGAGGAAGCTTGACCCCTTTGCTCTAGCTTCCTCAAGAAGCTTGACCCTTTTGATTTAGCTTCCTTTAGAAGCTTGGCCTTTTGGCTCTAAGCTTCTTAGAGAATCTATGGACCTCCTCTTCTATAAGAGGGAGCCTCTCCCTCATGAGCCAAGGTTGAGAAATTTTGGCTAAGGCATATACATACACCTCTCTCTCTATCTCTCTACATCCAAGCTCCAAAGCTCCATTGTTCTTGCATCATTGCACTACACCTCCTATCCTAACACCTCCACCATCACTCTAAGCACCTTGGAGCTCATTTTCAAAGGTTGAAGAGTTTCTATTTTGGTCCAGAAGCTGCTGGCCTTCTTCTCTATAGGGGTAAGTCTCTATTTCCCTTTTTGTAGCATTGTTTTGCTTCACATCTTAGCTCCATTTTCAAGCATATTTAGGCTTTGTCATAAACTAAAAAAAGTCTTTTTTTGAGCTTCTAAACATGTTTTTTTAAGACTATTTTTCTGTTGGGGGTCATCTACCCCCTTGCATGCTTCATTTTCTCTTGTTTTAGGCCATGCATTAGGGCCTTTGTTGTGAGCTTTGTTGGCCCTTTTGACCACTGAAATCCATCAGATTTTTAGTGGTTATTATATGTTTTTGAGCCTCAAAATCAGAGAGGGGCGACCCTCTCACCCCTTGTTTTGTTTACTAGCTTTGTTGGCCTTACAAAGGAGCCCCTATTTGCATGTTTCAAAGCCATGTTTCAGGCCACTTTTTCTGAGTTTTGTGACCTGTATAGGCTCTGCCCAGAGCCCTTTTTTCCATGTTGAATGTCTATTATGCATGTGTAGAGTAATCCTCTTCAAGGCCTTCCAAAGGGGCCTTTACTTGCATGCTTCCTAGACCCATTTCAGGCCCTTTTCAGTGAGTTTTAGGGTCCTCATAACCTCTTTCCAAAGGTAGTTTTGCCATTTTGTGTGTCCATCATACATGTGTAGAACAACCCTCTCATTGGCCTTTCAAAGGAACACTTCATTCTAACATGTGTTGACTGAGTTTCAGTGGGTTTTTGGTCATATTTTGGCATGTCATGTTTCTGTTTTTGGCTGGTTTGGTGGCCCCTCATGTGCTTCATATACATGTAGTGTAAACCATGCTTACTAGCCTATGTTGCATGTTGTTTTAACCCTTCATGTTAGCACTTTTTGGCCATGCCTTAAACTGATTTTGTGCATGTTTTGGACTGCCTTAACTCTGTTTTTGGGTCTCATGGTCGAATGATGCTTGTTTTGCATGCTTGTAGTTCACTATCCATGCCTAGCTTTGAGATTTGAGGTCTATTGCATGCATATACTGAGGTATTTTCATGCTTTGGGGTCATTATACATCATATTTTAGAGCTTATATGAATTCCATATTCCCATGATTTCCACTCTTTAAACGTGTTTGAGAGTTGTGCATAAATGCCTCGTTTTCGGACCATTGCATGAGCTTCGTTTCTTTGCATGTTGAGTCATCATTTTGGGCCATTTTCCCACTGTTTCAGACCTGCCTAGGGTCTGTTTGGGGCTGGTTTTTCCATTTATACATTGCTTTGTGTACCTCTAGTGTAACCCGCTTCATTAGTTTCGGTATTCGAGCCATCTTGCATGCATTGCGTGACATATTCGCATGATTCGGGACCATTGTACATTATGTTTCAGAGCTGGAAAATGTGTGTTTGCATGCCATACTTCATCCTTTGCCATGCTTAGTCAGAGTTGCATGTCGTGCCTTAGGATCGGTCCTTTGCATCCGTGCATGTTTGCATGTATTTTGGTTGTCTCATTTCCATCATATGGCCCTGATTTGAGTGGGGCTGAGGTCCACTCATTTTAGTTTAAGTCCATATTGCATTGCGTATGCCATATAGTTCGTGTGCATTGAGTATGCCATTCTCAGTTCATAGCATTGCGTATGCTAGTTGCATGTTTGCATATCATCCCTCGTATGCCAGAATGATTAGGCTGCATTGCATTTAGGGTATGCATCGAGGCTCGGCGTATCATTCAAACTGCATTGCAATTTCAATACACTTCTTTGAATATGTGTTTCAACCAGTATCATGTTATCCTAAGTGTGCATTAATGACCATAATTAGAGTAACCGAGCCTATTTAGATTGCATTCTTGCATGTGTTGCATTAGCCATCTTAATGAATTAGGATCTGCATGATTCTAAGTAGTTTTGTGTTTGGCTTGGAGTACTCGGTAAGTTTTATGCTTTAGCATCCTTACATGTAGTGTGATGACTGCCATATGAGTCAATGCTTACCATGCATGTGCTTATGAATAAGCTGAATGCCTGTGGATGAAGGTGTTTCTGAATTGGAACGATTCATGATGGAGTTTTAAGCCCACTAGATAGTGGCAAAACCATGTTTTAAGCCCACTTGAGGTGGCAAATCCGCATTTTTAGCCTACTTGCGGTGGCAAATCCCATTTCAAGCAACAAACATGATTATTTTTCCAATCAGTTGCGAAACTAGTCTATACTTGCATGTGTGCATCACATAGTAATGTCTAGGCTAATAACCGGAATAAGAGACATAAGGTTATCAAAACTCGAACTATCATGGTTAGTAGAGACCGATCTTTGATCGGGCGAGTGGGGGTGCTCACGAGAGACCTTCCCCATCGTACCCAAGTTCCCGAGCCGAGGCAACTTTGGTGATGACGGACACGTGCCTTCGGCATGAGTCAGGGTTTCCTAAATTCTCCAAAAATAATATTTAGGTGGCGACTCTGTAATCTGGCAAAGCATCCAATTTTGGCACTTTTTGATTAAAATCAGTTTTTCCAAACGATTTGTCGGATTTGACTCTTTGATGATTCATCGGTTTGCACATTGCACTCTGTGAGATTAGATCAGACCGCTGGCATTAGTCCTGAACTGTGAAGCCTTCTTTTCAAACCTTTCCAAAAGGCGGAGGCACGGAAAAAGGAAAGTCCACAAAGGGGAAAGAGAGGTGGCAAGAAGGTAAAAGCTAAATTGACATGCTTTAACTGTAACAAAGAAGGACACTTCGCTCAGGATTGCCCTAAGCAGAAGAAAGTACTCCTTACTTAATTCTTATATTCAATACTTTGTTTCTAGTCAAGCATTTGATTGCTTATTCTCCTCATTTTTGGTTGTAGACTCAGGAGCAACAGACCACATCGTGAGAAACAGAGTAGGGTTCGTTAAGTATCGCCGAGTACCTGCTGGGAGCAGAAAGTTTACATGGGAAAGAGTCCAGTGTGGTGGTGCTTGGCATTGGCACATACAAGCTGGAAATGCGACGAGGGCGCACCTTGTATTTCATGATGTTCCTTTATGCTCTGGATATTTGGGGAAACTTAGTTTCAGTTATTAGCATGATGAGCCTTGGTTTTAGCTTTTGTTTTGAGAGTAATGGTGTTAGTATTTATTTGGGAACAATTTTTTATGGTTCTGGTTATCTTTAGATGGTTTCTTAGTTTTGGATGTGGATGATTCTAGTTTTAATAAAAATGCCAATGGCTCTGTTTCTTATATTGCTTCTATTTGTGATAATGATTCTATGAGATAGCATGCTAGATTAGGCACACATAGGGCAAGACAGGATGACTAGATTGGCTAGAGAAGGCCTTTTAGGCCACTCGCTAAAAGTCATTTGCCTACTTGTGAGCATTGTTTGCTGGAAATGCAACAAGGAAACCATTTGGGAAAGCCAAAAGGGCATCTGTCCCATTACAGCTTATTCATTTTGATATATGTGGACCAATGAATGTGAGGGCAAGGCATGGAGCCCTTATTTTGTCACATTTATAGATGATTGCACGCGTTTTGGCCATGTCTATTTGATTTCACAAGTTAGAAAGCATTGGATTACTTTAAACGTATTTAATGAGGTTAAGAATCAATTAGGCAAGAGCATTAAGGCCTAAGGACTGACAAGGGACGCGAGTATCTATTGAGCAATTTAAAGTGCTCTGCGAAGAAAAAGAAATTATCAAGCAATTAACAATTCCTTGGACTCTGCAGTAAAATGGTGTAACAGAGAGAAGGAATCGTACATTGCTTGACATGGTTAGATCTATGATGGTGCAAGCTAATCTTTCCATTTCTTATTTGGGAGATGCTTTGTGACTGCTGCCTACATCTTTATCATGTGCCCTCCAAATCAGTTCCTTCCACCCCATATGAGATGTGGACTGGCGAAAAGCCTAATATGGGACAATTTGCAACCTTGGAGTTTGGCAGCTTACATACACAACGCTTCTCATAAGTTTGTGGAAGTTGTGCTCTAAAGGAAAGAAGTGTATCTTCATTCGCTATAGTGAACATTCTAAGGGCTATGTGTTTATTGGGGAGCATTGGATGAAAGTGTGATTGAAATTGAGTCACGTGACGTAGATTTCCTAAAGGAGGATTCCCTAGTAGAAGTAAGGTAACTAGAGATGTAGAGCTTTATAAGATGGAGGATCTACACGAAGGCAACCTAGTAGCCTAGTAGAGAATGAGAAATAATCCCTTAAGCTCCTAGGGACAGTGAGAGATTTACCTGCTCATTGGATTAGATCCAATGGATGAGGATTCTCAGGATTCTCACTGCATAGAACCAAACGTAGAGCTATACCCGTTGTTGTTTTGAGATTGAAGGAGAAGCATTCATGATTGCTCTGAGTGATGAGATGGAGCCTAAGAATCTCAAAGAGCTCTCTCATCCCCTACTAGTAAAGAATAGAGTGCTGCAATAGATGAAGAAATAGAGTCTATGAAGAAAAATCATGTCTGGGACTTGGTTGATTTGCTGCCAGAGTGCAAGACTATTACGAACAAATGGGTTCAAAATCAAGCGCAAGGCGGATAGTTCCATAGAAAGGTATAAGGCTCACCCAGTGGGGAAAGGCTACACCCAATTAGAGGGTGTGGACTATGAGGAAACCTTTCACCAGTTGTGAGGTTTGCCTCTATTCGCCTAATTATGGCCATAGTAGCTCAGTTGGACTTAGAGCTATATCAGCTGGACGTTAAGACTACATTCTCAATGGAGAATTGGATGATGAGATCTATATGGATCAACCAGAAGGCTTTGTGGCAGTAGGTCAGGAGCGCAAAGTTTGCAGGTTTCAACAATCTATTTATGTTTAAAACAATCATCCAGACAATGGAATCTGAATTTCATCGAGCCATTGTTTCAAATGGGTTTACGATGATCGATGCAGATCACTGTGTGTACATCAAGTGGTCTAAAAAATTTTTCTGATATTGTCATTATATGTGGATGACATATTATTGGCTGGAAATGACAAGGAGATGATTATCGCCACTAAAAAGTGGTTGTTCTTTACATTTGAGATGAAAGACATGGGCGAAACAAGCTATGTGCTCGGTGTCAAATCCTTAGGGATCTCTCTAGGAGACTTCTCGTTTGTCTCAAGAGACTTACATTAAGACTATCCTAGAGCGATTCCAGATGCAGAGCTGTAAACCTATTGACACTCCTGCTGCGAGAGGCGAGAGCCTAAGTCTTGATATGGGTCGTAAGACTCCAGAAAAGATAAAAAGATGGCCGTGTACCCTACGCAAATATTGTTGGAAGCTTGATATATGCTACGATGTGTACATGCCTTGACATTTGTTATGCAGTCAGATTGGTGAGTCATTACCAATCCAACTCAAGACCAGCTCATTGGAAAGAAATTAAGAGGATATTACGATATCTTAGAGGGACTGCAGATTACACACTTTGCTAAAAGTTCAGATCTACGTCTAGTTGGCTATTGTGATGCTGATTAGAAAGAAGAATTAGATGAGTGCAAGTCCACTTCAGGATATGCTTTCATGCTTAGTGATGGTGCTATTTCTTGGAGTAGTAAGAAGCAATCCTGTATCGCCTTATCGACTATGGAGGCTGAGTTTGTGGCTTGTTTATCTGCTGTTCAAGAAATCATTTGGTTGAGGAGATTCCTTCAGCATTTGGATATTGTCACACACACTTCAGACCTTGTGACTATCCATTGTGACAGCATGGCTGCACTCGCTTACGCTAAGGATCCTAAGTACCACGAGATAACCAACGCATTAATGTGAGGTTCAACTTTATCAGAGACATTGTGGTGCAAAAAGAAGTGATCCTGAAACACATCTCTACAAGTCGCATGGTTGCGGACCCCTTGACTAAGCCCATTGCCAGAGATGCTTATCTTACTCATGTTAAGGCTTTAGGACTACATAGGTGGTGATATATGCGTATTCAGTTGAACTCTTTTTTTTTTTTTTTTTTTGAGATATTTATGCCATTAGTATTCATATTTGTATCTATTACAGATTTATGTTTACTACTTTTTGCCATGGTTTGTGAATTAGCACATACAGAATAAATAAATTTGATGTTAGCAGGCAAGATTGGCTCACTCATACAAGCAATCGCTTTTAGCGCTTAGTAACGAGCAAGGATGAGACTAGTAGCTTATTGTATTTAGAGCCAATAGAGAGGCTAAATTATCCACTAGCTATGTCGCCTTGGTTGGACCAAGATGAGGACTTATTAAAGACCGACCATGGATATGAGAGTACCCACTTTTCCATGATGTGCTGTATGGATAGCCAGATGCGAGATCTCATTTGATGCCTAAGAGGCGAGCAAATAGAGAATCGAGTTAGAGCCGCTAGGAAGTGACTTGTTGCGCTTAAGAGCGACTAGACTAAGATTTGTATGGTGCGTGAGTTTAATATCACTCTTTAGAAGAGTTACTCCACTATAACATGCATTCATAACTGCATGTGCTTATCGACTCGTTAGCAATGTGAGAGAATGGATCCCTACTTTCTCACCGTATGAGTCCTAAAAGTCATTTTTTCAATGACTTCACTTTGTGCCTTTTGTGACCTTTGACTATGTCATAAGATAAGATTTGATGTTAGGCTACTTTGGTGTGTTGCTTGCGGTCATGTATGATTCGGCTTTAAGGGACATTACTGGGAAAGCAGTCAATTCCGAGTTAAATGATATGAAGGTGAAGGGAAGATCATCTAGTTCTACATCTCTGCCTCTATATTCACTGTCGACAACTCACATCACTCTGTATGGGATGCTGATTGGGTGTGAATATAATGTGGGACCTGAGAGGGTCAAACATGCTTTTTGAGGGATTAGAGATGTTTTGGACCGATGTAGCTAGATGGGTCTGGGTACATAAGACACTATTTCTATTTTCTTTTGGGTTGATGTCTCTATGTTGTCTCATATTGAGTTTCTAGTATAAGCTCCCACATGCAGATGTTCTCAACGGTCGCACGGTTCATTGGCTAGTATGAGATTATTCAATATTTGAGGAGATTGAGATAGAAATATGGCAATGTCATGCCAACTCATGTGTGAGTGGGAGATGTTTGAAAATTGGGCCGAGGATTAGACCCGGATTTAGGGACCCATGTGGCATGACGCATGACCCATTTAAATTATCTATGTAATTTGAATTTGAATTATTATTTATCCTATTTGGATAACCCACTATCAATATCTATATCTACCATATCTTATCAAGAGATATGGATAGATGGTTAGATGGTTAGATGGTCAGCCTATATATCTGATACAATATGGGGTGTGTTTGATTGGACGGACTGGAAAAGGGGGATTAGAATAAAAGGGGGGACTTGAGTCCTGGGACTGTGAATCCCCCGGACTATTTGGTTGAATTGGATATGTATCATGTGTTTGTTTTTCATGGGATTAGATGTCTAGATAGGACTATTTTCAGTGAATCCAACGTTTGGTTGGACGGACTGGATAGGATAAATGAACAAAAGACTATTTTACCCTTTTTCAATTGTTTACTAAGTAATAGCAATATTAAACATATCTTTATATTTTAATTATTTTTAGTAAACATTAAACATACTAATGGTTAATTTGTTTAAAGATATTTAAACATACTAATATTGATAAAAAAAATTTGACTGGTACAGATTATTTTATTTAAACAAATAAAAATTTGTAGTAAACATTAAACATACTAATGGTTAAATGTTTAAATTTTATTTAAACAATTAACATTGAAATTATTTTGATGTACAGATTATGTTTAAACAATTAACAATTAACAATTAAATAAATGTTGATATACAGATTATGTTTAAACAATTAACAAATGTTGATGTAATTAACAATTAACAAATGTTGATGTAATCAAATGTTGATGTATTAAAACATAATTTAATAGATGTTAAATAAATATACATGTTGATGTACAGATGTTAAAATAATTTAATAAACATGTTGATGTATAGATGTTTATAAATGTTTAAATAAACACAATTTAAATAAATGAAATTATTTATTGTTGAAATTAAACATTTAATTGTTTAAATAAAACATCTATTAAATTTAAATAATGAAATTAAATAAAACATAAACAAAATTTTAAAATAAAACATCAATAAAATATCTATAAAAAATTATTTTAAAAAATAAATTAAAAAACTTTAATAAAAAGTTAAATAAATTATTTTATTTTTAAATTGAGATATTTAAATTTTATTAAATATAATACATAATTAAAATAGTAGAGGGTCAAAATTGTCATTTTCGCATCTAATCCAAACAGTGATTAGTCCCCCCAAACAATCCCACCCCCCTCCCAGGACAGGATAGTCCCCCATATGGGGACATGGAGTCCGGCCGGACATGGAGTCCAGCGGACTAAAAAAAAATCAAACGACGGATAAGGAGAGAGGCCGCGGACATGGAGTCCAAATAGTAGATAGTCCCCCCCCCCTTATCCCCCCAATCAAACATAGTAGGATGAATCCAATAACGAATGATTTTTTCTATACTCTCTTTAACTCTTCTCCGATTAGAATAATGATCAAACCTTTGCATTGTGACTAGTGTGGGTGATATCACTCCATTGCTGGGTGTTCTTAGTTCGTGGTTATGAAGCACGTAATTAACCCACAAGATTCTTCGTTTGGATTCTATCACATAAGATATGGTTTGAATCTTTTTACCCGCTGTGTTATTTGTATTTTATAGAGTTGTATTTTTAATTTGTGAGTTTTGGAATTATGATTTGAGTGTGGAAAATTTATTTAGTGAATGAATTTTGAAAAGAGTAGGAAATTTTTGATGTGACATATGATATTTGATACAAAAATTTATAACTCATAACCAATACACAACTCAAAATTCTATTCAAAACTTATAAAAAAAATTAAAATTTTCTGATATTTTTTTACTTAAAATATAAAAAATAACAGGTGCTAATTGTCAATCGGCCGGATGTCGGTTGGACAACTGGTTAGCCAAATTTTGGGAAAAAATTTTCAAAAGTAGGTGTGAAATTAATTTTTGAAAACTCTAAACAAACAAACATTAAAACAAAAGGAGGAAATGTGTTCTCAAACACAGCCTATATTTCACCGACGTTTCACATATTTTTTTCCATTTCCCTTTACAATTATGTCCCCAAATTATAAACCAAACACAATCTTAGTGTTTTTAATATATTTTAACATTAAAAATTTATATTTTATGATTATATATATTTAATATTTTTGTACTACATTATTTTTGTATAATGAGAAATAAATATATCATTCACTTCTAATCCAATGAGATTGAATTTGAATATCACGTGAAATTGCTCGTCATGTCACTAGATATTTCTAATCTCACGGGACTCCATTTCTCCAAACATACATATTCTCATAAATTTCACGTAACTATTAATCCAACCTTATCATCTATCACTCAAACAAATAAGGCTACTGTAGAAAATGAACAGTTTGTCAATCTCAAGAATTGGTTTAATGGGCACAACTTGAACTTAGAGGTGTGCTGTTTTCATGTTTCATGTTCAACACTTACTAGATGCAATAAGTTTTTTGAGGTCCTTCCTGCATAGTGTTTTGCTCTAATTTTAGATAAAACTCTTATAAGTGGGCAGTAAAATTGATTTTTTAAAATTTATTGAGGTCAAAATAAATTTATCCAAATATTTAATTAAAAAAAATTTTGTCCGATGATCTTCAATGTTACGCAACTTTTCTTAGTTTCCTTAAATGTCAACATGTCAATCATGAAATAAATTTAGATGAGCCTGGATCCTCGACCGCCCTACCCTGCGGCCCTTCAGTAGCGCCCCAAAACGACTTCATTTTGGGGCCAATTTTCAAAAAAAAAAAAAAAAACAGAACGAGCAAAACAGAACGGAACTAGAGAAAGAGAAGAGAAGAACACGGCACCAGCAGCCTGCAACGACCACACCTTCGGAATCCCTTCACCCACCGGCGCCACTCTTCGATCGCTGGTATGATTTCTCATTCCTATTCACCTTCCACTTCATCCATATATATATATATATATAATATATCTTTGTATCTATAAAAATCTACAATACATATATATATATAACAAATCATGGTCTAAAAAATATGATGAAAAATCAAAGTTCATCACCAAAAAATCAAAAACCGTGAATTCTCTCTCAAGCCTCTCTCCCTCGACCGCCGTAGCACCGCCGTCTCAAACTCACCCCACGTCCTTCATCTTTCTCCTCTTCTTCTTCTTCTTTTGATCGAGATGGTGGCTCGTTGTTGGTGGCGAGATCAAGATCGCAGAGAGAGAGAGAGAGAAGGGGTCTCGCGGCTATGGTTGCTCGTTGTCGGGTCTGCGGCTATGGTTGTCGCTGATGCTTTCTTTCTTCTCCTCTTTGGGTTCTGTTTGCTGTGTTTTTTTTTTTTTTTTTTTTTTGAAAATTGGTCCCAAAACGACGTCGTTTTGAGGCACTGCAATTGCAGGGTAGGGCAGCCGAGGATCCGACTCAATTTAGATAGGTTGGGTAGCTAGCTATTTATTGTATTTTTGCTGATGTGTCAGCAAATTATTTGTTGTCCGCTAAACTGCAAGTTGCTGGTTTTGGATTGTGCTCAATGTCCTTGGATAATGATCATTCATATTGTTCAATAAAGTAATGTGCGTGATTGGTATAATTTATGTATTATTTGCATCAAAAAGTAAAATAGCAAATTTTTTCATTTGTCAATTATTCCTATATTTGTGTATCTAACATTATCCTGCTTTCATTTGTTTTAAAAAAAAAAAACTAGTCATGATCACTCAACCACCTGACATTAACTATCTTATTTTACACAAAAGTAAAAAGCAAATAATTTATTAATTTATTTAAAACACATCACTTTTTTATTTTATTAAATATATTTTTCATAATAATTACTCCTTCATGAAGAGCTTTGCTTCGTAGTCGGTGACGGTGGTGCATTTGACATTAGATTCCAGACCCAAGCCTACTGCTGGTGGTGATCGGACGACAAGTTGAGGTCGAGAGACATAGTGGACGACGGCGGAAAGTTGGTCTTGGCTTTGAAACCTTCGAGAGAAGACTTCATCTTCAATCTTTACACCACTAGCAGGACCAGAAACCTTTGAATCTTTTCCCCTCAAGTAGTTTTAATCTTCTCTCTCTCTCTCTCTCTCTCTCTCTTTTTCTTTTTTCTGTGTTTTCTTTTGTTCTTTACCCCATTCTACCTTATTATGTATTCATTTTACTACAATAAGATCTTCTTGACGTCTGCAATGGGGTTAAAAACATCAAATTGGAGCAAATAATGACGGTTATTATAGGATACTTCAACAACATGAGTGGTGGGAGGGTAATGATAGCCTCCGACATGATGGTTGTATGGTAGAATCCAAAGTTGAAAAAATTTGTGTGAATTTGAACAGATGTGTTATTTGTTCATTTTTTTTATTTTTTATTTTTGGATCTGGCTTCTTGTTGTTGATGATGTCATCATATATATATATATATTTCTTTTTGTTGTTGTTGTTGTTCATTGCAACAGATAGAGAGAAAAAAAATGAGGAAATAGAGAATTTGAACAGATAACTCTCTCCTCCAGCTTTTCCCACCCATTTCAATAGATCATCACCTCTTGTTTCAATGGATGAAAAAATAATTTGAATAGATAATTTCAACAGATTGGAAAAAATAAAAAAATTAAACAGATAAAAACAAACAAATTCACTTTTTGAAAGATAGAGTAAGTTTAACAAATAGATACAAAATTTCAATAGGTAAAAAAGATTTTGACAACAGATAGAGTTGGTTTGACAGATAAGAACAAAATTTGAACTACAAAGATCAAAAAGGAAAAAATTGAACAAATAGATATAAATTTAAAATGATAGAAAAAAATTTGAACACTAGAAAATAATTTGAACATATAGATATAAATTTAACAGGTTATCAACGAAAAGTCAACAAATAAAAAAAAAAAGTTAACAAACAAATTAATGGGTAAAATGAAAAAAAAAAATGTCCTTTAAAACTAACAAAATGATTTCTCACTTAACCATTTCAAAGTGAACCTCTCCTAACAAAAAATATTCATTAAACTTAATACCTTATACCTTTCTTACCTTGAACTTTTTAACAATTTTCCAATAATTAATCTATTAAATGATTAAAATATAATAATAATTATAATAATTAACAAGTTGCTTAGAAATGCTTTTGAACATTCGCATCAAAATAAAATTTGTGTCACACCAGGCGATTCTCGGTCTAAAAAATCTTATCTCTTCCATATTTAAATAAAATTTTTTTTTTGTTAAGATCATATTTAAATTTTATAATAGTTATGTCTCTCTATTTTATCACTCCCAATACATTTAATTTTGAAATGACAAAAAATAATTTTAAAAAAATATTTAATTAATATTATTTATTACTCATTAAAAGTGTAATTAGGGATGATAAAATAAGAGAGAGACACTTCTCATTTTATAATATTATCCAAATCTAAGAGTAATGCTAAAAAAAAAAATTTATTTAAAAACACTAGTGTGAACCTACATGAATAAATTCCGCACCATGTAAGCTCATTTTAAAAAGTGAGTTAAAAGACAATTTTTAAATTTTAACCTATTTCTTTTCTCAAAAAAAATTAAAAAATTTATAAAAATAAACTATAAGCATTAAATAATTTTTAATCGTCTTTTCAAAATAGATCATAAGCATTCGATAAAAAATTAATAAATTTCTTTTAATTTCTGTATATCCAAATCCAAACCACTTTACAGGGCACCTTCACCCAGCAGGAGCCACGTGAGTTTCTGGTGGATAGAGATATCGCGTCAATGGGATGGGACCCACAGACGCCGCGATAACAGTGAATCTGAGCCCTAGCCCCCTGTTGCCACTTCAACAATATTATACGTATATATAAAATATTTTAAAAAAATATAAATTTCTAAACCGCATTTATTGCATTAATTGCTAGTGCGCCCTATATTGTATAAATCTTAAATTTACGAGTTCGGATCCTCAGAGTGTTTTCTTGCAATGGTTCTTGTAATGTCTCAAAATAATGTCGTTTTGGGATAAAATTCTTTTAAAAAAAAAAATTTGACCTTCACACCCCTTCATTGCCGGCCACCTCTCCACTAGCTTCGGCCAGCCCCTATGTCACGACCCAAACCCGTCCCTATGAGTTTAGCACCGTAACTGGCCAGTAATCCGAGATTACCGAAGGCCTACTTGACAGTAATACAGTAAAACAGAGTACAGGGCTTGGCGGAAGCCAATACAGTAAGTAAACAATATCCAATGAGCTGTGACAGTTTGTAAGCAAAAAGACTTTTCATACATTCATATATATACGGTACAAAACAGTATGCACAATATTTACAAACATTCAGTCCGGGGACTTAATCCCTACAAAACAGTACAACACAATCTATGCAGTAATGCAAAACGGTACAGAGGCAGACAGGAAAATAAAAACACCCCTAAGCCTTAGCTTGGCAGGCTCGGAACCTCGCAGTGAGGCACAGTGGTTGGCTTAACAAAACTGGAGTTTACCTCGACGCTTCTAGCATTGGTTCGGTGCCTGTACACCTACATATATATATGAGCAGTGAGCTAAAACCCAGTGAATAACATAATTCAAAGCTTAATTTGTGAAATCAAAGCCCAAGGGTGTTTAATTCAAACTCAATTTCAACCAATATTTTATGAACATGCTACAAACATGACATGCATGAATTCAAATCATTTTACATCTTCAATTTGATGCTCTAGTGAGCCAATTGTTCCAAAAACAAGTTGAAAACATGGACCATTGCAAAATTATGAACATGTATGTGAGGAATGATGAATTACAACCTCAAAACTTGACAATATGCACATGCATGCAACAATTGAACTCTAATGCAACATTATTGAACCAATTCATGCCTTAACTCTACAATTAAGCATGAAGCATACAAGAACTATCTTAAATACAACAATGAAAGGTTGATTCTCCTACCTTAGGTCTTCAAACACAAGACTAGGAACTCAATTGACAATCTACACTTCAGTTCCTCAAGCTCTCCAAGCCAAACTCTCAAGAACTACTCAACTCTCTCACTCTCTCTCTCTCTCTCTCTTGGTCGGCTATAGCATAGAGAATGGCTGAGCAAATGTGTTATGTGATCAAGTGAAGGCTCAAATGTGTGTGAGATAGTGGGCCATTAAGTGGTATTTTGGTAATTAAGCCTAATTTGGGCATTTTGTCAATATTTAGTCTAATTTAATCATACCAAATCAATTTTCAGATAGTAAAATCACATAAATTACAATGATCATACAACACTATTCGATTTCGGGTTCGGCCGCCGATAAGGTCTTCAATTTACAGTTTAAACATATATACACGAACAGATAATTAGACAATCAACAGATAGAAATGATTCAAACAGATACAGTCAATCGATTCAATTTCAGATCTCAGTCAGTCAGACCAGTATTTTAATCCGTTCAATTACTTCTCATAATCAGTCTCAATTTAGCGGTAAACAGTAATTAATCGGTAAGCAGTAGTGAGGGTTGTTACAGTCTCCCCTCCTTAAAAAGAGTTTAGTCCTCTAAACTCGAGTTGCCTTCATTCTGGAAGAAAACAGGGTTTCAGTGGAAACAGTTCAGGATATCTTTTAGCCATGTCATCTTCCCTTTCCCAAGTGGCATACACGCCACCATAGTTTTTGCCAGTCGACTTTCACTAACGGGATTTCTTTGTTCCTCAATTTCTTGATCCGTCTGTTTACAATCTGTATAGGCCGTTCCTCGTAAGTGTAGTCAATCACTCAACACTACACGAGTAAGCTCAATCACATGGAAAGGATCCCGGAGATAATCTCTCAACATCGAAATGTGGAAGACGTTATGTATATGCTCCAAATAAAAAATAAAAAAAATGAACAAATAACACATCTGTTCAAATTCACACAAATTTTGTCAACTTTGGATTCTACCATACAACGCCATCATGTCGGAGGCTATCATTACCCTCCCCCACCACTCATGTTGTTGAAGTATCCTATAATAACCGTCATTATTTGCTCCAATTTGATGTTTTAACCCCATTGCAGACGTCAAGAAGATCTTATTGTAGTAAAATGAATACAATAATAAGGTAGAATGGGGTAAAGAACAAAAAGAAAACACAGAAAAAAAGAAAAAAAAATGAGAGAGAGAGAGAGATTAAAACTACTTGAGGGGAAAAGGATTCAAAGGTTTCTGGTCCTGCTAGTGGTGTAAAGATTGAAGATGAAGTCTTCTCTCGAAGGTTTCAAAGCCAAGGCCAACTTTTCGCCGTCGTCCACTATGTCTCTCGACCTCAACTTGTCGTCCGATCACCACCAGCAGTAGGCTTGGGTCTGGAATCTAATGTCAAATGCACCACCGTCACCGACTACGAAGCAAAGCTCTTCATGAAGGAGTAATTATTATGAAAAATATATTTAATAAAATAAAAAAGTGATGTGTTTTAAATAAATTAATAAATTATTTGCTTTTTACTTTTGTGTAAAATAAGATAGTTTAATGTCAGGTGGTTGAGTGATCATGACTAGTTTTTTTTTTTTAAACAAATGAAAGCAGAATAATGTTAGATACACAAATATAGGAATAATTGACAAATGAAAAAATTTGCTATTTTACTTTTTGATCCAAATAATACATAAATTATACCAATCACGCACATTACTTTATTGAACAATATGAATGATCATTATCCAAGGACATTGAGCACAATCCAAAACCAGCAACTTGCAGTTTAGCGGACAACAAATAATTTGCTGACACATCAGCAAAAATACAATAAATAGCTAGCTACCCAACCTATCTAAATTGAGTCCGGATCCTCAGCTGCCCTGCCTGCAACCCTTCCTGCAGTGTCCCAAAATGACGTCGTTTTGGGGTCAATTTTCAAAAAAAAAAAAAAAAAAAAAAACACAGCAAAACAGAACCCAAAGAGGAGAAGAAAGAAAGCATCAGCGACAACCATAGCCGCGAGACCTGACAACGAGCAACCATAGCCGTGAGACCCCTTCTCTCTCTCTCTCTTGCGATCTTGATCTCGCCACCAACAACGAGCCACCATCTCGATCAAAAGAAGAAGAAGAAGAGCAGAAAGATGAAGAACGTGGGGTGAGTTTGAGACGGCGGTGCTACGGCGGTCGAAGAGAGAGAGGCTTGAGAGAGAATTCAAGGTTTTGATTTTTTGGTGATGAACTTCGATTTTTCATCATATTTTTTAGACCATCATTTGTTATTATATATGTATTGTAGATTTTTATAGATATAAAGATATATATATATATTATATATATATGGATGGAAGTGGAAGGTGAATAGGAATGAGAAATCATACCAGCGATCAAAGAGTGGCGCCAGTGGGTGAAGGGATTTCGGAGGGTGTGGTCGTTGCAGGCTGCCAGTGCGGGCTGTCGGTGCCGTGTTCTTCTTTCCCTCTTTCTCTAGTTCCGTTCTGTTTTGCTCGTTCTGTTTTTTTTTTTGTTTTGAAAATTGGCCTCAAAACGACGTTGTTTTGGAGCGCTGCTGGAAGGGCCGCAGGGTAGGGCGGTCGAGGATCTGGGCTCATCTAAATTTATTTCATGATTGACATGTTGACATTTAAGGAAACTAAGAAAAGTTGCGTAATATTGAAGATCATCGGACAAATTTTTTTTTTAATTAAATATTTGGATAAATTTGTTCTGACTTCAATAAATTTTAAAAGATCAATTTCACCGCCCACTTATAAGAGTTTTATTTAAAATTAGAGCAAAACACTATGCAGGAACGGACCTCAAAAAACTTATTGCATCTAGTAAGTGTTGAACATGAAACATGAAAATAGCACACCTCTAAGTTTCAAGTTGTGCCCATTAAACCAATTTCTTGAGATTGACAAACTGTTCATTTTCTACAGTAGTCTTATTTGTTTTGAGTGATAGATGATAAGGTTGGATTAATAGTTACGTGAAATTTATGAGAATTGTGTATGTTTGGAGAAATGGAGTCCCATGAGATTAGAAATATCTAGTGACATGACGAGCAATTTCATGTGATATTCAAATTCAATCTTATCGGATTAGAAGTGAATGATTATTTTATTTCTCATTATATAAAAATAATGTAGTACAAAAATATTAAATATATATAATCATAAATATAAATTTTTAATGTTAAAATATATTAAAAACACTAAGATTGTGTTTGGTTTATAAATTTGGGGGACGTAATTGAAAAGGAAAATGGAAAAAAATATGTGAAACATCGGTGAAATATAGGCTGTGTTTGGAGAACACATTTCCTCCTTTTGTTTTGAATGTATTGTTTGTTTAGAGTTTTCAAAAATTAATTCTATACCCACTTTTGAAATTTTTTTTCCAAAATTTGGGCTAACCAGTCGTCTAACCGGACATCCGACCGATTGACAATTAGCACATGTTATTTTTTATATTTTAAGTAAAAAAAATTCAGAAAATTTTAATTTTTTTTATAAGTTTTGAATAGAATTTTGAGTTGTGTATCTGGTTATGAGTTATAAGTTTTTGTATCAAATATCATATGTCACATCAAAAATTCCCCACTCTTTTCAAAATTCATTCACTAAATAAATTTTCCACACTCAAATCATAATTCCAAAACTCACAAATTCAAAATACAACTCTATAAAATACAAATAACGCAGCGGGTAAAAAGATTCAAACCATATCTTATATGATAGAATCCAAAACGAAGAACCTTGTGGGTTAATCACGTGCTTCATAACCACGAACTAAGAACACCTAGCAATGGAGTGATATCACCCACACTAGTCACAGTGCAAAGGTTTGATCATTATTCTAATCGGAGAGAGTTAAAGAGAGTATAGAAAAAATCATTCGTTATTGGATTCATCCACTACCCATATATTGTATCAGATATATAGGCTGACCATCTAACCATCTAACTATCTATCCATATCTCTTGATAAGATATGGTAGATATAGATATTGATAGTGGGTTATCCAAATAGGATAAATAATAATTCAAATTCAAATTACATAGATAATTTAAATGGGTCATGCGTCATGCCACATGGGCGCCTAAATCCGGGTCTAATACTCGGCCCAATTTTCAAACATCTCCCACTCGCACATGAGTTGGCATGACATTGCTATATTTCTATCTCAATCTCTTCAAATATTGAATAATCTCATATTAGCCAATGAACCGTGCGACCATTGAGAACATCTGCATGTGGGAGCTCTATACTAGAAACTCAATATGAGACAGCATAGAGACATCAACCCAAAAAGAATAGAAATAGTGTCTTATGTACCCAGACCCATCTAGCTACATCGGTCCAAAACATCTCTAATCTCTCAAAAAGCATGTTTGACCCTCTTAGGTCCCACATTATATTCACACCCAATCAGCATCCCATACAGAGTGATGTGAGTTGTCGACAGTGAATATAGAGCAGAGATGTAGAACTAGATGATCTTCCCTTCACCCTCATATCATTTAACTCGGAATTGACTACTTTCCCAGTAATGTCCCTTAAAGCCGAATCATACATGACCGCAGGCAACATACCAAAGTAGCCGAACATCAAATCCTTATCTTATGACATAGTCAAAGGTCACAAAAGGCACAAAGTGAAGTCATTGGAAAAAATGACTTTTAGGACTCATACGGTGAGAAAGTAGGGATCCATTCTCTCACATTGCTAACGAGTCGATAAGCACATGCAGTATGAATGCATGTTATAGTGGAGTAACTCTTCCAAAGAGTGATGTTAAACTCACGCACCATACAAATCTTAGTCTAGTCGCTTAAGCGCACAAGTCACTTCCTAGCGTCTAACTCGAATTCTCTATTTGCTCGCCTTTTAGGCATCAAATGAGATCTTGCATCTGGCTATCCATAACAGGCACATCATGGAAAAGTGGGTACTCTCATATCCATGGTCGGTCTTTAATAAGTCCTCATCTTGGCTCCAACCAAGGCGACATAGCTAGTGGATAATTTTAGCCTCTCTATTGGCTTAAATACAATAAGTCACTAGTCTCATCCTTGCTCGTTACTAAGCGCTAAAAGCGATTGCTTGTGTGAGTGAGCCAATCTTGCCGGCTAACATCAAATTTATTTATTCTGTGTGTGCTAATTCACAAACCATGGCAAAAAGTAGTAAACATAAATCTATAATAGATACAAATATGAATGCTAATGGCATAAATATCTCAAAAAAAAAAAAAAAAGAGTTCAACTGAATACGCATATATCACTACCTACGTAGTCCTAAAGCCTTAACATGAGTAAGATAAGCATCTCTGGCAATGGGCTTAGTTAAAGGGTCCGCAACCATGCGACTTGTAGAGATGTGTTCCAGGATCACTTCTTTCTGCACCACAATGTCTCTGATAAAGTTGAACCTCACATTAATGCGTTTGGTTATCTCGTGGTACTTAGGATCCTTAGCGTAAGCGAGTGCAGCCATGCTGTCACAATGGATAGTCACTAGGTCTGAAGTGTGTGTGACAATATCCAAATGTTGAAGGAATCTCCTCAACTAAACGATTTCTTGAACAGCAGATAAACAAGCCACAAACTTAGCCTCCATAGTCGATAAGGCGATACAGGATTGCTTCTTACTGCTCCATGAAATAGCACCATCACTAAGCATGAAAGCATATCCTGAAGTGGACTTGCGCTCATCTAACTCTCCTCTTCAATCAGCATCACAATAGCCAACTAGACGTAGATTTGAACTTTGGTAGCAAAGTGTGTAATCTGCAGTCCCTCTAATATATCGTAATATCCTCTTAATTGCTTTCCAATGAGCTGGTCTTGAGTTGGATTGGTAACGACTCACCAATCTGACTGCATAACAAATGTCAAGGCATGTACACATCGTAGCATATATCAAGCTTCCAACAATATTTGCGTAGGGTACACGGGCCATCTTTTCATTCTCTTCTGGAGTCTTACGACCCATATCAAGACTTAGGCTCTCGCCTCTCGCAGCAGGAGTGTCAATGGGTTTACAGCTCTGCATCTGGAATCGCTCTAGGATAGTCTTAATGTAAGTCTCTTGAGACAAATCGAGAAGTCTCCTAGAGCGATCCCTAAGGATCTTAACGCCGAGCACATAGCTTGTTTCACCCATGTCTTTCATCTCAAATGTAAAGAACAACCACTTTTTAGTGGCGACAATCATCTCCTTGTCATTTCTAGCCAATAATATGTCATCCACATATAATGACAATATCAGAAAAATGTTTTTAGACCACTTGATGTACACACAGTGAGCTGCATCGATCATCGTAAACCTATTTGAAACAATGGCTCAATGAAATCTCAGATTCCATTGTCTGGATGATTGTTGTAAACCATAAATAGATTGTTGAAACTTGAAAACTTTACGCTCCTGACCTATTGCCACAAGCCTTCTGGTTGATCCATATAGATCTCTTCATCCAATTCTCCATTGAGAAATGCAGTCTTAACGTCCAGCTGATATAATTCTAAGTCCAACTGAGCTACTATGGCCATAATTAGGCGAATAGAGGCAAACCTCACAACTGGTGAAAAGGTTTCCTCATAGTCCACACCCTCTAATTGGGTGTAGCCTTTCCCCGCTGGGTGAGCCTTATACCTTTCTATGGAACTATCCGCCTTGCGCTTGATTTTGAGAACCCATTTGTTCCTAATAGTCTTGCACTCTGGCAGCAAATCAACCAAGTCCCAGACATGATTTTTCTTCATAGACTCTATTTCTTCATTTATTGCAGCACTCCATTCTTTACTAGTAGGGGATGAGAGAGCCTCTTTGAGATTCTTAGGCTCCATCTAATCACTCAGAGCAATCATGAATGCTTCTCCTTCAATCTCAAAACAACAACGGGGTATAGCTCCACGTTTGGTTCTATGCAGTTGAGAATCCTGAGAATCCTCATCCATTGGATCTAATCCATGAGCAGGTAAATCGCTCTCACTGTCCCTAGGAGCTTAAGGGATTATTTCCTCATTCTCTACTAGGCTACTAGGTGCGCCTTCATGTAGATCCTTCATCTCATAAAGCTCTACATCTCTAGTTATCTTACTTCTACTAGGGAAATCCTCCTTTAGGAAATCCAAGTCATGTGACTCAATTTCAGTCACACTTTTATCCCAATGCTCCCCAATAAACACATAGCCCTTAGAATGTTCACTATAACGAATGAAGATACACTTCTTTCCTTTAGAGCACAACTTCCCAAACTTATGAGAAGCGTTGTGTATGTAAGCTGCCAAACTCCAAGGTCGCAAATTGCCCATATTAGGCTTTTCGCCAGTCCACATCTCATATGGGGTGGAAGGAACTGATTTGGAGGGCACATGATAAGGATGTAGGCAGCAGTCAACAAAGCATCTCCCAAATAAGAAATGAGAAGATTAGCTTGCGCCATCATAGATCTAACCATGTCAAGCAATGTGCGATTCCTTCTCTCTGTTACACCATTTTACTGCGGAGTCCAAGGAATTGTTAATTGCTTGATAATTTCTTTTTCCTCACAGAGCACTTTAAATTGCTCAGATAGATACTCGCGTCCCTGGTCAGTCCTTAGAGCCTTAATGCTCTTGCCTAATTGATTCTTAACCTCATTAACATACTGTCTAAAGCAATCCAATGCTTCTAACTTGTGAGAAATCAAATAGACATGGCGAAAATGCGTGCAATCATCTATAAATGTGACAAAATAAGGGGCTTCATGCCTTGCCCTCACATTCATTGGTCCACATATATCAAAATGAATAAGCTGTAATGGGACAGATGCCCTTTTGGCTTTTCCAAATGGTTTCCTTGTTGCCTTTCCAGCAAGACAGTGCTCACAAGTAGGCAAAGTGACTTTAGCGAGTGGGCCTAAAAGGCCTTCTCTAGCCAATCTAGTCATCCTGTCTTGCCCTATGTGGCCTAATCTAGCATGCTATCTCATAGAATCATTATCACAAATAGAAGCAATATAAGAAACATAGCCATTGGAATTTTTATTAAAACTAGAATCATCCACATCCAAAACTAAGAAACCATCTAAAAGATAAACCAAAACCAAAATTGTTCCAAATAAATACTACACCATTATTCTCAAAACAAAAGCTAAAACCAAGGCTCATCATGCTAATAACTGAAACTAAGTTTCCCCAAATATCCAGAGCATAAAGAACATCATGAAGATACAAGGTCGCCCCTCGTCGCATTTCTAGCTTGTATGTGCCAATGCCAAGCACCACCACATTGGACTCGTTTCCCATGTAAACTTTTATGCTCCCAGCAGGTACTCGGCGATACTTAACGAACCCTACTATGTTCCTCACGATGTGGTCTGCTGCTCCTGAGTCTACAACCAAAAAATGAGGAGAATAAGCAATCAAATGCTTGACTAGAAACAAAGTATTGAATATAAGAAATTAAGTAAGGGAGTACTTTCTTCTGCTTAGGGCAATCCTGAGCGAAGTGTCCTTCTTTGTTACAGTTAAAGCATGTCAATTTAGCCTTTACCTTCTTGCCACCTCTCTTTTCCCTTGTGGACTTTCCTTTTTCCGTGCCCCCACCTTTCAGAAAGGGCTTGAAAAGAAGGCGTCACAGTTTGGACTCCAACGGTTCTGAATCTAGTCTCACAAGTGCAATGTGAAACTGATGAACACCAAAGAGTCTAAATCCGGCAAATCGTTTTGGAAAATTGATTTTAAATCAAATAATGCCAAAATTGGACTGCTTTGCCAGATTACAGAGTCGCCACCTAAATATTTTGTTTTGGGGAAATTTAGGAAACCCTGACTCGTGCCGAAGGCTACGTGTTCGTCATCACCAAAGTTGCCTCGGCTCGGGAACTTGGGTACGAGAGGGGAAGGTCTTGAAATGAGCACCCTCACTCGTCCGATCAAAGATCGGCCTCTACTAATCATGATACGTTCTTTTATAAACCTTATGTGTTCTTGTTCCGGTTATTAGCTAACATTACTATGTGATGCACACATGCAAGTATAAACTAGTTTGCAAGACTTGGAACAAATTCAGCTCATGTTTGTTTGCGAAAATGGTTTGAATTTGCCACCCTCAAGTGGGCTTAAAAAATGCGGACTTGCCACATCAAGTGGGCTTAAAACATGATTTGCCACAACAAAGTGGGCTTGAAATGCGCATTCTTTGAATCGTTCCAATTCAAACAACAAGCCTTCATCCATAGGCATTCAAGCAGCTTAGCATTTAAGCACATAGCCGCATGGCAAGCATGTGAATCATGGCAATATGGCAATCACAGTCATGCAAGTATGCTAAAGCGTAAAACTTACCGAGTACTCCAAGCCAAAACAAAAACTAGTTAGAAATATGCATGATCCTAACTATACAAGATGCCTAATGCAACACATACAAGAATGCAATCAAATAGGCTCGGTTACCTAATCATGGTATTTGCAACACTTTGATAGCATGCTTTGAAACACATATTCAAATAAGTGTATTGAAATTGCAATGCAGTCTGAATGATACGCCGAGCCTCGATGCATGCAAGACAAATGAACAGATGTAAGCATGCAATATGCTAATCGAAAATGATCCCTAATCTAACCATCGAAAGCGATTAAATAAAAGGAAGAAAGACGTGAGGTTGGAAGACATGCATACAGACATGCACACTTATTACAACATTATGCCCTCATGAAGGAGGGTTTGAATGAATAAGCTAAGCAATTAGCTACGCTAATTAAGCTAAGCTAATTATTACAAAACTCGAAACTAATTAACTATTCTAGTTAACTAATTATTACAAACCGAATTAAACTAATTAATTACAACACGAATTAATTAATTAAATACTCACAACACTTGCATGAATGAATTAGTTACAACTAACTAATAACGCAATTAAACGGCCTCGAGAGACGAGGGATTCACGCATACTCGGATTCTCCTCCTGAAAATGTCACCGCCATGCCATTGCAGCCTTTGTTTGCACATGTTTGAACACCAACAGTGCTCCCGACTTCCAGAATGCCTCTGCTCTAACTCAGGAGCACACTTGTGCAATTTTTCATTTCTGGCCAATCGGTTACCAATGGTGGCTTTCGGCTGCTAATGGTGGCCAGTCAGCCGCTGCTAATGGCCGGTTGGCCACCCCTTCCCTGAACTCTTTTTTTTTTTTTTTTGTGCTACAATAGAGAGCAAACAGAGGCAAAGTAGTGTATTCTCATAGAGTGTATGTACTGTTACTCTCCTTATCATTACACAAGCCCCAAGGAGTGTAACTTTTGGTCCTCAAACCATCAACCAAGCATTTTCAATGCGTGATGGCTAAGGAACCAAACTTGTACAAGCTTAATGAGTACAAAATAAGACTCAACAAAACCATAGCCTTATCATGCATGATCAAGGGTGATGGTGACCAAGGAAAGTGGCACTTTTTATCACTTTGAGTATGAAACGTCCCATTTTCCTCGTGTTTGAATTAACGTCCGATCCGAACACATGCAATGCAACACATAAGATGTTTATCTTACCTCTTTTACTTGTTGATTTTGTTTACTCATTTTACATTACCGATCCATTCTTTAATTGATTAAGTCCAAGGGTGAGTGTCCTCTAATGGAAAGAGGGCTTAAACCACAAGTGCCTTGAGCATGAAAGAGACCTCATGCCGTTGATAATGAACTCTCGAAGGAATTAAACCATTAAGCATGAATGTCTCTATTTCGCACTCAAGCCAACAAGGGGTTCAAAGCCACTTTCAAAGTAAATGAATGAGTGAAGAATAGAGGGAGATTGCAGAGATTTCAATGCTGAAATGGAGTGCAAAATGACACTAAAGCATGCAAGCAACTCATGCAATTCATGCTAAAAAGCCTAAAACATTAAGCTAGTGAAGCCTCTTTATACTACAAGCACACAATACAAGCCTCAAAGGACCAAACTAGCTCAAAACAGAGCTGAAACCAGTCAAAACAGTAGCAAAAACATGCTGAGATTAAGGTACAAAATGCTAGAAAAACATACTCACATGTTAAGCTATTTAGGCATGCAAACAAGACACAAGGAGGAGAGGCTACCCCCTCCAATTTTGGACTTCAAAATAAGGTTTTTGTCACTGAAATAACTCTGAATTTTAGTGGTTTAAAGGCCCAAAAAGTTTGATTTGAATATGCCAGAAGATGGTGCAAAAACTTACACAATTAAGCAATAAGAATGGTGGACTACCCCTTTACACAAAATAGCCTCAAACCATCATGTTAAGCCTAAAAAAAAAAAAAAATAGAGTTTTTTGTAGTTGAAAACTAGGTTAAAAACAATACAAAAGGATGGCAAAACAAGTGTGCACAATAAGCTTAAATGAGGTAAATTCTCTACCTTTGAAGCACAGCATAAAACAGCCACAATTTCAGGCTAAAGAGAGAATTCTAGAGAGAGAGACAGAGAGAGAATTTGATCTAAGTTTTCTAACCTCTCCAAATGGGGGAGTGCACCCCCTATATATAGAAAATCAAGGTTTAGGCTTGAAATCATCCTACCAAACACGTGTATGGAGACGCACTTCAGTGAACAACAGCTGGCACAGCTGGCAAACAAATATCTGAAAAAGGAGAAAAATGGTCGTCGGCCTCCACTAGTAGCCGACCGGCCAACAACATAGCCGACTGGCCACCACTGATGGCCGACAAGCACAAGTCATGGCCGATAGGCTGTGGGGCTAGTTGACAGGCCACCCTCTTCTCCGGACTTGAAACAAGAAGCTCTTGGTCCAGAACCAAGCACAAAGTAGATAAGGTTTGAAGGCTCAAAGACGAGGCGCCCAGCCAAGACCTTCGGGCACTCAAAACGAACACGAGCATACAAAATCATCGAGTGTACAAATGACGACGTCCAAGTCTTGAGGACGGTAGAAAATAGGGGCTTGAAATTTCTAGTTCCATTGGGCTTTAGCACAGCTGCTGCTTGCTTCTTAGGAGCACCTTTTGCTTTTCCACGCTCAAACTGAGAAGTCCTACGCGAGCTTGACTTAACCACCATAGTAGAACCATCAGACTTAGCCGCTTCTAGGCGCTCAGCCTCTAGCTCCAAATGACGCGATATGTCTTCGAATGTTTTCACACTCTCATTACACATCATGTTCTGCTTCATCTGCTCCCAAGAATTTGGTAGAGAGTGAATCACAACTTGTACTTGTTGCTCTTGAGTCAAATTATGCCCAGCGGCCATAAGCTCACCTATCATGGCTGACATGACCCTCAAATGCTGCTTCATAGAGTGATGCACCTTTTTCTGATAAGAGTCAAACTTCATTGTCAGCCTACGTAGCTTTGCCAAAAAGCTGACACCAAACTTTTGCTTGAGAGCTTTCCACATCTCAAATGCAGTCGGGCAATACTCAAATTCACTAATCAAGTCGTTGTGCATGCTGCTCAACATGGTAAATTGCACACATCGATCTTTGTTACTCCAAGTCTGATAGACTTCAAGATCATGACGATGTTGAGCTGTATTGCCCTGCTTAGGCTCAACTATCACTTGTTCAAGTGTGTTCAAAACTTCTTGCTCATTGAAGAGGTATTGGATCTTACGGTGCCATATGTCATAGTTATCGCCATCCAATTTCTTTCTCTTAGTTAAGTCTGTCACCACTGTCTTAGCTGCCATTTTTACATACAGTGTAAAGGAAGAACAAATGTGCAGGGGATATTAATCGTAGCAACACAAAATTATTTTGCAACAAAAAAATCTAAATTAAATAATGATAATATTACACATGTCTCAAGATCGAAAATTTACTATTCTTGTAATCATCTTTTGCGCCTCGAGTGACAATTATCAAAATTTAATTTAATTTCATCTACAAAAAAAAAAAAAAACCTCCCACTACTTATGGCATGTACAAAGCATGATAAATTCCATACAATAGCATCTTAATGCAAATTTACAATTAACTCATGCTATATTCATTAATAATGGAATTTAAAAAAAAAAAAACTAATCATGCTTTTCTAATCACAACATATTACAAACTCTAGGAAAAAACAACAATATGTTGTGTTTAATATTTAGATTATGCCATAACAAAGTATATAACTTCTGAAATTTTTCTGAAATGATATTTTAAATAATTAATAAACACACATAAAATCAGAAATAAATATTCTAGAATCTGGGAAAATGCAACAATCATACCAGTAAATAGTAAACCATTACAGTAGTCTACAATAAAAATTTCATCCCCAGAAACTTAGTGTAGACACCCCATTTTGACCGCCCGCAAGACTTAGGTGCTTGAATCGATACACTCGATGATGAAAGTTGAATTATGTGCTTTGAATTCACAGCGATTTAGATTCAGGCAGGCTTTCGAAATAACCTCAAATCATCAACATTTACCTTGTTTGAATTTTTGAGTCTCATTTTTGGACCTTTTGCCACCCTGAGTTGAGTTTGAACCAAAAAAACAGGGGAGGGTATCAAGGCCCGGCCGTGCATCAGTGATGGCCGGCCGTGGCTATGAATGGCCAGCCGGGCCTTGGTGGCGAGAAATACTATTTTGGGGCGGGAGGCTGCCAACTGTTTATTTTTGAAGATATTTATCACATTTTGAGCTCAAATTCTATAAAAATGAGGTCCATCCTCTATTTTGGGGGTTGACCAAAATTTAGAAAGCCTATATATACCTTGAGAGCTCATTCTTCCTCATTCTTCTATTGCAAGCAACCTTTGAGTTGACCTAGCTCCTTTGTGTCATCTCCATACACTATACACAACCTTGTCTCACCATCTTAGAGCCTTGGTTGATCTTTGAGAAGCATAATTCAAGCTTGAGAGTGGGTTGAGACTAAGCTTGGATCATAATCAAAAGCTAACTTATTTGCAAGGTATAAGCTTTTTATCTTCCTTCTTGCTTTCATATCCTTCATTTCCTACCTAATTCTTATTGTTTTGTATTGTTTTGAGTCTATTCTAAGTGTTTAAGATTGGGTTTGAAGAGCTACCAAAAGAGTAGAGAGAGTTTACACTCTTTCTATATCTTTACCTATAGCTCAAACCTTTCTTTTACACTCATTTTCTTTGCTCCTTGCATTGATTTTTAGAGTTTAACAAGGGCTAAAAATCATGTTTTGAGGTTTCAAAAGTGGAGGGGTTAGCCACCCCTCCTTATACTTGCTTCCTAGCCTTGTTCCCCCACTTCGTTGTTTAGTTTTTTAGGCTCTTTTCATTAACTTTTAGCCTCTATTTTCATCTAATAAGGGCTGTTTGAGGGCTGTCCTAAGTTATTTAATTGGTTCAAGCTTTGGTTAATTCATTTGTTGTCTCATAAGTTTGCATACATAACATGTTATATATTGTTCTAAGCTTTTCTTCAATTTATTTCCATGTCTAAAAGTCTAATTTTAACAATCAATCCACTATCTATCTCTTTCATTCTTGAGAATGATTTCAACCGATTGAGATTGCTCAAAATATGTAAGAAAGACTTCTACTTCATGGCTTAATCTTTTCAGAGATTCATTGTCAACAATATAGTCTCTCTCTCTCTCATGTTTTTGAAGAACCTCTCGTTTGACATTACTTCTTGTTTAGAGGACTTTAACATCACCATGGACAAATGGACTAAAGCATGGCAAGGCTTCATAAAATTGGCTTAAAATTTGGAATAACCCATATAAAGAAAATGGTTAAAATAGCTTGAACTTGGCCGGACTTTATGCCAAGTTCCTTGTGTCAAGAGTCGTCGTATGCTAATTCATGGCATTTTGATGATTCTTGAAGTGTTGCAACCTCCCTCTTTGAGTTCACTCTATGACAAGAGGGAGGGGTGGTCTTATTTATTGTATTCATTGACTTTTGTCCAAACTTGTATTCGAAATCATCAAGCAATCAACTTGCTTGTTGATGGTTTGGGACCAACTTCATCCTTCTCTAGACCAACTCCATGATAGAGAAGAAAAGATGGGACAAATAGAACTTGAGAACACTTCGTCTGCACTGGTTCACCTCAGAATACAACAACAGAGTTTTGCACTTGAGGCACGGCTGGCCATCTGTAGACCCAGCCGACCATCATTATTGCACGGTCGGCCCTCAGTGTGTGGCTAGTAGTGCAGTTTTGCAGAAAACAGAGGCAGTGGCTGAATGTGAAATAGAGTTAGCTTGGACAGATAGAGTAGCTCTCAGGCGCTGTGCAGGCAACCCTCATCCATCTTCACTTACGCCTTTGTCGAATGCAATTAATTGTTTTATTAATGTTATAATTATCATAGTTATAAATTAATCTTATTGGAATTAGTATTGTTGTAGCCATTGCTTATTGATAATTGCTATAACTAGTTAAATTGTTGTAATAAAGTAGTTAATTAGTACAGCCAGTTAAATTGTTGTAATAAAGTAGTTAATTAGCTTAGTTAAGTTAATTATTATTCATTCGCCTAGTTTTGTAATAGTTAGTTAATTTGGACTTTTTGAACTTTGATTTGCACCCTTCTGCGTGAGGGATCAAATGTTGTAATAATGTGTATATCTTCCAACCCCACGTCTTTCTCCATTTTATTTATTCGCTTACGATGGTTAGTATAGAGCACGTTTCATTAGCATTATCATGCCTTGTATCCACTTGCATTGCATGCACTGAGGCTCGGTTCATCATTCAAACTTGCATTGTCATTTAAATAATTCTTTGAACACGTGCTTAGACCACATGTCAGCAAATTGATTCACATGTCATAAATTAGTAGCCGAGCTTATTAATTGCATATCGCATTGTGTTGCATTAGCCATAATCGCATAAAGTTAGGAACATACATATTTTCTAATTATTTTGCTTTGCTTTGGTTTGACTTGGAGTACTAGGTGAGTAATTTCACATTTTAGCATCTTGCATTGAGTGTTTGTGTTTCCATGTCCAAAGCATGAATTCCATGAGGCTAGGTGCTTAAATGATATAATTGTTTCAATGCCTGTGGAAGGCTAATTGCTTGAGTTGGGGTAGTTTGATTAATGTTCCATTTTAGCCTACTTTTTCAAGTGGCAAAATTCACAAAACAATTTCAAAACAAAACATGAGATCAAATGTTCCAAATCTTGCAAAACTAGTCTATACCTTGTGTGTGCATCACATATTAATATAGCTAATAAATCGGAACAAGAGCATACAATGTAAATAAGAAACACATCATGATTAGTAGAGGTCGATTTTTGATCGGGCGAGTGGGGTGCTCAATTCATGACCTTCCCCTCTCATACCTAAGTTCCCGAACCGAGACACTTTGGTGATGACGGACTAATGGCCTTTGGCACGAGTCTCGGGTTTCCTAAATTTTTCAAAAATATTTAGGTGGCGACTCTGAAATCTGGCAAAGCAGTCCATTTTTGGCATTTAATTTAAACATCGATTTTCAAAAAGAATTGTCGGATTTGGACTATTTTTGTGTTTTCACTGTTTCACATTGCACTTGTGAAATTAGATTCAGAACCACAAGTGGAGTCTGAATTGTAGGGCTATTCGCCTTCGAAGGAGCGTGGAAAGCCGAGCTATAGTTTCTGGCGACTCTACGAGGGATTTAGAGAACTTGACTTGAAATTCATGATGTGAAATTTTATCTACACTTATATGTTCTTTGCATTGCATTTGCATTGGTGCGCTTAAGTCACTGTGTTTGTCGACTGCTATTCCTAGACGGTTTGCCGGAGGCTTGCCCAAAAGGCTTGCCAAAAGGTTGACCGGTCATGGGCTCTGCCATGTTGGAAACACAATCCTTGGATTTGGATTACCGCTGTTCTACTTGATCCACCTTTTACTTCTCGGTGTTAGGTGTGAGAGGTATATTAGGTATTCTTGCTTAGGTACCCTTTTGACCATTTGACCTAGTTGCATATAGTGAAGCTATAGTGACTATCCCAACTTAGGACAGGATGCCACCCATTTGTAAGATGTTGTGAAACTTATTGTGTGAAATAGTGTAGCCTAGATCATGCCGAAAATCTAGGACAGGGTAACCTTACCCCCTCATAGGGGTGTTTTGGTTCTTTTTACTTGATATGTGCTTTTTCAGTGAGACTGTACAGATGGTTCATATCAGTGAAGTTTGAAAACATAATTCAGTGGGGATTACAGTTCAGCTATATGTCTTGACTGTTGTGGATTGGGGCCAAAATGCTGTTCGATTTTGATTTTTTTTTTCTTTCTTTCTTTTTGCCGGATAGTTTACCATCATAGCTTCAAAAAGACCCAATATTCTCAAAGTTGTGTGGACTCATTTCGGTAGGCTGTGCAAAGCTCAAGACCTTGTTGGTGGTCAACCCGTGCTAGTCTTGCTTTCTTCAGTCACTCGACGGAGAAGAAACAAACGGTCAGTAGTATCAGTACAAAGCACCCCACAAACACCTACCCGTTCTTAGTTAATTAATTCACCAGTATCTAGTTCACTTTGATTAGCAATGACACAGAACACAACACCAAACGCAGAGGAATTTGCCGCCATGATAATTATTGTCCAAAGAACTATGGATACTGTAAACCAGAGGATGGCTATACAAGATGAAGTCATTGCCGATCTGCTTCGTACATTTGGGGCATCAGCATCAACCGTGCATCTGGTCCCTACTGCTCAACCGAACTTGGATCTACCCCCGCTAGCAGAAAATCTATCAGTCGTAGATCCTCAGGACATATTTCCCCCAGTTCCAGCTTATCGTCCTCTGGTTTAACCTCCTCTAGGGATTTTTCCATTTGATATTAATGAGATTGATCTAGCCTTGGTCAAGATTGCCAGATTGGAAAAAGCATTGAAGAAATCTCAGGGCTTTAACTCTATTCTAGATATCAAAAATGGGTACACTGAGGCTTCGGTTAGATTACCGGAGAAATTTAAGATGCCCCACATTGACAGATTCGATGGGAGTGGGGATCCAATCGTGCATGTCCGATTGTTTGAGGCCCATGGGTTTGTCTTGAGTGCAGAAACTTTCATTGTTTGGAAGGACCCTGTCTGATGTGGCGGCCATTTGGTACGCTAAATTAGAGGACTCTACAAAATGGAATTGGGAGGAGCTATCTAAGGCATTTGTCAATCAGTACTCATATAACACTTAGATAGAAGTAACCATTAGTGAGCTGGAGGCTACTACCCAAAATCTCAAAGAATCGTTTATCGATTTTGTCGTCCGGTGGAGAGTTAAGGCAGCCCGAATGACAAATAGGCCTGCCGAAAGGGAACAAGTCTGTCTAGTGGTCCAAAACCTAGAGCCAGACATGCTGTAAAGAAATGATAGTGGCATCGTTGTCCACATTTGCTTCCTTACATGAGCTGGGGGTCCAGATCGATAGTGCTTTCAAAAAGGGTATCATCCACAGAACCAGTGAATCCGCAAGAAGGCCGTTCTCTCGGAATACCAATGCTAGCAGTAGCATTATTCCGCGACCTGTAGTTGTTAGCAACGTGGTCACAACGGCCAAGATGGCTGATCCTTTTGCTATTGCCACAACCTCATAACCTTCACAAAATATTGGTCCACCCCGAAACCGTAGAGTTTTACTCCCTCCATATGTGCCCAACTCAAGCCCTCAAGTTATTGATGTGAAAGGGACATCTCAAGCCTCTCGATCCTCGACCACTTCCAGATCCATTGCCACCCAAACACGACCCTACCCAGTACTGTATCTTCCATCAACAACTTGGCCATTCCATAGACATGTGCTACCGCCTATATCATGAGATTCAGGATCTCATAGACAACAAAGTCATCGCCCCACCCACAAAACCAAATGTAACAACCAACCCGCTCCCTGCACATAACCAAGTCCCCTGCCCGAAAACATTAACCACATCCATACGCTACCGCCCACCCCAACATATACATTATCTCATCCTATCTAGTAAAACTGGAGGTGGTTATTCCAGAAGGCACAAACACGTGCATGATGGATTAACACCACAAACCCTACCCAGGCCCGTGGCAGTAGAAATACAAACCCCACCTAGGCCCGTGGCAGTAGAAGTGGAGAAAGAGAAGAATGCATTGAAAATAGAGTCGTCTGATACCCATGTCATAGAAAAGGGGGTCTCGTTTGCGGAGGAGTATGATCCCAGCTTATACATTGTGGCCATCGATCAGCCAAAGCCAGTGGTCATACTGTCGAATTTTCTCAGCATTAATGCTATCGAGGAAGACCAAATGGCACAGAATCAGAATGAGTGGCCCATGCAAGGCCTGCATGACTTAGCAAACCTAGAGGAGGATCTGGAAAAATTAGAAGAGGATTTGGAGGATCTTTACTTCTTCGAGGAAGAAGACACAAGCTGTGTGCAAATGGAATGGTGGGACTCGAGCCATCCAGAAACTAGCAATAGGTGGTTAAGTGAGGAAGAGTTTGATGTGGAGGAACATATAGGAGAGACCGGAAGAAAAGAGGAAATTGCTGTTAAGGGTAAGGCTAAGGCTGCACCTCTTACTGAGAATGAACAGAACTGGAACAGTTTCAAAAGGAAAGGATAGAGGAAATCCAAGCGAAGATAGCTCTAGAACAAGGCAAAGGAGAAGGGAAATAAGAACCTGAAACACCGGTAGGTGATGCCCGAACAACCAGAAAAGTCGAATGGGATCCCAATGACCGAAAGAGGATGTTGAGGAAACTCAGAAAGTACCGGGATGATGAAACTCAAGCTGTGGTGGAAGAAGAATGGTACGATGATGGGGCACATAATGTCAATATGCTCCAGATAGAACCCGATGCCAGTCTGGTCATGACTTTGGGAGAGTGGTGGGAAGACAGCGACCTAAGTCACGCATACACCGATGAAGGTTAGAAAGCTGATACCTAAGATGACACCTGGTATACGGATGAGATCAATCACATGACCCAGAGCGATCAGTACTTCAAACCTGCAGCGTTAGACCAGCCAGCTGGAAAGGAGGCCGAGAAAGCAAAAGAGAGGGATATGGAGGAGAACATGGTCTTGAAACAGCTCAAGAAGATTCAGGTCGACATATCCATTTGGGGACTGATAATGGCATCTCAGGAGCATAGGCAAGCCCTGCTCGAAGCAATGAACCGAACCAAACTGCCCATTGACACCACTGCTGACCAATTGGTGTCATTGGTCACCTTTAGGGACGTTATGCTAGCAATATCCTTTACGGATAAAGAATTGCCTCCCGAGGGCACCAATCACAACAGGCCTTTGTATGTAACCTTGGAGAGTCGAAAAAAGTGGATTCCAGTGGTTTTAGTAGATACCGGGTCAGCGATCAATGTGTGCCCAGTCAGAACTACCTATGCCATTGGTTTGAGGCCGATTGACTTTACACCTACGACCCAAGCTGTCTGGGCTTATGATAATACAAGTCGGGATGTCATGGGAACGTTCATGAGCAATATCCTGATCGGCCTGTGCGAACATGAGGTAGAATTCCATGTCATGGATGTTCCGGCCACATTCAACCTACTACTGGGAAGGCCTGGCTCCATCAGATGAAGGCTGTGTCATCAACAGTCCATTAGTTAGTGAAGTACCCCAAAGGCGGGATTGCCACTCTGTACGGTAACTCTGCAATCCATCCTCCCTAAGGGACCATTGCACCATTACTGGAGATCATACATGGGGAAGAGGATGTGTTCATTTCCCGTTTTTCACTGGTAGAAGCCCGGTTGGTTTAAACCATTATGGCAGAGGGCGATGGAGATTATGTGAGTGTGCAATCCATATACATGATGAACAAACAGGGACATATGCCTGGGTCGGGACTAGGTCGAAGTGGCAGCAGGGAGGTACTGTTGCTAAGAAGCTGAGTCATAACCCTTATGCTTTCAGGCTGGGATACAAACCTACTGCTGCAGATTGGCAAAAGAGAGGGCAGGAGTTGAGAGAGAGGCTGAAGACAAAGAGGACTGGGAAGCAGTATGAGTTAGTCCACAAACCTATACGGGGAACCTTGAACGGACGCTTTGTCCGCCAAGGGGAAGATTTTCCATTCTGTGGATTCCTAGAGCCTTAGTATGATTGGGAGACAAAGACTAGGTATCTAGGGTTCGAGATTTTTTTCACTAGTTACCAAAAGAAGAAGACGAACAGGAAAATCTAAGCACCAGTACGAATCATGGAAGGACTGCAAACTTAGGCATTGAAGATGAAGAGTTGCTGGAAAAGGCACTAGCTGACTTACTGATGAGTTCCACTGCTGGAGCTAAGACCACCAACTTGGGGGATAGTTTTACTATCTCAATGATCAAGGATACCCCGGCAGCGGATTTCTCCAATCTTATCATGGATGCATCTGAAGCTCCACACCTGGTTTAAAAGTTCGAGCAAGGCGTCATCAACAGTTTTGAATTGGATAGTGAGTCCGGATTTGATTCCACTGAGTCTGTGGAGTCGGAGTAAAATTTGAGTTCTTCTAAGTCCGGTACTTCTGGGAGTGGTAACCCGCATGGCAAAGTCCTGTCCAGGTCGTCTTTTAGCTTTTCCTTTGAGTCCACTATAACCGAGGATCTAGACTTTTTGAATGGGAATGCTATGAATGTTGCCTACTTCTCTATGCCTTTGGTTTGTTGTACAAATCTTAATTTTTAAAATTTTGACATAAACGAAGAGGAAGAAATTCCTCAGGTTTTGAAAAAATTTGGTTGATCACGAGGAGGAGAGGCATGTTAAGCCCTGTACAGATGAAATCGTATTAATTAACGTGGGTACTGAGGAAGATCCTTGCTTGGTTTAGATCGGGTCCACGTTGTCTTCAGAGGAATGCGAGCGTTTAATGGCTTTATTAAAAAAATTCAAAGACATTTTCGCGTGGTCCTACGAAGACATGTCTAGAATCGATCTGAGATTGTACAGCATCGGATCCCTCTCGACCCTGAGGCCCGGCCAGTTAAGCAAAAGCTGCATAGAGTTCGCCCAGATTGGGCTTTGAAGATTAAGGAAGAAGTTACCAAACAGATTGAGGTAGGGTTCTTGCTTGTATTTGAATATCCAACATGGTTGGCCAATATTGTTTTAGTTCCGAAGAAGGATGGTAGAATCAGAGTCTGTGTTGACTTTAGGGATTTGAATAAGGCTAGTCCGAAGGATGATTTTCCACTGCTGTATATTGATGAGTTGGTAGACTTCACCGCAGGCCATGCATTGCTCTCGTTTATGGACGGATTTTTCGGGTATAACCAGATTTTGATGGCACCCGAGATAAGGAGACGACTGCTTTCACCACTCCGTTTGGCACCTATTGTTATCGAGTCATGTCGTTTGGGTTAAGGAATGCTGGGGCCACTTATCAGAGGGCTGCAGCTACCATTCTGCACGACATGATCCACAAAGAGGTGAAGGTGTATGTGGACGATATGATTGTTAAGTCCAAAGATCGAAAGGGCCACTACACTACCTTGGAAAA
This sequence comes from Camellia japonica, assembly GCA_030407325.1. Lineage (NCBI taxonomy): Eukaryota > Viridiplantae > Streptophyta > Magnoliopsida > Ericales > Theaceae > Camellia > Camellia japonica. The sequence continues at coordinate 27,780,474 of JAPPVO010000031.1, read as the reverse complement.
ATTCTTTCAGCGAATTAGAGAGTATAGATTGAGGTTGAACCCGCAAAAATGCACTTTCGGCATAACAACGGAAAAATGTTGGGATTCTTAATCACATAGAGAGGAATTGAGGTAGATCTTCCAAAATCAAGGCCATCTTAGAAATGCTACCACCAAGGATTGAAAAGAAAGTGCGCGACTTTCTAGGTAAAGTGCAATTCATAAGGCGGTTTACTTCAAAACCAACCTTGACTTGTGAATCACTATTTGGTCTCCTGAAGAAAGGAAATAAATTCCAGTGGGACGATTGCTGTCAGTTCACTTTTGAACAGGTCAAGCAGTACCTGCAGAATCCACCTGTGTTATCACCGCTAAAATCGGGAAAACCGCTGATCTTGTACCTGTCGGTGACAAACTCAATATAGGGTGTATGTTAGCTCAAGAGTCAGATGCCAAAGTGGAGAAAGCTTACTACTTGAGCAAGAAAATGCTAGACTACAAAACCTGTTACACTCCTCTTGAGAAATCTTGTCTAGCCTTGGTATGGGCTACCCGGAATTTGAGACACTACCTGTTAGCTCCCTCCGTAATCCTGATTTCTAGATTAGATCCCATCAAATATCTCTTTGAGAAACCATCGCTTACGGGTATGCTAGCCCGTTGGCTGCTTCTTCTCTCTGAATTTGATCTTACATATGTTACACGCAAGTCTGTTAAAGGGAGAGCTGCAGCGGAATTTCTGGCTGATCACCCAGTAGAAGGGGGTGAAGCAGTGGAGTAACTTTTCCCAGATAAAGATATTCTGCAAATAGAAGAGAAAACGTGGACGATGTACTTTGACAGAGCAACCAATCAATACGGTTATGGGATTGGTGCATTGCTAATAGCACCTGATGACTCCCATATACCCTTAGCCTTCAAACTCCGGTTCAAAGTATCCAACAACGAAACAGAGTATAAGGCGTGTATCGTTGGTTTAGAAGCCGCCCTGGAACTAGGGACAAAAAGGTTGGATGTCATCGGGGATTCAAACTTGGTTGTGTCTCAAGCCAACGGAGATTGGCAAGTTAAAGAGGAGAAAATGAAGGTTTATCATCAGATCTTGGACATGCTAGTTCCGAGGTTTGAGAAGTTAATGTTTACCCACTTGCTAAGAGAGAACAACTGATTCGTTGATGCACTAGCAACTTTATCTTCTATGGTAGATGTTCTATTGGGAGTCAGGATGCGTCCAATCATTATTGAATAGAAGTACAGGCCGGCCTACGAAACCATTGCCGCGATAGATGAGGCTTCAGACAATAACCCCTGGTATTATGATATATGGAATTTCTTGGAAAAGGAGGCATATCTGCCAGGAGCAAATGCCAAGGACAAAAGGGGAATACGGCGTCTGGCCGTTCAATTCATTATCTGCGGAGGCAAACTGTACAAAAGAGGCCATCTGGGAATGCATAAGCTATGCGTCGAGGAAGAAGAATCAAAGCGCCTTATGGAGGCCATTCACGGAGGAGAGTGTGGAGCCCACATGAATGGTGTGATGCTCGCCCGAAAAATCCTTAGACAAGGTTACTACAGGTCAACCATAGAAGAGGATTGTATTGGTTTTGTTCGGCGCTATCACAAATACTGGATTCATGCGAATCGTATGAACATTCCACCGTCAAAGCTCTACAACATGACTTCACCATGGCTATTCTCTGTTTGGGGGATAGATGTTATCGGCGCAGTTATGCCAAAAGGGTCAAACAGGCATGAATTCATTTTGGTAGCAATCGATTACTTCACAAAATGGGTAGAGGCCCAGTCTTACTCTGTGATGAAAGCATCGTATGTGGCTAAGTTCATCAAAAACAACAACATATATCGGTACGGGGTACCTAATGAAATTATCTCCGATAATGGAACACACTTCAAGAAAGAGGTGATAGATTTGCTCGAAAAATATAACGTGGCTTTCCATAAGTCATCAACCTACACGCCGCAGACTAATGGGGTTGTTGAAGTTGCTAACAAGAATATCAAGAGAATTCTGCAGAAGATGGTAGAAACCTATAGAGACTGGCCAGATAAATTGACATTTGCGCTCTGGGGCTACATAACCTCAATCCGAACACCTATAGAGGCAATCCCCTATTCTCTTGTCTACAAGATGGAGGCTGTTCTGCCGATCGAAATTGAAGTGCCCTCACTACGAATTATGGTTGAGTGTCAGATAGTAGAGGCAGATTGGCAACAAAGTAGGTTTGAGGAATTGATATTATTTGATGAGAGAAGACTAAGGGCATTGTATCATGTCCAGGGCTACCAACGTCGAATTGCTAGGGCTTTTAATAAGAAAGTTAAGTCCAGAATCTCAAAGAAGGGGACATGGTGCTGAAAGACAACCGAGCTCCCATTCATGACCCTAGGGGCAAGTTCAAACCTAACTGGACTGGTCCTTACATCAGCAAGTCAATTTGGTCAGGAGGGGCGGTTATTCTTATGGACTTGGATGACTTGGAGTTCTCGCAACCAATCAATATGGATAAGTTGAAGAAATATTACCCCTGAGAGGCTCGCTAGGCCAAGAACCCGAAAGGGCGACCTAGGCAAAATTTAGAGCATGAAAAATTAGAAATAAAGAAAAACTGAGCTTGCAAGGTTGAAAACCCTAAATGGCGACTTTGGCAAAAGTTAGATCGTAAAAGGAGAGAGTTCATACTCAAGTGAACCTGAACCGAACTACGTAAGGCCTGATTCCCATTTTTGGGATACGTAGGCAACTTCATCTTGAAGTTAACCATAACTATCTCCAGTTCAACTGTCCTATCCATTTTCCTAATCAAGTCATCCTTGTTCATCATCTATTAGTTCGGTTTCGCTCCGCATTTTGGGCAAAAAACTAAGTACAGAACAACAGTAATGATACGCAGCCAGGGGTAGTTATGATTTCTTTTGATTAGGGATTGTACATCTTGAGTATGGATTCTATGCATGTCAGGTGGTGATCGTTTCCAAAATTTGTTTTGGAAAGTTTTAATAAAAGTTGATTTTGTTCAAAATTTTACCCTTTTACAACTTGGACCATTTTTTGGACCGAAAGGAAAATTTTCAGCACTCGCAACTTTAATTTTATTGATTTCAACACAAGTACACTCTCGACACTCTTTGATTCTGATCAAAGCTGCTTTTACATCTTAAACTTGAAAAGAAAATATCAAAGCAGTAAAACTAGGGGCACAGTTGAGTCAGGTGGCTCTATGCTAAAGATGGTCCAACCTCTGCCTCCTCTTCAAGCCAAGCCAAGCCAAGCCAAACACTCCTTAGACAGGGTGTAACTGAAACTAATGGCAGGGGCCAGAATCTCTCTCGTCCTCCAGGCCGTGAGATACTAGGGCAGATGCGAGGCATGAATCGGAAATGAAGTTGTGTATTCCACTCTTTAATTTGGGTGTATCTGATCATGTCCAAACTGGCGTCGAAACTAGAGTGGAAAATAGAATACACAATGTGTAAGGCTAATCAACTCTACACCTGACTGTCGGGACATGCTGTAGCTCATTTCGAATAAATTAAACTAGGGGCAACGCCGAGATATATCAGTTGCGGACCGGCTGCACATCCAATCACACCATAAACCCTCTGAGGGGAAACCACTAGCCATTGATGAAAGAAGTAAGCCCTGGCTGAGTATTTAGGGCAAGGGCCCACTACTTGTAGTTTATCCATCAACCATACCCGAGGAGGGATGAAAAATAAGAGAAATTAAAGAATAGAGAGGTGTGTGTTGAGGGAAAAGTAAAAAAGGGTTTTGAGAGAAAAACAAAGAATGAGTGATGAGTAATGTAAGAATTATAAATTAGAAGGGTGGAAAATAATACCTGGAGAAGTAGTAGGCTCCCTGCAAAGCGGGTAGTCTCTCCCAGACGGAAAGCATCCAAACCCATCAAAGTTTCGGCCAGTGCTAAGCCTATGCAGCTCTTGCCCTCTTTCAAGCCTTGGGCCACTTCATTCAACCGAATACTAGTTCTGCCAAAACTAAGGGCAAGGAGGAATTGTGCAAGAAGGCATAAGCAAAGAGCATGTTGTCGGTGGCTGCACCAGAGAACGTCGCTCTTATCTCAATAGCGGAAAATTGATGAACTAAACTGGGGATGTCCAGCTCTTCGTCATGAGCCAAAGATCGAGCCTCGTGCAATGATAATCCATACATCCGTCCTAAAGCCTTGGCACGGCTAAAATGGGGTTGAGGCATGATTTCTTCGTCACACCGGGATTCCATCAGTGCTTGAAATTCTTCAAGTGTTGGACATATTTCTTGAGATCCAAATTGAAATACATGTGTGACCGGGTTCTAACATCGAATCACGACATGGAAGAATGGAAAGCAAAGAGAAGTGCGGCTCAAAGGAAAAAGGGCGTTTAGGCCAAAACCGTGGAAATTCACCTTTTCCGAGCCATCCATAGTGGCTATCCAATCTCGAAGCCTATTGACAAGTAACATCTCCATCTTAAGAGCAAAACATCAAGGACTTGTGAGTCTGCCAGAAAAATAGCATGGGAGCACTATTTATAGAGTTTGAGAAGGAGCTGCGCATGATAGCTGGACAGCACTAACTGACATCACACTGATGGCTGGCCGTGCATCAGTGAAGCCCGGCTGGGTCTTAGTGCTGGTCTAGTTCAATTCAATTGCAGCAAAAGCTGGCCTTTGTTCAGGTGGACCACGACTGTACTTTTGAGTTTTATTTTGTTTGTACCAAGTGTTTTTTAGCTTTTTCGAGTTGTTTTCACTTCGTTTTTCTATTATCGAGTTATATTTTACATTTTGACCAGTTGTAAGTCATTATCCGATTCATGAATCAATTCAAGAACAAGCATTCACAGTTATTAAGGTTACAATGCAAGGGTTACACCATTCATCGCATGCAAATGCCATTCATCACATTGTGCAAAGAGATTATTCAACAAAAACTTGTCTTTTATAAACTAGCGAGTCTAGCCTCGATCATTGTTTTACAAAGCAAAAAAAAAAAAAAAAAAACAAAAGATAAGTCTTCAAAAACAAAAAGGGCCTATCCGGAGCTAGTCTTTAACTACATAGCAAAACGAAAGCAGAAAGGAAAAAAACAAACAAAATAGCAAATCATCATCATCATCATCAGTAGCCCATCCTAGCTCTCTTCCTCCTCGATTGCGGAGAAGGTGCGTCACTGTCATCGCCGGGCTACTGGACTACAAGTCAATCTCCTCTCCCTCGTCCTCGGGGGTCGTGGATCCATCAAAAGACTCCTCAGAAGGCGAGCATTGCCTCACTCGACCTCTTCCCCGATTGGCTCCTCCACGGCCCCGTCTCTGCTTACTGGTTGCGAAAGGTCCTACAGGCACTGCTGGCACCAGCTCAAGCTGAAAAGAGGACAAATATCAGTATAAATTAACAAAAGTATACAGTATGGCAACAACAGTAAACTGAAGATAGAATGTACCTCGATCCCATGGGTGACTAAGGCAGTTTACCTCCTCCATATCATCAAGATCAGTCGGTCGATCGTACGAAGGAGGTCATCACTGTATGCCTGGGGGATTTGCAAAAAGAACAGAATTTGAGAAAAGCAAACGGAAGTAATAGTGAACAATGAATAGAAATGGTAGAAAACAATCTAAAATGCAATATGGACTAGCATAAAGAAATGTGTACCTGTTCGACGACAGGAGCAAACACTAGTTTGCGGTCCCTCTCCTCGATGTGCTCCAGTGGGATATGCTCGATCATTCTATCCGGATGCATTTACATGATCTCAGTGGGGATCACAAGAAATCCAAGAATGGGAGCAATGGCAGGGGCACCTCCAGCAGGCGTATCGGCAGGTGCATCACTAGCAGCAGCAGCAGCAACCTCTGGCACAGCTCGAGCCACGCCTGGGGTAAGAGGTGCCATCACCCAGGTGTGTAAAAAGGTAGTGAAGCCGTTAGGCTCATGATGAAGATCGCCGTCCTTGCCTATCATCAGAAGGTCGATCTCAGGACTATCCTGCAACTTATCCACTACCCTTATAGCCGGGGGAAGCGGGTGTGGAATGTTGGGAGCAGCATGCCCTGCGTTTGGCGGATGAACCTCTCTTCCAAGTAGTACGCCCGGCCAAAGGGCCCTCGAACAGAATCCTCATCGTAAAGGCATACGAGGCAGCCATGTAGGCTGTCCTCGACACTTGGGGAATGCCCGCCCAAGGGTGCCAGTCAACCTGTGAAATTAGTGCAGTGTTAGATTAGTGTAGTATGAGAAAATCAGTGCAGTGTAGGATGTTAGTGCAGTGTCAGATGGCAGTGTAGTGTCAAATGTTAGTGCAGTGTCATATGAGAATGGCAGTGCGGTGTCAAAAATCAATGCAATGACAGAAGTCAGTACAGTATGAGAATGGCAATATGGTACAAATGCAACAGCATGAGTGTGACCGTGTAGTGTGGGAAACAGTGCAATATGCTTATAGTAGGTAATAATTAAAGGTTGGTATTTGGCTACCTGGTCCGTAGTGATCGTGTCAAAGAAGCGGCGGAAGTACGGGAAGGTTTGGTCTACGAGGCGGCGTTACTCGAACTGCGAGTTGTAGTACCAGCAACGGGGTGCTGACAACTCGATCGGCCTCACTGGGACTGGAGCCAGGGAAGTGAAATATGTGTAGACCCAAAGCTGCAAATAGGAAAAATAGATCAGATAAACAAGAAATGCAATAGTGAATAGAATGTAAAGCATATCAGAAAAAGTGAGTGTAGGGTACACCTCCCAAACCCTCTAGTAGCCGCCGAGTGAATCCGCCTTGCGGCGGGAGACGGAGCTCATGTAGCAGTATAAGGTGGCCAGGCCGGCACCACCTTAGTCGTACTCTACCCCCTGAGGAAGGCGTACTAGTGCCCCTAGAAGGTATAACCCCATGGTATTTTCCTTGTTCGCAAATAGGGTAGTATTGAGAAAATACATGAGGAAGCCGCGAGTGTACTGGGCAACCTCATCTGTAGTAGCTGGCTGAGTGCCGAAAAAGTGCTCCAAGAACCAGCTGTAGCGCACCATCCCTTGGCTAGTGGTGTTTGGGATCGCCCCGAGAAGCTGGAGCTTTGCAGCTCTCCACTGGGTCATATCCGGATCAAAGGGGACTGGGCTGCCGACCCCAACCCCAACACACAAACCAGTCAGCATCGAGAAGTTGTATGGGGTCAGTGTCATCTCCTCGGTCGAGGAGAAGTGGAATGAGTTGGTGGTATCCCACTGTCTCTCTACCAGGGCCCCATAGAGCCATGATTCGGCCCTTATCTGTATGAGTCCGGAACAGAAGGGCCCAAAGCCAGCAGCATTAACTAAGGTACGGACTTCTACAAGAAGCCGCTCGTACCAACGTTGGGGGCCAGATATGGAGCCATAGCCGCCTATCCTCCTGGCTATCACCTATCAATTGGGAGTCTTATCAGTATATGTACAGAAGAGACGAGTGGTCTGCTCATCAGTTTCAACATGTGTGCAAAGTAAAATAAAAGGGAAAGTTGCATACCGTGGAGGCGTCGACAGATACATGCTCCATGGGCTCTCACAGTAGAGTATCCTCATCTAGCCTGGGATGAAGCCCTCAAATCTCAAGATATCGCCTAGGGGTGGAACATGTGTACGCGGCTGGTATGTTGCCACATTAAAGGGCCTCTCGGCAAGGGGAAGCAATGTAGTAGCCTCCTCCGCACCAAGGGAACCAATATCTGCGTTGGGGTCGGGAATAGGGTCTTCGTCAGTAGCCATAGAGAGAAAAAGAAGAAGAGAGTGAGTGGGTAAGCGAGGATGGGTGGAAATCACAAAACCAAAACCCTAGGAGAGAGAAAATAAAGAGAGATAAAAAAAAATCAAAGGGAGAAGGGGGAAAAGTTTGGAAAAATGAGCGAGGATCTAAGAAAAACCAAGAGAAAACTCAAAACTTCACCAAACCAAAATCCAATCGGTTCAAAAGGTGGAGGATCAAGAGGGTTTTAAGGAAAAATTTTGCAAAAGTTGTTGGGTAACTCAAGAGGAATGGAAATCTAGAGAGAGAGGAAGGTTAGAGAGAGAGAGGATGAGGTGTTTTTGGATGAGGGAGTGTGAGGAAATGAGGGTTACATTGTGTTTTAAACAGCCACGGGTTGTGGCTTTCCTGAAACTGCCCTGCCGCTGTTAAAGGCCGGTCGGCTGTGTCGAAGCCCGGCCGTGCATCGGCTCGGCTTGGTCGGCTCTTGGTGAATTCAGTTTTGTTTTTTTGTATTGTTTATTATTATTATTTTATTTTAGTTTAGTTTATTATTATTTTATTTTTGGTATTGTTTGAGTTTTAATTTGGGTATATAATAATAATAATGAGTGATGAAAAAAAGAGAGGAAATAGAAAAAAGCAACAATAAGTGAAAAAAAAGAAAGAAATCAAAAAGTAGACAAAGTTGAGAAAAAGTGAAAAAAAACAAAAGAGAACGCATTTATTTGATTTTTGATCTAATTTGTTTAAGCTTGTTTGTTTTAAACTTTTTTTTTTTTTGTGTGTGTGGTGAATTTAGCATTATTTTGCTTGAATCGTAGTTCGTTCCGTTATGTTGTAATCAAATGATATTGTATGTACGGTTCATACAGAGGAATTCCAGATAAAATCATTCGTGCCACATTAAAATTATCATCCATTTTACAACCAAATTGAAATGCGGTGCGTTGAGCCCATTATTTTAACACATTGGCATTGCTTTGATTTCACGTGTCTTTGAGTAGAGTCCATGTTTTGACTTCTACTTATGCGATTTGTTTGTTCTTAGTTAATTCCCAATCTTTCTTCCTCTCACATGTGGCGCGTTAGGATTGCAAATTGGTTAAAAACATTCGGGTGCGCCTAGTGTTCACACTACTCTTCCTCCTCTCGCGTGTGATGCGTTAGGATTGCAAATTGGTTAAAAACATTCGGGTGCACCCGGTGTTCACACCACCCTTCCTCCTCTCGCGTGTGATGCGTTAGGATTGCAAATTGGTTAAAAATGTTCGGGTGTGCCCGATGTTCACACCACCTTTCCTCCTCTTGCGTGTGACGCGTTAGGATTGCAAATCGGTTAAAAACATTCGGGTGTGCCTGCTATTCACACCACCCTTCCTCCTCTCGCGTGTGACGCATTAGGATTGCAAATCGGTTAAAAACATTCGGGTGCACCTGATGTTCACACTACCCTTCTTCCTCTCACGTGTGACGCGTTAGGATTACAAATCGGTTAAAAATATTCTGGTGCGTCCGGTGTTCACACCACCCTTCCTCCTCTTGTGTGTGACGCGTTAGGATTGCAAATCAGTTAAAAACATTCGGGTGTGCCCGATGTTTACACCACATTTCCTCCTCTCGCGTGTGACGCGTTAGGATTGCAAATTGGTTAAAAACATTTGGGTGCGTTCGGTGTTCACACCACCCTTCCTCTCTTGCGTGTGACGAGTTAGGATTGCAAATCGGTTAAAAACATTAGGGTGCGCCTGATGTTCACACCACCCTTCCTCATCTCGCTTGTGACGCGTTAGGACTGCAAATCGGTTAAAAACATTTGAGTGCGCCCGATGTTCACACCACCTTTCCTCCTTTGCGTGTGACACGTTAGGATTGCAAATCGGTAAAAAATGTCGGGTGCGCCCGATGTTCACACCACATTTCCTCCTCTCGCATGTGACGCGTTAGGATTGCACTTTCGGTTAAAAACAACGAGTGCGCCCAATGTTCACACCACCTTTCCTCTTCTCGCATGTGACGTGTTAGATTGCAAATCGGTTAAAAACATCAGGTGCGCCCGATGTTCAGACCACCTTTCTTCCCCTCGCGTGCAATGCGTTAGGATCTCGGTTGAGACCTGGGGTGCGCTCGATGATTCGTCACCCTTCGCCTTTCCTACGCGACGTGTAGTTAGGCTTGCATAATTTTCTTACATCCTTTCTACATGAAATGTAGTTTGGCTCGTGTTTCCCACACGAGGCGTGTTTATTTACTTACTTCTTTTCATGGTTGGAATTACTGTACCTTGTTTCATTTTGTTTAAATGTGGCATTTTTTTTGCATTGCATTTGCATTTGCATTCAAGTGTTTCATTGCATGGTCTCATTGCATGATCATAAGTAGTATTCTTGCATCTTATGTTTGCATTTTGCCCTTGAACTATGTTGGTTTGATTCCTTGTAAAGGGATACGTAGGTAGCTTGCGAGCGCAACCAATCTAATTTATGTCTTGCTTTCTCGCCCAAGTCTTGTGGCCTCGTCAAATGAGTCGTCTCTGGACTTTGACATTCACTCACGTCATTTCATGACTGCTCGAGCTCTGTCAAAGAGGGGCAATTGTAGACACCCCATTTTGACTGCCCGCAAGACTTAAGCGCTTGGTTCGATACACTCGATGATGAAAGTTGAATTGTGTGCTTTGAATTCACAGTGATTAGGATTCAGTTAGGCTCTCGGAATAACCTCAAATCGTCAACATTTACCTTGTTTGAATTTCTGAGTCTCATTTTTGGACCTTTTACCACCCTAAGCTAAGTTTGAACCAAAAAAACAAGGGAGGGCATCAAGGCCCGGTAATGCATCAGTGATGGCCGGCCCGGCCTTGGTGGCGAGAAACACTGTTTTGGGCGGGAGGCCGTCAACTGTCCATTTTTGTAGATATTTATCACCTTTTGAGCTCAAATTCTATAAAAACGAGGTCCAGGCTCTGTTTTGGGGGTTGAACAAAATTTAGAAAGCCTATATACACCTTGAGAGCTCCTTCTTCCTCATTCTTCCATTGCAAGCAACCTTTGAGTTCACCTACCTCCCTTGTGTCATCTCCATACACCATACACAACCTTGTCTCACCATCTTAGAGCCTTGGTTGATCTTTGAGAAGCATAATTCAAGCTTGAGAGTGGGTTGAGAATAAGCTTGGATCATAATCAAAAGCTAACTTATTTGCAAGGTATAAGCTTTTTATTTTCCTTCTTGCTTTCATATCTTTCATTTCCTACCTAATTCTTATTGTTTTGTGTTTCTTTGAGTCTATTCTAAGTGTTTAAGATTGGGTTTGAAGAGCTACCAAAAGAGTAAAGAGAGTTTACACTCTTTCTATATCTTTACCTATAGCTCAAACATTTCTTTTACACTCATTTTCTTTGCTCCTTGCACTAATTTTTAGAGTTTAAAAATGGCTAAAAATCATGTTTTGAGGTTTCAAAAGTGGAGGGGTTAGCCACCCCTCCTTGTTCTTGCTTCCTAGCCTTGTTCCCCCTCTTCATTGTTTAGTTTTTTTAGGCTCTTTTCATTAACTTTGAGCCTCTGTTTTCATCTAATGAGGGTTGTTTGAGGGCTATCCTAAGTTGTTTAATTGGTTCAAGCTTTGGTTAATTCATTTGTTGTCTCATAAGTTTGCATACATAACATGTTATATATTGTTCTAAGCTTTTCTTCGATTTATTTCCATGTCTAAAAGTCTAATTTTAACAATCAATCCACCATCCATCTCTTTCATTCTTGAGAATGATTTCAACTGATTGAGGCGGCTCAAAATATGTGATAAAGACTCTTACGTAATGGCTTAATCTTTTCGAAGATTCATTGTCAACGGTATGGTCTCTCTCTCATGTTTTTGAAGAACCTCTCATTTGACATTACTTCTTGTTTAGAGGACTTTAACATCACCATGGACAAATGGACTAAAGCATGGCAAGGCTTCATAAAATTGGCTTAAAACTTGGAACAACCTATATAAAGAAAATGGTTAGAATCGCTTGAACTTGGCCGGACATTATGCCAAGTTCCTTGTGTCAAGCGTCGTCGCATGCTAATTCATGGCATTTTGATGATTCTTGAAGCGTTGTAACCTCCCTCTTTGAGTTCACTCTATGACAAGAGGGAGAGGTGGTCTTATTTATTGCATTCATTGACTTTTGTCCAAACTTGTATCCGAAATCATCAAGCAATCAACTTGCTTGTTGATGGTTTTGGGACCAACTTCATCCTTCTCTCGACCCTCTCTATGACAAGAAGGAAAGATGGGAAAAATAGAACTTGAGAACACTCTATCTGTACTGGTTCACCTCAGAACACAATAACAAAGTTTTGCACCAAATTGAGGCACGGCCGGCCTTCAGTGTGTGGCCAGTAGTGCAATTTTGTTGAAAATAGAGGCAGTGGCTGAAGGTGAAACAGAGTTGGCTTGGACAGACAGAGTAGCTCTCAGGCGTTATGCATGCAACCCTCATCCATCTTCACTTACGCCTTTGTCGAATGCGATTAATTGTTTCATTAATGTTATAATTATCATAGTCGTAAATTAATCTTATTGGAATTAGTATTGTTGTAGCCATTGCTTATTGATAATTGGTATAGCTAGTTAAATTGTTGTAATAAAGTAGTTAATTAGTATAGCCAGTTAAATTGTTGTAATGAAGTAGTTAATTAGCTTAGTTAAGTTAATTATTATTCATTCGCCAATTTTGTAATAGTTAGTTAATTTGGACTTTTTGAACTTTGATTTGCACCTTTCTGCGTGAGGGATCAAATGTTGTAATAATGTGTATATCTTCCAACCCCACGTCTTTCTCCCTTTTATTTATTCGTTTACGATGGTTAGTATAGAGCACGTTTCATTAGCATTATCATGCCTTGTATCCACTTGCATTGCATGCACCGAGGCTCGGTTCATTATTCAAACTTGTATTGTCATTTAAATAATTCTTTGAACACTTGCTTAGACCACATGTTAGCAAATTGATTCACATGTCATAAATTAATAGCCGAGCCTATTAATTGCATATCACATGTGTTGCATTAGCCATAATCGCATAAAGTTAAGAACATAGATATTTTCTAATTATTTTGTTTTGCTTTGCTTTGGCTTGGAGTATTAGGTGAGTAATTTCACGTTTTAGCATCTTGCATTGAGTGTTTGTGTTACCATGTCTAAAGCATGAATTCCATGAGGCTAAGTGTTTAAATGATATAATTGTTTGAATGCCTGTGGATGAAGGCTAATTTAGCCCACTTTTTCAAGTGGCAAAATTTACAAAACAATTTCAAAACAAAACATGAGATTAAATGTTCCAAATCTTGCAAAACTAGTATATACCTTGTGTGCGCATCACATATTAATATAGCTAATAAATCGGAATAAGAGCATACAATGTAAATAAGAAACACATCATGATTAGTAGAGGCCGATCTTTGATCGGGTGAGTGGGGCGCTCAATTCATGACCTCCCCTCTCGTACCTAAGTTCCGAGCCGAAACACTTTGGTGATGACGGACTAATGGCCTTTGGCAGAAGTCTCGAGTTTCCTAAATTTTCTAAAAATATTTAGGTGGCGACTCTGAAATCTAGCAAAGCAATCCATGTTTGGCATTTGATTTAAACATTGATTTTCCAAAAAGAATTGCCTGATTTGGACTCTTTTTGTGTTTTCACTGTTTCACATTGCCCTTGTGAAATCAGATTTAGAACCATAAGTGGAGTTCGAACTATAGGGCTATTCACCTTCCGAAAGGAGCACAGAAAGCCGAGCTACACTTAGTCATGTAACACCAAAAGCATTTTAAAGCAGAAATAATGAATTATTATCTCAGAAAAAGTATTTTTCATTTTCATAAAATCTTCAAAATTTTACAGTAGATAGAAAATTTAATTCTGAGTCTAACAGTACTAACCACGCTTAAAACAAAGCTATAATGAATTACTTATGACCATTTAAAGCAATTCTAGATTTTCAAAACAAACAAACAGAGCCTTACATCCAGCAGCCAAGCCAGTCAAGTCGACGTAAAAACGGCGCCGGGCTGCTTGGCGCAATGCGGCTCAGCGCGCGTGTGGGTAGAGCGCAAGACGCGCGGGCAGGAAGCGCGAACGACGCGCGCGTGGGAACCGTGCCTAGCGCGTGCGGGCTGGTGGTGACGCGTGGTGTGCGCGTGGGCGGCCTAACGGTGTCATCTGGTGCATGCGGCTCGCGCACCGCCTTCCGGGTGTTTTCTGGTCCAATTTTGGTACTGTCAGACTCCATTTTCCTAAGTAAAACAATGGTAGTCTGAAAAATGACATTTAACAAACACAAATAATGGGGTGTATCACTCTCTCTCTCTCTAATGAGAGTGGAATGCGAAACTCTGCATTTCATCTTTTTCCTTAAGCTACCAAAAACTCAAAACGAACCCAATTTACGGTTTGATTTTTCTCATCAACCGTAAGTCCAAATATAACAAATAATATATGGTTTTGAAGGTCTCGAAACAAGGATTCTAAGTATGTAAGATTTGTAGACTGTAATTAAAGCCTGTAAAACCATCATGCATGTAAAGTTTCCGGAATATAAAATGGGTCTATATTTTTCTTGAAATCTAACCGTTGGATTTTCATGAAACTTTGCAGATATGTTCTACATAAAATGTACTACAACATATGTAAATTTCAAATTGATCGGAGAAAGTTCGAAAAAATATTAATTTTTATGTATATATCATGTATATATATATATATATATATATATAATATATACATATTTTAATGCATAAAAATAAGCACGAAAATAGCTTATAAGTGGCTTTAATGCCGATGTAAGATACAGATAATGCAGCGGGTAAAAAGATTCAAACCATACCTTATGTAACAGAATCTGAAATGAAGAACCTTGTCGGTAAATCACGTGCTTCACAACACGAACTAAGAACACCCAGCAATGGAGTGATACCATAGTATGAGTATCACTCACACTAGTCATAGTGCAAATGCTTGATTGTTATTCTAATGGGAAAGAGTTAGAGAGAGTATGAGAAAAATCATTTGTTATTGGATTTATCCCATATCTCATATATCGTATCAGATATATAGGCTGACCATCTAACCATCTATCCATATCTCTTGATAAGTTATGGTAGATATAGATATTGATAGTGGATTATTCAAATAGGATAGATAATAATTCAAATTCAAATTCAAATTCAAATTCAAATTCAAATTACATGGATAATTTGAATGGGTCATGAGTCATGCCACATGGGCACCAAAATCTGAGTCCAATACCCGGCCCAATTTTCAACAAACTTTATTCTGAAATCATATTAAGAAAACTCTACCAAACATTACCATAATTTTATTTCGTTCATAGTTCACATTTCACTTATCTTTTCATTTTTCCTTTCCAAATCTCTCTCTCTAAATCTATAAACCAAACATAATCTGAAAGTATTATGAAATTTCATATAGTTAATCTCATCATAGAATGATAAAAACAAATTAGAATTCTTACTAATCTGGTGGTCATCAAACAAACACAATATTTCTTAATCCTTCAGTCAATCTGACCAAACTAATAATCTTCTCATTAATAATTTTCATACTAACAATTCCATCTAACCCAACTCTAAAAACGAGAAAGCCTCAAGACACAATTCTTATCTCCTCTGCTAAAAACCCTCTACATTGCTAGATCTTTCAACAATCGCTAAATGGTAACTCTTATCGGCTAAAATCTTCACCCAAACAATTTTTAATTCTTTTAGGAAGTAAGTTAAAAATTACCTTTTAAACTTTTTTTTGATTTTTTTTGAAAAAATAAATAAAAAAAATAAAGAAATGATATAACCCAAAAAAGTCAAAAGCTAAAAAAAAAAAAAAAAAAAAGAAGAGAACCAAAGTTGGCGAAATTTGTCTTGTTCTCTTATATTAGGTGTAACCCAATCAACTACAATAACTTTTATTTGGTGGGACTCAAATGTCTCTACTAAACCCTGATTAAATGGGTTTGGTTTATTCGAAATAAGTTGTTTATAGTGTTTTGGCTTCTTGTTAAACTAAATTATTAAAAACTAGTTATTGTTGCCACGCAACGCATGTGCCAATACTATTATATATATCCATGCTTTTAGTTCTTTTCTAATCACCCATGCCATAAACAGCAAAATGAGAGCAATTATTAGAGAATTGACACTTAATTAGTATAACGGTAATTTAGATAAGTAAATTACGTTACATACCACTAGGAGTAACTGAGATATAAATAATATACTTGTTAGCTACCATAAATTTATGGTCAAATCAATTATTACAAAATTTTAAAAATTAAATCAAATTGTGAAACATTTAAAATTGAATCAGAACCAAAATGTCAGTTCCACAATTTCATTGAACACCATATTGTTAACTAGTTTCAAATGTATATATATATATATATATAAAAGTGATAAATTATATAAGACATTCGGGTCATAAGTCCAATTTTGAAACTTTAGCTTCAAACTATATTTTTTTAGGGTCAAAAGAGTAATAAAAATTTGAATAATCATATTACTCCTATTGATTTGTCTATTTGTCCACTGATCGCATGACATTTTTCTATTTATCCATGTTACCTATTTGTCTATCTAATCTATCTATTTGACCATATCACTACCACCACCAGTTACTAGCAACTACTATCTGTCGTGGCCAATAAGCTTGAAAATAAAAAATAATTTTTTTACCAAATAATTTCATTAATCATATTTTTATCACTAAAATAAAATAATTGTTGAATGTAATACCATACGCACCCAAAAAACTGATTTTTTTCACAAATTTTGCATTATATAATTATTTTTAAAAAACTAATAAATACTTTTAGAACATATAAACGATATTTTTAGTTCAGATAAGCAATACAAATATTTAAAAGGTGTAGATGTTTCACAATATATGAATAACTTATATATATGATATTAAAATAATAATAAATATAACATAATTGATATAAATAATACAAGAGAAGAGCAGCTGTGATTACAGTGCCAAAACCGCTTTTTCATAATGGCTCGCACCACCTCGTGGATTTTGATCCCTTGAAATCTTCTTTTTATTTTATTAGGCCCTTGGTACATTATTGAATTTTAAAATAATATTTTTTTGTTATTATTTTTTAATTATAAATAAATATATATATTTTTTATTGCAGATCTTTTACTTTACCCATGCTGATTTCACCTCTATCGAAAATAATTTTAGTTTTAACTTAACAAGTGGATAAATAAAATTTTATTTTTATTTGTTCAAATAATAAAATAGACACCATTTAATGTGTTGAATTCTTTTATTTTAATCAACAAATTGAATGATAAATTACTGTGGGAGCCGAATAACGGTACATGCAGGGAAGCCGAATTACGTTGATGATAATCAGGATATATATTACATTCGGCTCTTACCTGTACAATCCCGAAGCCGAATAGACTAATCGGCCATAGAACCAGCTGAACAAAAAGCCGAGTGAAAATTGGCATACGACAGAAGGGGCCGAATGAGCAATCACACGATAGATTAAGAGGGGGCCCGACCCTAGGGCCCAAAAGCAAATATAAATAGAGGAACATCAACCAAAGAAAGATATGTGAGAACAGAACCAAAAACTTAAGACTCAAGCAAACAAGAGACCTATACTAACTTGTCCGTCGGAGTGCTAATTCCGGCACCCCTATCCGGAGTGTTAATCCCTTTTTCAGGTTGCGATCAGAGGATCAGGGACGTCCTTCAGGATCCAAGAGTATTTCCAAACCTACTTCTTCACAATTGGCGCCGTCCGTGGGAATACTCAAGCATATTCATGGCGAGCGTCACAGAAGATCCTCCGATAGTCGCTGACGAAACTACAGCAAGAGACGACCTCACTCCAAGAAACATGTTGGGACCGGAGAATATCGCCGCGCGACGTGCTTTGAACTTTGATTCAGTAGCTCAGACATCACCCTCAACTTCAATGCATGAGACTATGCAGACAATTATGGATCAAGCAAAGCAAAATGAATACCGGCTGGAGAACATAATGGCTGAGAATGAGTGCCTGCGCCAGGATTTGGCCTTTGAGGTGGCGAAATCCCAACAAGCTGCATGCCAAGACCGAGTTTAACCTTTGAGAAAGAAGGATGGTCGTCGACGTCGACTTTAGAAACGCAATAATGATAGTGATTCAGACTCACCATCCCTAGAACCCAGAAAGAAAGGGCGCGTTGATATATCCAGCTCATCTGAAGGAAGTCTATATGCACGGCATAAACGAGGAAGAAACGATGATTCGGATGAGGAAGATAAACATGACCCATTCGTGCAACGAATTGCAAGGGCTATGATAGCCAAACAGTTCAAGGCACCGTCGTTCACCCATTACGACGGCAAATCAGACCCCACTAATCACATTCGTCATTACAAGCAAGCGATGACACTCTATGCTGACGACGAAGCCCTCGTGTGTCGAATATTTCCAAGCAGTCTAGGACCATTGGCCGTGAAGTGGTACTATAAACTGGAGTCGGCATCGATTAAGAGCCTCCACCAACTCCAAAAGTCATTCAGGGCAAGATTCATCACTAATGAGGTCCAGCCGAAGCAAGCCGATTCTCTCTGGGCCATGCAAATTAGACCGGAAGAAACTCTTCGTAAATACTCGACCCGCTATTGGGAGTGCTTTAATCTAGTAAATGATGCTTGCAATGATTCCATGGCCATCACTGCCTTTAAGATGGGATTGCATTCTGATAGCCCCCTTCACAGTTCATTAACCAAGCGGCCCCCCAAAACCGTTTGGGCGTTAATGAAGAAGGTCGAAGAATACTGCAAAGTGGAATGCAAGTCAAGGCTGGACGTAAAGCCGTTGAGACGGCCACGTCGGGAATTGTTCAGTTGATTAGCGCTATGCCATCAAGAAGACCCGAGCGGCGGAGTTGACCTAAACGAGACAAAAGGCGTAACCCGCGCCGATCAAACGACCAATGTTCACATCGAGCTAATGAACAGTATCAAGTGGATAGTAGGCGCACGAGGCGCTCAAGCAGAAAAAAACACGGAGTTAACAGAGCCGATCAATAAGATTTTGTCGAACATACAACACCTTCCGTTCTTCAAGTGACCGCCAAAGATGACGGGACCTCCTGATGCGCAAAGACAGGATAAACGGTGTGAGTATCATAAAGACCACGGTCACAACACCGATAGTTATTATGCATTAAAAGATCACCTTGAAGAATTGGTGCAAGACGACCGTCTTACGCAATACGTCCGAAAGAACAATTCAACAAATACAATAGCTCTACGGCCGGAGTCACCTCCTCTTGGTGTAATTCATATGATATACAACTTGCCAGCGCCACCCGAGGTGCATACAATCCAGTTGTCGTCTAGCCCCCATAACCCAATGACGCCAGCGAAATGGCCCCACGACATTGGAAAGATTAGTTTCGATGACAGTGATTTAGTTAGAGTGATCCACCCTCACACTGATCCCCTCGTCATCTAGCTACGCGTAAACAGATTCATCATTGAGCGTATTCTCGTTGACCAGGGCAACACTTCGGAAATAATGTATTACAAAACTTTCGTCTAACTTGGTTTTACCGATTCAAACCTGTCTCCGGTTGATTACCCGTTATTCAGCTTCAATGCTAACTCGGAGTATCGTTTAGGAAAAATCACACTACCAGTATGGGCCGGCACCAGATCAATAGACGTAGAATTTCTGGTGGTCAAGCTTCCTTCGCCGTATAATCTCATCATGGGCAGAACTTGGTTACATACGATGCAAGCCGTGCCAAGCACCTACCACCAACTACTTCATTTTCCGACTGAATACGGTATCGAACAAATTCGCGACTCTAAAAAATCGACGTAGGCATGCTATCTTCTAGCTGCAAAGACACCAAGGGAACTGGAAGTGCATTCAATTGAGGTACCAGATAGGGAGAGCCTCGAAGACATTGGGAGGATCCCAAGTGAAAAAGAAACCAAAGCCATACATCGGATCGAAATTAACGGAAGCCCTGACAAGTTCTTCATGATTGGCACTTCCTTGGATAAAGTCGAAAGACAGGAGTTGGTATCCTTCTTACTCAGCAATATTGATGTATTTGCATGGTCCCCATACAAGATGCCAGGAGTGGATCTATCAGTGGCCCAATATCGCTTGAACGTCGATCGGAAATGTAAGCCAATTATTCAGAGAAGTTAGTGGTCAACCGTGGAGCATACTTCGGCCGTTGTTGAAGAAGTAGATCGGTTACTTGACGCTGGGGCAGTTCGCGAAGTAAACTATCCTACATGGTTGTCCAATACTGTGGTCGTAAAGAAGAATAATGGCTCTTGGCATGTCTGTGTGGATTTCACGGACTTGAACAAAGCTTGTCCCAAGGACTGTTTTTTCCTGCCCAGAATAGACCAACTCGTAGATGCAATGGCACATCATCAACGCATGAGTTTCTTGGATGCCTACAGGGGCTATCATCAAATTGCCATACATCCGGAGGATCAAGAAAAAATCGTTTTCCTCACCCCAAGAGGAACCTATTGCTATAAGGTCATGCCTTTTGGGCTGAAGAATGCGGCAACTTATCAAAGACTAGTGACTACCATGTTCAAGGAATAACTTGGTTGTACTATAGAAGTATACATCGATGATACGATGGTCAAATCCAAGGAAAAGCACTCCCATCTAGCCAATTTGTCAGAGACATTTGGCATCCTTCGAAAGTACAATATGAAATTGAACGCTTCCAAGTGTGCATTTGGCATTGGATCCGGCGAATTCCTTGGCTACATCGTTAACCACCGCAGAATCGAAGCCAATCCGAGGCAAATCACGGCAATTCTAGAGCTTGGATCCCCCCGGTCAATCAAAGAGGTTCAAAAGCTGATGGGAATAGCCGCTGTGCTCAACAGGTTTATCAGCCATTCCACAGATCGCTGCCGACAATTCTTTCACACACTTCGGCAAGGCAGAGCATTTGATTGGACCCCCGAGTGCCAGGCCACTTTGCACGGCTTGAAGTCTTATCTCCGATCCGTACCACTCTTGGCAACACCTACGGTCGGCGATCCGTTCATTCTATATCTAGCAGTATCCAACCGGGCGGTCAGCGCCGTACTGTTAAGGGAAGAACTTGGAGAGCAGCGACCAGTTTACTATGTGAGCAAAGCTATAGCCGACGCTGAAACACGTTACCTTCCATTAGAGAAGCTTATCCTTGCTCTCGTCATGGCTGCAAGAAAACTGATGCACTACTTTCAGGGGCATACCATTGGGGTACCAACGGAATATCCCCTTCGGTCAGCGCTCCGCAACGCGGAAGCGTCGGGGCGCGTTTCGAAATGGGCTCTTGAACTCGGCCAGTATGATATCCAGTTTCTACCCAAAACTTTTGTCAAAGGGCAAGTGCTTGCCGACTTTGTAGCCGAATTCACAGGATCTCTCGCCGACTTTAAGTCTGATCAAGTACAAACTAAGCCCAATTGGAGAATGTATGTTGGCGACGTTTGGCAGATGTATTGCGACAAATCATCCAACCAGCGTGGCAGTGGGGTTGGCGTAGTAATCATGACCCCCGAAGGGGCAATAATCGAACAGGCCTTCAAATTGGGCTTTGATGCATCGAATAATGCGGCCGAATACGAAGCACTGTTAACCGGCCTGCGTAATGCACTTCACCTCGGTGCGAGGCATCTACTTGTTTTCTGTGACTCAAAGCTAGTAATCAACTAGTTGAAAAGGGAATATGCAGCCAAAAATGACCGTATGGCAGCCTATATGAAAACAACGAATTCTTTGCTCGGGAAATTTGATCACCACGAACTGAATCAAATAACCCGGGATCAAAACACGCGTGCAGATGCCCTGGCTTGCTTAGCCTTGCCATCAACTCAGAAATTAAGCAGACAATCGAAGTAGGGTTCGTCCCTGAGCCGAGCATTGCCTCTTCAGAATCAGTTCAGGTCAACGTTATTGAACCGGGTCCAAGTTGGATGGACCCTATCGTCGCATTCCTATGTTCAGAGCAGCTCCCGATGGATAAGAAGGAAGCATACAAATTGCAAAACAAAGCCTTCCGATACTACTTAGATCCGCAGGGGAAGCTCTACAAAAAATCTCTCTCTAGGCCGTACTTAGAATGTGTTCACTCGGATAAAGTCGAGAAACTTTTGTCTAAAGTACATGAAGGCAGTTGTGGTGCCCATTCGGGCGGACGTTCTCTGGCCTATCGTGCCGTATCGCAGGGGTACTATTGGCCGACCATGTGAACCGATGTCGAGTGTTATGTCAAAAAATGTGAGCAATGCCAAAAGTTTTCCCCCTTAACTCATCTGCCTGCCGAGGAGTTAAATTCTATCACTAGTCCTTGGTCGTTCGCTCAATAAGGGCTTGATATCGTTGGACCATTACCACGAGCCCCAGCCAACAGGAGATTCCTAATTGTTGTGATGGATTATTTCACAAAATGGGTCGAAGCGAAGGCACTAACACATATTCGAGATTCCGACGTTAAGCGTTTTGTATGGAAAAACATTATAACGAGATTTGGCATACCACGAGCACTTGTTTCAGACAACAGTACACAGTTTGATTATGGTGTGTACCAAGAATTGTGCAACACTTATGGTATCCGGCCCTACTTTTCTTCGCCGGCTTACCTCCAAAGCAATGGTCAAGCAAAGGCCACCAACAAGGTTATTTTGGACGGCATCAAGAAAAGGCTAGAGAAAGCTAAAGGCAAATGGATCGAAGAGTTGCCCAGCGTGCTGTGGGCTCATCGCACTACTCCAAGGTGATCCACTAGGGAAACGCCGTTTGCTCTGTGCTTCGGAAGTCAGGCAATCATCCCCCTAGAGATCGGCCTCCCAACCTTGAAAATGAAGGTCTTTGACATGGGCCGAAATGACATGATGTTGGCCTTGGACTTGACTATGATTGAAGAATGCCGAGACCGTGCCCTTGCTTCCATGGCACGGTACAAGCAACAGCTCGCTAAATCGTATAATCAACGTGTTCAGCTACGCAGTTATGCACCAGGAGAATTGGTCCTCAAGAAAGTGCTTCCTACTGCCAGGAATCCGGCCGACGGAAAATTGGGTCCTAAATAGGATGGCCCTTATCAAATTGACTAAATCGCAGGGACAGGGGCATATCGGCTCAAAGATATGGATGGAAAAAGCTTGCTGCGTCCGTGGAATTCCACATACTTGCGCAAATTTTATCATTAAGTTAACTTGTACGGCACGACAGTTTGTTTTGATTTTACGCCGTGTATATCTTTCTTTTTTCAATACAATGTTCTCTCTTGCCCAGTAAGTTCTGGTTGTGTTGCCCAGTGAGTGCTGGTTGTGTGAAAAAGCCTTCGAATTCGGAGCGCCCTTCGTGAATGACACGTTTGGGCTGAGTAAGCCTCTACATTCGGAGCGCTCTTCGTGAATCACGATTGGCCAACACAAAAAGCATCCGAATTCGAAGCACCCTTCGTAAATGACACGTTGGGCCGAAAAGGCCTCCGAATTCGAAGCGCCCTTCATGAATGACACGTTTGGGCCGAGCAAGCCTCCGAATTCGGAGCGCCCTTCGTGAATGACACGTTTGGGCTAAGCAAGCCTCCGAATTCGGAGCGCCCTTTATGAATGACACGTTTGGGCCGAGCAAGCCTCCAAATTCAGAGTGCCCTTCGTGGAAATCACGATTGGCCAACTTAAAAAACCTCCGAATTCGGAACGCCCTTCGTGAATGACACGTTTGGGCCGAGTAAGCCTCTACATTCGAAGCGCCTTTCGCGAATCACGATTGGCCAACACAAAAAGCCTTCGAATTCAAAGTGCCCTTCGTGAATGACACGTTTGGGCCGAACAAGCCTTCGAATTCGAAACGCCCTTCGTGGAAATCATGATTGGCCAACACAAAAAAGCTTCGAATTCGGAGCGCCCTTCGTGAATGACACATTTGGGTCGAAAAAGCCACTGAATTTGGAGCGCCGTTCGTGAATAACACTTTTGGGCTGAAAAAGCCTTCGAATTCGGAGCGCCCTTCATAGAAATCACAATTGGCCAACACAAAAAGCCTCCGAATTCGGAGCACCCTTCGTGAATGACACGTTTAGGCCAAAAAAGCCTTCGAATTCGGAGAGTCGTTCGTGAATGACACTTTTGGGCCGAAAAAACCTTCGAATTCGGAGCACCCTTCATGAGTGACACGTTTGGGCCGAGTAAGCCTCTGAATTTAGAGCGCCTGTAACAAGTCCGCCGGGGACCTCGCTACAGCTCGGACTCGATTTGTGTCACGGTTCTTAATCTGAACCAAAGAGTCCAAATCCGGCAAATCGTTTTGAGAAAACAGATTTTTTTGAAAGAAGTGTCAAACATGGACTGCTTTTCCAGATACAGAGTCGCCACCTAAATATTTTATTTTTGGAAAATTTAGGAAACCCTGACTCGTTTGCCTAAGGCCATGTGTCCGTCATCACCAAAGTTGCCTCGGCTCGGGAACTTGGGTACGATTGGGGAAGGTCATTTCGTGAGCACCCCCGCTCGCCCGATCGAAGATCGGCCTCTACTAACCATGATATCTAGTTTTGAAAACATTATGCATCCTTATTCCGGTTATTAGCCTAGATTTACTATGTGATGCGCACAGCATACAAGTATAGACCAGGTCGCCTGAATTGGGACAAAACATTTCATGTTTGTTTTTGAAAGTGGTTTGCTACTCGCAAGTAGGCTTAAAATGCAGATTTTGCCACCCTCAGGTGGGCTTAGAAAACATGGTTTTGCCACTATCTAGTGGGCTTAAAACTCACAGTTGATGATTTGTCCTAATCCAAATAACCCAACCTTCACCCACAGGCATTTAGGCAGTTATATCACATAAGCACATAGCCTCATGGTAAGCATGCTATTCATGGCAGTCACTCACACGCATGCAAAGATGCTAAAGCATAAAAACTTACTGAGTACTCCAAGCCAAAACAGAAGCTAATTAGAAATCCATGCATGATCCTAAATATACAGAAGTGCCTAATGCAACGCATGAAAAAATGCAACTATAACAGGCTCGGCTATTCTAAAGATGGCATGTGAAATGCTACAACTAACAAGTATTCAACTCGGAATTGAAATACAAATGCAGTTAGTATGATGCGCCGAGCCCGGTGCATGCAAAAACAGATGAATGAATGCAAACATGCTATCATACTGTATGCTAATTGAAACATGCCCTAATCTAACCATATAAGCTGGTAAATAAAAGGGAGAAAGACGTGGGGTTGGAAGACATACATCACACTCACGCACACTTATTACAACATTGCCCTCCGCAGAGGGTCCAAATAAATAATACAGTCCCAAATGAATAGTACAGTCCGAATAAATACAAAATCCTAATTAATTTACAAATTAATCTAGGAAAGCATTAAAACTAGCATGCAAACTAGGGACTGCCTCGACTCCGTTCCGGATGATGAATGATGCATGTTCGGCGCGGAAATCCATCGCGATGCCCCAATAGCCTCTGTTTGCAATTGTTCTTGGAAAGCGCGCCAAGCTCTAGAAGGCTACTGGTTTCTGATTTGCTGCAACAGAGAGCAAGAAAGGGGCATAGCAATGTATTTTCACATATGTATGCTTGACTACTCTTCAGGGAGCGTAGTCCTCGATCCTCGTGCCATCAATCACGTATGTCGATGCATGATGGCCGAGGAGTCGATTTGCATGACTCAATATAGGATGAATGCACATATAAACACAACAAGACCGAGACTCCATCATGGATAATCCGGAGTGTCGGCGACTGGGGAATTGAGACACGTTCCGTCACTCGGAGTACGAAACGTACCTCGTTTCTCGTGCTCGGGCTAACTCCTATCCCAAACACAATGCAATATGCATGATATGCATGAAGGCAACTAAGATACAACGTAACATGCACAATGCTATGAAATGGCATACACGATGCATGAGGTAACATGGCATACACAATGCGCTAACATACAACCTAGCATACACAATGCTATGAAATGAAATGGCATACACAATGCATAATGGACTTACACCAACACAAGTGGACCTCAGCCACACTCACATAAGAGGCCATTAGATGAAAATGAGACACTCGAAATGCGTGCACACATGCACGCAAACTGAGGACCGAACCTAAGGCACAAATGCACTCTAACAAAGCGTGGCAAGGCATGGAATATGGCATACAAGCATGCAAATTTCAGTACCAAAATATGATGCAAAACAGCCCGAAACATGGAAACATGGCAGCCGATGCATGAAATGAGACCCGAAACTCGAAACTAGGCACATGGAATGACTTATAGCTATACAAAGCATGCATTATTTGAACATGAAGCACAAATAAAGAATCAAGGCAGTCCCAAAACATGCATATTTCCAGTTTTAATCAAGGCCAAAAAGTGAACACAAATAGGGCTAAGTTAACATGCAAAAATGGCTCCAAAAGAGAGATAAAAAGGCAAGTAGCAGCTGCTGGCCCCAAACAATGAAGAGCCCTTCAACAAAGTTGAAGAGCGGCTCAAAACAAGGTATCTCACAGTTTATGACCAAGTCCAAAACATGCGCAAGTAAGCTTAAAATACTATGCAAAAAATAGGCCTAAAAGAAGGTTTAAACACAAAGAGTAAAAAAGGAGCCTCAAAAAGCAAAAGGCCCTGATCAAACATGAAGAGGGGGTCAAAATATGACTATTTACAGTTCGGGTCGGAGCCCAAAAATACAAGTACAAGGAGCTAAAAAACATGCAAAAATAGGGGGCCAAAAGAGGGATAAAGAGGCAAGTAGCAGAAGGAAGCCTCAAACAGTGAAGAGCCCTTCAAAAAAGTTGAAGAGGTGCTCAAGACAAGGTATTTCAAAGTTTATATCAAAGTCTGAAACAGCTCACAAATAGGCTTAAAATACTATGCAAAAAAAAGGCATAAAGGAGAGCTAAAGAGGCAAGTGATAGTAGGAAGCCTCAAACAGGGAAAGACTCTTAATCAAACATGAAAAAGACCTCAAAACATGACTATTTACAGTTTGGGTCGGAGCCCAAAAATGCAAGCAAGTATGGCTTAGATTGTATGCAAAAATAGGGCCAAAAAGAGGAGAAGAAGACTTACCCTTGAAGAACCAAACTTCAACAACTCTTGGTCCAAGAAATGTTGCTCCTAAGCTCTGGAATGGCCTTGAAGCTGCTGGAATGGAGTGAGGAGGAGTGGTGCTATGGGTTGGTGTAGGAATGAGGCAAAACCTTAGGATTTGAAGGCTTGGAAGAGAGAGAGGCAGAGATGTAAGCAAGAGCTCAAAGCAATTTTCTAACCCTTTAAAATGGAGCTAGAGGGTTCTGGTTTATAGAGGGAGAGAAGGGAAAATAGGGGGGAAAATCAAATTCAAATTTCCCTCCCAAAAGGTTGACCCTCGGGCATAGGGCCTAGAGGAAAACAAATTGTACATCTAGAACACACTTGGGGAGGGGGTCATGGCCGGCCAGCTCAAAAGGGCAAAAAAGGTCATCCAACTAGGTAAGTGGCCGGCCTGCTACATTTTCTGGCCGGCCTGCTACTTTTCAGGACAAAAAAATGGGTTTGCCGGAAAGAAAGGTGGCCGGCCAGTGATAGGGAAGTCCAATGGTAGCCGTTCAAGTATCCAAATTGAAGCCCCGGAAGTTATCTTTCCAATGGCGCAAACCTTGCATTAAAATTCCTCCTGTGGAAAAAGTTATGCCCTTTTTGGTGAAGCCGCGCAGATTTCGATCCAACCGGAGTGATGCCCTACTTCAATCAACTATATCTCCCCCGTCCGGAATTGGATTTAGGAGATTCTTGAGTGAAAAATGAAGCCCCGGAATTCTTATTTCCAACGGTGGTGGCCTCATAGCTTGATTCCAAGTATGCAAATGAATAAGCCCGATTCGGCGAGGGCTGTTCGACTCTTTCTTAACGGTTCATGCCCATTTTCTCCCCCAATTGGATTTCTTCCATTTTCTCGTCTTTTCTTCAACTCCAAACCCCTAAGTAAGGTGTTTTGAAAGATTTTTCAAAGATTTCATCTCTCTTTCATTCATTTCCACTTTGTCCTTGCTCGGTTTATCGAAAAGCGCAACATTTGACAAAATGCGAGCCTCGGAACATCGTAAAAACTTTATTTCAAAAACGTTTTGAAGAGAGGGTTTTAAGACTAAAATATTTGATCAAGATCGTTTTGGTCCAAAAAAAGGGGTATGAAGTTGAGATTTGACTCTCTCTCTTGCCGAAGAAATTGAACCTTTGCACTGCACAACTTCCAAAACCATCAGTCACGTCCAAGTCTTAAAGGTGGTCAAAAATGGGGTGTCTACAGTTGCCCTCTTTGACAGAACTCGGAAGTCAAAGAAGTGACGGGAGTGAATGTCAAAGTCCAGAGACGACCCATTTTTGACAAGGCCGAAGACTTGGACAAACAAACAAAATATAGATAATAAATGGTTGTGCCCGCAGGCTGCCTACGTATCCCTTTGCAAGGAATCAAACCAGCGTAGTTCAGGGGCAGGATGCATCAGAAAGATTTTGATAATTGGACTTATACGCTACGTGAAGCCGGTTTGAAAGTTGGACTTATACGTTACGCGAAGCCGGTTTGAAGAATGGACTTATACGCTACGCGAAGCCGGTTTGAAGATTGGACTTATACGCTACGCGAAGCCAGATATCACTCATGACCATGCAAAGAGAGCTGTAATGAAGCAATTATGCAAAATAAATGCAACATTTTAAGCGAATGCTAGGCAAGCAAGTAAACTCGAACCAAACTATACCTTATACAGAAAGGATGTAAGAAAATTATGGAATCTTCACGAACATGTGCAATAGATACACAAAGGTAAACGAAGTGTGTGATTGATGCACGAAGCGAGCGTGTGTGATAGATACACAAAGCGAACGTGTGATAGATACACAAAGTGAAGCGAGTGTGATGGATACACTATATGAAGCAAAGTGTGATGGATACACTAGGTGAGTGTGTGATAGATACACAAAGCAAGCGTGTGATAGATACACAAAGTGAAGTGAGTGTGATGGATACACTAAAGGTGAACACAAAGTGTGATAGATGCACTTAGTGAACAGAGTGTGATTGATACACTAAAAGTGAACACAAAGTGTGATAGATGCACCATGTGAACAGAGTATGATAGATATATTGAATGTGAACACGAAGTGTGATAGATGCACTTAGTGAACAAGTATGATGATATACTAAAGGTGAACACGTAGTGTGATAGATGCACTTAGTGAACAAAGTATGATTGATATACTAAAGGTGAACACGAAGTGTGATAGATGCACTAAGTGAACAGAGTGTGATTGATACACTAAAGCGAACACAAAGTGATAGATGCACTAAGTGAACAGAGTGTGATAGATGCACTAAGTGAACAGAGTGTGATTGATACACTGAAAGCGAACACAAAGTGTGATAGATGCACTAAGTGACACTAAGTGGATGTGATGAACAAAGCGAACACAAAGTGTGATAGATGCACTCATGTGATAACACTAGTGTGAATACACTGATACACTAAAAGTGAACACAAAGTGTGATAGATACACTATGTGAACAGAGTTTGATAGATATACCGAATGTGAACACGAAGTGTGATAGATGCACTTAGTGAACAAGTATGATTGATATACTAAAGGTGAACACGAAGTGTGATAGATGCACTTAGTGAACAAAGTATGATTGATATACTAAAGGTGAACACGAAGTGTGATAGATGCACTTAGTGAACAAAGTATGATAGATATACTGAATGTGAACACGAAGTGTGATAGATGCACTTAGTGATCAAGTGTGATGGATACACTAAAGGTGAAGTGTGATTGATACACAAAAGTGAATATGTGCGTGATAGATACACAAAATGAGAAATGTGTGTGATAGATACAGAAAATGAGAATATGTGTGATAAATACACAAAATGAGAATGTGTGATTGATACACAAAATAAGAATGTGTGATTGATACACTAAATGAGAATGTGTGATTGATACACTAAGTGAATGAAGTGTGATTGATACACTAAATAAATGAAGTGTGATTGATACACTAACTGAATGAAGTGTGATTGATACACTAAATAAATGATCTCAAACGGAACTTCTTTGAATGAACCGTACATACAATATCGTGCATGAATGAGAAAGAAACTTGAGAGGTACAATGCAATACAATGCATGATGCAATAAACAAGCATAGCGGCGCTTTAGAAAGCACCTCATGGGGTGAGTGGCGATGAACTGTTCTACTCTGACGGGGATCTCCCCTCGTGCTCTTCGAACACTTACCTTCAACTCGCAGTACAAAGGCTCTGAAATACTGACAAGGGTTCTTCATGTAGAACACTTTGGATGCTGCCTTTCTTCCTGATCATATTCACAACTTTCCCTATTCTCCAACGGGGTGACAGACTAGGTTGGTTTAGTATCCAGAATTGAGGTGCATACACGCTATCTCAACCTATGGGGCTTCCATACAGATTTCAAGCCGAGGACACGCCCTTGGGTATTTAAACCAGACTTTAGTCCCGGAAATCCCGAACCTTTACGTTCTAGGCATCAGCCATTCGAACTCTAGTTTCCACCGTCGCAGTTGGTCTCCTAGGAACTCATTGCGAACACAGCCAAGATGACCCTGGCAAGGAATTGGTACTCAGAGAGAGCATTTCTGATTGCCATTCTGGCTTGAGGCAGACTTGATCTTGAGCTTGAGGTAGAGGCACACTCATACTTCGGAGTATTGACAAGGCCTGACAAGGTGCACACGGAATACGATCTCGGAGCTTACTGAAGTTGGAACAAACTCAGATGCCTGACATTTTCCTCTTTTGCTTTTGCTTTTGCTTTGCAGTCCGGAACCATTATAGCTTCAGATAGGTCCTGGTTTTACTGTTCTCACACGACTTGGGTTGAACCCTGCGGTTTTATGAAAGAACAAACTCTATTTTGCACAAATGTGGAGAACGGCATGGCACTCGGAGCACAAAACGATTTTATTTTTGAAATTGAGAGATGAGTTTTCGACCAGGCATTGAGCCTACGACTGAACACAGCAAAACGACTCAACAAGGAAATAAAAGGCACACAACCTAGACACATCGAGTAACACTCGAAACGACTCAAAACAAGAATCGAGATAAAACAAAAAAAGACACGACACTCAGACGTGCACAGGGAGCCTGTTTCACCGGGTAGTGTTTCCCACCCTTTCTCATTTGTGATTCTCACATCACTCTGGCACTCAATCTCTTGTTTTCTAAAAAAGCCCTTTTCTCACTTTTTCCCTCATCGCACATCTCTCTATTCTTCAATCTCCCATTTTTCAATCCCTCCCCTGGGTGGTTGATGGATAAACAAGAAGTTGCGGGCTCTTGCCCCTAGCATGCTGCTAGATTCTCTTTCTTCCGTTCACAGCTAGTAAATTCCTCCCATAGAAGGGTTGCGCTACAACTGGGTGTGTAGCAAATCTGTAGCTAACATCGGTTGATGATGCTTTGCTGGGGAGTTTGGACGTGATAAGATCTGTCCAGATGATGGAGTGGAATATCTTGCCCCATTCCAGTTCGTGCTTCGCACTTGGCTTGATACCTCGTTGCTTGGAGGGTGAGAGAGCTTTCAGCCCTTTGTTGTGCCCTTTTCTGGCGAATACGGTGCCCTTTCCGGCAAGTAGAGTGCCCTTTCTAGCAAGCATTTTGACAAAGGGGAAAAGACAGAACACCTGACTTAACTGTGCCCCTAGTTCATTATTTTGACCATTTTGTTTTGATTTTTCTACTAAAACAATTTTAACCAAAATGAGAGTTAGATTAACGCGCTTGTTCGATTTTCTGATTCAAAATCATGCAAGTTAGGTTATGAGCACTGAAAATTTTCCTTTTTTGGGTCTAGGAAAAGGGTCCAGTTTTGGAAAAAATGGAATAGTTTTGAGAGAAAATCAGTCAACCTCAGTAAAAATTCTCAAAAACTGTTTTTGCATTCGGCCACTGCTCAACGAGCATAGAACCCACTCTCGAGATGCACAACCTCAAATCCGAAGAAAAATTACCCCTTGCTTGAAGAGAGCTGCATGGCAACGGAAAGTTGCCCCTTGTTTGAACGGCACCGCGGCGCATTGAATGGCAACGGAAAGTTGCCCCTTGTTTGAATGGTATCGCAGCGCATTGTAGTCAGTCCTCAGAGTGACGAACACAACCAAATCCTCAGATACAGAGAAGACAAAGATGACCAAAACCATCTCATGGACACAATCAAATTGAAGTGTTTTACGGCCGGACTTCAGAATGAAGTTGCCTACGTATCCCAAAGATGGGAATCAAGCCTTACGTAGTTCGGGGTTAAGGTACACTCGGGTATTTAACCTCTCCTTTTTATGCTCTAACTTTTGCCAAGGCGCCTGTTGCAGGTTTTCAACCTTGCGAGCTTTGTTTTTCTTCTTTTCAATTCTTTTCATTTCTTTTTTGATTTTCTTTTTTTTTTCTTTTCTTTGCATTTTTCTTTTTTTGTTCTTTTGTTCTTTTCTGTTTTTTTGTTCTTCTTTTCTTCTTCTTCTTCTTCTTCTTCTTTTTTTTTTTTTTTCTTGCTCTAACTTTTGCCTGGGCTGCCTTTTCGGGTTTTCGGCCCAGCGAGCCTCTCAAGGATAAAAGTGTAGCTTTGTCCATGTCGAATGGTTCTGAGATCTCGAATCCGTCTAAATCTAAGAGAGTGACTGCTGTTCGCTGACGATGCAGGAGTCCACCCCATGGGGGCTAAATTTGCCCCTAGTGTTGTGGATAGGAACTCAGTTGTTCTTCAGCAATACTTTCTTCTTCTTCTCTTCTGGGATTTAGCATTCTTGCCAGTCTTCATTGATTTGCAGGATGATCCATTTTCGGCTCTTCGAGCGCATCGGGCATTTGTGCCTCTAGTTCGAGGGATGCTTCTGTTCTAGCTTCACAAGCTTCTTCTGATGAGGTCTGATCTTCTTGATCTGACTTTGGTGCCTCTTGCTCGAGGGCTGCTTCCAATCTGGCCACACAGGCCTCTCTTGATGGTTGATCTTTGAACGTTCTGAATCCAAGTTCAAGGTTTGAAAGCAAAGGGGTCGAGTCTCGGGGCTGAGAGCGATTCTAAGCTGCACAATCTCAAGAGTGATTCCACACAGGTCTTCGCAAGATCGCGCAAAACAGTTTTTGAAATCTTTTAAGAAAGCGACCAGTCGCTCGCGCTGAAGACAATATAGAACCAATTTGGATCAAGCCAGGATCCTTCCCAGTACTCACATTAACAAGCATGATCTCGATCATTAAGGGCTTAGCATGCCTCTCTTCCTCTCAGTTGATCAAAATTTTTTTGCAAATCCTGAGGAATTCCTTCATCTTCGTTTTTCACCACAGTGTTCAAAAAGTTTTGAAAAACTCAGGTCATTACAATGATTTCAAGGCACAGAAAAGACAGAGTCCTTAGTCGAATACTGCCATCTCATTTAGAATTTCTGGCACAACTGGCACACGGCAGAAGCAAACGCGAGAGCGTAAAAATCACTGCTGTTTCATTCAAAAACTGCTGGCACAACTGGCTCCCTGGCAGAAACAGACTCAAAACAAAACGAAAAGACAAACGCAAAAGAAAATGGTGACGCCCGAGGTAATACCCCCGGAATCACTCGACTCCTATACAACAGGACTGACTCGATATAACAAGACAGACCCGAAACAAAAAGACTGACTCAAAACGGACTCAAAACAACAAGACTGACCCAATACCCAAGTCAGAAAGCACAAAAACCAGCATTCACAAATGCTCAAAACAGTGCGTGCCATACGCCATATCTGGAGTAAATCGAGTGCCATCCGCAGGTGGTTCATCCCCCGATCACATAGTCACATTATCCCCCACAGGTTCACTGGTCGAGTGCCGATAAACTTTGCTGGACTGGCGCGGGGATGACCCTGTTGTCAAACAGATCTTGTACATCATGGCGCAGACGAAAGCAACTGTCGGTGTCATGACCGGTTTGTTGATGGTACGCACAGTACCTAGTATGGTCATGCTTTGGAGGGAGAGGATCAGGTAAAGGCCGTTGATCCAATGGTTTCAGATGTCCTTTCCGGATTAAAACCTCTAGAGCCTTTGACAAAGGCATATAAAGTGGGGTGAAAACCCTCTTGACTCGGGGTGGATATTTGGCCGTCTGTGAGCTACTTCCGGACGCACCGGTGAATGGGGTAGCCTTTCTTGATGTGGTGGTGGTGACCATGCCCACTTCAGAAGATCTTGCAGCTGCATCACCACTGGTGGTCGCATTCGAACTGCGGGAAAACGCCCGCCTAGGCTGCTCCTTCTCCTGGTCAATAAGGCCCTGCTTCATGGCTTGCGACGAAGGCCTCGGCCATCTCCTCCCAGCTTCGTTTCACTGAATCCTCCAATTTGGCGTACCAGATGGTCGCAATACCTGACAGGGTCCTGCCAAAAAAGGAGAGCTTCTGTAATCTTGTCAAGCCCATCGAGCGCAGAACATCTGAAAACAAACTCAGGTGGACCATGGGATCTCCTGACCCGTCAAAACGGTCGATGTGAGGCATCTTGAACCTGTCCGGCAATGTCACTACCGAATCAGTATATCCATCTTCAATGTCTGGGATGGAGTTGACTCCCTGAGATTTCTTAAACATCTTCTCAAGTTTGCTCAATTTCAACGCTGTAGGGTCGACCTCGACCTCGAAGGGAGAGTCCGGCAGATTGGTAGGCGCTTTGGATAGCTGGGGTAAAATTGGGGGCGGAGCCGGCCCTACCGGAATGTCCGTACCTTCCTGGACATTTGGCGTCTCCCCAGGTGCTGGAGCTCTTGCTGGGGGAGGAACTTGTTGTGAAGCAGACGCGCCGCTTTGCTGTTGCAGCCTGGTGATGAGCTCAGCCTGCTGAGCCATGATTGCAGCCTGCTGCTTGGAAAATTCCGCTTGGCGGACAGCGTCTTGCTGCATGAGTTTCATAGTTTCCTGCATTTGATGCATCATTGCCTCCATCCCTGATGTATTCTGCTGATCCATCTGACTGACCGGTAGATCTATCTCTATGGCAACAATTGAGACCTCAGTCCGACTGTTAAGGGCCACTGATCTGGTAACTGCTGAACTGGTGATCTGTGCCTGACTGGCCCTTTTACCCTGTTTCTGGCGAAGGAACACTGATTTGCCCTTAAATTGAATCTCTGACCTAACAAAGTCTATCAGCACTAGTCCAATGTACCCGGGGGATATCGGAGCCTTCTGAAGCTATGGTTCCAGGACTACCCTAGCAAAAGAGAAAACAGACAGCACCTCAGCTCAACTTAACCAAAGCAGATACAAGCATAACAGGATGACTGTGCCCTCTACTGAATTCTGCCCCCAAAATTCTGCCTCAAATCTGATACCCTCGGGTAAAATTGAATCCCAAAATATTGAACTAGTGCCCGCAGGCCTGATGCCCAAACTTGCAAACTGATATATGCATTTCTGTAGAGATGCACTTTAAAAGCACATAACAGATAAGTGAGAGCCAAAACACCCCTATGGAGGGGTAGGGTTTCCCTGTCCTATTTTGTTAGGAGCTAGGGTTTCACTACGCACGCAGCGGTTTCAAACAACCTATCAGGTAAGCAACTTGTCCTAGCTTGGAATGGTCACTATCGATTCCGAATATGCACTAGGTCGAATGGTCAAAAGGGGTGCCCCGGTAAAACCGGGGTTTGTGTTCCCATACTAGTAGAGCCCACAACCGGTCAGCCTTATGGTCATGCCTTGACAAGACAAGTCTCCGGCAAACCGTTCAGGAATAGCAGATGGCAAACACGGTGTCCTAGGCACACCAATGCAAATGCAATGCAAAGAAACACACAAGTGTAGTCAAAACAAGATGTCATGAGTTCGAGTCACGTTCTCCAAATCCCCAGTAGAGTCGCCAGAAACTGTAACAAGTCCGCCGGGGACCTCGCTACAGCTCGGACTCGATTTGTGTCACGGTTCTTAATCTGAACCAAAGAGTCCAAATCCGGCAAATCGTTTTGAGAAAACAGATTTTTTTGAAAGAAGTGCCAAACATGGACTGCTTTGCCAGATATAGAGTCGCCACCTAAATATTTTATTTTTGGGAAATTTAGGAAACCCTGACTCGTTTGCCTAAGGCCATGTGTCCGTCATCACCAAAGTTGCCTCGGCTCGGGAACTTGGGTACGATTGGGGAAGGTCATTTCGTGAGTACCCCCGCTCGCCCGATCGAAGATCGGCCTCTACTAACCATGATATCTAGTTTTGAAAACATTATGCATCCTTATTCCGGTTATTAGCCTAGATTTACTATGTGATGCGTACAGCATACAAGTATAGACCAGGTCGCCTGAATTGGGACAAAACATTTCATGTTTGTTTTTGAAAGTGGTTTGCTACTCGCAAGTAGGCTTAAAATGCAGATTTTGCCACCCTCAGGTGGGCTTAGAAAATATGGTTTTGCCACTATCTAGTGGGCTTAAAACTCACAGTTGATGATTTGTCCCAATCCAAATAACCCAACCTTCACCCACAGGCATTCAGGCAGTTATATCACATAAGCACATAGCCTCATGGTAGGCATGCTATTCATGGCAGTCACTCACACGCATGCAAGGATGCTAAAGCATAAAAACTTACCGAGTACTCCAAGCCAAAACAGAAGCTAATTAGAAATCCATGCATGATCCTAAATATACAGAAGTGCCTAATGCAACGCATGAAAAAATGCAACTATAACAGGCTCGGCTATTCTAAAGATGGCATGTGAAATGCTACAACTAACAAGTATTCAACTCGGAATTGAAATACAAATGCAGTTAGTATGATGCGCCGAGCCCGGTGCATGCAAAACAGATGAATGAATGCAAACATGCTATCATACTGTATGCTAATTGAAACATGCCCTAATCTAACCATTATAAGCTGGTAAATAAAAGGGAGAAAGACGTGGGGTTGGAAGACATACATCACACTCACGCACACTTATTACAACATTGCCCTCGCGCAGAGGGTCCAAATAAATAATACAGTCCCAAATGAATAGTACAGTCCGAATAAATACAAAATCCTAATTAATTTACAAATTAATCTAGGAAAGCATTAAAACTAGCATGCAAACTAGGGACTGCCTCGACTCCGTTCCGGATGATGAATGATGCATGTTCGGCGCGGAAATCCATCGCGATGCCCCAATTAGCCTCTGTTTGCAATTGTTCTTGGAAAGCGCGCCAAGCTCTGGAAGGCTACTGGTTTTTGATTTGCTGCAACAGAGAGCAGGAAAGGGGCATAGCAATGTATTTTCACATATGTATGCTTGACTACTCTTCAGGGAGCGTAGTCCTCGATCCTCGTGCCATCAATCACGTATGTCGATGCATGATGGCCGAGGAGTCGATTTGCATGACTCAATATAGGATGAATGCACATATAAACACAACAAGACCAAGACTCCATCATGGATAATCCGGAGTGTCGGCGACTGGGGAATTGAGACACGTTCCGTCACTCGGAGTACGAAACGTACCTCGTTTCCCGTGCTCGGGCTAACTCCTATCCCAAACACAATGAAATATGCATGATATGCATGAAGGCAACTAAGATACAACCTAACATGCACAATGCTATGAAATGGCATACACGATGCACGAGGTAACATGGCATACACAATGCGCTAACATACAACCTAGCATACACAATGCTATGAAATGAAATGGCATACACAATGCATAATGGACTTACACCAACACAAGTGGACCTCAGCCACACTCACATAAGAGGCCATTAGATGAAAATGAGACACTCGAAATGCGTGCACACATGTACGCAAACCGAGGACCGAACCTAAGGCACAAATGCCACTCTAACAAAGCGTGGCAAGGCATGGAATATGGCATACAAGCATGCAAATTTCAGTACCAAAATATGATGCAAAACAGCCCCGAAACATGGAAACATGGCAGCCGATGCATGAAATGAGACCCGGAACTCGAAACTAGGCACATGGAATGACTTATAGCTATACAAAGCATGCATTATTTGAATATGAAGCACAAATAAAGAATCAAGGCAGTCCCAAAACATGCATATTTCCAGTTTTAATCAAGGCCAAAAAGTGAACACAAATAGGGCTAAGTTAACATGCAAAAATGGCTCCAAAAGAGAGATAAAAAGGCAAGTAGCAACTTCTGGCCCCAAACAATGAAGAGCCCTTCAACAAAGTTGAAGAGCGGCTCAAAACAAGGTATCTCACAGTTTATGACCAAGTCCAAAACAGTGCGCAAGTAAGCTTAAAATACTATGCAAAAATAGGCCTAAAAGAAGGTTTAAACACAAAGAGTAAAAAAGGAGCCTCAAAAAGTAAAAGGCCCTTGATCAAACATGAAGAGGGGATCAAAATATGACTATTTACAGTTCGGGTCGGAGCCCAAAAATACAAGCACAAGGAGCTAAAAAAACATGCAAAAAATAGGGCCAAAAGAGGGATAAAGAGGCAAGTAGCAGAAGGAAGCCTCAAACAGTGAAGAGCCCTTCAAAAAAGTTGAAGAGATGCTCAAGACAAGGTATTTCAAAGTTTATATCAAAGTCTGAAACAGCTCACAAATAGGCTTAAAATACTATGCAAAAAAAAGGCATAAAGGAGAGCTAAAGAGGCAAGTGATAGTAGGAAGCCTCAAACAGGGAAAGACCCTTTATCAAACATGAAAAAGACCTCAAAACATGACTATTTAAAGTTTGGGTCGGAGCCCAAAAATGCAATCAAGTATGGCTTAGATTGTATGCAAAAACAGGGCCAAAAAGAGAAGAAGAAGACTTACCCTTGAAGAACCAAACTTCAACAACTCTTGGTCCAAGAAATGTTGCTCCTAAGCTCTGGAAATGGCCTTGAAGCTGCTGGAATGGAGTGAGGAGGAGTGGTGCTATGGGTTGGTGTAGGAATGAGTAGGGATGGCAATTTGAAACCGGCCCGACGGGGACCCGACCCCCCGTCCCCGATAAGAGTGGTTTTTCCCCGAAAAATGTCCCCGTGGGGACGGGGATGGTATTCAAAATTAAATCCCCGGTGACATTCGGGCCGGGGACGGTGATACAAATTTCATCCCCGGCCCCGGCCCCCGCCCGGTCATCCCCCGATTTATATATTATATATATATGTTTGGTTTGGTTACAGATGTCTCTTTGAATATTATTATTATATATATATATATGTTTGTTTATTACATTATATATATATATAATATATATATACGTTTATTTTTACCACAGATCCACAATAAAAAAAATGTGTAACTCTCTCTCTCTTACCCACTCTCTCACTCTTTCTTTTGTCTCACCCACCCTCACCTCACTCTCTGATCTATCTCTCTCTTTCAGGCCTCCTCCATTGCCGCCTCCTCCTCCTCCAGGCCACCGCCGCCTCCTCCTCTTCCGATCATCCTCCTCTGTCATCGCACTCCTCGGTTGTGGCCGTTGTCGAGCCAGTTCTGGATGCTAGATCGGTCGTAGGTAACGCCGGTGGAAAGGCTCACCGAAGACTTCATCATGTCCATGGAAAGCCTCGTCTCTCTTCTCCGAAGCCTTCTCTCTCTCTCTCTCTCTCTCCTCAGATCTCAGATCTCCGAACCTCTTTTATTTTTATTTTTTATTTATTTTTTACATTTGATGAAGCCTCAGATCTGTTGTTGTTGTTGTTTTTGTTTTATTTTATTTTATTTTAGCCGGGGAATTATCGGGGTCGGGGAAACCCGATCCCCGTTGGGGACGGGGGCGGGGGTGGTGATAGGCTCCCCGTCGGGGATCGGGACCGGGGACGGGGAAATTTCTACAATCGGGGATCGGGGACGGGGAGTGTGGTCCCCGGCCCCGCCCCGGCCCGTTGCCATTCCTAGGAATGAGGCAAAAACCTTAGGATTTGAAGGCTTGGAAGAGAGAGAGAGGGAGAGATGTAAGCAAGAGCTCCAAAGCAATTTTCTAACCCTTTAAAATGGAGCTAGAGGGTCTGGTTTTATAGAGGGAGAGAAGGGAAAAATGGGGGGGGAAAATCAAATTCAAATTTCCCCCCCAAAAGGTTGATCCTCGGGCATAGGGCCTAGAGGAAAACAAATTGTACATCTAGAACACACTTGGGGAGGGGGTCATGGCCAGCCAGCTCAAAAGGGCAAAAAAGGTCATCCAACTAGGTAAGTGGCCGGCCTGCTACATTTTCTGGCCGGCCTGCTACTTTTCAGGACAAAAAAATGGGTCTGCCGGAAAGAAAGGTGGCCGGCCAGTGATAGGGAAGTCCAATGGTAGCTGTTCAAGTATCCAAATTGAAGCCCCGGAAGTTAGCTTTCCAGTGGCGCAAACCTTGCATTAAAATTCCTCCTGTGGAAAAAGTTATGCCCTTTTTGGTGAAGCCGCGCAGATTTCGATCCAACCGGAGTGATGCCCTACTTCAATCAACTATATCTCCCCCGTTCGGAATTGGATTTAGGAGATTCTTGAGTGAAAAATGAAGCCCCGGAATTCTTATTTCCAACGGTGGTGGCCTCATAGCTTGATTCCAAGTATGCAAATGAATAAGCCCGATTCGGCGAGGGCTGTTCGACTCTTTCTTAACGGTTCATGCCCATTTTCTCCCCCAATTGGATTTCTTCCATTTTCTCGTCTTTTCTTCAACTCCAAACCCTAAGTAAGGTGTTTTGAAAGATTTTTCAAAGATTTCATCTCTCTTTCATTCATTTCCACTTTGTCCTTGCTCGGTTTACCGAAAAGCGCAAACATTTGACAAAATGCGAGCCTCGGAACATCGTAAAAACTTTATTTCAAAAGGTTTTGAAAGAGAGGGTTTTAAGACTAAAATATTTTGATCAAGATCATTTTGGTCCAAAAAAAGGGGTATGAAGTTGAGATTTGACTCTCTCTCCTTGCCGAAGAAATTGAACCTTTGCACTGCACAACTTCCAAAACCATCAGTCGCGTCCAAGTCTTAAAGGTGGTCAAAAATGGGGTGTCTACAACGCCCTTTGTGGAAATCACGATTGGCCAATATAAAAAGCCTCAGAATTCGGAGCGCCCTTCGTGAATGACACGTTTGGGCCAAGCAAGCCTCCAAATTCGGAGCGCCTTTCGTGGAAATCACGATTGGCCAACACAGAAAAAAAAAAACAGCCTCCGAATTCAAAGCCCCATCCGCGAATATTGTGAGTGACAAACGTAAACGCGATTGACATAAAGTAGTAGACACAACTTAATCTTCAAACATTGAACAAAATAGCACATAGACATTTAGAATAATATGTTTTATTTAATAGATCATCAGTACATGCTTTACATAAAAACGGAACAATGTACATCAAAATTATTCGGCTCCCTCCTCGTCATCAGTCTTCTCGGCATCGAAAGCCTTGAACAGGAAAGTATAATTCTAATACAAGGGTGACGCTGGATCAACGCCTGCAGCCTGGAGAGCCTTGATCCATCCATGCTTAAATCCACGATTTTTCGTATCGACAGACTTCTTCGGCTAGTTTTTCCTTCGTCTTGTCTATTTCAATTTTTCGGCCATCATGGAAGCCTTTTTCATAGGACCTGGCCTTCGCAGATTCTATTGCGAACATACTCGTCGTTTCTCGATCGGCAATCGCGCGATCCAAAATTCGACGGTTTACTTGCTCCGTGACAATCAGATTCACTTGACTCGCCAAATGAGCCTCAGAGGTGTTAGCTTTCTTCAGCTCATTTTCAGCCTTCTCCGCATGGGCTTGCAAGCTCTGAATGCGAGCATCCTTTTGCTCTATCTCTCTTCGCGCGGCACGAAGACGCATGCCGATTTCATAGGCGGTATACAAACCCTTTACTGCTCCATGAACGCCCTCCCGAAAAACATCATAATCAGCCCGGCCGACCATGGACTGTTGAACTTCTGGCGAAAAAATCTGTTGAGCGAACTCAACTGCTACATTTGGGTTGCAGATAATGGAATCCGCCTCCGTCATCGGTTTGTTCCCAACGAAAATTGAAAAACTCAACGGGCGGGGTGTCGTACTGGTTTCTCCTCTTGAGCGAGGGGAGTTACCTCATTGCTGTTTTTCCTTTCTGGGTGACCTATTTCGATGACGTGGGGAATGGCGTTTCCCATGCTCCCTCGACGTCCTACTCCCCGTGCGCGTAGGCTCGCCACCCCGATTCATCTCTGCGTCCACTTCCTCCAGTGTTCTACCTTCCTCTCTGCTGTTGAAGAATAGTCTTCTTGCCATCCACATTCGTCACACTGCTTTTTTCCTCTCCCAATTTGTTGGATTTGAACGCAACAATGGCATATCCGCACACGTAACCCCCACCCCATTTATTCATTATGGGTGCAGTACTCTCGAGGTGCTCTCATCAATGCTCGCTTTCAAGGCATTACGCCGATAGGTCATGTGCCCCAGCCAATCCATGAACCTCCGATATTCGGCACTCCAATTCATTCATTAGCTGGGGTAAGGGCAGATTCGTTAATCTAATCGGCTAAATTCAAGGCCTTACGCCGATAAGTTCATGTGCCCCTACCAATCCATGAACACAGATATTCGACGCTCTAGTTCATTCATTAGTTGGGGCAAGGGCAGATTCGTTAATCTTATCGGCGAAATTTCAAGGCCTTGTGCCGATAGGTTCATGTGCCCCAACCAATCCATGAACCACCGATATTCGGCATTCTGATTCATTCATTAGCTAGGGCAAGGGCAGATTCGTTAATCTAATCGACTAAATTTCAAGGCCTTGCACCGATAAGTTCATGTGCCCCAGCCAATCCATGAACACAGATATTCGGCGCTCCAGTTCATTCATTAGCTGGGGCAAGGGCAGATTCGTTAATCTTATCGGCTAAATTTCAAGGCCTTGCGTCGATAGGTTCATGTGCCCCAGCCAATCCATGAACCACTAATATTCGGCGTTCCGGTTCATTCATTAACTAGTGCAAGGGCATATTTGTTAATTTATTCGGCTAAATTGCAAAGATACGTAGCTATTTAATCGGATGTTTAATTTACTCATCTCATGATCTTACATCCTACTAGATTGTTAACTAGCACATGCAATAGACAGAAAAGCAAAGGAATTTTTCATTAATAAATTAAGTACAGATAGTAGTCATTTTACACATGAAAATTACCCTACATTTAACTTCTAACCAAAGTAAATAAACAAAAATCTACAAAAACTATGCATGAAAGATGCCTAACAAAAATCAAAGTATCACCCTAGTCAATCTTCAGGGTCAGACTCCAGCGACTCAACGTCTACCTGCTCGTATGGAATCGGTTGCGCCAATGTCACATTAGTGGCAGTAAGGGCTTTGAGCCAGCCGTGTTTGAAGCCGCGATTCTCGAACTTGGGTACTTCCTCCGCGTAGTTCTCCAAG
Source organism: Camellia japonica (assembly GCA_030407325.1). Taxonomy (NCBI): domain Eukaryota; kingdom Viridiplantae; phylum Streptophyta; class Magnoliopsida; order Ericales; family Theaceae; genus Camellia; species Camellia japonica. Next base: position 27,737,284 of record JAPPVO010000031.1, on the reverse strand, counting down.
GCGGCGTCCTTTCCAGCTTGAAACGCTTTGGAAATCTCAGAGTCGGCCATTTCCTTTGCCTTTTTCGACTCTTCCAAATCGGCTTCCAATTTGGCAATCACCTCCTTGGTTAACTTGAGCGCGTCTTCGCTCGCTTTTGCCCTCTCTTCGGCGGCCAACTTGAGTTGGTCGGAACTCTTCGCCTTTTCCGCCTCGGACTCGGCTCTTTGAGAGGCCTCCACGGCCTTGCTCTTTTCATTTTCAATTTCGACTTTCAAAAAGCCAATATGTTCAATAGCATCATGTTGACGGTGGCCAATCTTGGCTATCTTGCTCGCCGTCTGCAAAACAATGAATTAGAGTTAAAAATAAATAAATAAATAAAAATAAAGGCGGAAGACTACAGATAAGGCTCAAGTCATGCACCAATATAGCCGATTGAGTGGCTAATGCTATTGACAACAAATCTGGCTCTGCCTGAAAAGTCGCTCTGTCAACCGGCAGGGAAATTGAGGAAGCCATGCTCAAGGCCACCGCCGGATCTTTCAGGGCCGACGCATCAGAAGCAATTGACACGTTCTTTATCCTTGGTTGAACGGTGAAGAGCACAACTGAGTCCGACTCCTCTATGTGCAGCCGTTTATCGGTAAGGTTTTTCTCAGGATCGGCTTCGCGCTCGGCGGGACGCTTTTCCCCCCTCTGCTCGGCCTCTTGATCTAACTGTTCGATTATGTGCTCCGTCTCAGCCGTTTCAATCTGAGTCGTTTCTTCCACGATAACGTGCAGAGAAGATTCAATCACAGCAACAGGGGAAGGTTCAGATCGGTTGTTTTCGACCCTCCTCCAGGCGACCATCCGTTCGGCATTTTTCCTCATGGCCAGCTGCATGAGCGACTCCCCAGCCATGTTCTCAGGATACGCACCGGGAAGGTCCCCTAAGTCGGTAAAAATATCTTCAAAGGCGATGTCCCCTCGGTCGGAAGTGGATGGAAAGTTAGATCGATTAAGGCGGCTTCTTCAAAAGCCAAGTTTAGAGCCTCGTCAACTTCTTCGGCTTCCAAAGTGGACTGATTCGGCTGCTCGGTGACTTCTTCGGCTACTTTTTCTTCCGTCTACTCCGAATCAGAAGCTTCCAAAACAACCTGCCTAAGGTTTTTGAAGTTGGGGAAGATAAGGGCCGTGAGCTGCTGTTTGCCCCTTGGAATCGGAATGTTGTCTGCGGCCAAAAAGGTTGAGTAAGTCGGCTCGTATCTCAGAAGTATGTGGGCCGCCCTCCCTTGCTTCTGGAGGTTTGGACGGCCAAAGAACTGGAGTGCGGTTTTGATTTCCGCAAGCACAGTGTCGTCGGCCGAAACCAGAACTTTCTTCAAATCGTTGCCTGCATAAATAAAACGATAAGTGCATGGAAGGAAAGCCGGGTAAATATATAGCAAATACACGTAAGGAACTATACGGCCACCTGGTTCGCCTTTTCGTCTGGGCACAGGATCTAGGCGATCTTCGCCCTCGCCGAATTCCCAGTTGCCTCAGACAACGACCATAATTAACATCGTTAACTCACTTGCCAGAGCTGGCAAGCATAGTCACCAAATGATGGTCGGTGTCCTTAGCCCTGAGAAAGTAGCACCCTTGCAGGCCAGAAGATTTGGCCAAGGCATAACAATGCCGAATAGTAGAGATACCAAGATTGATCCTAAGGCATCGGTTTATCTCTACAATTCCCATTATGATTCGGTAAAAATTTACATTAGGTCGGGAAGGGATTAGACCCTAGTTGAAGGACGACCTTTAAAAATGGGTGAAGGGGGAAACGGAGCCTTCAACAATTGATAGGAGAGAAAAGATGATTGTACTCTCATCAGTCCTCTCCATATCAATTGTGCTCTTTACCACGAGTGATAGGTGGACGTCGTCAAGACTGGAGAAATGGCGTCGAAAACCAGAAACTCGATCTGCAGAAAGAAGGGCTTTCAAATGTTTGGCCATCCTAGCCAGTTTAGGGAGTATGCTAAACTAAAAACAAACAAGGAAATAAGAATCGAAATGGAGGAGAAAAGAACTTACAAGAAGCGGAGAAGACAATGAGAAACGGGAGAAAGTTGCAGAGGTCGCGAAATGAAGGAGGTATACTGAAAGGCAAACCAGAAACCTTGCGTATTCAAAAAACATACTTTTGAAGGGACAATATAGTTTCAAATCGCATTAAATGAAGGAAGCGTACGAAGGGGCGGGAAATTGTAATAATACCTAAAAAGCGAGTGCGTTCTGACACTTACGTTGGAATGAGGTTAACCGCCGAATTTTTTGACTTTTCGAGTTCGAAACCAAACATACCGACTAACTGGTGTCAGTAGGATATCTGGGGGGCAATTGTGGGAGCCGAATAACGGTACATGCAGGGAAGCCGAATAACGTCTGACGATAATTAGGATATATATTACATTCGGCTCTGACCTGTACAATCCCAAAGCCGAATAGACTAATCAGCCATAGAACCAGCTAAACAAAAAGCCGAGTGGAAATTGGCATATAACAGAAGGGGCTAAAAGAGCAATCACACGATGGATTAAGAGTGGGCCCGACCTTAGGGCCCAAAAGCGAATATAAATAGACAAACATCAACCAAAGAAAGGTATGTGAGAACAGACCCAAAAACTTGAGACTCAAACAAACAAGAGACCTATACTAATTTGTTCGTCGGAGTGCTAATTCCGGCACCCCTGTTCGGAGTATTAATCCTTTTTTCAGGTGGTGATCAGAAAATTAGGGACGTCCTTTAGGATCCAAGAGTATTTCCAAACCTACTTCTCCACAATTACACTCACCTCCTTTAAGATTTGAAAAAAATATATTTAATCTTAAAAAATTAGCATAATTACATACCTTTTTTTAAATAAAATTAAAGCGATCAAAAAATGGTGAATATATATTGAAATAAATAAAAATAAACGTATATTTTAATCGAAAAGATATGATAATGTTATTTTTATATATATACAACTCAAGAATTACTAGTAAAAAATGACATAAGTGCTATGTAATTTAAATTTCGAGGGAGATCAATGTAATTATGTAAAAAAAAAATGTAAGATTAATTGTATTTTCCTTAAATTTTAGGGAAAGTGAGTGTAATTTACTCTAAATTGAATACAGGTGGTTGAACAAAATTAGAATCAACTTATTTTACATAAAGTTTTCTTTTTCACATTAAATGTTAAATAGAAAAAAAAGGTTTTTTTAAAAAAAAAAAATTTAGACAAAAGCAAAGATTAAAAAAGGATATATTTTTTTTAAATGTTTAGAAAAAAAAAAAAGGAAAGGAAAGGTTAGAATGGGTAATGTGGAAGAAGCCAACATACATGTGGAAAATCAACGCCGAGTGTTCCTAATTGTTCAATTAAAGTGGTTAGGTAAGCTGATACATTAAAGTTCTTTTTTTATGATCAGAACTGATGCATTAAAGTTCGTAAGGAGACAAAAGACAACTGGACTCATTTTTTATTTTTTATTTTTTATCTTTTTTGATGAACGAATATCCGGCTGATATTATTTGACTGTGATGGTGATGAAGGAAAAATTATTTGGCGATTTTGGAACAAGTTTATGTCACGTTTTAATTTGACATTCATAAGTTAAAATAATAAGATTTAGGAATTGTTTGGGGTATCCTAAATAAGTGTACTTTTTGTTTTTTTAGATTAAAAAATTGAGGAAGAAAATATGGATATTTGGGTTAATTTTTGACTTTTTATGAAAAAATGTGTAATAAAAAATTGTAAAAATTGATTTGTAGAGAAAAATTAAGATTGGGAGTTGTGCAGCCGTAATTGTTAACTTTTGATGAATAGTGTTAACTTTTTAACTTTTTGACTTTTTTATAATATGCCAAACTAGCCTTAATATTTTTTGTTAAAATTTTTCGAGACAGCTTAATAGTTATCAAGTGATAAATAGTTTAAAGTATTATTCAAAAACCATCAAGTAATTTATCGTTATTAAGGAATACTAAAAATACATAATTAAAACACTGAATATAAGGATAGATTAAGATTTATTTTGAATGTAAACCTTGCATAAACGGATTTAATCCCAACATTTTATTACATTTTCCGTTACCCGTTTAATTCATCTGTGTTTTTAACATTGGTTTAAAAAAAAAAATGACAATGATAGGTCAACCTGGGACATTGTCATTTTTATATTAATAGATAAAATATAATGTGATGAAGTTGAACCGTAAACTTATCGCGTTTGAGTATCATAGAAAGTAAGTAATAATTTCTTTGATTAAGGTCCCTCAAATTATTTTTGGCCGTTCGGAAACTTAACAATTGCATGGACTTAAAATGTCACGCCCTAAACCCGTTCCTAAAAGTTCGGGCATGACCAATTCGATAATGGTCTCGAAACTTAATAATTATATAATAAGGGGCCTGAACAGAAGCAAGTAATAAATTAAAATAACATCCATTGAGCTAATGCTACATGTCAGGATCACAAAATCATTCATCAACTAACCCGACATGTAATGAACATACACATAAGAGAAAGTTTTACACAAACACATATATACAGCCCCCATCCCCACAACTAGGGTATAACTAAAGCATCAATAATAAAGGGTATACATGCTTTACTATATTGGGCAAAAGCCAGTGACCCATGCTATGGGCAAAGAAAGGATCGTCATAAAAGTGGGTAGTTTCACTGGGTTGCCTGGACACAGTGGAATGCTCAAAACAATAGCTGTTAGGCTGGGCTAAACCTGACCTCCGGGTTGAACACCTACAGATATAGACATAACACAGAGTGAGCAAAACTCAGTGAATAATAGTACGTAGAACATTCAACGTATAAATGTGAATCACAGCGCATATAACACATAAGTCACATGTTTGATCTTGTTCTGTAAACATTTCCATAATGGCCTTGGGCCCATCATATGTACAAAATGGCCTTAGGCCCAATATCACGCAGAACGGCTTCAGGCCCAACATGTTATACAAAACGGCCTTAGGCCCACATCTCGACAGCTGTCCACACATTGGAGGGTAGGTAGAACATCGACATGTACACTGCCTCCCTTGGCCTTCGGCCATGAATCATAATCAATTCATAATCAATTCGTATCACCTTAGAGTCGGTGAGACATCAATATGTCATCACTTCTCTCAGTCTTAGAGTTGCTGATCAGTTGTAACTTATATCCGAACGGCCTCTGGCCCCGTAATAACAAAACAGAACGACCTCTGGTCCATAAGAACCCCTTTTCCAATACCACACATAATTTCCAATTGTTCCTCATGTGAAAATACAGTTCATTCTTGAATAACAATATGCTAATAGTAACAATTAGCAGTAATTAAACATATTACTACAATCCTATTACTCACAGTGTTGTGGCGGAGCGATAGTCATTTCCTGTATGTGACCTACACACATATGCAGTTCAAAAATTAGTTTATTTTCCTTTTTAATCGATATTCGATTCATTCGACATACATTTAATTATAAGCATTTTAAAGACTTCAAATGCATCTTTTAGCAGTGCCAAAGGGTCCAACAGAAGAAAAGGGACATACAGAAATTTTGGCCCTGGGCCGCACGGGCGGCAGTCCTCCTCTGCACGTGCGGAAAGATGGGCCGCACATGCGGTGATCCTCCCCCGCACGTGCTTTTATTTTAGTACCTCAATCTCAAATTCCCCTGTTTTCCGCACATGCGGCTGTGAGCCCCGCACGTGCGGTGGTGCTTCTCGCACGTGCGACCATGGGCCCCGCACGTGCGGTCGGAACCCCTGTTTTGCACACTTCGAATCAAGGCAAACCTTCAACTAGGTAAACATATTTTAAGGCACAAAACAGGGGAATTTAATTCCATATCACGGCTCAACATCACAATAACATGAATCATAAGTGTATAACACTACAGGAATTATGAATCACAAGCTCAATTAAGTCAATCCCCTTTAATTGCATATAAACAATTCAATATTATTATGTTTATGATTATATTTGGTACAAAACTATATATATGTACAACCATATGAGTCAACATGAAACCAAATCAAAGATCAAGATGTAATTCCTCCATATAGCTCAAATTGATTTCAAAACAACCAAGTGATGAACACATCTTTCCAATTAGTCAAATATCACACACAAGACCTCAATTTCAAACTCTAACTTGCATGAATGTAAAGGAAATCTTCATTCAAGTCCAAGAGAGGGGCTATATAAAAGTGGATTAAGCCTACCTCAAGTTCAAATCTCTACACTCCTCTCAATTTCTCAAGCTTCTTCTTTGTTGAACTTCTTCTCTCTTAGCTCTTCTTCTCTACACTCTCTCCCTCTCTCAGGATATATTTTCCTTATGATATACCAAATAGCTAAGTGAGGAGCTTAAGAGAGTTTTATAAGAGTTGACCAAAATTTAATCAATTTAATCATTCCGAATCAAATTTTCACAAAAATTCATATTATGATCTAAAAATCATGCCGATCACAATTATAAAGTCATTTTCAGATTACCAAGCTTCTAAGGCTTTCAATTACTGATCCAAACATCCCAATTGTAACAGATATTTCTCATGATTGACAGATATAAATCCATAACCATGTAATTCACACAATTAAATTTAATTTCACATGGAATTTCACATTAAACATATAAATGCACATAGTAAGAGATTGAAAGCATACCAGAAAGTATATAAGAGGGTCGGGCTATTACATAAAAATATAAAAATAATAATAAAAAATGAAAATACATTATTATGATAATTTTTGCTCGTCATGAAAAATATATTTTGAGTCTATATATAAAAATAAAAAATCAATATTAAATTTTTGTACTGGATGTAAAGTCGAAAATGAATTGAGCAATATTGTGTCTTGAAAACCTAACAAGGTTCAAATTATATTTAAACTTGCTTGTTTATCTAATATATTAGGTTATCAATTGAAGTAGTAAGTTATTTAAACTTGGTATAAAAACTTAACGAGTTTAAAATTATATTTAAACTTTACTTGTTTACATAAGTAGCTGATCTCAACAACTTTAATGAACTAAACACAAGTTAAGATCAAGTAATTTGGTTCGTTTAATAACCTTAACTCAATGATGTGTCTCAATGTGAATATTAAACATTTGCAAATATTTTCATTTATAAAAATGATATCATCATATTTAGAGCTACAAATAAACCAAACTTTTTTTGTGCCTCGTTTGGGAGTTGAATAAATGAGTTCAAGTCATAGTTTTAAGCTCGTTTAGTAAATGAGCCGAGTTCGAATTTGAATAACCTCGACTTGTTGAATATTTATTTAAATAATAGAAAAAAATCATTATATAATTTCAAATTTTACTAGATTAATTATCGAGCAAAACTCAAATTAAATTTTCAAATTGGATAAATCAACCATTTGATTTTGAACTCTACAAAACTCAACTCATGGCTTGTTTGGAAATTGATTATTTTTAATTCATTTATAAGTTTTCAAAATACATCATAAAAAAATTTAAAAAATTAATTTTTTAATAATAATTTTTAATTTTTTTTAAAACTATTTTCTCACTTTTCAAACAAACCCTCAATTCTGATAGTTTTGTAACCCTACTGACATTATTAGTTAATGACATTGGTCACACTCGCATTTCACCTTTTAATGGTTTTGGGGCCCTACATCCGTCAGTAACGAGTGCATGACCCTACACTGTAATCTGATATTTTTAATAATTTAATACCAACAATAATAGTCATAATAGTTTACCACAAAAAAAAAAAAAAAAAAAAACACGTGGTACATAAGCATTTGAAACTTCACCTGAGAATACTAAGGGCGGGTCTGACAAGTCTAAAATAATTTAAAAAGTTAAAAAATTATACAAAAAATAAAAAAGTTTTTACTCCCTACTTACTGTCCCTCCGTCTAAAATATTAGTCCCTTTAGTCCCTTATTTCATTTTTCATTGTCCCAAAGCATTAGTCCCTCTTCAAAATCAAGTACAAAAATAATATAAATTTCCTATTTTGCCCTTCTTTTAAATTAATAACAATATAAAAAGTACAATTATGACATTGATATTCCCAAAAAATGTACTATCAAAAGGGTAATTTTGGAAAATCAACTTTTTTCAAATGCAATAATTGTACTACCAAAAAAAGTTGGATTCCCCAAAAGGGACCATTATTTTGGGACGGAGCGAGTACTGTTTATAAATAAAAAATATTAAAAAAATATTTTATATATTTTTCTAATACAAAAGTTTGATGGATGCTGTCAGCCATATTTGTAAAGCAGGAAGGCCATTATACATTTTTTGGGCCAAAAAAAAAAATTACATATGTAAAGCCACAAAGTTTGATGGTAATGTTGGGTCTTTGGGGACCCACTAAAGGTTCTGTTTTGATAATCCGAACCTTCAATATGTAGAACTCGTCGAGTAATATATGCCTGTAAAAAATCACGTTGATCGGATATCATTAACTATATGATCTAATCAGTTTTGTATAAATAAAACAGATGGTGTGATAGTTAATTGTTAAAAAAAATAATCCGATCATATAACTATCGATATTCGATCAACGTGATTTTTTACAAGCATATAATACTCAACGAGTTGTACATATTGAACGGTTCAGATTATTAAAATGGGACCCATGGTGGCCCCTAGAGACTGACCATCACTATTCAAACACTTTGCCCCGAAGGAGGCAATTATTTTCTGGGTAAGACATCCTAGGGCAGCAGGGCAGCCATACAACCACTCAACTTTCTTCCACTATACACTTTATTTATACAATTTTTTATTACGTATTTTTTCGTAAAAAGACAAAAAGTTAACCCAAACATCCATCTTTTTTTTTTCTCAACTTTTTAGTTCAAAAAGATAAAAATTACACTTATTTAGGACACCCCAAACAACCCCTAAAGAAAAAATGTTAGAAATCTTACATATTTTATTAAATATTTAATTAAAGTCATATAAATATGAGGCTCATACTATGTGAGTTTCATGTAGATCTCACACTTATATAAGACATTTGATATAATATTTAATAAAATATAACATTACTCAATGCGAAAAGTTGTTTTTCTCATTGAAATTGTTCAACTTGTTTGGTTTTGATTTTCAGGAAATTTTATTTTTTTATTTTTCGTATTTTTTTTTTGTTTTCAATGAATTTTTTAAAATATTTTAAGTAATTTTTTTTTAATTTTTAGACACACCTATCATAAATACACTTAAAAAGTATAATATTGTGAATTTTTTTTTTAAAATTCACTAAATACTAAAAATATAATAAAAGTACAAAAATTCAGTATATATTTCATATTTTTATGTATTTATTAATTTTTTAAAATATTTTTTCACAATTATTTTACTATTTCAAGTGCATCTAAAACAATAAAAAAAATTACTTAAAATTTTAAAAATATTTATTAAAAAGAAAAAATACAAAAAATTAAAAATTAAATTCAAAAAATTAAAACTAAACACACTAATCGGTGTTTGGTGACGAACACAAAGAAAGGCGCTTCCAAGCATAAGAAATGCTTTTAATTTTATTTCGAGTATTTGGTGAGTTATTTTAAACGGGTATTTAACAGAAGGAAAATGGTTTGTAGCTCGAATCCTGGCTTCCCCGAATCCCTTGACTACCCAAAACGACGTCGTTTTGGGCAGTTTCTTTCTTCTTCTTTTTTTTTCTCCTTATGCAGTCTGAAACTGAGGGAGAGAAGAGAGAAGAAGAGAGCGGAAGAGAAAGAGAAGGAGAGACAGAGAAGAGAGGGGAAGAGAGAATGGAGAGAGAGAGAGAGGGTCGATCGCTGATCGCCACCGCCTTCGCCTCCGCCTCTGATCGCCGATCTCCTTAGCCCATTTTTTTTTTTCAAATCAAAGCCCGGTTTTTTTTTTTTTTTTCCTGAAAATGTGTTAATGATGATGATGGTGATGGTGATGGTGATGAAGATGCTGTTGATCTGAAGATGAATGGTTGAATGGTTGTTGATGATGATGTTGATGAAGATCTGAAGATGATGATGATGATATGTTGATGAAGATCTGAAGATGATGATGATGATGTTGTTGACGATGATTTTTCCCTCTCTCTCTCTCTCTCATCTTCCTCATTTTTCTTCTTCTTCTTCTTCTTTCTTCTTTTGCGTTATTGGAAAAAAAAAAATCAAAATGACGAAACGACATCGTTTTGAATTCGGGGGATTCGGGGAAGGGAGGATTCGAGCTACGTAGCATAACTGTTAACAGAAATTGAATTATGGAGAAGTGCGTTTGACCAAGGCTTACATAGGCAGCTTCTTCAAGGGACTTCTAACAAAGTTAAAATTTATAATTTAATTGAGGGGCAATTTGAGAAGCTAACTAAAAGTTAGCTTTTAATTTTTAATCTATTTTGGATCATATTATTTTTTATATTTTTTACATATAAAAGGATAAAAAAAAACTAAAAAAATCAATTTTTAATCAACTTCCTAAATCACCCATAATAAAAAGTTTCGTTTAGGAAGTGAGTTGATTTTTTAATTTTTTAGTTATTTAAGTAGGTGTTTGGGATAAACTAAAAAAATGCGTTTTTTTTTTTTTATACCTAGATACACTTATTTGGGTCACATCAATCAACATCTATCAACATTTCCTCTCTATTTTTCTAACCACCTTCTTTACTTTTTTACACTTTTTTTATTTATTTATAAAAAGTCAAGAAACACATTTATTTAGAATATCCCAAACCACCCCTTTGGGCTAAAAAATCTTGTTTCAATTAGAGTTTTTGACTTTTGTGAGAGAAAAAGTAAAATAATTATAATTTGAATGTGAATTATTAACTTTTTAACTTATTTTATATATATATATTGTGTGGCTATTTTAGCCTTTTAGTTCCTAAATTTCACATGCCAAACGAGGGCAAAGAATTATAACATTGTTGCTGGTAATTTTATTTGCACATTATATTTTTATCTCAATATATATTATTTGTGTCAATTGAATATTAACTTCTGAACAAAAAATAAAATATTCAAATATTAACTTATGAACAAAAAATAATTGTTCCAATAAAAATCTTGTTCAATAATTGATATCCTCATATTTATATTTTCTTCATAAGGAGATATCTAAAACATTTATATTTTGTTCAAAAATTAATATCTGAACCTTACAAATATTACGTACGGGAACCTTACAAATATTACGTACGGGTTCGTTTGGGAAGGGCTCATTTGGGCTCTTTGAGCCACAAAAGACAGAATAGGCTATTTGAGCCACAACAGACAAAACATCACATCTAACCCATAATCATTACACTATTCTCTCACAAAAAAAGTCAAAAAAGCCAAAAAGCCAAAAAGTCCTTCCCAAACCAAGTTTTTGAGCCCAGGCTCAAACAGCCAAAAAAGCCAAAAAACCAACCCACTTCCCAAACGAAGGCAAAATCACCCATTGTTGCCAGATAAAAAGCAGCCTACTACTCATATTACCCTTAAAATATTGTAGAATTACAAGCCTCGCAATCTTGAAGAATTACAAACCTAATAAAAGATTCATTGACTGAATTGAAAATAGTATTCCTACTATTGTTAATTTTTAGTTTAATATAAGGTAAATTATTAATACATTCTTGAAATTTGATTAAAATACGAATCACGTTTCGTAGTTTTGAAAATTACATTCTACCTCTTGAGATTTCTAATTTCATAACAAATCGTTTCTTTTATTAATAAATCATGATGTCAATTAACAGTTTTTTAATAATATTATAAATATATTTTAATTAATAATTTAGGTAATTTTATTATTGTATAGGAGAACAATTATGAATTTCATTTTTTTAGTTAATTTTGTTAAATAAAATTTTTTGATAAGGGAGTATTTGTAATTTTCTAAATCATAAGGAGCAATCTGTACTTTAAGTAAACCTCAAGGGATATATTTGGAATTTACCCTTTAATATATAATAATGTGTTTGTATTAAAAGAAAAAATAATAATGTTATATAAACAAGAAAATTATATATAATTAATATAAAATGAATTGCAAAATTATGATTTTTTTTACTATCACATTATTTTGGTTAATAATTCAATAATATATATATATATATATATTATAAGGATATAATTTAGGGCAAATTTCACTTTATCCCGATGTGATTTGGGCCACGTACGGTTTATTCCCTAACGTTTGAAAATGACCACATAACCCCACATGGTTTGTGGACTAAAGTACACCATTAATTACCGTTAAACATTACATCTAATTTAACAGAAAGTGTGAAACACGTGACAAGTATAAGTGGGTTATATGCTCATTTTTTAATTTTAAGAGGGTAAATCGCACATGAAAATAAATCACATTGGGGTTATAAAGTGTACTTTGCTTCCCAAACAAATCACAAAAATACATTGGGGTTATAAAGTGCACTTTATTTTGGAAAAATTAATTTTTCAAATTATTTTCAAATCATATTAAATTTAAAAAATTAAATATTTTTTCAAATTATTTTCTGTCATTTCAAAATTAAGTGTAATTGGGAGTGATAAAATAGAGAGATGTAATAAAACTCTTATAAAATTTAACATATGAAAATTATAAACATAAAATTTAATAGTTATAAATATGATCATATCTAAAAAAATATATATTTTATTTAAATATAGAAGAGGTAAGATTTTTTAGACCGAGAATCGCTCTCGTGTGACAAATTTTATTTTGATGCGAATGTTCTAAAAGTATCTCTAAGCAACTTGTTAATTATTATTATATTTTAGTTATTTTAATAGATTAATTATTGAGAAAATTGTTAAAAAGTTCAAGGTAAGGACAATATAAAGTATTAGGTACAATGAATATTTTTTTGTTATGAGAGGTCCACCCTTTAAAATAGTTTAGTAAGAAATCCTTTTGTTAGGTTTAGAGGACATTTTGTTTTCAATTTTACTCCTTAATTTGTTTGTTGATTTTTCGTTGACTATCTGTTTAAATTTATATCTATATGTTCAAATTATTTTCTATTATTTCAAATTTATATCTATCTGTTCAATTTTTCCTCTATCTGTTTAATTTTCTTCCCTTATCTGTTCAATTTTTTTTACCCTATATATTCAATTTTTTGATCTTTTCAATTCAAATTTTGTTCTTATCTGTCAAACCAACTCCATCTTCTGTCAAAATCTTTTTTACCTATTGAAATTTTGTATCTATCTGCTAAACCTACGTTATCTGTCAAAAAGTGAATTTGTTTGTTTTTATCTATTTAATATTTTATTTTTCTCCTATCTATTGAAATTATCTATTCAAATTATTTTTTCACCTATGGAAACAAGAGGTGACAATCTATTGAAATGGGTGGGGAAAGCTAGAGGAGATAGTTATCTATTCAAATTCTCTATCTTCTCATCTTTTTCTCTCTATCTGTTGCAATGAACAACAACAACAACAAAAAAGGAAAATATATATATAATAACATCATCAACAACAACAAGCCAGATCAAAAAAATAAAAAATAAATAAAAAAATTGAACAAATAACACATATCTATTCAAATTCACACACAAATTTGTTTAACTTTGGATTCTACCGTGCAATGCCATAATGTCAGATGTTGTCATTTCCCTCCCCTACCACTCATGTTGTTGAAGAATTTTCTAATAACCGTGACTACTTGATCTGATTTGATGTTTTCACCTCATTGCAGACATCAATAAGATCTTATTAAAGTAAAATGAATACAATAATAAAGTACAAGGGGGTAAAGAACAAAAAGAAAACACGGAAAAAAGAAAAAAGAAGAGAGAGAGAGAGAGAGAGAGAGAGAGAGAGATATTAAAACTATGTGAGGGGAAAAGCGTACAAAGGTTTCTAGTCTTGCTAGTGGTATTAAATCAATCGAACGCACTTCTAATACTTGTTCCACTTTTGGAAGACCTTGTGTTATATCACCATATTGAAGATGAAGTCCTCTCTTGGAGGTTTCAAAGCCAAGACCAACTTTTCGTCGCCATCCACTATGTCTCTTGACCTCAACTTGTCATCCGATCACCACCATCGGTAGGCTAGGGTTTGGAATCTGATACCAAATGCACCACTATCACCGACTGCATTGCAAAGCTTTTCATGAAGAAGTTTAGATCTAGACTCATCGTGTACAGATCTAAGTCTATTCACATCTAATGAGTCAAATTTGAGCCTCCGGTGAGTCAGATCTGTGTGTGTGTGTGTGTGTGTGTGTGTGGGGGGGGGGGGGTTAGGATTGTGAGATGAAAAGTGAGAGAATGTGACTGTTGAGACCGTGTATATGATATACGTAAGGGTATTTTGTTCATTATGCTTAAACTTGTCTTTTTGAACAAAGTGTTTCAGCGTCTGGACCTTTAGGCAAAGAAAATCTAAAATTGAATTTTTTGCCCGAATGCTCTTAGGGCACATTTGATACGATGTAATGAAATAAAGTGGGAAATAGAATGATAATGGGAATGGAATACATGGTAAATGGAATGGAATGCTCATTCTCATTCACATTCCACTGTTTGGTTGACATAGTAAAATGATATGGGAAAGGAATTACCATTCCCATTTCCATGTTTGGTTTGTTAAGTAAATTGAATGGAATACAATGGTTACCAAACTAATAACTACTAGATTCAATATTGTATAATCATATTAAATTTAAAAAATGAATAAAAATTGTAAAAAATTCATTAATATGAACAAAATAATAATCATATTGTTTTGATGTTTTGTATCTTCCATTTTATATTTCTTGTTATAGTAAATACATACACTTAAAAAAAAATCAATAGTCTTTTGGGCAGGAATTTTTTAATCTGTCAACAAGAAATAACAATCACTTGTGCAGTATTTATGTATGGAATAAAAATTAATTTTTCAAATTAGTTAACATGGCCCAAAAAAAAAAACATAAAGCGAAAGATACAAATCACTCAATTGTGAAACAAAATTTAAATCAACAAAAATGAAAAAAATACAAACAAACTATATATAAAAATAAAAAATAATAGCGTGATACATACATATATATATATATATATATTATATATATATATATGTTCTATTATACATTGAATGTGATTTCCAAGAGTTATATTATATATATGCTCCTTACAACTAACATCTAAATAAATTGAAACATAATTTAAAATATATTCTATTATACATTGAATGTGATTTCCAAGAGTTATATATATATATATATATATATATATGCTCCTTACAACTAACATCTAAATAAATTGAAACATAATTTAAAAAAAATATATATATATATATATTGAACCTGATAGAAGGATATTGACGAAGTTGTCTATGGCGGATTATTTAGTATGTGAGAATATTCCTAGAGAGTGATTGAAAAGACAGAGAAAGAATTTTTTTTTTCCTTGAAACAATCATTTTATATTTTATTTGTATAAGAGAGATCATTATAATATTTTATGATGATTCCATGTTGAAATGAAACAACTATTCCTTAGCTTCCCATAAGGAATAGGTATTTTCACTTTGGGTATGGCTTCTGTCCAGTTTGGGATCGAACTGAACCGTGCTGTTGGGCCCGTGGGGGCCACTACGAGTCCCGTTTTGATAATTTGAACCATTCAATATGTAGAAATCGTCGAGTACTATATGCCCGTAAAAAATCATGTTGATCAGATATCGATAGCTATGTGATCAAAATAGTTTTTTGTCAACCGTTAATTTGTTCACCGTCCAATTTTTTTAATACGAAATTGATTTGATCATGTAGCTATCGATATCCGATCAACGTGATTTTTTACAGGCATATAGTACTCGACGAGTTCTACACATTGAATGGTTTAGATTATCAAAACGGGACCCGTGGTGGGCCCCCACGGGCCCAACAGCACGGTCCAGTCCGATCCCAGACTGGACAGAAGCCATACCCTTTCACTTTTTGTTGGAATGGACATGGAAGTAGGGATGCTGCACAGCGATATGGGCCCATTTCGGGGCCCATTTTGATAATCCAAACTGTTCACATTTTAGAATATATTAAGTAGAACATGTTTGCAAAAAATTAAGTTAATCGGATATCGTTTACCCATTCATCCACTAACATTTGTAATCATTTTAATATTTTAAATCAAAATTATTATTTATTTTTGTAGATACAAATGTGTATGGATGAATGGGTAAATAATATCCGATTAACTTGATTTTTTGCAAACATGTTCTACTTGATGTATTTTAAAATGTGAACGATTCAGATTATCAAAATGGGCCCTAAAATGGGCCCATTTCGCCACACAGCATCCGCTGCTATGCAGTCTGCGCAACAGCATCTCCACTTCCAATGGACATTCCCATGGAATAACTATTCTCACTTAAATAAAACATATCAAACCAGAGAAATGAAATACAAAGCTAGAATAGGCATTACATTCCAGCCCATTCCACCGTACCAAACGTGCTCTTAATTATTACTATAAATATATATATTTGGTTTTTGTTGAATTTTTAAAGATTTTTTTACAAATATTCTACTTTTTAATTGTATACATATTAATTGAGGCCTCGTTTGGGAATATATTATTTTAGTAATTTTTTGACTTTTTGGCTAAAATATAAGGTAAAAAAAATTAGTATGTTTGGAATGACTTTTTAGTATTTTTACGAAAAGATATGTAAAAAATAGAGAGAAAATAGAATCTTTGACATTTCAGTATAAGTTCTAGACTTTTTTATTTTTTTTAACAATTTTTTGATTTTTAGGCTAAAATAAGCCCATGCCAAACGAGGCTTGAATCTAAAAAATAAAAAAAATAAAAAAGGATTAAATTTTTTACTAACAAAAAAAAATGCAAATTGAAAATTAAAAAATAAAAAATTTAAAAACTTATAACAAAACGAATAATTTTTTCTCTAGACATTTATGACACTACTTGAAGTATTTGTTTTGAAAGTTGGTCGCCAGGTTTGGTTCTGTATCTCTTCCTACTTATATATTAACAAAAATGCTATCAATAAAAAATGCTAAAGATTATTCATACTAATCTTTTTATTTTATTTTTATTCTGCCAAATTATAGTAAAATCCTTATTTTTCTCAATATTTAAAACAGAGAAAAATATTGGAACTTATAATGAATATTTAAATGAGATTTTTGGTGAAACCTCCCTTTTGGGCCTTTTTATTAGGGTAAAGGATAATCCAATCAATTTTCTTTCAAAAAGCCCCTGAGTAGAAAATGCCTACCTTAATAAGGACATTTTATAATTTCTATTTTTTTTTTATCACAATATTGCCCTTCTATATATATGTATCATACATTTGAAATATTTGAAATCTGAGTTGAAGATCTCGCATGAACGAAATCAGGAACAAAATCGATGAAGACGATCTCCAAATCTAAAGATCTCGCAGCCAAAGATCTCTTACTTGGTCAACAATAGACGATCTCGCCGCCGACGATCAACACTTTCAATTAAACGAGAGTTTCATTGAGATTTGTGATTGTTGATCGAGTTTTAGAAGTTTTTCTTCTCAATTAGATATGTAGATTTGTTGATTAATTTGTTTTGTTTTTGTTTGTTTGTTTTTTTTTTTGATTTTTTTTTGTTGTTTTTAATCTAATTTCATTTGACAGAACCAGAGTAAAATTTTACTCTGGTTCTATTGCTCTGTTTTTTGTTTCAGATAATGAGAGTAAAATTTTACTCTGGTTCTATTGCGCTGTTTTTTGTTTGAGAGAATTAGAGTAAAATTTTACTCTGGTGTTAGAATGACAGTAAAATTTTACTATCAAGAGGTGGTCATTGCCAAACACTTCAGCCGCCACAAACACTGTCTTCGTTTTTTATTTTTGTGTAGAGTAACATTTTACTTTTAGATTCAAAGTCTAACATTTTACTCGTTTTTTAGAATAAAATTTTACTTTTATATAGAGTAAAATTTTACTTTTGTGCAGAGTCTAACATTTTACTAGTTTTTCAGAGTAAAATTTTACTTTTATACAGAGTAAAATTTTACTTTTAGTTTCAGAGTGTAACATTTTACTCTTATTTAGAGTAAAATTTTACTTTTATACAAATTTTACTTTGATACAGAATAAAATTTTACTTTTAAATTCAGGGTGTAACATTTTACTCTTAGATTCAGAATGTAACAATTTATTCATATTTCAGAGTAAAATTTTACTTTTATGCAGAGTAAAATTTTACTTTTACATTCATGTCTCAAGTTGTGTTGGTGACACACTGTATGAGTTGTCAATCTTTGGCAAACCTAATAGTAAAAATTAACTCTAAAATATAATACAATGTTACACTAAACCATAGTAAAATTTTATCAACACAAATTAACTTTTGGATTTGTGGTGACAGTAAAATTTTACTTTGATAGTGATAGTAAAATTTTACTTTGATTGATAGTAAATTTTTATTGTTAATTGTTTCATATTTCCCCACTTATATGGAAGGACATTTCAGTCAATTCGTGACATTTTTTTAATTGAGGGGCTTTTGGTGTCATTGTTTAATTCCGTGGGCTTCACACAAAATAGGCCCAATGGGAGGGGCTTTTCAAAAAAATTCCTATTTAAATATTGTAACTATATATTTTGTCTATTATATATATCATATTATATTCACTACCATAGTAAGGATTATCATACTTAGATTTTTCACCTCGGATATAAAGGAGTCTTGTATATATTATTATTCAACCCAACATTCAATATAATATTTTCTCTCTCTCTCTCTTTGTCTCTCTCTCTCACATAATGTAACATGATATCAAAGTTAGGTTAAGTATTTAATAATTTGGCTTCACCGATGAGCGGCAGCCTTGCCTTGGCCACTTGCCAGACCTCAACTTATTTCGTTGTCATATTTTCCTTTCAATATTGCTTTGTGGTGATTTCTTCCTTTGTCTGTTAGTTTATTCCTATCCTAAATATCTCTATCATATTTTTTTCTTCTTTTTTTACTTGTAATCCATTTTTTTGTGTGCTTCTGCTTCACTCTATCTTTTTCTCTACTTCAATCTCAAATAGGTTTCTATCAATAAATGTATTTGAGTTTGAGGGAGACTATTATATCTATATCATGGTGAGCATGGTTATACACCATGCAAATCTCCTAAGCCGCCTACTTTGACACACAACCTAAGTCGGCCTTTTTGGCGCACAACCCAAGTTGCCTTCTTGGCGCACCACTTAAGATGTCCCCTTTGGCGTACAACCCAAGCCGCCTCTTCTAGTGTACCATCTAAGCCGTCCTTTGGTGCACCACTTAAGCTGCCCTTCTTGGCGTACTTTCTCATAAGCCGCCCCTGGTGCACAACTTCATCTGTTGCCATCATCGTTCAGCACCACGTCATCAATTACGTGTGTACCACGTGTGTTAGTTCAACATCCAATTCTCCCACAACGGTTCGGCATGACCCCTTAAATTGTCCTGACATTGATTCCGGTTAGTTTCTACAACGGTCCAGCATGATCCCTTAAATTGTCTTGACATTGATTCCGGTAAGTTCTTACATCGGTCCAGCATGACCTTAAACTGTCTCTCGGCATTAGCTCTGTTAGCTCCGACCCTGTTCCTATAACGGTCCAACATGACCATAAACTGTTTTCCAGTATAAGCTCTCTTAGCTCCGCTCTGTTTCTATAATAAATTGTCTCCCGACATTAGCTCCGGTCTTTGATCTATCTTAAGTGCCTTTGTGCGCCCGTTCGGACTTTGTAATCTATTTGCCTTTTATTTTATTTTTTTAAGTTTTATTTTATGTTTTTGATTCTCTCTCCAAACTCAAGTTGGTATTCCTACTTGAGTTTGAGGGGGTATTAAATATAGTATAGTAACTATATATTTTGTCTACCATACATAACATATTATATTCATTACCATACTTAAGATTACTATACTTAGGTTTCTTTCCTCCTATATAAAGGAATCTTGTATACATTGTTACATAATTATTATTTAACACAATATTTAATATAATATTCTCCTTCTCTCTCTTACATATTGTAACACCTCATTTACTTACAATAACATATACAATATGTGAATTTTTAATTTATTATCAACTTAGCCATGAATAATTTTAATTATTTATCATATCATTGTGAATTGCTAGATAAAAAATAAAGTGTTCTTATATGAAAAAAAACTTTTCCCAATAGAATTTCTCCCTCACATATCACATGGCAAAAAGCAAAGGTGTTCTACACAACAAGACTCAATAATAATGGCCACCCCATTACTTTCAAAAAAATTAAAAAAAATAATAAAAATAAGGAACAATTAAAACATTTGTAATGGATTAATAATTTGTGCGTCCTACAACATGGACAAAGTCTGCTGAATTGAGACAGGAAAACGTTCAAATACACTCAACTGTATACAAACTGCTCCAGAAGATCAACTTTTTATCTATAAGAAAGGCTCTGTTTTGCCTTCCAGCCTATCACAAATTTGATTTAGATGATTTGAATTATTTATTTTATAATTTTATATATATATATTATTATAAAAAAAATTAAATTAATTCGATAATTATAGTCTATTTAATTTATCATATTTTTTATTAAAAAAATAGATGATTTATTTTTAAAATGATTTGACTTATCTCCAATCGAAAGTTCAACTGGACCAAATAGTTAATGAGACAAGACATTTCATAAACTTTTACTTGTGGTCCAATTGAATCTTTTCGTAAATTTTTATCGGTAAGAGACCTCTATTTGATGGCTTTTACCAATAAGAAAACTCAATTATCTAATCCAATTGAGATTTCAACTAGATCCAAGTGAGATAAATTAAATAATTAGATCAATCTATCGTAATTTGTTTAAATTATCATATTTTTATAAAAAAAATAAAAAATACAACTGTTATTTATTTTTGAGAAATAAATACAATAAATTATAATTATTAAATTAATCTAATTTTAAATAAATAATATATAAATAATCTTATAAAATAAATAATTTTAATTATTATTAAAACGGGATTCTGGGTGATAATCACGGACCTGAACACGGGAGGAAAGCCCAATTTGTATAAAAAATTTACATCCGACTATATAATTGGTTTCGGTGCACATAAAACAACCGTTAAGATGGTGGTCCATCCAAAGGTTCAGACGGCTCCTATGGAAAATGTGCATGCTAGTCTGTCAGCCACGTGGCGAGCTCACTTGGTTGGTTTGTTTTGGATATAATTTATTTTTTAATTTTGTTAATTATTATAAAAAAGTATTTAATAAAATAAGAAAATGATGTGATTTAAATAAATTAATAAATTATTTTTTTTATTTTATTTTATTTTTGTATCAAATAAGATAGTTTAATGTCAGGTGGTTGAGTTTTCACAAATGAATGCAGAACAATGTTAGATACAGAAATATAGAAGAACAATGTTAGATACAGAAATATAGAAATAATTGACAAATGAAAAAATTTACTATTTTACTTTTTGATCCAAATAATACATAAATTATACCAATCTTGCACATTACTTTATTGAACAATATGAATGATCATTATCCAAAGACATTGAGCACAATCTGAGAAGAATAATACTATATGTATTAATTAATATATTAATTAATATATTAACAGATAATTTAACATAATTTTAGAAGTTTTGAATTTTGTTAAAATTTTTGAAAATGAGAATTTGAACAGATGGAGAATACTATTACATTGATGGGTTGTGTGCTTGTTTAATTTAAAACAAGAATAAATGAATAAATTACAAATATTATTATTAGTTAAATAAACAATCATGTAATATTTTCGGACTTATGTGATAATTTTTTGGTAATGAGATATATGATTTTCACTGCTAAACTAACCTCAAATGATTTTGTGATAGACAAATGACTTTGTGGAAAATAAAGAAGACAAATGCTAACAAGTGCCTTTGACTAAGGCTATGTAAAATACCGTTCAATCTGTTAAAATCACACCGATCTGCATCAATCTGCATCGCTCTAACTGCTAACCGCGGCTTAAATTTTAAAATTTATAATTCGCCAACCGAACCACTCCACTCTACTATAGTTAATATATATATATATATATTTTAACTTCCAATAAATATTATTGTTGAAAAATCTAGAAACCCCCTAGATGTTGATTTGTGATTATGTAACAATTTTAAGTAGAATATAACAATCCCAATCAAACAATCAAGAAAAGAGACACAACGATTTTACGTGAAAAAACCACAATTGGACACCTCCAACTGTGATTAAAAAACCACGGGCAACAGCCACAAGAACAATCCACTAAGAAGATTTAAAGGAATTACACAGGTATACTCTCAATTATCTAGCGAATCCACAACGCCTAATTGAACCAACCTCTATGTGCCTCTTCCAACCCTATCTTCAGCACGGAATTGTCTTTCTGATGAGCCACTCCGGATTCCACCAAAACTTCAGGCTCGAATTTTTCAGAATTCACAACTGAAGAACAACTCTCACTTTTGTGTATAACAAACAAATCTTTGATGTACTCTCTTTAAACCATGAGTTGAATACTCAATAAAACATCAAAGAAAAAAATCAAAATATCCCCAGATATAAACCTTTAAGAACCAAAAAGAAGATCTGGAGGACTTCAATGAATTAAAATCAGTAGTATAGTTTTGGAAGAAAACCAACTACTTATAGAAAATCCAAAGCAATCCTAGTTGGGAAAGAAAACCAACTTCTTGCAGAACTCCAAAGTAATCCCACTTCTTATAGAAACCCAAAATAAACCTTGTTTCAGAAGAAAACCAACTCCATAATGAATCTGGAAATCTGGGATCGCGCGGTCCGCTCGAGCGTGGGTATTCCCGCTCGAGCGGAGACTTCAAATTCCGTGATTTCATATAGGCTCCCCGCTCGAGCGTCGGTTTCCCCGATCGAGCGGGGAATCACACCATCCAGCACTTTTTCAGGCATAACAGAGATACTGTGAGCTCGCAAACTCCGCTCGAGCGCCCATTTCCCCGCTCGAGCGGGAAGGCCAAAACTGGAAAAACTGAAAAAAGTATAACATGATTGGACAGGCAACTTTGAATGCATTTTTGCATTTTGCTTCGGGCCGCGAGTTGACCGGGCAGCTCGACCCCGTCATAATCAGCGAAGTGGCAATCTTGAAAACATTAACATCACAAACTGATCTGCAAGGCTCGATTCGGGTTGGATTCGCATCTAAAAAACTCATAGCCTCACTGAAATAAAAGTGCGAAAATAAATACAACTGAAAGGAGTTTTGTCAAACGGGGTTGCCAAGAATAAAAACCTAACAATTGTAAAAATGAGAATGAGAGATATTTAAGATATGAAATTTATTATAAATTAGTAGTTATATATATGAAACATATTATGTAAAATTACTTTGTATTATATATCTAAAAAATATTATACTGTGGGTGTTGATTTCCGACCACACAACCAAAAGGGGGAACTCAGCTGGAGAGCACTGGCAGAATAGATTAAGCCCGAACAACCTGTCACAGAAATATAAGAATCCCGCAGTGGTTTGTCCACCCGGGGGCACTTCGACGATCAAGTCAGTAAAATATCTCTCAAAGATAACCAATAGTGCTTAACTCACTAGACAGAGCATAAAAGCATACCTTAGACCCATGAGGTACCTCCCTTTTATAGCCAACACAAATCTAGTCCCAATAGAAGCCTTGCTTTAATGGACTCTAGATTATTGCTAATCTTGGACTCCCAGTAGGATTGTGATAAACTCTCTAAGAGTCTTATCTTTATCCAAACTAAAGTCCTCTCCCAATCTAGAACTCTAGTCCTCTATCCAAGTAGATAGTTTGATGTCATCTAGGACTCTAGTCCTTTATCCAAATATCTCAGATTTCGATATTATCGCACCATATTTCGGCATCATGGTCCGCCCACGTGGCACCTCAGCTAACAACCTCGGCCACGTGGACTACCCAAAAATATGTCCCCACAACTGCCCTCTAGGTTCTATTATCTCTCGGCAAACTGAGATGATGGAACCTATACATGTACTCCTCTGACCGAGATCGTGACTTGTCGACGCCAAGAAATAAGGAGTCATATGTCCACTCGTCAAGAATCAAGAATCAAGAATCAAGAACCATCATGTTCTATCTCATCCAGGTTCAACATCTCAACAGAGATTACACTACTAGCAAAGATTATGACTTGCTAGTTCAAGAACATCAAGATCCTAGTATCATCTCATAAGAAACCAAGAATAAACAAGTTCTGCTCCCATCCAAATTCAACATCTCAACCGAGATCAACATCTCAACTGAAATCATCATGTCAACCGAGATCGTCATCTCAACCGAGATCATCACCTCTACCGAGATCATCTCAACTGAGATCGCACTTCTCAATCAAGATCATCATCAGATTGGAGCGTACTAATCATGTCTCCATTGTGTCACATCAGTTTTGCCTCCAGCCATCTAATATCAGCACGAGCACGTCGCCTAAGGACTCGAAATCATAACTTTTTGCCATCTTTTTTATTTTGCCTCTATCTGTGTCCCCAAACTCTCTCTTTTTGCCTCTGCAAACCATCATTGTTGTTTTTGAAGCATTCATTGCCATGAATAATCCATTTGTGCCCCAAGTTCAAACTCTATTAGCTGAACCAGACTAGCAGCCAAACACTTCATCAACTGCTCCATGTATCAACCCACCATTTCAATGGCAATGCAAACACCGACATAGCGACAATCTCGCAGCTAGAACCAGGAACAGGAAACACTGAGGTCCTAAGTTTCCAGCCTTAGACCTTGATAATTTTTCAATCGCCTTATCTGTGAGTAACCATCGTCGTAACCAACGACGACATGTCTCGCCGAACTCTTGTCGTAGAAGACCTTCTTGTTGACATCCCTGATGTCATAACTGTGCATCCACTCCATCTCCTTATAGTCAATCTGACATACTCATGCCTCCAGCAACTCAATATCTCGAAAGAGAACACATGAAGCAAGTGGACCAAGTTATTGCTGCAAAGCCGAGGCCATTGCTAAGGCTGAAAAAACAAGTCAACATGGCCTGCAACAAAGGCTACTATCTTGACTGGATGACAGCTCTCAAAAAGATGTTTGTCCCCGAGGACTTTCCTCTCCGTGATATGGGTCAGCTCAATGTCCCTTTCCTTTTCTCTCCCAATTAATCTGAAGATGAGGCCAAGAAAGTAGAAGAGGCCGATGACGATGAGGTCGGAGACAAGGAAGAGCCGAGGCTGAGGTTGCCGAGAAAGAATCTGAAGCTACTGGGCAAGTCCTCTATTCTGTTGCTGGGCCAAGTCCTCTACTCTAAATGATAAGTCCTGACTTGATTGAGGAGACGAGGATGAGGTCTCCAAGAGCACCTCACCAAAGAAGGCTGACACTTCTGAAACCAAGATCACTGCCGCTGCAAAAAGCTTGGACCAGACTCTTCTAGAAATCGATGCCGAAATACGGCTGAGAAGTCTGCCCAGTTGTCTGCCGAGACCGAAACAATACCAACAACCGAGGTTGATAGTCTGAGATCAATGCACAAGATCCAAGTACTTAGGAATTTTTCTTCCATTGTATCTTTTCTTTGTAATTTTCTTCTCTGTTTTGAACAGTATCTTTTTGTCAGACCGATGTGCCTGTTATGTACTTGAACAAGCTGGCCCTTTTCAATGCAAGCCTTCTATTTTCTTCTAAGTGTTGAATATTGCTTCATTATGTATGCTTACCACTTTTCTTCTATGCTTTACATGTTTTCATACTTAGAATATTTTGCATGTCTTCAACGTACACCTTAACTGTGTAATCTTCTCGGTACGAATACTCGGCTATACCCACTAGCAGTTTTATCTCAGCTTTGACTAACACTTGAAAATATTTATCATAATATTTCACAAGTGTTATTATAACTTGCTACTTCACTCTTTACTTATCAGGACCTCTGTCTTCTATATTTCAACATAACCTTGGGTTAATTTCAACTTGTAAACTTTTCTTAAAATTTCAACAAGTTAAACAACTTCTTTAACATAACCTCGGCTTAACTTCAACTTGTAAATTTTTTTTTAAAAATTATAACAAGTGTTAAACCAACTTCCTTTAATATAACCTCGGCTTAACTTCAACTTGTAAATTTTTCTTAAAATTTCAACAAGTGTTAAATTAATCTTCCTTTGACATAATCTCGCCTTAACTTCAACTTGTAAATTTTTCTTAAAATTTCAACAAGTGTTAAACCAATCTTTGCTTGTAAATTCTAACTCCCAAGCATCATTCTCTAGCCCTCTGCCCCCTAATGTGAACTTAAGTTCCACTTGGGTTCTCATTAAGCATGTGGCTTTGACCTTGTCGCCGAGGTTAGATTCAAACAAAGACTGGCCGAGGTTACCAACCTTGGTCTCTTTGTTAATCTGACTAATATGCACTTAGTTCCAATCTTTGTCTGATTCTGCCGACATGACAAGTCCATGTTAATCCAACTTAGTTCAACTCTATTATATGCAAGTATAATTCAACTCTGCCAAATAATGAGTCTAAGTTATTTGTCATGTTTCGTTTAGAAACATCGCCAACTTAGTTCAACTCTATTATATGTGAGTGTAATTCAACTCTGCCATATAATGAGTCAAGTTATTCGTCATGTTTCGCTTAGAAATATCGCCAATCTTAGTTCAACTCTATTATATGCAAGTATAATTCAACTTTGTCATATAATGGGTCTAAAATTCATCATGTTTCGTTTAAAACATCGCTAACTTAGTTCAACTCTATTTATATGCAAGTCTAATTCAACTCTACCATATAATAAGTCTAAGTTATTCGTCATGTTTCGCTTAGAAACATCGCCAACTTAGTTCAACTCTATTATAGCAAGTATAATTCAACTCTGCCATATAATAAGTCTAAGTTATTCGTCATGTTTCGCTTAGAAACATCGCCAACTTAGTTCAATTCTTATATGCAAGTATAATTCAACTCTGCCATATAATAAGTCTAAGTTATTTGTCATGTTTCGCTTAGAAATATCACCAACTTAGTTCAACTCTATTATATGCAAGTATAATTCAACTCTGCCATATAATAAGTCTAAGTTATTTGTCATGTTTCGCTTAGAAATATCACCAACTTAGTTCAACTCTATTATATGCAAGTATAATTCAACTCTGCCATATAATAAGTCTAAGTTATTGTCATGTTTCTAGTTAGAAACATTGCCAACTTAGTTCAATCTCTATATTACTAACGTCATAGTATAAAGTTCAACTCTACCATATAATAAGTCTAAGTCTATTCATCATGTTCGCTTAGAAACATCGTCAAGTACTAGAATCCGGGATTTGAGATCTGGAATTCGGGATCTGCTCACTTAGCCTGAGCTCTTGTCTTTTTGGACTTAATCTTCTAGGCTGAGATCTTGTCTTCTAAGATCTGCGATCCGGGATCTAGAATCCGGGATCTGCTCACTTAGGCTGAGCTCTTGTCTCCTCGGACCTACTCATCTAGGCTGAGATCTTGTCTTCTAGGATCTGGGATCCGGGATCTGGAATTCGGGATCTGCTCACTTAGGCTGAGCTCTTGTCTCCTCGGACCTACTCATCTAGGTCTAGATCTTGTCTTCTAGGATCTGGGATCCGGGATCTGGAATCCGGGATCTGCTTACTTAGGCTGAGCTCTTGTCTTCTCGGACCTACTCATCTAGGCCGAGATGTTGTTTTCTGGGCACCAGTTTTGGTTGCTGGTGCCGGTATGTCTTGTAATAGGGATGTCGACTGTATCACGTTGTTCTGCATTATGAGGTTGACCACTGTTTGTAGATCTGTCAACTTATTTGCCATGTCTTTCAGTTTTCTCGTCTTTTCTCGGATATCTGTCCCTCCATACCTGAAGGTTGCTTTTACGGTAGTACTTATCTCGGCCTGCTTCTTCGGTGCGTCTTCCTTTTGGCTGATGTTATTCTCCCTAGGATTTTGATCCCGTGCTCCTTCATTACGGTTTTCTTCTTCCACGTTTAGATTGGCAAGTTTACCACCCCACTAGGGATATCGTCCCCAATCTTTTCTCCCTGCTTGTTGTTGGCCGTCTATTCTCCTTAAGTTCCCACAGACGGCGCCAAATTGTGGGTGTTAATTTCCGACCACACAACCAAAAGGGGGAACTCAGCTGGAGAGCACTGGTAGAATAGATTAAGCCTGAACAACCTGTCACAGAAATATAAGAATCCCGCAGTGGTTCGCCCACCCGGGGGCATTTCGACGATCAAGTCAGTAAAATATCTCTCAAAGATAATCAATAGTGCTTAACTCACTAGACAGAGCATAAAAAGCATACCTTAGACTCATGAGGGTACCTCCCTTTTATAGCCAACACAAACCTAGTCCCAATAGAAGCCTTGCTTCAATGGACTCTAGATTGCTGCAAATCTTGGACTCCAAGTAGGATTGGGATAAACTCTCTAAGAGTCTTATCTTTATCCAAACTGAAGTCCTCTTCCAATCTAGGACTCTAATCCTCTATCCAAATAGATAGTTTGATGTCATCTAGGACTCTAGTCCTCTATTTAAATATTTCAGATTTCGATGTTATCGCACCATATCTCGGCATCATGGTCCGCCCATGTGGTACATCGGCTAACAACCTCGGCCACGTGGACTACCCAAAAATATGTCCCCACATATACAAATTAGTGTTATATTATGAAAATGTATGATAATTAGTTAGAATATTTTTTAATCCGCCAATTCGTCAAAAATCACCCAAGCTGTAATTTGTCAATCCGCTAATCAGTTAATCTGTCATTCGGTTTGTAATTTTACTCTCAAACTGCCCGAACCACACCACGTACACCTCTACCTTTGACTATTGTTTAAACCCTAACATTCGCCACAGTGGTGGTGCAGTTGCCGGTGCAGCTGCCTCTAGGGTGTGGTGAGATTTGGGATTTGAGTTGATACCAACACCTTTCGTTATGACTTACCTTTCTTACAAACATCTCATATTTTACCTTGTGCAAAAAAAAAAAGGGACTATGTTTAATATTGAGATTTGTGTAAAAAGCATTTTAAAAATTGTGAAAATGCCAAAAAATTGAAATAAATGGAAAATGTTTTTGACATTGAAATTGATGAGAAGTGTCTTACATGTTTTATATTTTGTTTTTATTCTTTTCTTGTGTTTAGGGGCATTTGTTATCAAAATCCAATAAAAAAAAAAAAAATGCTCAATGTACTTATGTATCGATCATTTATTAGAATATATACTAATTAACTGTATTTTTTATGTGTGTATTATATCAGTCAAATTTTTAAAATGCTAAAAGATACTGATTTTGTAAATATCAATTATTACAGTCAGGAGTATTAACCAATCTTCAATTTTCTCAAAATTAATATTTTTTTGAATTCTATTTGATTTTGATTGATTTCCATTTAAAAAAATAGGGTGCCCATTTTCCACTTAATTTTTTTTTCCACCTTTTCCAGGGTAAATTCTAGTGAAATGACGAATATATACATCCATTCTGAAGATTTATTATATAATCACATTTAAAAAAAATTATAATTATTATTATTATTTTGATGTGGAAAGTCGAAAAACTCATGAAAATAAATGTGGTACTAACCAATTAGTCCTATTCACTAGATTTATTTACCTAAAAGTCCTAACTAATAAATTTAACACTATAAAAATAAGAGAGTGATAAATTTATCACTAAAAAAATTATTCATAAAAAAAGACTGATAAATTTATCACTATAAAATTATTCATAAAACAAAAAGACTGATAAATTTGTCTTTATCACTTAATCAATTATATCAAATAAGACTTAATGGTAATAAGTCTCAAAGTAAGACCTATTGGATAATAAGTCTCCCAGTAAGACCTATTGGTAGTTTACCCAAAATAAATTGGGGTCATCTCTTGGGCCAAAAGCTGAGCCATTGTCCATTCAATGATGTGGTTTTCTATTCTGGCTATATTATTTGTCATTTTATACGTGGCAAGTCTTTATTGACTTAACGGTAATAAAACATTTAATATATACAATGAGACAGTGTACGTAGTCTATTTATTATTTCTTTAAACAATAATAATTTCTTCCATATTTTTTGATATATTTGAAGAATGAGAATTCAAAATATTTCGAATCATTATTCCGAATAATTTTTAAAAATTAGTTCGATGGAAAAATAATGAAATAAAAAATATTTTTAGAAGTTTTAAATAAAATCATAAAAGGATATTTTGTCATTTTCATAAAATTTGTCCCATCAAAAGCCAATTTTATTAAAAAGTTTTACATTAGCACTTTTTTCTCTTATAGATTGAAAAACTCATGAAAGATAATAATTAAGAGTCTCCTAGAGTTGTTTAAAATATATATATATATATATATATATATATATATATATATTATTATTAGATTATTATACAAAAATTGAGAATATAATAATCATTTCAACTTATAATTCTCAACCTTAAACCCTACCACATTTGTCATTTACCTTCATCTATATTTTTTTTTTGGGGCATTTTTCAAGGTAAATTCCAATGAAATAGTAAATGTCCCTTAATTAAGATTTATTAATAATCACAAAAGGACATTTTAAAGATTTGGGGTGACTGCTGTGCGGGGATGTACACAACAGCCACTGTTATGCACCCAAATTTACTCATTTCAAGACCCATTTTGATAATCCAAATTTGTTTCGACAAAAGTCCAGATTAGCCTAGCAATAGGGCCACTTTTCTCCCTTTTTATTCTAAACATTTTCCTTACATTAGCACTTTCTTTCTCTTTAAAGATCGAACAACTCATCAAAGATAATAATTAGGGGTTTAAATTTCTCATAGAATAATCTTAGAGTGATTTTTTGTATGATAGTTAATTTTACTAAAATTAAAGGTACAATATCATTTTAACTTTCAGCTCCCAGACCCTAATCTAACAACAATAATTTTTTCCACCTTTCAAAAAAAATTACATTAAAATTACTTTATATATAAAAAAAAATACACTAATACTGTGTTTGGTTGGGGGATTTGAGAAGGAATTTAGAAATAAAAAGATAAAAAGTAGGTAAAATATAAATAAAATATACCTACATTTCACCTAATTTCACACACTTTTTCTTTTTCATTTTCCAAATCCCTCTCTAAATCTCTCAACCAAACTTAGCGTAAGAGATTCCAACTCTATAATTAGGGCCTTTGGGCTAAGGATGGGCCTACTTAATGTGATTGAGGGGTGGAGTTATGTCTTGGGCCAAAGCTGGGCCATTGTCCATTCAATGATGTCGGTTGCAGTCAACCCACACAATGCACATGGTCACTTCCATGGTTCCGACTGAAATCCACGGTTAGTAAAATGAATTTGTACACACATTTGACTTCGTGTAAATAAAACACAAAATTCGATTGATCCACAATAGTGCTTTTTTTTTTTTTTTTTAACAACCAATAACTGTATAGAAACCGTCAAGGCCAAGAGGAAGTTACGTCAGCTCAAAGAATAATAGTAAGAGCTCCAGGTGGATTGGCAACCTAATCCAGAGCCAAGCTATTACAAGCATGAGCTTTTGCCAACCAGTTGGTTGCTTGATTGTTTACTTTAGAAGTCCATCGCAATTGTAGATTTCCTTGGATTCGAAGCTGACGAAGATCAAGCATGAAGGCTAGAATCTCCTAAGGTGGAACCTTCTTTGAAACCCCCAGTTTAATGACTTCTTGATTATCACTTTCAATAATGGCTGAGAGGAGGTTGCCGACTTGCGCCAAAAGGGTTGCCATGCACACTGCTTGGGCTTTCGCAGCAAAGTCAGAGGAGGAACTAAAGGAGAAGACTAGGCTATCCACCATTCAACCTTCGGAGTCGCGGAGAATAACAGCAGCTGAGGCTTTGTCTCAACTGTTATTGAGGCTTGCATCACAGTTGATTTTGAACTTCCCAGTTGGAGGTGGACGCCACCCCTGTTCCCCAAGAAGATCTTGGGTGAGAAACTTAGCGTTGGGGGAAATATCTCAAGAATTCCGGTATTGATCCTCCATCCATGCCTGTGTTATTCTTGTTGCAATTACTGGTGGACTGATTGGGAGATGATTGAAAATGAACTCGTTCCTTACCTTCCAGATATGCCACCCCATGAAGAAAATTTTGCTCAGTAGACTATTACCTTTTCTAGTCCTTCTATTTGTCTCCATCCATTGAGCCGTCCACTGCACGATATTGATCACAGTCTCTTTCTCCATTCGAAGATTAATCATGTTGCCAAACCACATTGCTTTAGTCCATGGGCAATCAAAAAGCATATGTTCCAGTGATTCATCATCCTACTGTAGATACTCTATTTTTGACCGCCCTTAAGACTTGGGCGCCTTCGATTGATCACCCAATGATGAATTTATATGTTGTACAAATGCTCGATTTCCTCAGTAGGAAGCCTTAGTTTGGAGTCTCAGAAGCCTAAAAACCTTGCACCACTTTTGGACCAAAATAGAATTTTTCCAAGCCTGACTACTCAGAGGCCTGCAGGGCAACTAGTGGCCGGCTGGCCAGAAATGAGTGGCCGACTATCCCCCTAGTGGCCGGCCGGCCAGTTGTTCGGTAGAACAAATATTTTGCTGCCAGTTGTGCCAGTTGTTCCCACAGGTGCATGCATTGCACCAGCTATCTCTATACAGATATTTCTGAGATAGTAACATGTTTTTCTATAAATACTTGACCACCCCTCTTGAAATTAGGTTAGAAAATTTGTGAAGTGCAAATTCTTGAAAATGTTTCTCTCTCTCTCTCTTGCAGCTTATATACACTCTATCTATACTCCCTAAACCTAATTTTTAGGGCTCCTTGATGAGGATCTTAAGCTTGAATTTCAGCTCTTAAGGGTGAGAAATTGTGTGTTTGTGAATCAAAGTGTTACTCCTCTTCAAGAGGTATAACTTCTAGCTTCTCTACACTATTTCTTTTCTCTCTTTTCTTACTGTTTTTGGACTGTTTTACCATTGATTTTATAGGCTGAAAATTGTGGCTTAAAGCTATCAAAGGTAGAGGGGTAACTTATCATTCTTTGAACCTTATTTTCCAAGCTTTCCCCTTGAGTTTCCCATATATTTTTCAACTTTTTCTATTGATTTTTAGAGATTTTCAGAGGCTAAAAAAGTGGTTTTGAAGTCCCAAAAGTGGAGGGGTTAGCCACCGCTCCTTATGCTTATTTACTAGCTCAAGTTCTTCATTATTTTAGCTTACTTCTTTGAGCTTTTCCGAGTTGATTCTAGCACTATTTTTGCTCTTTTTAGGCCTGTTTTAGGGTGTTTATTTCATTCATTCTTTGTATAGTAGGCTTGTAGTGTAGTGTAGTGGTCCTCATAAGTTTGATGGTTTAGGCATTAGACACCAACCTATTTGAGTTGATAGCATTTATTTCATGCTTTTCATACTTGTGTTCACATATAATCACCTCTGCAACCTCCCTTATTTCTTGGCTTTTTATTTCTTTGACAGTTGTTTCAACCGAGTGTTGTTTGCTTGGGAAAGAGACCCTTCCATACTTAATGGTTTAATTTTTTTGAAGGTTCATTACCAAGGCATTACATCTCTCTCATGCCCAAAACAACTTCTTGTTTGACATTCCTCTCCATTTAGTGGACTTAACTATCATTATTGGACTAAAATGACTAATGAATGGAAAGATAATTAAAAGAGGTAATAAACTTGGACTAAAATGGAACAAGATAATAAAATCAAGTTTGGGTTCAATTAGACGTTAGTTGAACCCATTGAGTCTTGAACCATTTCATACTCTTTAGTGATGATAATGGCTCAAGATTTAAGGTCTATCGCTTCCCGTGATCAATTCCATGATGGGGAGGAGGTTTGTGGGTCTTTTATTGTCATTTATTGAGCTTGTGTCCCTTGATTCATACACCATCATGCAATGAGTTTGCGTTGATTGATGGTTTGTGAAGCAAGCCTACCCTCTCATTTGATCTGTTTGATGATAAGGAGAGGTAGGGTGGACAAACATCCCCTGAAAATACTCTGTTTGTGCTCTGTTTCTTTTCTGTTGCAGCAGGGAGAACCCAAAACTAGTGGCTGGCCGGCCACCTCACTGTATGGCCGACCACTTTTACTGGCTGGCCGGCTACCTCATTTTAGGCCAACAGTGCCATTTTCATGGCAGAACAGAACAGAGGCTGGGGTAAAAACAGTTCAATTTTCTGACTGCACAACAAAACCATTTTGGCAGCAGAACAGAGGCATTTTCGGGTGGAAATTCGCATTCATGCATGAACTATCCCTCGTTTCTTGGGCCGTGAAATTATGTTTAATAGTAGTATGTTGTACTTAAAGTAGTGAACTTGTAATAATTTTGTAATAATTAAATTACTTAGTTAATTAATTCCGTATTATAACTAATTAGTTAGTTCAATTCTAATTTGTAATAATTAGCTAGTGTAGTTCATTCATTTTGGTATTGTAATAGTTAGTTAATTTGGTAATTAGTTAGGACATTTATTCGGACTCTCTCGTATAAGGGCAAATTTTAATAATGTGTGTATGTTTTCCAACCCCATTTATTAACTCGCTTATGATGGATAGCATAGAGTATCATGTTTTGAATTAGCATTTTCCATGATTTGCATCCATTTGTCTTGCATGCATTGGGTTCAGCGCATTATTCTAACTGTCTGGTTATTTCACATTTTTCATTTGAATATGTGCGTAACTGCATGCTATCAAATTAATTCACATGCCATGCTAGTAGCTGAGCCTAGTAGTTGCATCTTTGCATGTGTTGCATTAGTAATTTGCATTGTTAGGAGCATTCATCTGTTCTAATTATTTTATCTTCTTTGGCTTGTCCTGGAGTACTAGGTGAGCAGCTTTGCTTTAGCATATCACACACGTGTGATTGTTGCCATATCTAGCATATCCATGAGGCTAAGTGCTTATTTGATATACCTGTTTGAAGGCTTGTAGATGAAGGCTAATTTGCTTAAATTGAGATGATTTGATTATTGCATATATGAGTTTACTTTTTCAAGTAACATATATACAAAACTCTTTTTAAACAAGTATGAAATCAAAACATTCCAAAGTGGGTGAATTAGTCTATACTTATGTGCATCACCTACTAAAGATAGCCTAATAATCAGAACAAGAACATATAATGTAAATAAGAATCACATCATGATTAGTAAAGGTCGATTTTTGATTGGGTGAGTGGGGTGCTCAATTCATAACTTTCCCATCTCATACCTAAGTTCCTGAGTCAAGACACTTTGGTGATAACGGATAAGTGGCCTTTGGCACGAGTCTCGGATTTCCTAAATTTTCCAAAAACATTTAGGTGGCGATTCTGAAATCTGAGAAAGTAGTCTTTTTTTGGCATTTTCGATTGAAAATCAAAATTTTAAAATATTTGTTGGATTTGGACTCATTTGTGTTTATCTATTTCACATTGCACTTGTGAAATCAGATTCAGAACCACGGGAGTCCGAACTGTAGGGCTATCATATCCGAAAGGAGCACGAAAAACAAGCTACACTTGTAAGCAAATGGGGCAAATCCAAGATTAGGAGCAATGGCATTTGTAGAGATTGACTTTTGTAGCCACGAGATTCTTACATGCTCGCCACCAAAAGTGTTCAATTTTTGGAGGAGCTTCCATATTCCAAATTGACTTCCAAAAACCATCAGGGACTTGGAAAGAGCTAGATGGTTGATTCCGAACCCTTCCTGCCTAGAGGACTTAGCAACTCAATAACTAGACTTAACAGAATACATCCTTGATCTATTTGGTTGCCAAACCAGCGTATCATCTCTATCCTCCAACAAAATAGGAATAGATTGGATTGCTTGACATTCCTCATTTGATAGAAAATGAAGCATATGCCCAATCCGCCACTGTTTATGAACAGGATCAATGACATCCGCAACGCGTGAACATTGTAATTCGGGGGTTGTGGAGAAGAGAGTTGAAAATTTCTTGCATCTGGGATCCATTTGTTCTCTCAGAAACGAATGGATTTACTATTTTGCATTTGCCATCGAGTCCCTTTGTTGAGGATGTCCCTCCCATTTAGCAAGCTATGCCAAGCTCGTAAGCCTCTTGTTCCTCAAAAAGCTTGTTTCGCGAGCATTGCTTGATTGAAAGTAGAGAAATCTCTAAAACCCACTCCCATGTAACTTTGAGGAACATATAGACTCCCAATTAGCCCACAGAATTCCTTTGTTCACAGGATCTCCTTTCCACCAAAAGTTCTGAATTGCCATATTAAGTTTGTTACAAAAAGATTTCAGGAATGTGAAGCAAGCCATAGCATAGGTTGGGATTGCTTGAGCCACTGCCTTGAGTAAAACTTCTCTCCCGGCGTGGGAGAGGAGCTTATTTTTCCATCCTTGCAGCTTTGAAGATACTCTGTCCACCAAGAAACCATACACTTCGGACTTGGATCTACCCCACCACGATGGAAGCCCCAGATATTTCACATTTCGTCTAGCCAAAGGAATACCCAACTCCCTACAAAGCTGGTTTGTTAACTCAGTAAGAGCATTGGCAAAGAAGAATGCCTCAGACTTTTCTAGGTTTATGATTTGGCCCGAAGTTTCGCTGTAAAGTTGTAGAAAATGCATCATCTTGGAGCATTCGGAGCTGCTAACCTTGAGGAACAAAAGAACATCATCCGTGAAGAAAATATGGGACAAAATGGGGCAAGTTCTCTTCATCCATAGACCTGATATATCATTGTTCTTGTCGAAGTCCACATGAAGGAGTAAAGGAAGCTCTATTCTTACCATTCGCAAAAATAGAGAACTGAACCGTAGTTACACATGCTATCACCCATCAAACCCAAGTATCATGAAAGCCCAATCTTTCGAGCATTGCCTTTAGAAAGTCCCATTGAATGTGATCATAGGCCTTATTGAAATCTAATTTCAAAGCCAGGTGAACATGCCTACCACCTTTTTTCTACTTCAAGAAATGAAAACCCTCGTGTGCCACCAAGATGCTGTCTTGAATGAGCCAACTGGGAATAGAAGCTTCTTGTTGTGGTGAAATAAGCTTGGTGAGAGAACCCTTGAGCCTATTAGCCAAGATTTTTGTAATGATCTTCATTTTGAAATTGCAAAGGTTGATAGGTCTAAACTGTGTGAGCTTCTTTGGTGCAGCTATCTTTGGGATCAACACCAAGTTGGTATGGTTCCACTCTCTAGGTACATGTTCCCAAGGAAAAAGCTCTTAATTGCCAAACATACTTCTGGGCCCACAATCTCCCAATATTTTTGGTAAAAGATGCCTTAAAACCAATCTGGTTTAGGGGCCTTGAGTGGGCCAAGTTGAAAGGCTACTGCTTTAATCTCCGCATCGGTGACCAGTTTGATGAGATTTACATTCATTTTATCAGAGACCTCCATTGTGACCGAGGACAAAGCTTCATTGAAATCCCGTTGAGCAGTTGCTTGGAAAAAAGTTTGAAAGTAAGTTGCTAGATGCTCATTAATCTTTCCTCAGCTTCCAACACTATCCCTCCCTGTCTTGAGTTTGGTTTCTTTGTCTTCTTTGAATCGCTATCGCATGGAAAAAGGAAGAGTTCCTATCTCCATATTTGAGCCAATTTACCCTGGAACGCTGGTATTGGTACATTTCTTCTCGATCTAAAGCAATTTCAAGATCCTGCTGCAACTCTCGAGTTTTTTCCAGTCTGTCATCTGAATATGGGCAAGCTCAGATAGCCTGAATTTCTGCCTTCAACTTCTTAATCTTAACCCCGATTGTGCCTGAACCTAGACCTACCCCAAGAGGAGAGTTCGCGGGTGCATTTTTTAAGCTTCTGAGACAGACGAACCATAGGCGGTCCTGAGAAACCCTCAACGCAAGATGAGTTTATGATCTCAACACACTCACCGTGAGTCGTCCACATAGATTAAAACTTGAAGATATGCGGAATTTTTTTTTTTTTTTTGGGGGGGGAGGGGGGAATATTACAGTGTAGTAACAAGGGGCAGTGGTCAGAGTTTATGAGGGCTTCATGGAACACCTAAGCGAAAGTAAACATTTGTCGCTATTCCACTGTGGCCATAGCTTTATCAAGCCTCTCCTTGATGTTGGTATCCCCCCCTTTGTTATTTGTCCATGTATAAGGAGCTTCTTTAAATTCAAGGTCCATTAGTTCACAGCTTGCCACAAAGTTTTGAAAGAATTGCATTCGGGATCTATTACCTCCCCTGGAGCCTTGCTTCTCCTGTGACCATTCGATTTCGTTGAAGTCCCCCAAACAAAGCCAGGGGTATCCATTTGACTAAGCCTGATTCTGAAGTGTGTTCCAAAATTTTTTCCTGAAGGTCTACTTCGTCATTTCACCATAGCGCTAGTCCTCCTGAGACACCTGTAGGATCTACATAGCAGGAATAAGAGAAGTGAAGACGTCTCCTAATCCTTTCAAGCAAGGATTGCTTATTCTTGGTTTCCATAAGAAACAGTAGTGTAGGGCGATGGGTTTGACATAACCCTCGGAGGATCTAGACTGTATGAGGTCACCTAAGCCCTTGACAGTTCCAGTTGATAATCAACATCGATCATGTGGCGATTTGGGGCTCACCATCATAGCCCATTTAGAGATTTCAGAGTCGATTGCGGAGAAAGTACTAGCAACTTGGAAGAGACAATCCTCCTCAACATCATTAAAGGGAGAGTGTGGAAATAAACAATTCTTACTTATTGCTTCTTGGATGATCACCTCCACCAGAGTTGAGCCCTTTGAGTTATCCACTCGCTGACCACTTTTACCTTCTTTTTACTCGCACAAGCTGGGAGAGTGTATATGGAATTGATTTTTGGCTGGAATTTGGTTTGAACAGGGGCTTCCAGTAGAGCTAACGAACTCTCCACCTTCTGGATTTTGCTATGATTCGGTGCTAGGTCTTCTTCATCTTTAGAGCTTTTCCTTTTGAGTGACAAGTTTTTGAGTGCCTCTATTAAACCCCTCTCTAGGACTTGAGTAATGCACACAGGAGGTGTCTCAACAGATAGAGCATTTGATAACAAGGTTTGAGGAATTGGGCTAGTCCAAACAGTTGGTGGAGGCCCCCAGCCAAGGCCTAGTTCTAAAGCTTGAGAGGGCCTAGAGTACTTTGGGCTGTCAAGTGGTTCTGTAACAAAATAGTTTGAGACATTAACAGGGCCCACAACCACATTATAAGTTGCACCAAGGATTGGCGGAAGGCCCGTTCCAGGATTTGGCCCATGACCCTTGTGAAGGTCCACAAGACATAAAGGCCTTTCCTAGCCCGTCGGCTCCAGAAGGAGGGGCGTGAGGCTAACGAAAGTGTTGGTAGGATCATGCGTCTGTCTGCGACCTTTCTGCGGGTTAGAGGGATTAGAACCTCCACGTGGCATTCCAGGGGTAATGTTATTCTGATTCTGAGCCTGGGGTATGGTGTTGCACGTCTCTGTCGTTGTACGATTTTGTGATCGTGGTTATGGTTGTACTGACGAACCAAGCTGCTCTATTCCGTGATCATTACGCACCGGTGGAAGTGAGGATTCTGATGCCCGTGAGTTTTTTCGGCCTGAAATGAGTGGGGCTAAACTTGCTTCCAGTGCATCCACTTTCTGGTGATAGTGCCCATTAGGTAGACCCATGCTCCCAACCATGCCCGTTCTTAACTCAGGGCCATAGCCAGAGGAGGTGCCTTGTTCTGTAGAAATGAATTTGCTGATATTGCTCTCACGCCGCAATCTGCCAGTCATAACAGAAGTTTGAGAGTTTTTTGTATTTAAAAGAGAGCCATGTATCAGCAATCCCCGGGCCCCGTTGAAGCCATATTCCCCGGAGTAGCGGCTGCTGTGTAATCTCCACCCCAATCCGCAAGAAACTTCTATACAGTAACAGACCTTCGGTGTGGGCTTCCACTCAGACCAGTCTCCCAATTTTATTGCCCAGGATCTTGCCATTTTGTTTAGTTAACTTTTGAATAGGGAAGTGGAGTCTGTGGAGAGGGGGAGGCCATGAGAACTGAGAGAGGATAGAGAAAGGGAGATGACAAAAAGAAAGATTCAAGGGGAGTAGCGGAGAGAGACACAGCGATTTCACAAGTAACAAAAACTCAGGATGAACCAGAGAGGAAAAGCCCTTAGGCCAAACACTTCCATTGAAGAGAGAGAAGCTCTCATTATAGAGAGAGAAACATACCTTTGCCTTGTTTGTTCATGAGTTTTAAGAAGTCTATGGTCGGCTAGACATTTATATGGTATATATTTAGGAAAAAGTTAGGGATCAAGAAATTTTTTTCATGAAAATGATCATGAAATATTTATGATCATACACATCCACAACAGTGCTTAAAAAGTGTATTAACTCTACTTAAAAATATATAGGTTTTACTATTTCACACTAACCAAAAATTAAATTTTATTCACACATTTTAAACAAATTAGATTTGTCCTTGTATGATCCACCAACTAGCCCATATTTATTGAGCTTATCTATACACCCAGAAAAAAAAAAGGAACCAATTTTACCCAAAATTTTGAATTAGAGGCCAAGATTTATTTATGAAATGACCCCGCAACAAAACATAAAACTTACACCATAAATATGGAATCTGGGTCAAATTTGGTTCCTTTTATTGGTTTCATAGAGTTTTTGACATTTATTATAATAAAAATAGTATCGCATTCAACTTGCATATTCAAACACGCACGGGCACGTGTGAACCTCACATGTGTGTTTACACATTAGAATATTATAAAGCCAATCTTTGTGCTATGTCTAGTTCACAATTTATCAAAATTTGGTTAGAGATTTTTGTCTCTAAAAGGGGTAAAAGAATACATAGATATATGTAGTTTGACACAAATTTTAATTTATGTTGACCGATAGTAAAGGTCGTTTCAATATAAACCATAGAGATTACAGTCATGAGATTAAAAACTTTCTAAAACACGACACCAATATTAGAGTTCTAAAGCAATTTTATGCTCACTTCTTGTGATCATAGATCTTATTCTAATGACACATTTAACATAAGTGTTATATACCATATTGATATTCTATACTGAAAACATAATAAATAGAAACATCCAGAAATTGAGGTAATGTTATAACAAGAAGAAAACAATATTATAACATGAGGCCATGCTTGTTTTTATTATAATTAATAAAGTGTAGTCATGCATCAAGTCAATTACAATATTCAAATGTGATCTCAAAAAGTATAATCATTCTAGGAATGTTGATGGAATTTACACAAGAAGTTATAGATGTGAGACAAAGAGTGAGTCTTACTATTCATCTTACATTTGTGACCCCATTTTATGAGATTCATCTATACATTTTAAACTTATCCTGAAAAGTATGTTCATTTTGCGACAATTATTCTTGATTGCAATGATATATTTATGTTACGTGCATATAATCTGATTACAAAATTGAATTTACTATCTCACATGAACTAGGTGTTTCACCAATTGCGTGATTAAACAAAACAAATAAATTCATATTTGATAAATTAAATTATAGAAAATCAAATAAATCCATATTTGATAAATTACATTATAGAGCATGAAACAGAAATACATATCACATAATATATGGAAAGACGAGGAATCAAACCGAAGTCTATGCGGTACACAATCTCCTTAAAATAGATTAGCCGCTTCACTATGGGTACTGGGGGTACGTTGACTTCTATCTCCTAGGATATGACGGTTTAGACCGGCTAACACAGAAACACCTTCTGTTAGCTTTGACAAACGGACAATGGCAACACTTTCTCACACAGGAAGGAAATTATAGGAGCAAGCAAATTGACTGTATAATTCTGGAAGTAAAAAATTCTGTATTCAACCAAGAAAGATGGGCCTTCTTTATACACCATGGGGGAGAGAGGAGGAGCCTCCAGCCATCAAGGCTGGCAACAAATGTAGGCCATTACTCTTGCAAAATTGATGGAGTAATGGACCAAAACTGATGGGACAATTATGTATGAGTTATACACTCTATATACACATGTGTGTATATCTGCAACAGACTTGGCCCAAAAAAATTAGGTTGGTAGACCACCAATCTGGCCCAGCCCAAGTCCTAAGATCTAAGATCCACAACCAATGGACCATAGACTCGAACCCGGACCCAGTTTGGTCCTGGCGGACGGGTGGGCGGCGTGTGTGGCAATTTTGCCATAACCAACTTGGAACATAGTTTTGGTCTAAGGCCATCCTTGAAGCATCCATAACTCTATTTCTTCGAAAAATTTGGATGCCCCAAAAGGCTCATGCCCTTATCAAAATCTTGAAATTTAAATATCCATCAAAGTTTTCTGCCACAATCAATGTGGGATTGGTTGTTATACACAATTCCCAATACCTCATTTATGAGGCTAACTTTATGAGACAATTTCTCATTTAATTTTAATGATTTTTGGTTATTCTTTTTGTGGTGTAAAGATCTTGTTACAAAGAATTTAAACCCATTTAATCCCACCTCAGCCAATGTTAGGACCTACTTCAATTTCACATTAAAGTCACCATAAAATCATATTTTTCTAACAATCCCCCACATGAATAAAAATTGATTGAATGAAGAAAACAGACAACGTTTACAACAAAGACTCAAAGAGAGAGCACACAGACTAACCCTGCATTAGAAAAGGTAGTTGTTGGCCTTGAACCTTTCGTAGTGAAAGCCTATCGGATTTACTAGTTGGCCAGTGAACATGATGCCTTGAACTGTTCTACCATTTGTGTAAATCGAGACAATAGACCTCACACAGGAGTTAGTCCAACCATTGTTCTTGTTCTCATTGATGTGTTCGGTATGGCCTTGGAACACTAGCCTTGTTCAGTGAGTGTTTTTAAAGAATTCGACATTACCAATTCCTAAAGAAGTGGCCCCACACATAGGTGACCTATATAAGGTATCTCATTATACCATGGTTGATTATTCATATCATTTAGGTCATTAAAAGCATTAGCTTAACCGTCCATCCTTATAGGGTATCATTGTACAAAGGAATGAGTAAGAAGATTTAACTCTTCAGTGACTTACTCGTTACACGAAATTAGGTTGTC
The DNA here is from genome assembly GCA_030407325.1 of Camellia japonica. Taxonomy (NCBI): domain Eukaryota; kingdom Viridiplantae; phylum Streptophyta; class Magnoliopsida; order Ericales; family Theaceae; genus Camellia; species Camellia japonica. The sequence goes on along the minus strand of JAPPVO010000031.1, from coordinate 27,694,218 downwards.
ACTTTGAACCTAGATCTAGGGATCTCCAGTCAACTAGGTTTGGTTTTCTGTTTCAGTAACATTACTAAAGGCCTTAACCATTCCCCTTGACAATGTTTCTACTAACTCTCGAGTTAAACCCTTTGGTTAGCGGATCTGCAATGTTGTCCTTAGACTTTACATAGTCTAAAGAGACAACTCTATTAGAGAGTAGTTGTTATATGGAATTATATCTATGACGGATATGTCTAGACTTTCTATTATACATATTACTCTATTCCTATCCAATCACCGATTGGCTATCACAATGAATACAGATAGCAAGCATAGGTTTCGGCCAACGTGGAATATCCTCAATGAACTAGCGAAGCCATTTAGCTTCTTCAGTTGTTTTATCTAAAGCAATAAACTCAGATTCCGTCATTGATCTCGATATATACGTTTGCTTGGAAGATTTCCAAGACACGGTTTTCTCTCCGAGGGTAAACACATAACCACTAGTAGATTTGGAGTCCTTTATATTATATATCCAATTAGTGTCATTATACCTTTTTAGTACCGTTAGGTATTTGGTATAATGTAGCCCATAATCCGGGATGTAGCGTAGATAACCTAACACCAGCATAATGCCTCTCCAATGAGTGGCATTCGGATTATTTGTGTATCCATTAAGCCTACTAACATCGTAGGCTATATCCGGTCTTGTACAACTCATTAGATACATCAAACTTCCAATGACCCGAGAATATTCTATTTGAGAGATACTCTCACCATTATTCTTGGTCAAATGTAGACTCACGTCTACTAGTGTCCTAGACAGATTTGTATATGATTTACTAAATTTCTCAAGTATATTCTCAACATAGTGAGATTGAGAAAGTACAATACCACTAGATGTTCTAGTAATCTTAATACCCAGAATGACATCTGCAAGACCCATATCTTTCATGTCAAACTTAGACTTTAACAATCTCTTAGTAGTTCTAATTATTTCATCATTACTACTAACAATGAGTATGTCATCTACGTATAGACACAAAATGACATAACCTCTGTCAATGTCTTTAACATATATGCACTTGTCACACTTATTGATTCTAAATCCATTTGACAACATAGCATTGTCAAATTTCTCACGCCATTGCTTAGGAGTTTGCCTCAAACCATATAATGACTTAACAAGCTTACAGACTTTCTTATTTTGTCCTGGAGCTGAAAACCCCTTAGGTTGCTCTATGTAGATTTATTCATCTAAACCTCCATTTAAGAAAGTTGTCCTTATATCCATTTGATGTATTTCAGACCATGTAAAGCTGCTATCGCAATCACCATGTGAATGGATGTTATCCTTGTCACAAGTGAATACGTATCAAAGTAATCCAAACCTTCTCACTGCCTGTATCCTTTGATAACTAGCCTAGTTTTGTATTAATTGACTCATTAGCCTTCATCTTTCTTTTAAAGATCCACTTACTCCCCAAGGGCTTACTACTTGGGGGTAGATCAACCAACTCCCAAGTATGGTTCTGTAAGATGGAGTCAGTTTCATTCTTAATTGCTTTTTTCCATAAGGGACTTTCAGGTGAAGTCACAGCTTCATCAAAAGTTCGAGGTTCTCCCTCTAACATATAAGTCAAGAAGTTCGGGCCAAAGGACTTGGCAGTCCTAGCCCTCTTACTCCTTGGCTTATCTACTTCCTCATCTTGATCATCTGCTTGATCATCTTCAAGTTCCTTCTCAGAACTTTGATCCACTCCTCAGGTTCGGCAAGGAAATATGTCTTCAAAGAAGGACGCATTCTTTGACTCCATTATGGTATTCTTGTGGCTATTTGAAATATCAGACTTGTGCACAAGAAACCTATATGCACTACTATTCTGTGCATAACCAATGAATATACAATCCACGATTTTCGAACCTATTCTAACCCGCTTGGGTGTAGGTACCGTTACTTTTGCAAGACACCCCCACATTCGTAAGAAATTATAAGAAGGCTTGCAGCCTTTCCATAATTCATATGGAGTCTTGTTTACTTTCTTTCGAGGTATTCTATTTAGAATGTAATTCACGGAGAGAATTACTTCCCCCCACAAGCTCTGTGGCAACCCAGAGCTTATTAACATTGCATTCATCATTTCTTTTAACGTTCTATTCTTCCGCTTAGCAACACCATTTGATTGAGGGGAGTAAGACAAATTGAGCACAAATCTTAGCAAACAGGGATTCATACTCACCACCACGATCACTTCTTATTGCCTTGATCTTTCAGCTTAGTTGATTCTTAACTTCATTCTTGAAAAGAATATATTTATCAATCACCTCATCTTTCTTTTTAAGCAAATACACATACCAGTATTTAGTGTAATCATCAACAAAAGTGTTGAAGTACTTGTTGCCACCACGTGATTGTACAACTTTCAAGTCACACACATCATTGTGCACTAAATCCAAAGGCTCGATACTTCTTCCAATATAATGAAAAGAAGTCCTTGTCAATTTTGCTTATACACAAGTTTCACACTTGTGATTTGGATTAATATTAAAAGATGGTATATGATCTAACTTGATTAATCTACGCAAAGAGTCAAAATTTACATGACCCAATCTACCATGCCATAAATTAGGGGACTCAAGCATATAAGCAGAAGAAGAAGCTTTTTCATTAAGTTTTGGGACAAGAGTCATTAGATTGAGCTTAAACATACCCCCCGATATATATCCTTTCCCCATAGAGACCACACTCTTGGTCAACAGGACCTTATCTGACTCAAACACCATGCGAAAGCCATGCTTACTTAAGAGTGACTCTGAGACAAGGTTCTTACAAATGTTCGGCACAAAAAGGATATCGTTCAGAGTCAGCTCTTTTCTTGAAGTCATCTTTAGGATCACCTTGCCTTTACCCTTAACAGTTGAGGTCGCAAAATTTCCCATGAACATATGAGACCCCTAACTTTAGTAAACCTTATTAGGTCCCTAAATTTTGAGTTATTATAATAAAGCCTTAGTTCTTCATTTATTCACAAATTTAACCCTAGAATCGAAGACGCATCACGAATAAACCCGTACAAAACCAAATCGACCTCGATAGCTTAGTAATTATTTTTACACACCAATATTACTTATTTAACTATACCTTTGTAATTTTATTTTGATCCTTACTTTTGAACTATTTCAATAGAGACCCTTGATTCCATATTTGTCTTCAATTTTAGCTATAGAGTCAAAAATGCACGCCAATCGAAAACTCACAAGTCCTAATCGATTTCGGTAACTTAGGAATTAATTTTAATACCATAATAATGATTAATTGACTCCCTAAATGTGGAATTACCACTTGAAAACCCTAGGTTTTTCTGGTCCTTATCACGTTCGCCGGTTGATCGCCTTTTTATTCGAAACATGAAATCCAAACTGAATTTGATTCTCTAACCCTAATTTAATTTAATTCCACACTAAAATAAATGTTTCAATTCATATATTAAACCCAAAGCCCACACATTTTTATTAAATAACAAATTGACCCCAAACAAGTACCATTATATATATACATTTGTACCCTAAAATATATTTTATACACCATACTTCACAATTTCCAACATTTGTATACAAAAAAATATAAAATAAGTCCCTTAAATCACCATTTATGGCTAGCCATACCTACATGAATATGATGAATGTACTTTTTGAGATAAGTTTGCATAAATTATGGAAAATATCTTTGACTTGGTACAAACTTATATATATAACTAGGTTGGTTTGATTAGGAGAAAAACCCTAACTAGATAATGTTTAGGAACCCAATTAAGGCCTCTAAACGTCCACTATTCCATTGGATTCAAACTAAATCCAAAAATTTCTATTCAATTCCAACCAAAGGGCATTTTGGACCTTTCACACCAATTTTTATATAAAAGTAACCCCTCTCTTAGCATTTTACATACAAGAATACATAGACACACACACACACACACACACACACACACACACTATATTCGACTGAGAGAAAGAGAGGGAGGAGGGTGAGCTTGGTGGAAGATAGGAGAGGAATAGAAGTTTGCTAGTAATTCCAACAAGCCTCAAGTAAGTCACAACACAACTCTCTCTTATTTTTCCTTTCAAATACATGCTCTTAGAAGTTTTAAACATTATCAGATGTGTTTTGATGGTATTCTCGTGAAAGGAGTTGAGCCTTGATTCTACCTTTCTTGTATTTCTTTTAATCGGTATAAGACTACCTTTTTCCATATCAATCTCTCAAAAATTTCCGAAGGCTCACCTTCACCTTAAATTTCTGAGTTTAATACATATTATTTAGCACGTTTTCATCACAATAAAAGTGGAAAATTTCCCCTAGTTGACCTCTTTTCTCACCAACTTTTTTATTTCAAGAACTGTGCCAGAAAAACCTGTTTTACAACCAACTTTGACAAATTCTAGAAAAATGTAGAAAAATCTTTTGGGCCTCAATTTTATGTCAAAATCGTCCTTAAGGAGTTAGATTTCAAGGAAAATTGGTTTCATTGAAAAAGAGTGAGCGGTTTGTGAGAAAATCCATTTTTCGTAATGGTTGACGAATCTGGACAGAGTTGGAGTATTTATGAAATAACTAAAAATCTGGAAAAGCCATTCCATTTTTGAAAAAAATGTTCTAAAAACTAGATAAAATTCTCTACGAACCATAGGAAGGCTAGATTTAGGAAAAATCTGAAATAGTTATTTTAATCTTGATCTTTAAGTGACTCTGAATTTGAAAATTCTGTTTACATTGATGTTTTGTGCTCCTAACTTGATGAATGTGCTTACTTACATATAATCATGCCTTGGTGTGATATTATACATGTCATGGTTACGTATTTATTTGTTCTTTGACGATGCTTACACTTATGCAAATTTATTTTCCTTCTCACTTGTACTAACTAATTTCAACGATTAATCTAACGAAAAACTTAATGGGGTGGCTAATGGAGTTTTGATCACCCGATTATTATTATGAGAAGAACTTATTGGTTAGTGGGATACATTCCCTTTGGTAAGTCAAATCTTGTGCAAGTGGTTGTTTCGGAACCCTTGAATGGAGCGGTTGTATTTGGACCCTATGTAGTTCGGTGTAAGGAGGGATTTGGGCAAGGCCCATCATTATTGTCTCTTTTGAGGCCCTGCGGTTGGTGCTACACAGTATATAACCATTGGTAGGCATCCGAGATAAGGTCTACAACAAAGTAACAAAAGAGAGGGCATACTAAATAATTCACGTCCAATTCTTGGAGTTGGAAGGACAAAATCTCTTTAGGGGATTTCTAGATTACCAACATCTAATCTTGTAATCCTTTATTATTGAATGATTATCATGCTTCATTACTTGCTTATTATAATTGTGATAGTGTATTGGATTGAGAAAAAAGGGATGGGGTATGCATGTGTTTATTGGGCATTCAAAACTCATGGCATTTCATTCCAGGTATTTAAGACTATTAGACCGGTCGAAGACAAAGTTGAAGTATTTGAGGACGTATGACTACCCTAGAAGGATTAGAAACTAGTTTGTAAAAGTGTTTTGAGATTATAAGTGATAGATCCTATGTTGTATTTAAGACATGATTTTGTAATTATTATATATCTATACATATCTTTTATACTACCTATTCCTTTTTTTTTATCGTTGACTCATGTATACCTTGTGTTAATATCTTGTTAAGATCTGCCAAAATGGTAGCTTTGTTATCTAAGATGGTTGGACTTTGAAGGGAGTCTATATTTACTCCTCCGACCCTCCTGGGATCTTACTTGGTTATTAACCAAATGACTCATTAGTGACGTTTCCTATTTTGTAATCTTAGATACACCTTGTATTTATTTATTAATATATTCTCTGATATTCTCAATTTTTGGGGCGTCACAAAACAATTTCTCATCGTTTGCAACCGGTTCGGAAGTTGTGAACATCTTTTTCTTTACACAGATGTGGTGAGTGGCCCCAATGTCTATCCACCACTCCTTCAGGTTGGACCTCACCATGTTCACTTCGGAGACGACAACTGCCAGATACATGTCGTTCACATCTTGTGATAGATCCTCAATTTCAGCCATGTGGGTACGACTCTTATTCTGTGGAGGGTATTTGTTGTAAGGCTTCTTCTTTTTATTGCAATCAACCACTCGATGCCCATCGCTTCCACAGTTGAAGCACTTTCCATTGAACCTAAAAGTAGGTTCCTGGGGCTTGTAGACCGGCCTTTTGGAGACACTGCCTCTTGCCCTCAGCTTGGAGCTTTTGCCTGTCGGTGGCTTTTTCTTTACCCCCGAGGGCTGGTCATGCTCAACCATGTTTTTTTTCATAGTGGAGGTATTCCCCTCTTTCCTCCTATTGTCTTCCTCAATTTGGAGCTTGACAACAAGTTCTTCGACTGTTATGTCTTTTCGTTTGTGCTTCAAGTAGTTCTTGAAGTCTTTCCAGTCGTTAGGTAGCTTCTCAATCAATGCAACTGCTTGGAATGATTCACTCAGGAACATTCCCTCTGCATGAATCTCGTGCAGAATTACTTAGAACTCTTGGATTTAACTAATGACAGTTTTTGAGTCCACCATTTTAAAGTCTAGAAATTGGCCAAGACAAATTTCTTTGCCCCAGCATCCTTAGTCTTGTACTTCTTGTCCAAAGCATTCCACAGCTCCTTTGCCGATTTCTTGGCATAAAACATGTTGAAAAGTGAATCTGCCAAGCCATTCAGAATATAGTTTCAACAAAGGAAGTCTGACTATTTCCAAGCATCTAGAGCCATGAGCTGTTGTTTGTCTTGCTCATTCTCCTTCACAGCTAGTGGATCCTCACTCAAAAACCTCGCAAGGCTTAGAGTAGTCAGGTAGAATAGCATCTTCTACTCTCACCTCTTGAAATTCACTCACGTGAACTTCTCCTGGCGCTCATGATGGTTTAGCGGGTCTCCCAGAACAGCAGAAGCAACAACAGGGTTGACCACAGAGGTTACAACAACTAGGTTGACCACAGAGGTCATAGCAGTAGGGGTTGATAAGCCAGTCCCCCCGGGGTTCTGATCCCCACCAATATTAGCAGCAGTAGCAGTATCGGTGACAGTTGCCATTTTTGAAAAATACAACATAATTTCACTTTTTGTGTTTCCAGAATTTAAATTTAACACTAGAAAATCTAACAGTTGGAAATTTAATTTAAAACTAGTCTCACCACTTAACCTAGAATCAAACATGGTGAGGAATGTTTTGAGAAAGACTGGAGGGGTCACATCGGTCCCACTTAAAACCCAGTTAACATTTTGACAAAACTTTCAAGAGCATGTTGATTTTAGTCCATGGGAAACAATTTTTCGAATTAAGTTTTCTAGGGGATGAACTAGGTTAAACCGAACCAAATTCCAAACTTATATGCAATTTACAAAAAATTGCTAACAAATTAATAGCAATGTAAAAAATTGGTACAACACTTATAAGCAAATAAAACTTGCTTCTAATAATTGGTAAATGAACCAAATTAAAACTCAATCAAAACATTGCTTCAAATAAAAAGAAATGAAACCAATCCAAATAAGGAATCTTATTTGTCTAAAACTCCTTTCCTCACTCAGGTATTTCTGTTTAATCAAAAAAGGTTAGTAGTCCAAATTTTATTGCAATCCCAAATTTTTTTTCCTCCTCCATTTGGATTTGTATTTTGTTTTTCATTCTCTTTCGTATAGGTATTCCTGTAAAGAAAATTAGCAGAAAAACATAACAAAATACAAAACAAATAATCTAAAGAAACTGTAACAATAATAAATTAGTTTAATAGCAAAATTAAAATGCTAGACAAGTTATACAATTAAACTTATAACTCTCAAATAAATTACAAATATTATAACTCTAAAAATTAAATTAAATTAATTAACAAGAGTGATAGGAAATTATTACACAATATCATGTACATAAATATAGCCAAGTTACAAAAATTTTATAACTCTAAAATTAAATTAAAATAAATTGCCATGAGTTATAAATGAATTTAATTCACAATAAACATGTAAATAATTCTAGCAATTAAAATCATGCAAACATACTAGAAATTTATAAGCATGTATCAAACTAAAATCTTGAAAATAAAGAACATGCATATTTCCTACAAATCTAGAATCTAGGAAACATGTGAATTAATCTAGTATCTAGAAAAAATGAACATGTATATGATACTAGAAAAGTGGAAACTAATTAGCATGTTATGAAAATAAATTTGAACACTTATGAGTATACACAGTATATTATAAAATTATAACATAATAAGACATGCAAAGCATAATAGAAAGTTATTAATCATACTTATAACATAAAATTATACTAAACGAAATAAGCATTAAAAAATGAAAACATACCATTTCATATACGAATTTATTAAATTAAACATGAATTTGTAACTAGGAGTTCATATATGCAACAGTAGCCTACTATGTAAAGTGAACGGATTATCTAATCACGACTAGCATGTACATAAAACAAACAACTAACCAACAACCATTTATTTATTTATAAATCTAACCATGCACAGGAAAGTTGAATTGAGTTATTTATTTATTTATGTTTTTTCCGAAACCCAACGCCAAGGCAATGTACAATGGTCCTAAGAAAACAATACAATGTACAGAATCTGTTCTGTATGAAAATACTAGCAGAAGCTAATCTAATATGAAACTTATTCATCCAGTTTTATGAGAAAAATATATTTAATCTGTTTTAAGATTGTTGCACCAATTGTGTGATTAAATAAAATAAATAAATTCATATTTGATAAACTAAATCATAGAACATCAAATAAATTCATATTTGATAAATTACATTGTAGAGCATGAAACAGAAATACATATCACATAATATATTGAAAGATAAGAAATCAAAATGAAGCATGTGTGGTACCACAGCCTCCTTAAAACAAATTAGCTGCCTTACTGTGGTTGCTAGAGGTACGTCAACTTCTGTCTTCCAAGATACGACGGTTTAGATCCTTAAAACAGATTAGCCGCCTCACTGTGGGTACTGGAGGTACATCGACTTCTGTCTCTCAGGATACGACGGTTTAGATTGGCTAATGTAGAAGCACCTTCTATTAGCTTTGGCGAACCGACAATGACAGCTCTCTTTTATACATGAAGGAAATTATAGAAGCAAGACTGGTTAACACAGAAGCACCTTCTATTAGCTTTGGCGAACTGATAGTGGCAGCACTCTCTTACACAGGATGGAAATTATAGGAGCAAGCAAACTGACTGTATAATTTTGAAAGCCAAAAATTCCGTATTCAATCAAGGAAGATGGGTCTTCTTTTATACACCATGGGAGATAGAGGAGGAGCCTCCAGTTGTAACAACCCCGACCTGTGATTAGCCAATAATCCATGATTAAGAATGTCTAATCAGTAATTAAGAAGGAATTCTGAATTAATATGCATTGCATTATTTGTGTTTATATCTGTTTGCTATAGGAATATCTGTTTGTATTTTTGTTCCGTTATGCGAATTGAAGGCCTTATCGGCATCTGATCATGAAATTGACTTGGTTTATGTGTTATTTGGATTTTTTTGAGAATTTATGGTAGGTTTAATAGAAATTTGATTCGAAACAAATTAATTAGAATAAAATAATGTCTATTTGATTAGTGGTAAGCTTAGTTAATTAAACTCCCTAATCAAGCCTATATAAGGCTTATACACCACTTTAGAGTCATCTGTTTCATCATTTTGAGCCTAAAAAGCATGAGAGAGAGGGTGAGACCAAGAAATCACATCTAAGTTTGAGGATTGGAGGAGAAATTGAAGAATTGACTTGTGAGCTCAAAACATCTATGCATAAGCCATAATTAAGCACCTAAGGTAAGAAATCACGCCCTAGTTGTGTAATTGGGGTCCTTAACGGATGAATTCAAAAGGATTAAGTGAATTAGGGCAAGAATTAAGCTTAATGAAGTAGAAGAGAAGAGTACACATACATATATGTGCATTACATTGCATTTAGAACATGTTAGCTATGAATTTGTCCCATGTATGTTCATATTTTGGTTTTAGTTTAAGAATTCAGTATGTTTTGTACCAAACATCTAAATTGTCATGTTTTTGGAAAGTTGAAGCTCATTATCATTACATACAAGTCATGTTCTTGAAGTTTCAAGTTGAATTTTGGACAATTGACTTACTATTGGGCCTTGATTTTGTGAAATGATCCTTAATTCTTGATGTTTGACAAGTTATACATGCTTTCTCAAGTTTTGGGCCCAAATGATGTGTTTTAAAGCTTTGAAGTTGAGTTTTGCATCTTGAACATCAATATGGAATTTCCAGAATTCTGCATCACCGTTCGAGCAATAGATTCTGCCCTCGAGCAACCAATCTTGGTTTTGCACTTCTGCACAAGCAAACAAAATTTGGCTCGAGCGTAAAATTCGAGCTCTCAGTACTTTTGCAGACATGAGCCTCCACTCAAGCGAGGGAACTTGTGCTCGAGTGACCTCGGCTATTTTTGAACCTTGGCTCGAGCGACCGAAATTGTGCTCGAGTGTAAAATGAGAGCTCCCAAAAGTTTTATAGAATTTTGCAATCCGCTCGAGCTACCAAAGGTGCGTTCGAGCGAAGACCTTGTTTTCAGAAATTTAACTAAGTGTTGTAACACATATTTTGGCATTCTCATTGCATCTTAGGCATTCTTAAGCTTTAATTAAGACATAATAATGGGGATAAGGATTAGAAACACACCAAGATAGAGAATAATTAAGTTCAGTGCTTTCCAAATGTGTGTTTCAATATGTATCTGCTATGTGTTTGTGTAGGTCACGCGCCATAGACTATCCGATTCGTCCGCTTTATCTGTTTTGCTATCGGAGCTATCTGTGAGTGTAGACAGCCCATTTTTGACCGCCCTTAAGACTTGGGCGTTTTATTCCAAACAACCGAAGATGAAAGTTACACTATGCAATATTTTGAGTTCTTAGCGAAGAAATTTGGATTCAAACTCTAATCGCAAACCTTACTCCTCGTTTTGGCCAAACTATTTTAAACTTTAAAACCCACTTTTTCAAAATATTTTTCCAAATGTTTCTACGATATTCCGAGGCTTGCATTTAGTTTAAAATATTGCACTTTTCAGTGGAGATAAATGGAAGGGAGGTTAAATCTTTGAAAATCTTTAAAACGTCTTATAGAAAACTAGTTGGGGGAAAGGTCAGGGCATCAATCCGTTGAGAAAGAAATGAACAGCCTTCACTAAATTAGGAATATCTCTTTACACACTTATAATTTAGATATAAGGCCCCCACCATTGGAAATTAGACTTCCGAGGCTTCAATTTAGACTTAAGAATCACCTAAAACCGAGTCCGGATGAGGAAGATATGCCCTTTTGAAATCGGGCTTGAAATGCAGTTTTTTGGAGCCGGTCGGATTCATTTAGAGCCGGCCGTGGCTCATTTAGAGCCGGCTGACTTTCAATGAAAAATAGTGAATTTGTGCTTTTTAGAGCCAGCCTTTCATTTTTGGGTATGTCCGTGTGTTTTGGAGGTCGGCCGGCTCTCAATAGTGCCGACCAGCTTTCAATAGCTCCAAACAAACAGCTGGCGGGAATTGGACAGCTGGCTTTGTTTGAAAATATTTTTGGTCAATTTGGCTCAAACTCTATAAATTTGACCTCTCCATTCAGAATTGAGGGTTAGCAAATTTTCCAAAAGCTTTGAAGAGCTAAAAAATACCTCCTTCTATCTTCTTTCCTTCTTTAACCTTCAAACTTTCTTTAGCTATACATACACAATACATACACCATTAGAGTCTTGAAACTTTTTCTAGAGTTTCAAACCATATTTCATAAGTTTGAGGGTGTTTGGAATCAAGTTTATTAACTAAGAGTTATCTCTTTTTCAAGAGGTATAACTTTGCATCTTCTTCCTTACTTCTTCTCACTCTTTTTTTCTCTTTTCCTTGCTTTATACACTATTTTTGGACTGTTTTTGGGGCTGAAATATGTGATTTAAAATTGCAAAAAGTGAAGGGGTTAGCCACCCCTTCTTAGGCTTTGTTCCATAGTTTTTTCTCTACTTTTTTTACTTACTTTCTCTTGCTTTTAGCTACTATTTTTTACACTTTAGGGGCTGTTTTAATTTATTTAAATAGCTTATATTTTGAATATCTACCTTGTTGTGTCATAAGTCCTCATGACTTCGGTTGTTTAGGCCTTAGACACCGAGTCATTTGAGTTGATGGCTTTTCTTTACTTAGTTTTCATATCAAGAGTCTCATCCTAATAATCAAGTTCGCATGATCATTTCTGCGTCCTCCCTCCTTTTTTCTTTTCTTTCGTTTGAGAGTTATTTCAAACGATTGATCGTTATTCAAGGCATGAGAAAGAAACCTATGCTCAATGGCATAATCTCTATAGAGGTTCTTCATCAAGGCATAGTCTCCCTTTCATGCTATGAATCACTTTTTGTTTGACATTTCCTCTCATTTGGTGGACTTAACCATCACTTTGGATATATTGATTAAAGAATGGAAAGGACTAATAAAATTGACCTAAAATCAATGAAACCAACATAAAGAAAATGAATAAAATTGGTTGGATTCGGCCGGACGTTATGCCGAGTCCATTGCTTTGAGGGTTGTCACTTATCAATCCATTATATTTTGACGAAACTTGAAGCGTGTGTATCTTCCTCTTTGAGCCTCCATGATGAGAGGGAGGGGTGGTCGTCTTCATTGCATTTATTAATTGTTTTGTCCAAATTGTATTCGAAATCATCAAGACATCAACTTGTGCCAATTGATGGTTTCGGACTCGAATTCATTATTCTCTTGAGTTTCATGATAGAGGAGAGCAGAAGGGACAAACAGGGCCTAGAAAGGCTCTGTCTGCACTGACCTCACCTCAGAGCACAAAATAGGTTTTGGCATGAAAATTAAGGTCGGCCGACCTTATTTAGGATTCAGTTGGGTCTCATTGGGGGCCAGTTGGCCTCCAATGTGTGGTAAGCATTGACCTTTTGCAGAAATAGAGGGCAGTGGCTGAAGGTGAGGTTGAGCAGTCTGGGTAGACAGAACAGCTTCTGGGCACTGTGCATGCGATCATCCTCATGGTTGCTTGGATCAATAGTTTTATTAGCCTCATTGTAATTATCATTGTTGTATTATTATTCTTATTGTAATTATTGTCATTGTAAATATTATGGTTGCAACTTCATTTGGGTATTATTGTTGTGTAATTAGTATTGATATAATATCTTTATTGTAATAAATTAGATAGCTAGCTTCATGTCCTTTGAATTTGTAATAAGTAGTTAATTAGCTTAGCTAGTTAGTTATTTAGTTCAATTTATTCATTTGGATTGGTAATAGTTAGCTATTAAATCCAGACATTTGGACACTCGTTCGCACCCTCTTGCACGAGGGCAAATATGTAATAATGGTGTATGTCTTCTAACCTCATTTCTTTCTCCCTTTTATTTACCCGCTTGTGATGGTAGCATAGAGCATCATGTTTTTTTAGCATTTTCCATGATTTGCATCCACTCTTCTTGCATGCATGAAAGCTCGGCTCATCATTTTAACCAAGCATTGTTATTGCTCAAATCCTTTGAATACGTGCTTAGATCGCATGCTATCAAATTGATTCAAATACCATGTTAGTAGCCGAGCCCATTAATTGCATAATTGTACATGTTGCATTAGTTATATTGCATTAGTTAGGATCACGCATTTTTTTCTAACTCTTTTATCTTTTTGGCTTGCCTTGGAGTACTAGGTGAGCATTTAATTGCTTTAGCATACTGTATGCGCGTGATTGTTGCCATGTCATCAAAGCATAATACCATGAGGCTAGGTGCTTAATTGATATACTTGTTTTAATGCCAGTAGATGAAGGCTAATTGCTAAAAATTAGAATAAATTGATTAATGTACGAACTCACATTTTCAAGTGACTAGTATCAAAAACAATTTTCAAACAAACATGAAATCAAAGCGTTCCAACTTTTACAAATTAGTCTATACTTGTGTACATCACGCAGTAATGTTAGCTAATAAATTGGAACAAGAGCATATAATGTAAATAAGAATCACATCATGATTAGTAGAGGCCGATCTTTGATCGGGTGAGTGGGGTGCTTAATTCATGACCTTCCCCTCTCATACCTAAGTTCCCAAGCCGAGACACTTTGGTGATGAAGGATAAATGGCCTTTGGCACAAGTCACGGGTTTCCTAAATTTTTCAAAAAATATTTAGGTGGCGACTTTGTAGTCTGGCAAATCAGTCTATTTTTGGCGTTTTGATTCAAATCGATTTTCTAAATGAAATTGTCAGATTTGGACTCTTTTGTGTTTATCTATTTCGCATTGCACTTGTGGAATCAGATTCAGAACCACGACAGTCTGAACTATAGGGCTAATCGTATACGAAAGGAGCGCAAAAAGCAAGCTACAGTTTCTGGCGACTCTGCTGGGGATTTAGAGAACTTGACTTGAAACTCATGATGTGAGATTTTATCTATATTTATATGTTCTTTGCATTGCATTTGCATTGGTGCTCTTAAGTCACTGTGTTTGCCATTTGTTATTCCTGGATAGTTTGCCGTAGGCTTGCCCAAAAGCTTGCCAAAAGACTGACCGGTCATGGGCTCTGCCATGTTGGAAACACATCCCTTTGATCTGGATTACCGCTATACCGCTTGATCCTCCTTTCACTTCTCGGTGTTAGGTGTGAGAGGTATATTAGGTAATCTTGCTGAGGTACCCCTTTTGACCAATCAACCTAATGCATATAGTAAAGCCATAGTGACTGTATCAAAAATAAGACATGAGGCTCACCCCTATTCAGGATGCTGTGAAACCGGTTGTTTGAATAGTAAAGCTGTAGATCACTTCAAAGCTATGACAGGGAAACCCTAACCTCTCATAGGGGTGTTTTGAATGCTTTTGTGCAAAGTGTGAAATCTTTGGAAATGTGTGATGCAATCCTGGGAGAGTCTTAATCTTGAGGCAATTCCTTTCAAAACTTGAGGGTCATATCAGAATCAGAATTTGAGTCAAAATCCAGGGGTTTGTGTTTGGTGTGGTGGAAAAATACCAGAACCAGAACCATGGCCAAAAATTATATCTCGCTTCGTTTTGACCAGCATACCCGGTATTCCGATCTGATGGGGCATTTGTTTTGAATGCCAGGTTTGTCTGAGCAAAAGAAGGAGTAGTACCTAACTTAGCAAAGGCCTAACCCAGAATTCCGTTTAAGTTTTCTTTTGTTTTACTTATATGTTGGGGCTAAGTCCCATTTTGGTTATCTGTAAGTGAAGTGGTGCAAGATTGTTGCTATTATGACGTTACGTTTATGTATATAAAGTTTTAAATTTATGTCCCATGTATGTCTACACAGCTCTATGGACGTTATATTTTTTGTATGTGCTTCTGCTAGCCCTTGTATTTTGTTTACTTTGTTCCGAGGCCTTTGGTAATCCCAGTATTACTAGCCAGTTACGATATTAAACCCATAGGGGCGAGTTTGGGTCGTGACAGAGTGGTATTAGAGCACAAATTATACACACGACTCTATATGAGCTATATGATGTCCTAGTAAGAATTAGGAACACTATATCTGCATGTGTAAATGTGCAATATCATGTGAATATATCCAAACCAATATACATTGACACTGAAATGAAATGAATTGAAATTGAACACTGTAAAGAATTGTTTGCCTATGTTTATTAGTACTTTGTTTAACTATAACAAATGGAGAATACAAGAAGTAATGATGCAACTGAATCTTCTGAGACTCGCATGAACCAAATGGAACGATTGCTTGAAGCTTTAATAGAAGCAATGATGCAACAACAAAGACAGCAACCTTTGCCTCCTCCACCCCCTCCCGTCCAAGCAGAACTGGTAAAACATCAATAAAATGAAACCACCGACTTTCTTAGGTGGAATTGAACCCTTAAAAGCTGAGACGTGGATGCTAGAAATTGAGAAACTATTTGAAGTCTTTCAATGTACTAAGACTCAAAAAGTTTTGTTGGCCACCTACACTTTGAAATACGAAGCCCGACATTGGTGGATGCTTATCCGAGATAACAGTCAATCCAGAGAGATTTTCTATGAGAAATATTTCCCTCAATGCTTCCAAGATAGAACAGCGTCCCAATTCTAAGAACTTAAGCAAGGCAATATCTCAATAGCATAGTACGAAGCTAATTTACCAAGTTAGCCCGATTTGCTCCGCATATGGTGGATACCGATTACGTTGGAAGTATTTGATCGAGTTTATGTGTTGAAACTACCCAAATATGTGCATGTGCTTGATAGAGCCTTAATGGCCGAAGCCAACTTAGCTACAATGTAATAGACTAAGGCTCCAACAACCGAATGGAGAGGCAAAAAATCCAACTTCAATTTCAAAAAGGGTCGATTATTTCAAAAGAAGCAAAATATAGGATCCTCCAGTAGCTCAAGCCAAAGTAGTGAATCTATACCAACTTGCCCAGAGTGTCATAGGAAACACAAGGGTGTTTGTTATCGAGCAACAAGTGCCTGTTTTAGGTTTGGTAAAACTGGTCACATGATGAGAGATTGTCATGTCGGGTTCGAAAATACCAACTGTCCAGCAGCAAGTTCAGCTGGTTCCGCTTCTGCATCAAGAACGAATGCAAGGGCTAACACTAGGAAAGAAACCTTAAGGCACGGACGAGTATTATTGTCCTGTCGGGTCTGAAAATACCAACCGTCTAGTAGCAAGTTCAGCTGGATCCGTTTCTACATCAAGAACGAATACAAGGGCTAACACTGGGAGAGAAACCTTAAGGCATGGATGAGTATTTGTACTTGTGCCTGGTGATGTGCAAAACGCCGAATCAGTGGTGTCAGGTATACTCCCTATTTGTGCTAAAAAAGCATATGTTTTGATAGATTCAGTATCCACTCATTCATTTATATCACATGCTTTTTCATGAAAGTTGACTAGACCTTTAGAATCTTTGAATTATTTGTTGTCTGTATCTATACCATCTAGAGGTTCTATGTTATGTGCTTATGTGTATCCTGCATGTGACATTATGATTTGGGATGTGTTATTATATGTTGATTTACTACCATTGGACATTACTCTTTTTGATTGTATCTTAGGTATGGATTGGTTGACTAAGTACCATGCAACAATTGATTGTGTGGATAAATCTGTTGTCTTTTGACCACCTGACTTGTCTGAATTTGTGTTTGATGGGAATGGGATAGTTCCACCTCCGTATATGATTTCTGCTTTGAAGGCCATCAAATTGCTTAGGAAAAGATGTAGCGTTTATTTGTGCAGTGTTTTAAATGTGACTTCTAATAGCCCTAATGTGGAAATTATTCTTGTTGTTTGTGAATTGCCCGATGTGTTTCCAAATGAATTGCCCAGGGATCTAATTGATAGGGAAATTGAATTTACTATTGATGTAGTACCTGGAACACAACTTATTTCCAAAACCCCATACAGAATGTCAACCTCTGTATTAAAAGAATTGAAGGTCCAACTTCAAGAATTATTAGACAAGAAATTCATCCGTCCGAGTACTTCACCTCAGGGTGCTCCAGTTCTGTTTGTTAACAAGAAAGACAGGTCTTTGAGGTTATATATTGACTATCGGGAGTTGAATAAAGTAACTGTCAAGAACAAATATCCTCTACCCCGAATAGATGATCTATTTGACCAACTTCAAGGAGCCCAAGTGTTTTCAAAAATTGACTTTAGATCCAAATACCACCAATTGAAAGTTAAAGCAGAAGATATAGAGAAAACGCCTTCCGGACTAGATATGGGCACTATGAGTTTTTGGTAATGTCGTTTGGGGTAACTAATGCACCTGCAACATTCATAGACCTAATGAATAGGGTGTTCAAACAATTTCTTAATAAGTTTGTTGTTGTGTTCATTGATGATATATTGATTTATTCTAAAAGCAGGGAAGAACATGAAAATCATCTGAGAATTGTGCTACAAACCCTGAGAGAAAAGAAACTTTATGCAAAATTCTCCAAATGTGAATTCTGGCTTGATTGTGTGACTTTTCTAGGGCATGTGATCAATAAATATGGCATATAAGTTGATCCACAGAAGATTGAAGCTATTGTAGATTGGCCAAGACCGACAAATGTATTTGAAGTTAGAAGTTTTCTGGGGCTTGCTATAGACCGCTGAACTCTCTCAGCGCGCCCCCTTTTCGGAGAGGGCGCGAATTGGGTTCTAGCTACTACAGTTCGGACTCCTGTCACGGTTCTGAATCTAATCTTACAAAGTGCAATGTAAGACCGATAAATCACCAAAGAGTCCAAATCCGGCAAATCGTTTTGGAAAACTGATTTTAATCAAAAAGCGCCAAACATGGACTGCTTTGCCAGATTTCAGAGTCGCCACCTAAATATTTTATTTTGGGAAAATTTAGGAAACCCTGACTCGTGCTTAAGGCCACGTGTCCGTCATCACCAAAGTTGCCTTGGCTCGGGAACTTGCGTACGAGAGGAGAAGGTCCTGAAATGAGCACCCCCGCTCGCCCGATCAAAGATCGGCCTCTACTAACATGATATGTTGTTTAGAAAACACATGTGTTCTTATTCTGATTATTAACCTAACTTACTATGTGATGCGCACAACACACAAGTATAGACTAAATCACTCAATTTGGAACAAAACATCTCATGCTTGTTTTTCGAAAATGGTTTGAAGTTGCTACCCTCAAGTAGGTTAAAGCGCGGATTTTCCACCCTCAAGTGGGCTTGAAAACGTGATTTGCCACTCCGCAAAGTGGGCTTAAAATGCACATTTTAATGAATTGTTCCAATTCAAGCAATGAAGCCTTCATCCACAGGTGTTCAGGCAGTTAAACACTTAAGCACATAGCCTCATGGCAAGCATGCTGTCATGGCAATCACCTACACGCATGCAAGGATACTAAAGCATAAACACTCATAGTGTACTCCGAGCCAAAACAGAAGCTAGTTAGTAATCAATGCATGATCCTAGCTATATCAATAATGCCTAATGCAACACATGCAAAATGCAACTAAATAGGCTCGGCTAGCTGAGATGGCATATGAATGCAACACTTGATAACATGCTGTTAAACACGTATTCAAGTAAATGTATTGAAATACAATGCAGTTTGAATGATGCGCCGAGCTCAGTGCATGCAAGACAAATGAATGATGCACGCATACAAGCATAAGGATGCTAATTGAAATATGCCCTAAAACCTAACTATCGAAAGTAGTTAAGTAAAAGGGAGAAAGACGTGGGGTTGGAAGACATTCACACACACACGCACACTTATTACAACATTTGCCCTCTCGACGGAGGGTCCAAATAAAATGAAAGCTAACTAGCTACGCTAATTAAGCTAACTATTACAAACCAACTAATTAACTAACTATTCTAGCTAATTAATTATTACAAACCAAATTGAATAACTAGCCAATCTAAGCTAATTAGAATATTACAAAGCACTAAGCTAAATTAATTACAACACAGGTAATCAACTACAACTAGCTAACAAAAGCGATAAATGGCCTCGTGGGCGAGGGAGATATGCATGCTTGGTTGCGTCCTCCCGGAAATCCACCGCCTTGCCTCAAGACGCCTCTGTTTACACTCTTTTGAATCTTTGAAAATTACACCGATTTCCATATTGCTTCTTTCTGATCTCAAGAACACCTTGAGGGCTGAAATTCCTCCTGTTGTTGCAACAGAGCACAGACAGAGGCAAGACAGTGTATTTGCAAGAAAATGTATGCACTTCTACACTCTTTATCATATCTCAAGCTCAAAGGAGTATGGCACTTGACTCTCGGGCCAACAACCAAGCATTTTCGATGCATGGTGGCCAAAGGATCAAGCTTGCGCAAAACTCAATGAATGCACACATAAGACTCGAAAGGCCTCCACCCTATCATGCACAATCAAGGGGGACGGCGACCAAGAAATGAGACGCATTTCATCACTTCAAGTATGAAACGCCCCTGGTTTCTCGTGTTTGGATTAACGTCCGATCCAAACACAATGCAATGCAACACACATGAAAACAACATGCTTATCTATCGATGTTAGAGTGGCATGCACAAGGCTCTATCATGTAAGCAATGCATGCATGACATGTTTAGAAGCTAAGGCATTGAGACTAGCAAAGAGCATAGCATTATAGGCATCCAATACTAAGCCTGAATGATCAAACCAACCCCGGACAGAGGTTAAATATGCCAAAACAGTGGCTGAAATATACTAAGATCAAGGCATATAACACAAGGAAAGTATGCACATTTGATGGCTCGCCAACAAGGCATGAAGACACAACTCCCAAACACATTGAAGGAGTGGAAAATGTGAGAGTGTGGCAATGACATATGCTCTGAAATTACATGCCAAGTGATGTCATATCATACAAATAGCTTAAATATAGCATGCCAAGAGACTTGAAATACAAAGCTAGTCAAGGGCTTTACACTACAACCATACTAAGCAATGCTCAAATGACCTTAAGCGCTCAAAACAGACCTAAGGCAGGTCAAGATGGTGGCAAAAACATGCTAGACTTGCAATATAGATGGCAAGAAAGATAGGCTCCCGTATTAGCTCACAAACAAGGCATAAGGGCACAACTCTTAAACACAATGAAAGAGTGATAAACATGAGAGTATGGCAGAAGTTTATGGTCTGAAATTACATACCAAATGATGCCATGCCATGCAAAAGGCTCAAATATGACATGTTAGGGGTCCCAAAGTGCAAAGCTAGCAAAGCCAAATACACTATAGCTATGCAAAGCCAAACATGCATGACCAAAACCACTTAAATCAGACCTCAAGCATGTTAAATCAAAGCCAAAAATGTGCTGGAGTAGAGTATACACATGCTAGATCAATAGGCTAAAACAACAAATATGCTAGGCTAGTGAACCAAAATTGCACAACAAGTGCAAGGGGCATGCAAGAGGCAACCAAACCAACACAAATCAGAGTTATGACATGTCAAATAATGGCTAAAAACATGCTTGAACTAAACAAATTCAAAGCACAAAGACATGCTACTTTGCAAGGCTACAAGTAGGATTACACTACAAGTACAAGAAACATGCAAGAGGTAGCCAAGACAGCCCAAAATAGAGTTATGGCAGGTCTGAAAAGTCACAAAAATGAGCCTAAACAAAGCCTTCAAGAAGTAGAAACACATGCTCTTTTGGAGGGCCATCAACACATGCAAACAAGAGAAAAGGAGGGGGGACCACCCCCACCCATTTGGGACCTTAAAACCACTTTTTCACCACTGAAATTCCTCTAAGTTTCAGTGGTGAGAAGGCCAAAAAGAGATGGTCTCAAAGGCCTTAAAAGATGGCACAAAACAAGGCAAAACAAGCTACTAAGGGGGTAAACCACCCCTAACTCAAAAAAAGCCTTAAACAACCATTTTAAACTCTTTAAAACAAGAATTTTTTTTCAGTTGAAAGCTAAGCCTAAAATAGCATGCAAAGGTGGTTAAAATTGTGTACAAAAATAAGCTTAAAAGAGGGAGATGCTCACCCTTGAAGAACCTCAACAAAACAACAACTTCTTCAGCCCAAAACCAGCTTGTAGAACTCAAATATCACTCCTAAGAACCTCAGCTCAATGATGGTGGTGTTTGATCAAGAGTTCCTTTGCAAATCCACCAAGAAACCCCACTTTCAAACACTTTAAGCACAAATATATATATATATAGAGAGAGAGAATTCTAGAGAGCGAGTATATTTTTTGCTCTAAAAATCTGAACCCTCTCTAAGGGGGAAGCACTTCCCCTTATATAGAGATGCAAGCAAAAGCTTTCTCAAATCCCTCCCTATACGTGTAGGGAGGATGCATTATGTGCCTAACAGTTGGCACAGCTGGCACAAAAATATCTGCAGAAAGTGCAGAAAGGCCGCCAACCAGTTAAAGTGGTCGACCGACCACCCACCTAGTCGACGACCACCCAAAGTGGTCGACAGAGACAAAAGCTGGTCGACAGAGGGGGAAAGGTGGTCTA
This sequence comes from Camellia japonica, assembly GCA_030407325.1. Classification (NCBI taxonomy): domain Eukaryota; kingdom Viridiplantae; phylum Streptophyta; class Magnoliopsida; order Ericales; family Theaceae; genus Camellia; species Camellia japonica. The sequence goes on along the minus strand of JAPPVO010000031.1, from coordinate 27,672,193 downwards.
CAGAAAGAGAAGAAGGTGGTGGTAAGCTGCCGACCACCTACCCTAGCTGACCGACCACCATAAGTGGTCTACAGGGGAGAAAACTGGCTAGCAGGGGAGAAAAGTGGTCTACACCTCTACTTCTCCCTCTAGGCAAAAGGGGGCACCAAGGTTTGGCTTAAAACAAGCACAAAACTAAGAGAGTTTAGAGACTCAGGGGCAAGGCGCGCAGCTGAAAACCTCAGGGACTCCAAATGAGCGCGAACATGCGCAATCATCGAGCACTCAAACGATGACGTCTGAGTCTTAAGGTCGGTCAAAAATGGGGTGTCTACACTTGCTGGCTATTATAGAAGATTTGTGAAAGACTTCTCCAAACTTGCCGTGCCATTGACATAGTTGACACAGAAAAATATGCTGTTTGGTTGGAATGATCAACGAGAGTTAGCCTTCCAGGAATTGAAGACTAGATTGGTAACCGCACCGATTCTGACCTTGTCTAATGGTACAGACAGATTTTAGATTTACAGTGACGCTTCATACAAGGGCCTAGGGTGTGTATTAATGCAGAGTGGGAAAGTAATTGCATATGCTTCGCGATAACTCCGACCACATGAAAAGAATTATCCCACTCATGACCTTGAATTTGCAGCTGTGGTTTTTGCTCTGAAAATTTGGCACCATTATCTGTATGGAGTGACTTGTGAAGTGTATACTGATCATAAAAGTTTGAAATATTTCTTTACTCAAAAAGAACTGAACATGAGACAGAGAAGATGGTTAGAGTTGATTAAAGATTATGACTTGCAGATTTTTTACTATCCAGGAAAGGCAAATACAGTTGCAGATGCTTTGAGCCGAAAGTCTATTGGGAATTTTTCATGTTTACTCACTGGCCAGAAAGAATTATTGTGTGATCTAGAAAGAAATGAAATTAAAGTGGTTTTGCATAAACATGGTGGAGTTCTAGCCTTCATTTTTGCACAACCGGCCATAGTTGAGGAAGTTAAAGAAAAACAATTACAAGATGAATTTCTGAAAAAGATTGTTGATGAGATTGGTTCAAAATCGAGGCCCGGATTTGTGTTCGAGGACAATATTCTGAAATTTCAAAGAAGACTTTGTGTACAGGACCATTCCGAATTGAGAAAGCGTATCATAACCAAAGCTCATAACTCCAAATTTGCTATGCATCCGAGGAATACAAAGATGTACCATGACTTGAAACAAAATTTTTGATGGCTTGGAATGAAGAAAAGCATCGCTGATTTTGTAGCTAAATGTTTGCACTGTCAACAAGTAAAAACCGAACACCAACAACCTGCTGGATTACTTCAGCCGTTTCCAATACCGAAATGAGCATGTGAGCACATTACAATGGACTTTATTATAGGATTGCCTCACTCCTCTCGAGGTATGGATTCTATTTGGGTTATTGTTGATTGTTTAACTAAGTCTTCTCACTTTTTGCCTGTGAAGACTTTTTATAATGTAGACAAATTAGCTAACATTTATGTGAATGAGATTCTGAGATTGCACGGCATTCTAGTATCTATTGTATTTGACAGAGATCCTAAGTTCACTTCAAGATTCTGGCAGAGTTTGCAACAAGCTTTAGGAACTTAATTGAGATTGAGTAGTGCCTATCACCCGCAGACAGATGGCCAATCAGAAAGAACGGTACAGGCCTTGGAAGATATGCTTAGAATGTGTGTATTGGATTTCCAAGGAAATTGGGAAACCTATTTGCCCTTGGCTGAGTTTGTGTACAACAATAGCTATCACTCAAGTATTGGATTGGCTCCTTATGAAGCATTGTATGGTAGAAAATGACAATCTTCGATTTGCTAGGCCGAAGTAGGCGATAAACCGTTGTTGGGACCGGAACTCGTGCACGAAACAACCGAGAAAGTGAAACTGATTCAACAACGTTTGAAAACCACCCAAAGTCGCCAAAAGAGTGATGCAAATGTTTAGAGGAGAGAGAGGGAATATGAAGTTGGTGACCATGTGTTTATCGCAGTGACTCCAATGAAAGAGCAAACTTGATTTGGGGTTAAAGGAAATTTGGCACCACGATACATTGGGCCGTATGAAATTATTAAGAAAGTCAATCCTGTGACATACCAATTAGCCTTACCTCTGGTTATGGAGAATATGCATAATTTTTTTTTTTTTATGTTTCGATGCTTCGGGAGTATTTGTGAGATCTGCACCATGTTATTGAGCCAACACATGTGCTTTTGAATGATGACATATGAAGAAAGGCCAATTCAAATTGTAAATCGCCGAATCAAAAGATTGCAGAACAAAGAAATTTCATTGGTGAAAGTAGATTGGCAAAATCATGGAGGGACATATGCAACATGGGAAATGGAAGAGGATATGATGAAGAAATACCCTAATTTGTTCCCTTTGGACCCGATATTCTTCCAAAGCAAAGGTAATTCGAGTTTGGAGGATCAAACTCTTTAGAGGAAAAGACTGTAACAACCCCAGCCTGTGATTAGCTGATAATCCATGATAAAGAGTGCCTAATTAGTAATTAAGAAGGAATTCTGAATTAATTACATATGTATTGCATTATTTGTGTTTATATCTGTTTGCTGTAGGAATATATGTCTGTGTTTTTGTTCCATTATGCGAATTGAAGGCCTTATCAGCATCTGATCACGAAATTGACTTGGTTTATGTGTTATTTGGAATTTTTGGAAATTTATGGTAGGTTCAATTGAAATTTGATTCGGAACGAAATAATTAGAATAAAATAATGCCCATTTGATTAGTGGGAAACCTAGTTAATTAAACTCCCTAATCAAGCCTATATAAGGCTTATACACCACTTTAGACTCATCTCTTTCATCATTTTGAGCCTACAAAGCATGAGAGAGAGGGTGAGACCAAGAAATCACATCTAAGTTTGAGGATTGGAGGAGAAATTGAAGAATTGACTTGTGAGCTCAAACATCTATGCATAATCCATAATTGAGCACCTAAGGTAAGAAATCAAGCCCTAGTTGTGTAATTGGGGTCCTTAACACATGAATTCAAAAGAATTAAGTGAATTACAAGAATTAAGCTTAATGAAGTAGAAGAGAAGAGTACACATACATGTATGTGCATTACATTGCATTTAGAACATGTTGTCTATGAATTTGTCCCATGCATGTTCATATTTTGGTTTTAGTTTAAGAATTCAATATGTTTTGTACCAAACATCTAAATTGCTCATGTTTTGGAAAGTTGAAGCTCATATCATTACATACAAGTCATGTTCTTGAAGTTTCAAGTTGAATTTTGGACAATTGACTTACTCTTGGGCCTTGATTTTGTGAAATGATCTTTAATTCTCGATGTTTGACAAGTTATATGTGTTTTCTCAAGTTTCGGGCGCAAAGGATTTGTTTAAAAGCTTTGAAATTGAGTTTTGCAACTTGAACATCAATCTAGAAATTCCAGAATTCTGCATGACACTCGAGCAACAAATTCTGCATAATGTATCTGTTTCAATATGAATCTGCTATATGTTTGTGTAGGTCACGCGCCATAGACTATCCGATTCGTTCACTTTATCTGTTTTGCTATCGGAGCTATCCGTGAGTAATAACTTTGCAAAGTTATGTTTGACTTTAATTGTTTTTCGATGATATGAAATGATTAGTTTTTTGAAATGCTATGTTTTATATGAATGAATGATTGTCCAAGTTTCTAAAATGTATTCGTGGCATCCTTAGCATCATGTGATGTGCGTCCTTTTATAGGTCATCAGAATACTTTTATGTCTGTCCTTTATGGGTCATCGAAAACGTCTCTGTGCACATGAGTCATCGGAATGCCTTTATGGCTGTCCCTATATGGGTCATCAAATTTGTTAATGCTAATAGATGTACCACGTATGATCATGTGAAATGTATGAACTTTGAATATGAATATGAATATGTATTTGTTTTTTAATATGAATCTGAATTCTGAATATGTTATAGACATCATTCATTAAAACCTTTACTCTGTTATTATTCACTAAGCTCCAGCTCATCGTATTATTTATGCACGTAGGTGATCCTGCGCGTGACCAAGCCTAAGTTGTTTCTTGGAGGTCAGTTTTGTCTAGCCAACCACAGCACCTCCTGTGGCGATTCCGAAACTATTTGTGGACAATGTTTTGTGATCCCGAATTCCGTTTAAGTTTTCTTTTGTTTTACTTGTATGTTGGGGCTAAGTCCCATTTTGGTTATTTGTAAGTGAAGTGGTGCAAGACTGTTGCTTTTATGATGTCACGTTTATGTATATAAAGTTTTAAATTTCTGTCCCATATATGTCTACACAGCTCTATGGACGTAATATTTTGTATTTGCTTCCTCTAGGCCCTATATTCTATTTACTTTGTTTTGAGGCCTTTGGTAATCCTAGGATTACTGGCCGGTTACGATATTAAACCCATAAGGACGGGTTTGGGTCGTGACACTAGCCATCAAGGCCGACAACAAATTCAAAATTGATGGGACAGTTATATATGTGTTTTATACTCCATATAGACATGTGTGTATATCTGCAGCAGAGCCCAAACCTAACCTAAGCCCCAAGCCCAAGCCCAAGATCTAAGACCCACAGATGACAGACCTGGACCTCATCGGTCCGGTCCGGGCAGGCGAATGTTGCACGTGTGGCAATTTTGCCATAACCAACTTGGACCATAATTTTGGCCCAAGCCCATCCTTGAAGCATCCTGTAGACGTGCTCCCAGGAACTCTCCGATACCCGCTCCTGCGAGGGCGCGAAATCTCGTTTTGTTCTGAGTTACTACAGTTCGGACTCAAATGCCACGGCTCTGAATCTAATCTCACAATATGTGATGTGAAACCGATAAATCACCAAAGAGTCCAAATCCGGCAAATCGTTTAGGAAAACTGATTTTTAATAAAGAAGTGCCAAACATGGACTGATTTGCCAAATACAGAGTCACTACCTAAATATTTTGTTTTTGGGGAAATTTAGGAAACCCTGACTCGTGCCTAAGGCCACGTGTCCGTCATCACCAAAGTTGCCTTGGCTCGAGAACTTGGGTACGATTGGGGAAGGTCATCTATGAGCACCCCCGCTCCCCCGATCAAAGACCGGCCTGTACTAAGCATGATATTTTGTTTTTGAAAACACATGTGTTCTTATTCCAGTTAATTAGCTAATCTTACTACGTGATGCGCACAGCAAACAAGTATAGACTAGATCGCCTAATTTGGAACAAAACATTGCATATTCGTTTGAAAACGGTTTGAAGTTTGCTACTCGCAAGTAGGCCAAAATGCAGATTTCAATGAATTGTTCCAATTCAAGTAATCTAACCTTCACCTACAGGCATTCAGGCAGTTATAGCAAATAAGCAATTAGCCTCATGGCAAACATGCTTTCATGGCAACATTAACACACGTGCAGTATGCTAAAGCGTAAACACTCACAATGTACTCCAAGCCAAAACAAAGAACTAGTTAGAAATCATGCATGATCCTAGTTTATGTCAAGATGGCTAATGCACACATGCAAAAATGCAACTAAGATAGGCTCGGTTATCCTAAGAGTGTCACGTGAAATGCAACTTGGTGCATGTATTCAAATTGGAATTGAAATACAATGCAGTTAGTATGATGCGCCGAGCCCGGTGCATGCAATACAAATGAATGTATGCAAGCATGCAAGCATAAGGTATGCTAATTGAAACATGCCCTAAAACTAACCATTGTAAGCGGTTAAGTAAAAAGGAGAAAGAAATGGGGGTTGGAAGACATGCATCACACACACGTACGCTTATTACAACATTACGCCCTCTCGGGGGAGGGACTAAATAAGAAGCTAACTAGCTAATCTAAGCTAATTAAACTAATTATTACACAACAAATTAATTAACTAATCCTAGTTAACTAATTATTACAAAACAAATTGAATAGCTAACGCATTAACTAATTAAGGATACAAACCAAAGCAAAGCAGGCCATCTAAGCATGGCAGCTAAGGAAAGCAGTAAAACATGAGCTTCACAGGGAGAGGAATGGATGCATGCTTGGTCGCCTCGTTCGGAAATTCAATGCGATGCCCCGATTTGCCTCTGTTTTCATTTGTTCTCAGAAACTTGCACCAAGCTCCAGAAAGCTGAAACTCCACCTTGGGAATCCTGTGGGAGGGTGGCCGACCACTTTTGGTCTCTAGAAACACCTGCCGACCACTTTTGGTGGTTGAAAAAACCAGAAAGTGGTTGGCCAGCTACTTTTTCTGGCTGGCCGGCCAGTGTTGTTGCTGCTGAATCCCAGTTTTCTGCAATAGAGAGCAAGAAAGGGCATGGCAATGTATTGCAAGATATGTGTACACAACCACCCTCCCTATCATGTCATGAACTCAAGGGGGTGTGGTTCTCGACCCTCGGGCCACCAATCGCGCATTTCCATGCATGATGGCTGAGAGGCGAAGTTGCACAATTCAATATGAAAATGAATGCACAAGTAAACACATAAAGCTTAAAACTCTATCATGTGTGATCAAGAGCGTCGGCGACCGAGAATTGAGGCACGTTTCATCACTTGAAGTATGAAACGTCCCTCTTTCCTCGTGTTTGGACTAACACCTATTCCAAACACAATACAACTCATAACATGGCATGCTCAATGCATGTGACCATGGCATACACAATGCAAGGGACAGGTATGCAACAACATGTAATACAACATGATCAAACTACCAATACAAATGGCATGCAAACAATGTTAACACATGCATGCACAATGCAATGCTACAAGGGCAACTTAGCAATGTTAGGAACATGCATACTCAATGCAAGGAACAACTTGGCATATACAATGCAAATAACTACATGGCATGCACAATGCAATGTAAGATGGCATACTCAATGCAATGAAACAATATGGCATACTCATGGCATAATCAATGGACTTAAACCAAAAGGGGTGGACCTCAGTCATGCCCAAATTAGTGGCCATTGGTGATGAAATGAAGGCACATAAAGTAAGGCATGCATGCACAATGCATTGGCCATCAAAGAGGCCTAAGAGCACAACTCTCAAGAAGGCTCAAAGAGTGACAAATGTGCAAGTGTAACAACACCAAATGCATTGAAATGAGGTAAGAAATGATGCCAAATCATTCAAATAAAGTAAGTAAGGCATGCAAGAGTCCTAAGGCATGAAGGCTAGTGAAGAGGACTACAAAGGAGGCATGCCATACATGGCACAAATGCATGAACTAAGTATGGACAGAGCTCAAGTAGGTCAAAATAAGGACCTAAACATGCTGAGACGAGGGCTCAAAGGCCAAGACATGCAAGCATACAAGCTAAGGCATAAACTAGGCAACAATTCATAACACTCAAAGGCACTTAAAGCATGATTGAGGTAGGAACATGGCAATGCTAAATGCTCTGAAATGTCATGTTAAGTGATGCCAAATCATGCACACAACACAAATGAAGCATACAATGGTGCTCAAAGCTTGAGGTAAGCAAGAGCATTTGTACTATAAGTATACAAAACATGAAACATGTGACCAAGGCAACCCAAAAAAGTCCTAGAACATGTTAAAATAAGTCTAAAACATGTATGGAAGGATGCCAAAACAAACTAGCATGGTGAGCATGAGGCATGATGCATACAAGGCAAATAAGGTGGATTACACTACACCTATTAGGACCAAGCATGGGATGACTCGACCAATAAAAATCAGAGTTATATCATGGCATAATAACCCCAAAAACACATTGAAATAATGGCTCGCAAGCTATGGCATGAAGGCATACGTAATGGTTCATGTTAAGGCATAAAGGGGCAAACCCTCCAACGCATTGAATAAGTAACAAATGCAAGTGTATGGCCACACTACATGGACTGAAATAACATAACTAATGATGCCAAATCATTGAAATAAGCCAAGTAATGCATGCTAGAGGATTCAATACACAAAGCTAACAAGCTAGATTGAACCAAGGTTATACAAAGCAAGTCATGCATGGCCAATACAATGCAAATCAGACCTTAAACATGCTAAAACATGAACAAAGTCTTCATGAAGTTAAGCCAAAAGCATGCTAGAATGACATGTTACAACATGATGCATGCTAGGCTATTTCATGGGATTGCACTACAAGTGCATGGAGCATGCAAAGGCTAACCAAACCAAACCTAAAGAGAGGTATGAAATGGTAAAACAAGCCCAAAGACATGCTGAAATGGACTCAAACCAAGCTAAAATGACATGCTACTTCATGAAGCATACAAAGCTAGTTTAAGGGATTTACACTACAAGTGTATTAGGCATGCAAGAGCCAACCAAACCAACCCAAAAAAGATCTAAGGCATGTTAAACAACACCAAAAACTCACTGAGATGGTTCCAAAATAAGCTAGAAAGACATGCCCAAACATGAGGCATACAAGACTAGATTGTGTGATTTACCTACAAGTGTATTAACCATGCATGGATGACCAAGGCAAGTAAAAAGTGGTATGCCACGGCAAAATAACCACAATACAAGCTAATATATGGTCAACATACACTTAGTAAAGATGCTCAAACATGAGGCATATTAAGGTATGTATTGAAGATACAAGGAGAGGGGGTGACCCTCCCCTTCTTAGGACCTTAAAACACCATCCCCACCATTGAAATCCCTCTGGATTTCAGTGGTGAGAAGGCCAATACAAGGTGGTCCCGAAGCTCACAAAAAAGGCTAAAAAACAAGGCCAAACAAGGCCTAAGAGGAGGTAAACAACCCCAAACACAAAAGTGATCTTAAAAAAACTTTTTAAGAATGCAAAAACAGAACTTTTATCAGTTATGAGCTAAGCTTAAAACAGCATGCAAGATAGGCTAAAAGCTTAAGCAAGAAAGGGGGATTTAAAGGTCAAAAGCTTACCCTTGAAGACCCTCTTCAAAGCTGCAACTCCAGCAACTTTTCCAAGCTTAAACCAGTCCAAGAACCTCAAAAACAACTCCTTAGCACCTCAGCAACCAAAGGAAGGTGTTTGAGTGTGTGTTGGTGTGTTAAACTAAGACAAAACTACACTTTTGAAGCACAAAAATGAAGAAACAAGGAGATATAGATACAACACTATATCTATCCCTCTCCCTCAGATTTTCTTGAACCTGGAGGAGGCCCTCCCTCTTATAGAAGAGGAAAGGCAAAGCTTCTAGGAGAAGCTAAGCACCAAAGCAATCCCTCCATACACGTGTATGGAGGATAGCCCTAAAGTCCTCCAGCTGTGCCAGTTGGAGGAAAATATCTCCAAAAAGGTGCCAAAAAGCAGCCGACCACTTGAAGTGGTTGGCCTGCTAGTTAAAATGGTCGGCCGACCACTTTAAATGATCTTTGAAAGCAACAACTGGTCGGCCATGGGTGGGAGAGGTCTAGAGCATGAAAACAATGCAATGGTGTGGTGGCCGACCAGAAAATGTGGCCTAAAGACCAAGCAAGCCAGTTACCCAACCAGAAAACTGGCTGGCAGAAGGAAAAGTGGTCTCCAAGGAGAAAAAGTGGTCTCCCACCCTTGTACCACCTTCTAAACAAATAAAACAAGGTTTGTACCAAAAACAAACCAAAGCGGATGCAAGACGAGTGATCGGGAGGCAAAGCACGCGGCCGAATGCCTCGAAAACTAGTCTACGAGCACCAAAAGTGGTATGCAACCACAAAAGTGGTCTCCCGGACCACAGTGTTCCTCTAGGCAGAGGCAACAAGGTGTGGTTCAAAAACCACGCCAAACGGAGAACGTTAAGCGGTCCCGAGACAAGGCGCGCGGCCGAAGGCTCCAAAAATCGGAAACTAATCTCCAAACGGGAAAAGTGGCCTACGATCACAAAAAGTGGTCTACGACCACAAAGAGATGGTCTGCAAGACCTCTCCCTCCCTTCGGGAAGAGAAACAAAGATTCGGTCCACAAACCGAGCCGAAGCACAAAAGAGTTCAGAGGCCCGGAGGCAAGGCTCTCAGCCAAAACTTCGAAACCTCTAAACAAGCACAAACATGCTCCATCACCGAGCGCTCAATCGATGACGTCTAAGTCTTAAGGTTGGTCAAAAATGGAGTGTCTACATATCCATATCGGAAAATTTGGTTACCCCAAAGGGCTCATGCCCTTATCAAAATCTTGAGGTTTAAATACCCATCAAAGTTTTGCTCTACAATCAATGTGGAATTAGTAGTTATATACAATTTCCAATACCTCATTCAAAAGGCCAACTTTATGAGACAATTTCTTATTCAATTCTTAATGGTTTTTGGTCATTCTTTTTGTCGTGTAAAGATCATGTTACAGAGAATCTAAACCCATTTAATCACACCTCAACCAATGGTTGGGACCTACTTATTTCACATTAAAGTCATCATAAAACTATTTTTTTCCAACACTAGGTGTAACAACCCCGACCTATGATGAACTATTAAGCCATGATTAAGAATGCTTAATAAATAATTAAGAGAGAATCCTACATTAATTACATGTACATGGTGTTATATGTGCTTATATATGTTTGTCGTGAAAATATCTGTCTGTATTCCTATTTCATTATGTGAATTGAAGGTCTTATCGGCATCCGATCATGAAATCGACTTGATATATGTGTTATTTAGAATTTTTAGGATTTTATGGTATGTTTAATTATAATAAAATAATGCCCATTTGATTAGTAGTACGCCTAGTTTAATTAAGCCCACTAACCAAGCCTATATAAGGCTTATAAACACGTTAGACCCTCTTGGTTCATCATGTTTTTGAGAAGAAAAATGTGGGAGGGGGGGGGAGAGAGAGAGAGAGAGAGAGAGAGAGAGAGAGAGAGATCAAAGCTAGAGAAGGGAGATTAGCCAAGAATTTTGGAGGAACTAGCTTGGAGACTTTGAGAATTGGTCATTTAGAGCCCAATTGAACACTTAAGGTGAGAATCCAAACCTTTAGGTTTGTACTTGAGTTGGTTAATGCATGAATTTAAGAGAATTAAGCTAAGAGATGCAAGAAATAAGCTTAAAAAGTAGAATTGAGACCATATCTAGCATGCATGTACATATCATGGTATTTTGAAGTTGTTTACCCAAAAATTTTCACATGCATGACCTTATCTTGGCTATTTTTTGAGAATTCAACATGTTTTTGTACCAAACATCTCAATTGATCATGTTTTAGAAAGTTGAAGCTCATATCATTACATACAAGTCATGTTCTTTAAGTTTCAAGTTGAATTTTGGAAAACTGACGTACTCATGGGTCTTGATTTTTGCGAACTGATCCTTAATTCTTTATGTTTTACAAGTTTATATATGTTTTCTCAAGTTTTGATCCCAAAGATGTGTTTTAAAGCTTTGAAATTGAGTTTTGCATCTTGAACATCAATTTGAAAATTCAAGAATTCTGCATCACCGCTCGAGCGACAGGACATACGCTAAAGTGACCACTCTTTGTTTTGCACTTCCGCTCGAGTGACCAAAAGTTGGCTTGAGCGTAAAATTCATGTTCACAGTACTTTTGCAAACATGAGCCTTCCGCTCGAGTGAGGGAACTTGCGCTCGAGCGACCACGCCTAATTTTGAACCTTGGCTCGAGCAACCAAAAGTTGCGCTCGAGTGTAAAATGAGAGCTCCCAGAAGTTTTACAAAATTTTGCAGTTCACTCAAGCGACCAAAGTTGCGCTCGAGCGAAGACCCTGTTTTTAGAAATTCGACAGATATTTTGGCATCCTCATTGCATCTTAGGCATTTATAAGTCTTAATTAAGACATAATAATGAAGATAAGGAGTAAAAACACACTGAGATAGAAGAGAAACAAGTGTTTTTAGAATGTGTGTTTCAATGTGTATCAACTATGTGCTTGTGTAGGTCACATGCCTTAACTGCTTGGTGGTTTGATTCGTCTGATCTATTATCGGAGCCATCTATGAGTAATAACTCTATAAAGCTATGTTTGACTTTAATTATTTTCTGATGATATGAAAGTTCAGTTTTCTGAAATGCTATGTTTTGTATGAATAAATGATTGTCTAAGTTTCTGAAATGTATTCGTGGCATCCGTAATGTCATATGATATGCATCCCTTTATAGGTCATCGGAAACGTCTCTGTGCACATGAGTCACTGGAATGCCTTTATGGCCGTCTCTTTATGGGTCATCGGATTTGTTAGCGCTAATGGATGTACCATGTATGATCATATGGAATATGAGAACTCTGAATACGAATATGAATATGAATATGAATTTGTTTCTGATCTAAATTTTAATTTCTGAATTTGTTATGGACATTATTCATTAAAACCTTTACTCTGTTAGTATTCACTGGGCTTCAGCTCACCGTATTATTTATGTATATAGGTGATCAAGTGTGTGATCAGGCCTAAGATTCTGCCTGGATTATTTTGTGTCGGCCAACCATAATACCTCCCGAGGAGGTTCCTGTTTTGATGTGGTCGTGTTCTGTTATCAAATTTTGAGTTCTTTTTGTTTTCTTTTGTTCAACTAAACAAGTTTTTGTAAGATGTATTTATGTGGGTTTTGGTGACGTAAGACTAATGTAAATATGACGTCACTGATATGTATATAAAGTTTTAAATTTTTCTGTCTCATGTATGTCTACATAGCTCTATGGACTTTGTGTATTTGTATTTGCTTCCGCTAGCCCCTGTATTTTGTTTAATTTGTTCAGAGGCCTTTGGTAATCCCAGGATTGCAGGTACGTTATGACACTAAACCTATAGGGGCGGGTTTGGGTCATGACAGAGTGGTATCACAGCGCATGTTCTACCGCACACACAAGTCCATATAAGCTATAGAATGTCCCAAAAAGAATTAGGGACATATATATGCATGTGTGAGTATATGTGAAGTATATGAACATATCCAAACCAATATACATTGACATTGAAATGAAATGAGCTGAAATTGACCATCGTGAAAAGAATTATTTGCCTATGTTTATTAGTGCTTTATTTACTATAGCAAATGGAAAATACAAGGAGTGATGGTACAGTTGAATCTTTCGAGACCCGGATGAACCGAATGGAAAGAATACTTGAAGCTTTGACAGAAGCAATAATGCAACAACAAAGACAACAACCTTTGCCTCCTCTGCTCCCTCTAGTCCAAGCAGAACTAGTAAACAATGACATCGTCAGTTTGACTCAGAAATTCAATAAAATGAAGCCACCGACTTTCTTGGGTGGAATCGAACCTTTAAAGGCTAAAACGTGGATGTTAGAAATCAAAAAGTTATTTGAAGTTTTTACATGTACCAAGACTCAAAAAGTTTTGTTGGCTACCTCACTTTAAACGACGAAGCCCGACGTTGGTGGATGCTTATCCGTGATAGCAGTGGGACCTTGACTTGGGATCAATTCAGAGAGATCTTTTATGAGAAATACTTCCCACAGTGTTTCCGAGAGCGAAAGGTGTTAGAATTTCAAGAACTCAAGCAAGGCAATATGTCAATAGCAGAGTATGAAGCCAAGTTTACCGAATTGGCCTAGTTTGCTTCTCACATGGTGGATACCGATTACAAAAAGGAACGAAAATTTAAAGGAGGCTTGAATTGGAAGTGTTTGATCGGGTTGGTATGTTGAAACTACCCAAATATGTAGATGTGCTTGATAGAGCCTTAATAGCCGAAGCTAACTTAGTCGCAATGAAACAGACTAAGGCTCCAACAATCGAATAGAGACATAAGAGATCCGAATTCAATTTCAAAAAGAGTCAGTCATTTTCAAAGAAGCAAAACACGGGAACCTCCAGTAGTTCAAGTCAAAGTAGTGGATCTACACCAACTTTCCCAGAGTGTGGTAGAAAACACAAGGGTGTTTGTTATCGAGCAACGGGTGCCTGTTTTAGGTGTGGTAAAACTGGCCACATGATGAGAGATTGTCCTGTCGGGTCCGAAAGTGCCAACCGTCCAGTAGCAAGTTCGGCTGGATCCGCTTTTGCATCAAGAACGAATACCAAAGCTAACACTAGAAGAGAAACCTTAAGGAAGGGACAAGTATTAGCATTTGTGCCTGGTGATGTGTAGAACACCAAATCAGTGGTGTCAAGTATACTCCTTATTTGTGCTCAAAATACATATGTGTTGATAGATTCTGGTTTAACACATTCATTCGCGTTGCATGCTTTTTTTTTCAAAATTGACTAGACCACTAGAACCCATGAATTATTTGTTATCTGTATCTACACCTGATAGGGTTCTATGATGTATACTTATGTGTATCCTGCGTGTGACATCATGATTGGGACATTGCTCATTTTGATTGTATTCTGGGTATGGATTGGTTGACCAAATATTATGCTATAATTAATTGTGTGAATAAATCCGTTGTATTTTGACCACCTAGTTTGTCTGAGTTTATGTTTAGTGGGAATGATATAGTTCCTCCTTCGTATTTGATTTCTTCTATGAAGGCTATTAAAATGTTGAGAAAGGGTTGCTGGGGATATTTGTGTTGTATATTGGTTGAGCCCACAGATAGCCTTAATGTCGAGAACAACCCTATAGTCAATGAATTTTCTGATGTGTTCCTTAATGATTTGCCCAGGAATCTGATAGATAGAGAAATTGAATTCACCACTGATGTGGTACTGGGAACACAACCTAATTTCAAAACCCCATATAGAATGTCAACCTTTGAATTAAAAGAACTAAAAGTCTAGCTTCAAGAATTATTAGACAAGAAGTTTATTCGACCGAGCACTTCATATTGGAGTGCTCCCATCCTATTTATTAAGAAGAAAGATGGGTCCTTGAGGCTATGTATTGACTACCATGAATTGAATAAAGCAACCATTAAAAACAAATATCCACTACCCCGAATAGATGATTTGTTTGACCAACTCTAGGGAGCCCAAGTCTTTTCAAAAATTGACCTTACATCTAGATACTGCGAATTAAAGGTTAAGGCAGAAGACATAGAGAAAACCACTTTTCGAACTAGATATGGGCACTATGAGTTTTTGGTAATGTCATTTGGGGTAAGAAATGCAGCAGCCACCTCCATAGACCTTATGAATAGAGTGTTTAAACAATTTCTGGATGGATTTATTGTTATATTTATTGATGATATTTTGATTTATTCCAAAAGTAGGAAAGATCATGAAAATCATTTGAGAACCGTGTTACAAATTCTGAGAGAAAGGAAATTGTATACGAAACTTTCCAAATGTGAATTCTGGCTTGACAGTGTGATCTTTTTGGGGCATGTAATCAACAAGAATGGCATATCAGTGGACCCACAGAAAATTGAATATATTATAGATTGGCCTAGACCAAGAAATGTGTCAGAGGTTAGAAGTTTTTCCGGGACTTGCTGGGTATTATAGAAGATTTATGAAAGACTTCTCCAAACTTATCATGCCATTGACATAGTTGACATAGGAAAATGTGCCGTTTGATTGGAATGATCAAAGAGAGTCCACCTTCCAAGAGTTGAAAACGAGATTAGTGATTGCACCAATTTTGACTCTACCTAATGGTACATATGGGTTTCAAATTTACAGTAACGCTTCATACAAAGGTTTGGGGTGTGTACTAATGCAAAATGGTAAAGTGATTGCTTAAGTTTCTCATCAACTCTAACCCCATGAAAAGAATTATCCAACCCATGACCTGGAACTTGCAACTGTAGTGTTTGCTTTAAAAATTTGGCATCACTATCTATATAGCACAACTTGTGAAGTATATACGGATCATAAGAGTTTGAAATACTTCTTCAATCAGAAAGAACTGAACATGAGACAGAGGAGATAGTTCGAGTTGATTAAAGACTATGATTTACAGATTATGTATCATCCCGGAAAGGCAAATACAATTGCTGATACTTTGAGCCAGAAATCTATTAGGAATTCGGCATGTTTACTTACTGGTCAGAAAGACTTGTTGTATGAACTAGAAAGGAATGAAATTGAAATTGTATTACGTAAACAAGCTGGAGTCCTACCTGCTATTTCTGCATAACCAGCTATCATAGAGAAAGTTAAAGAAAAACAATTAGAAAATGAATTTCTAAAGAAGATTGTTGAAGAAATTAGTTTTAAGTTGAGGTCGGTATTTGTATATGAAAATAATTGTGTTGAAATTTCAGGGTAGGCTTTGCATACCGGATTGTTCAAAACTGAGGAAACGTGTCATGACTGAAGTGCACAATTCCAAATTTGCTATGCATTCGAGAAACACAAAATTGTACAAAGATTAGAAACATAATTTTTGGTGGCCTGGCATGAAGAAGTGTGTTGCTGACTTTGCAGCTAGATGTTTTAATTGTCAACAAGTGAAAGCTGAACATCAACAACCCACCAGATTACTGCAACCGCTTCCAATACCAGAATAGAAATGGGAGCACATTACGATGGACTTTATTGTTGGCTTGCCTCACTGCCCAAGGTACGGATTCTATTTGGGTCATTGCTGATCGATTAACTAAATCTGCTTACTTTTTGCTTGTGAAGACTCTTTATAATGTAGACAAATTAGCTAACATTTATATAAATGAGATTGTGATATTACACGATGTGCCAGTATCTATTGTATCTGACAGAGATCCCAAGTTCACTTCAAGATTTTGGTAGAGTTTGCAACAAGTTTTGGGAACTGAGTTGAGACTGAGCAGTGCTTATCACCCACAAACAGATGGCCAATCTGAACGGACCATTCAAACTTTGGAAGATATGTTGAGAATGTGTGTATTGGATTTCCAAGGGAATTGGGAAGCTTATTTGCCTCTGGCCGAGTTTGCGTATAACAACAGTCATCACTCGAGTATTGAAATGGCTCCTCTTATAAAGCTTTATATGGTAGGAAGTGCTAGTCTCCAATTTGTTGGGTTGAAGTTGGCGATAGACCATTGTTGGGACCAGAACTTATACAAGAAATAGCTGAGAAAGTGAACTTGATTCAACAACGTTTGAAAACTGTCCAAAGTCGTCAAAAGAGTTATGCAAATATCCGGAGGAAAGAAAGGAAATATGAAGTCTGTGATCATGTGTTTATAAAAGTAACTTCACTGAAGGGACAAATTCGACGTGGGGTTAAAGGAAAACTAGTATCGCGGTACATTAGCCCGTATAAAACTATTGAGAAAATCAACCTTGTAACTTACCAAGTGGCTCTACCTCCGGTTATGGAGCAAATGCACAATGTGTTTCATATTTATATACTTCGGGAATATTTACGGGATCCACATCATCTCACGCGCTTCTAAAGGATGACTATACAAATAAAGAACGGCCAATCCGAATTGTAAACCGTAGGATCAAGAGATTAAAAAATAAGGAGATTCCATTGGTGAAGGTTGATTGGCAAAATCATGAAGGAACCTATGCAACATGGGAAACAGAAGAAGATATGATGAAGAGATATCCGGATTTATTTCCACTAGACCCAATGTTCTTCCAAAATGAAGGTAACCCGAGTTTAGAGAACCAAACTCTTTAAGGGGAGAAGACTGTAATAACCCCGATCAGTAATTAACTGTTAAACCATAATTAAGAATGCTTAACAAATAATTAAGAGAGAATCCTACATTAATTACATGAGCACGGTGTTATATATGCTTATATCTGTTTGTCATGGAAATATCTGTCAGTATTCATGTTTTATTATGCGAATTGAAGGCCTTATCGGCATCCGATCACGAAATCGACTCGGTATATGTGTTATTTAGAATTTTTAGAATTTTATGGTAAGTTTAATTAGAATAAAATAATGCCCATTTGATTAGTGGTAAGTCTAGCTTAATTAAGCCCACTAACCAAGCCTATATAAGGCTTATACACACATTAGACCCTCTTGGTTCATCATCTTTTTGAGGAGAAAAACGTGGAAGAGAGAGAGAGAGAGAGAGAGAGAGAGAAGGAAAAAATTGTGATCAAAGCTAAAGAAGGGAGATTAGCCAAGAATTTTGGAGAAACTAGCTTGGAGACTTTGAGAATTGGTTATTTAGAGCCCAATTGAACACTTAAGGTAAGAATCCAAACCTTTAGGTTTGTACTCGAGTTGATTAATGCATGAATTTAAGAGAATTGAGCTAAGAGATGCAAGAAATAAGCTAAAAAAGTAGAATTGAGACCATATCTAGCATGTATGTACATATCATGGTATTTTGAAGTTGTTTATCCAAAAATTTTCACATGCATGACCTTACCTTGGCTATGTTTTGAGAATTCAACATATTTTTGTACCATACATCTCAATTGATCATGTTTTGGAAAGTTAAAGCTCATATCATTGCATGCAAGTCATGTTCTTTAAGTTTCAAGTTGAATTTTGGACAACTGACTTACTCTTGGGTCTTGATTTTTGCAAAATGATCCTTAATTCTTGATGTTTTACAAGTTTATACATGTTTTCTCAAGTTTTGAGCCCAAAGATGTGTTTTAAAGATTTGAAATTGAGTTTTGCATCTTGAACATCAATTTGGAAATTCCAAAATTCTGCAACATCGCTCGAGTGACAAAACTTGCGCTCGAGCGACCACTCTTTGTTTTGCACTTTCGCTCGAGAGTACTTTTGTAGACATAAGCCTCTGCTCAAGCGAGGGAACCTGCGCTCGAGCGACCGCGCCTATTTTTGAACCTTGGCTTGAGCAACCAGAAGTTACGCTTGAGCATAAAACGAGACCTTCTAGAAATTTTACAGAATTTTGTAGTCCGCTCGAGCGACCAAAGTTGCGCTCAAGCGAAGATCCTATTTTTAGAAATTTGACTAAGTGTTGTAACACATATTTTGGCATCTTCATTGCATCTTAGCATTCACAAGCCTTAATTAAGACATAATAATGAGGATAAGGAGTAGAAACACACAGATAGAAAAGAAACAAGTTAAGTGTTTTTGAATGTGCGTTTCATTGCATATCTGCTATGTGTTTGTGTAGGTCACGTGCCTTAGCTGCTTGGTTGTTTGATTCGTCTAATCTACTATCGGAGCCATCTGTGAGTAATAACTCTGTAAATCTATGTTTGACTTTAATTATTTTATGATGATATGAAATGATCAGTTTTCTGAAATGCTAAGTTTTGTATGAATGAATGATTGTCTAAGTTTCTGAAATGTATTCGTGGCATCCTTAGCGTCATATGATATGTGTTCTTTTATGGGTCATCGGAATGCCTTTATGGCCGTCCTTTTATGGGTCATTGGCAATGTCTCTGTGCACATAAGTCATCGAAATGCCTTTATGGCCGTCCCTTTATGGGTCATCGGATTTGTTAGCGCTAATGGATGTACCACGTATGATCATATGGAATATGGGAACTCTAAATATGAATATGAATATGAATTTGTTTCTGATCTGAATTCTGATTTATGAATTTGTTATGGATATTATTCATTAAAACCTTTACTCTGTTATTATTCACTGAACTGTAGCTCATCGTATTAATTATGTATGTAGGTGATCATACGCGTGATCAGGCCTAAACTGTTGCTTGGATTCTTTTGTGTCGGCCACCCATAATGCCTCTTAAGGAGGTTCCGTTTTTGTGGGTCGTGTTCTGTTATCAAGTTTTGAGCTCTTTCTATTTTCTTCTATTCGACTGAACAAGTTTTTGTAAGATGTATTTATGTGGGTTTTGTTGACGTAAGACTAATGTAAATATGACATCATTCATATGTATATAAAGTTTTAAATTTTTCTGTCCCATGTATGTCTACATAGCTCTATGGACATTGTATGTTTGTATTTGGTTCAGCTAGCCCTTGTATTTTGTTTAATTTGTTCAGAGGCCTTTGGTATCTTAGGATTATTGGCCTGTTACGGCACTAAACCTATAGGGGCGGGTTTGGGTTGTGACACTAGAACTCACATTTAACAAGCAATCTCATATCAAAAAGTAAAATATGTTAAACAAGAACATGTTTCTCTTCAGAGTTGTTTTCCGATTGCTCTAGTGTAGTCCATTTAGAGAGCTTTGTAAGCACCCAAAGAGTGGCTTCCTGGCATGCGAGACCACAGGTTAAGCCCACCCACAAACCTTGCAAAAAATAAAGCAAGAAAATTTATAAGTTTAATAAAAAAAAATTAACTCGGTATTTTATCATGTAGAACAAGTAATTGAAGAGTTCGTGACTAGTGGCACGACCATAATTTTGATGAATGAGTTTAGAGTTGCTTCAGATTTAGTAGTCTGATTAGAAACGATGCAAACAAAATTCACTGTTATACTACGATTTAAGTAAGATTCTCGACAAATTTTGATGTTTAGTCTTCTAAATTTGCATATTTTCCATTCATGTAAACTTTTTTTTTTTTTTTTTTTCTAGTATAATAACTTTATTTAGGAATTTTTTCCTTTTTGTGCCATTTGTTTTGACACGTTTCTAAGACTTGTATGTAAATATGGGCTGAACTCAAATTTGTTATTTTTATAATTGGCCTAGTTAGCTATTTTCTATTTGAATTAAAATTATTATTCTTACAAATGAGATTGTAAAAGCATTCTTGATCAATAATATCTTTGGATTGTATTATTTTGCCCCCACTTATAGTTTTTCTTATTTAAGGGGTTGTTCGGCAATAGTTTTTTTTGGCTAAAAAAGTACAAAAGACAAAACAAACTAAATAAATCAATAAGATAAATGTCACATTCAAACATAATCATTTCATTTTTTTTTCCACAACAGTGAAAAAAGTCAAACCAAACAACATTTTAGCCCTAAACAAAAAAAGTCAAAAAATTAAAAAACCAACTAAAAAAGTCAATTGTCAAACGGTAACTTAGAAATCTGCGTTATAGTTTTTTATTTAGCTTTTGTTAACAGTTTGTAAGCAAAAATAGTTTAAATAAATTAATAATTATTATTATTATTATTGAAAAATATGGTGAAATATATTTTTAATTTCTGATTTTTAATTATCAGTTTGTAATGTGAGAAAGTGACTTGGCTGTAATCCAAGTGGTCATTGAGAAGACGCTTAGGTATCAGTGTGTGATTTCAAATTTGAATTTATAGAGAGATGTTACCCTATGTGTTATAGTCTAACTATTAATATATTAACGATATCTTCATTAAAAATATAAAACAAAACAAAAAAGTGTGAGAGAGTCACCTGAGCGTATAGTTTGAATTTAAACCCTAGAAGGATGGCATTGGGCATACCAATCAAATAGAATGCTGCCAAATTAACGTACACTGCTGCCTGCTGCCATCCACATCCTCTTGCCACCCCTGCAACAAAAAATATGAAAAATTACTTTCTTATTGTGAGGCCTCTCTCCAATCCATCAAAAATCATATGGTTATGATTGTTCTGATTAATTGTCTCTTTTTTTCATAGATTATCAAAATACCAAGATCGACAAAATAAACGATTTAAATTATTTAAAGGAACTGTGATAGGTCCTAAGGCCCCGTTTGTTTTGGGTGAAAGAGAGGGTGTTGGGATTGCTAATACCAAGGTATTAGTAATAGCCTTGTTTGTTTTGGGAGAAGGCCTTGGGACTATTAGTCCCTTGGTATTACTAATACCCTTGAAGAGGGGATTGATAAGGAGGAGGTAGAGATGGTATTAGAAAAATAGTGAGGGGATTAGAAATTTTTTATTTTTTTTATTTTTATATATTGAAATTATTTTTAAAATATAATTTTTAATTTTTATATTTTTATTTGTTTTATTATTTTATATAAAAATAATTTAACAATTCTTCACTACTAATCCCCTCACTATCATTCCCCTCACTGTCAATCTCCTTCATTCTATCTCCCAAAATAAACGGGCCTAAGAATTCAACTTATTAATACAATCCATATAGAAAAGTCCGATTCATTCTTAAAATAGTACAAATATTAGGTGCACATGATATCACTGATCAATAAAACCGAGCAAATAAATGGTGCGACCGACCTTGGTTCTTACATTTAACCAAGCGATTGACACCCGACCTCATTTAAAGTTATTTATTGATGATGTTAACACCGCTAAGCCCAATATTATGTCCTCAAAACACACAAAGAAAGAAAGTAAAGTAAGAAGATTCAAACCTGATAAGACACCTTGGAAGGAATCAAACATGATTGAAACCACAAGAAATGGGGTCAACGAAGCAAATTCCTTTGTAATTGTTGGTCCATCACTGAAGAAGCCAGCCCAGATATTGTGACCAAAGGCTAGAGCCAATACAACAGTGAGAGCAAGCAAGATAGAGAGCTTGAGAGTCACACCCATGGCTTTCTTGGCTCGATCTGGATTGCCTGCTCCTAACTCGTTCGACACCCTTGTGTTGTTACAGAAAGTTTTGGTTTATTCAAACACCCTCAAACAAAAATGAACAGGGGAATTGCCTTGTTTTGTTGTGCTTTCATATTATTATTATTTATTTTTTAATGTTTTTGGAGATAAAAATAGTAAAAAGTTTTGGAACAAACAACTTCTGGTGTTTCTAAACAATGGGTTGTTTTCAGATTTTTTATTTTTTAATTTTGGAAACTAGTTTGCCAAACAAATTTCCATATAGCAAAACAAAAATAGATTTACTTATTTTTTTATTTTCTAGTTAGGCATCCACATAGAGATGCTATTGGGGGGCAGAATCTCAGAGCCTATGGCCTTGTGTAGTGGAGCTTTTCTTAAGTTAAAAAGCTTATAATTAGAAAGTAAAAATTAAAAGTAATTATTTCTCAGCTTTCAAATAAACAATTTTTTTTAGTTTATTTAAGTTATTTCTAAGCAGAAGTTACACCAAATAGTCTAGTACAGACTCTTAAATTAAAATAAACTATAACCATCTCCTAAAAGTTGTACCAAACAATACCTATATCTATGATCCAAATCATTATATTGGAGGGTATATTGAGCAAAGTATTTATACAAAGATTCAAATTGATCAGACATCATCAGTAGTCACATGATAGAATCATGCTTTTAAAAATTAGTCTATTATCAAATTCATTTTTACAATATATTTTTCAAAACGAATGTGATCTAATCATTTTGGATTGTTTTGAAAAGTTGATTAAAAGTTGATTTCTTGGCTTTTTAAAAAAAAAAAATGTACAAAAAAAATAGAAATGTGATGTAACCAAAAATATGTTAAAAGCCAAACTACGTTTCCAAATGGGCCCATCAAATTAATTTTTATTTTTCATGAATAATTTGCTCAATAAACTCTATAAGATGAACCGTTCAAATTGCAAAAAATAAAAAGAAAAAATAAGCAACAAACCTAACAGCAGTGCTGAGACCATAAGTAATCATGAAGGCGACAGCTTCTGTATTGACACTGAGAATATACCCAAAAAAAAAAAAAAAAAAAAAAACAACAAAAACAAAAACCCTTAACAGAGTAAAGTCAAGCAGCATAAAAAACACTGTTCCAGAAATTGTTGGAAATCAGAATCAGAAAGAAAGAAAAAAAGAAACATTACCACATTGCAATCAATGAAGTTATTTCTGCGTTTGGCATCAACCCAGCTAACAGTACCAGTAGCTCAAATGCCCAATCCTCCAAATTGAAAATTAAAAAAAAAAAAATGTAAAAATTGACTATTAAGTGGTGAAATGTGATGATTCATTCTTGAATTCTGCCCTAATAACCCCTATAGTAACCAATTGAGAGTATTGTTAGATCACCAATTGCTTCAAAAACTTGAACCGTTAAGAAATGAGTCTAATAATATATCAAATTAACACTCTCTCTCACCGGAAAAGATATTGAATAGATCCCAAAATGATAGAGATAATAGGCGAGAAAGACTTGTATTCAAGATCTCCTGGAGTTAGTGTTCTAATAAGATGTTAAAAAGTTAGAAAAACTATTGAACTAGTATTTGACCAAGCTTGGGTGGTTTAAAGAGATGATATGTGGCAAGTTTCTAACACTCCTCTTCACATACTGCCCAGTTGCACATGAAGTTGTGATGACTGAGAGGATGTAAATAGACCAAGGACAAAACTTAGCCTAAAAAATCACCCTAAACCCAACTCTAATTAGATAACCATTTGTCTTGAAAACAAGTTTTTAACAATGTATATGGTAGGGCTAACTAGGGTATATTTTGTAGTTAGGAAATAGGTTTGGGAATATATGCAATTGGGTAAGATTACTACTTCTAGGATGAAATTTTTTGTAAACACATAAATTGATCACAGAATCAAACACAATAGTTTTTTAAACTGAGTAGTGATTGGTTTTACGTGCAAGTGGAATAATTGTCACTACAACAAAAGACAGATTTGGCGACTAACTTTTTAGTCGCTAAAGGTCCAAATTTGGTCGCCCAAACCTTTTGCCAACTAATATTTTTGGTCGCCACCTTTATCGTTGAAAGATAGTCGGGGAAAGTAATTGGCGACTAAAAGAATTTTAGTCACTAAAAGCACACAATTGGCGACATATAATTTAGTCGCCAAAAGTGTTTCAACTAAATTTAACATGACATTTTCAGCGACTAATATTTTTGGTCGGCAAAACCTAAACTGTTTAGCTACTAAAACTTTAGTCGCCTAAGGTCTAACATTTTCTGTTTGGCTACTAATATTTTAGTTGCCTAAAGCACTTTTCAACAACTAATATTTTTGTTGCCAAAGCTTAAATTGCTTAGCTACTAACACTTTCGTCGCCTAAGGTCCAATATTTTCTGTTTTGGCTACTAATAGTTTGGTCGCCAAAAGTGTTTTTCCTTTTTTTTTTTTTTTTTTTGGCTATTAAATTATTAGTCGCCTAAAGTCTTATTTGTTATGGCTACTAAATATTTAGTCACCAAAAGATTTGTTTTCATTTAATTCTTTTTTTAGCTACTAACTATTTAGTTGGCAAAAATATTGACTTTATTTTTGGCTGCCCATTTTTTAGTCGCCAAAACATCATTTTATTTATTTATTTATTTATTTTTAATTTGTCCACACCCTCAACTTGAATATATTCCATGCAACCTATACGATAGATACAAATTGGTTTATACATATATTATCACCCATTCAACAATCTACATCCATTTCACTTCCAACCATCTAAAAATTAATACCTTCAAATGTCAATAATTCTATACAAATCAAATACATTAATTCCAATTTAAATAATAATCCGTAATAACATAAACGCTTAAAGGGAAATTTCATCCTCCGTATACAAAAAATATATTTACTACTACGCCAAATGACCATTTGGCATGGTACAAAATACCATGGTAATATGTACCATGGCAAAAGGTAATCAATAGATCACGACATCAATTATCTGTTCGAAGGAAAAAATATTATGTACCTCGCCAAAAGTATTCTGTACAATTAATACAAACCTATACAAAAAGCAGAGGAAGACAAAAATGCAAAAGTTTACAAAAGCGTAAAATTGTCATTTGTCCAAAAAAATGGAATATCCACAACTCCATGCCAAAAACCATCTACCAAAAAAAAAAAAATAAATAATAATAATAAATAAATAAATAAATAAAATACACCAATTAGTTCCATATATAGCATTTGAGCATAATGTCACACCCCTTGTAACTGTAATATAACTTTGTCCTAACATTCGCAATTTGATATTGGTTTAGCAATTTTCTGCCCCATGATGAAACAATGACACCAATTAAAATAAAAATGTTGAAGGTTTATTCAATGTCAAACTCACTCTTTTTCGAATAAATTTAAGGCATTTTTGGCTCTAACTTCCAACCTACACGTGCTAATTACATTCCGTCTATTTTCATAGGTCCTATTTGTCATGGGGAAGCTGGCTGTGACATCCGTATGGTGCTTCGGGGGCTGTTTCACATTTTCGCCGCCTTAATGCCCTTTTTCGGTTAAGTTTATGGCATTTTCGGCTTTAACTCCCAACCTATACGTGCTAATTACATCCCATCTATTGTCACAGATCCTATTTGTTGTGGGGAAGTTGGTTGTCACATCCGTATGGTGGTTCAAGGGCCGATTCACATTTTCGATCCCTTAACGCCGTTTTTCAGTTAAGTTTAAGGCTGTTGGACTTATTTATTTTGATGATTTATTTAATTATATTTTAATTTATTTGAAAGAGGAAAAATAGAATCCAAAATTTATTTTGATGATTTATTTAATTATATTTTAATCAAAATTTATTTTAATGATTTATTTGAAAGAGAAAAATAGAATTAAAATTTATTTTGTCCCATTATTTCTCACCTAAACCTTTATCCTAAATGTTGTTAGAATGTATTTAATATTTGATTAAATCAGGAGTTCAAACAGCCGAAAACAAAGGTTTAAACAGCCTAGCACAGCAGCAGGTCAAAAGGTTCAAGTGGAAGATATTCAAATTAGTAATGATGGAAGTACAACGGTTATAAACGGCTATAAAGGTTCAAATGGCTAAAAGGTTCAAAAAGTTCAAGTGGAAGATATTCAAATTTGTAATGATGGAGTGAAAGATATTCAAATTGGTAATGATGGAAGTGCAACGGCTATAAACGGCTATAAATTCAAATGACTACAACGACTATAAACGGCTATAAATGGCTATAATTTTCATTATATATACCAAAGCCTCTAATGTAAACAAGTTACAAAAAAAACCTGAAAATATTCTTTGATCTATAATCACTCACATCTATTCTCAGAAATTATACACTGAGCCTTATAGCATTAAGCTCATCTTTCCTGTGTGAGGTTTACAGAAAAACCAGAGCTTCATTTTTATATCTATCTTTGAGAGATATTTATTGTAAGCTTTCTTTGAAAGCAAAAATATCATTTCATCTTGTAAAAGTGTTGCAAACACTGTGTTCTTGAAATCTTGAGAGTGATTGTGAATCATCTAAGATTTGCAAGGGTTTGGGCTTGTGAAGTCTTTATAAAATCCATGGAGGATTGCTCCATTTGTAAAGAGGTTGCTAGCACCCCTGTGAAGCTAGAAGATAGTGGAAAATCTCAAGTGAAACTTGAGGAGTGGATGTAGGCTTGGTTGAAGCCGAATCACTATAAATTTGTTTGTCTCCTCTTCTCTAATCTCTTTGCTTTCCTACTACTGCTATAGCTATCTAATATTCATGTATTAATCATTTGATTTACTCTGTATGTTAGTTATACTTCATTGTTATTTTGCTTGATCATTTACTGCTAAGTTCATCATTGTGCTTGTTAATAATTTGTTGTACTAATAGTTAATTTTATTGGGGTATTATTAATTTTAATTTGTAAAAACCTAATTCACCCCCCCTTTAGGTTGCTTTTTGGGTAACAATTGGTATCAGAGCCTGTGGCTCTTGTTTAGATTTAACAATCTTGAGTTTTTGATCTATAGCAACTCTGTATTCTACTTACTCTGCTGTAGGACAAACTAGCAATAGGTCACCTCTCTTTGATGGTAGTAATTACATTGCTAAAGCCAAGCTTATTCTTGTGTGTGGACTAGATGCAAATGAGTACAATAGAATTTCCGGATGTATTACTGCTAAAGAGATTTGGGATAAACTTGAAATCACCTATGAAGGAACTAGCCAAATAAAAGAGTCTCAGATTGACATGCTTATTCATGATTATGAACTCTTTACTATGGAATCATTTGAATATATTTCTGAGATGTTTTATAAATTTACCAATATTATTAATGCTCTAAAATCTCTTGGTAAATCTTATACTAATGGTGAGCTTGTGAGAAAAATACTTAGGTCTTTGCCAAATGAATGAGAAGCTAAGGTTACAGCTATCCAAGAAGCAAAAGACCTAACAAAATTAGACATTGAAGAACTCCTAGGCTCACTCATGGCTCATGAACTTTCAATGATGGATGGCAGCAAAGAGGAAGCCATTTGGGGAGAAAATGATGGAGTAGCCAACCTGTGTCTCATGGCTCTTGGAGAAGAAGAATTCACTCAAGATGAGGTAATTTCTAATTATGTAAAACTTAAAAGTGCTTTCAATGAATTACATGACATATTTAGAAATGTTTGTGTTGAGAATTCTAAATTAAAAAAATTAGTTACTTCTCTTTCAAATGATGTGGATATTTTAAAAATGGAAAATGCTACTTTGAAAAATGACTTTACATCTATTGCCAATGAGAAAAACATTTTGAAAAACAATGTTGAGGATTTAAATAAAACTCTTGAAAATTTTGTAAAAGGAAAAGAAAACCTCAACAAGCTTCTTGAAAATAAAAAATGTGTTTTTGACAAAGTAGGCATTGGTTTTGATCCTCCTAAACCTTTTATGAGATTAAATGTTCTTGAGACTAATTCCTATGGACCCAAGAAAGTATGGGTACCAAGAAAGAAATCAAGATATTTTGTAGGTGGAATCTCAAAGAACACCAATGACTTCGAGAGGAAATCAACAAGAGTGTTCAATCTAAAGAGCAAAGTCAGCTCCTACAAGAAGAAGAATGATGAAATGAAAATCACCAAGATAAAAAAAAAGGTAATGTATGGGTGAAGATTCCAAAGAGGTAAATAAAGGTATAACTCCTAACACACCTTTAAGCTTAAAGTTCTATATTTTTAAGGTGTGATTTGTGTACAATAGGTTGTGTCTAATCATTACTTCCATGTTACCTAATTGTACTAAGTTTGCTAAGTCATGTTCTGCTAGTTTCTTTCAAACATTCATTGAACTAAAAAATGAGAATTATATTATTTTGATGAATGCCTATTAGAATATGAATGATTCATGTATTCATTAACATTTTATATCATGTCATCCATTGCTATGAAAAAGAGATAAGAAGTGATAAATTTTTTTGTGAGCATACTTTTCATTCTTATATATGACTTCATACTAATATGTTAATTCCTTTTTGAGTCATATCTTTGTAGAATCAATTTTGATGTCATAGCATGTTTTTGAGATGTATACAATCTATATTTTGAATTCTACATTTGTGATCGCAAGAATATGCTCAATATGAAAATTTCATGCTTATATGCTTTATATTGAAATATTTGAATGAGTTGTGAAATTCTTTGATTATGATCCATCAACAATGTCTAAATGAAAAGAAGTATCATACGTTTGTAGAGACATTGCATCTATCCTATTGAATATCTTTTGAATATGGATTATATTGGCAGACATCTCATGAAATGCTTTTGATTGATAAATTGTTGAATTAATTGTTTATAGCATTCATGTTGTGTTCCACATTGAGTAAAATGTTTTATCACACTTGAGTATGTGGATTGAATCGATGAAAATGCCTCTTGATAACGTTATGTGATTAAATGAGATTGTTGCATCATTTTTTAATAAAACAAAGAGTATAACACTATTTTCTTATGCATATTATGCTATGTGCTACAACTTGAAAATTCTGAAAAATAGCATTCCAAACTCTTGTTTGATCATTGAATTATTTTTTACTTTTTGAGTTTGTGATAAGAAGTGATTTGTGTTGTATTTTTATTGAGTAATAGTGATTGTTCTATGAATGCTATATTTACACAAAATAGAAAAGGGTAGCACTAACTTAGGGGGAGAAATCATTTTGCTAACATACTTGTTAAACCCTTTTGAGATGAACTCCTCATGAAAAAAAAAAAAAAAAAAATTGAAGACTAAAAGCTTCCATCTCTTAAACCTAAAGTATGTCTCATATACTCTCTTAATTTTTGAGCTAAAAATTCTATATTATATCCCTTGAGCTAATACTGTTATTACTTTGATATGAAAAAGATTGATTATGCTTCATATGATTTGCAATGTATACTCTTTGATGATGCTCTTATCTAAAAATCATGCCTATGCTTAAATGTGTGGTACATATTGAAATTCATGATTTTTCTTGGCATATGAATTGTTATACCTTGAACATGCTTCATTTTTTTTTTGGAATTACATTAGCTCCATGAGATTATATTGACTTTAACCTCTTATGAGCAATATTTGGTATTCTACATAATGCTTGAGCTATGATTATTAAATTTTCTAGATTGCATATTAGTATCCTTGGTAGATTGCATGTTGGTATCATTTTGGCATCCTATTTGATATTATTGATGAGAACATTTCAATTATGAGCTTTCATTTATCATATCTCCTATTGATTTTTCCAAATAAAATAAGGAAAAGAATTTAAACTTGATTATTTTTTAAAATTCCCTCAGTTTCTATTCTATTTTTGATATCAAACTTATGGGCTTGCACCTTCACATGTTACTATTTTTTTGTCCATTATTGTCAAATGGCATGAGCTTCAATTGTATGATCATTATGTGCTATCATTTTTTTGGTATCATAGAGCTATCTTGATATGGATGATTATTTGTGCTATGATGAGACTTACATTCTTTCATCCTATATGATGTACCATACTCCCTCTTTGTGCTTGATTTTGTTGAAAATGACATCGGGGGAGAAAAAGAGACTTGATTGTTTTAGTATCTTTGATTATTTTGGTATCTCTATGCTTTTGGTATCTTAATTCTTACAACATGATCTTTGAGCTGATTAGTTGTTGATAATGTAAGAGAGAGATCGTTTTCCTTAAGGAAGAGTGACTTGAACTTTAGCTCCATATTTATGCTCTTGCTTGGCAACCTTGTTTGATTTATGCACTATTATGTCTATTATAGTCTTGAGATTGGTATGCTCTTGCTAAGAAATTGAGAATTAGATCATGCTCAAATGCTTCTCATATACTCATTAACAATTTGGTCTCTCATTATTATTTTTTGTTTGGGCTTAATTTTCTTTTTTTTCTCTGCTTTTTAATTTCATTTTTCAGTACTTAAACATAAAACAACAACAAATCAAAATACAAATATTACAAAAAAAAAAAAAAAACACCTTTCATTTTTTTTACGGCCACACACCGATCAAAATAAATATAAAAAAAAAAAAAACCCTTTATTTTTTTTCCAGCCATACGCCGATCTTACTTACTCGCCTCTTCCATCATTTTCTTCTTCTTTTTATCACCTTGGGCAACCCTTGATGCCCCTGCCCCCGTGCTTTCGTTGAGAGCGACGACTCCCCACTGACTATCAAAGGCCAAAAACGACGTTGCTCCAAATCGGGCCATGGAGGTTGTCTTCTGTTTAAGCTCTTTATTTTCGGCCTTCAACGCACCTATTTTTGCTCGCGCATCCTTGTACATGCGCTGGAGCAAAGAGAGTTGGGTATTGACCTGATGGAGCTCACTCGTCTTGTTCTGCAATCGGTGAGCCAATTTTGTGACTGCCGTCACCGTTTTCATACAGGACGTCAGTGTGAAATGATTGGCTTCTATGTCAGATTGAGTTGCCATGATTTGCTCAATCGACACCATAGGAAGGTTAGGAAGAGGAATGACAGGAAGAGTTGGAGTAGGGGCACTCGGTCCAGCAGAGCTTATGGGATCGTTCAGGTCCGAAAATAGAGTGAGGAGACAGGATGAAGAAGCCATGGTTTAGAGGTGAGAGGTGTAAAAGAAATGAGTTACAGAGAAATAAAAGAGAAGAGAGTGGTGAAGAAGAGATAGAAGAGAATGGTGAAGAAGAAAGTGGAAGAGTGTGTGATTAAGAAGAAGGCAAAAACGAAGAAGACAATGAGGGAGAGGGAGCCAAGGTGCGTACAAATCGAGGCCTGCTTTTGTCGGCCAATGACGCAAAAGTGAAGCCGCGTGTCAAACGCATTTCTCGAAGGAAAAAGAGAGATGCGGGAGAGTTGTCTGTGTATGCATATATGTATGTATATGCTTTGAATTGTATAGATGCCATTTATCCCTATCATTTTCCTCTTCCTCCTCCAGATTCTGACTCATGATTTCCTTTTGATAATGTTACAGGGGGAGAAATTATATGATGTTATGTATTATGGTATTATTTTCAAACTAATATGATGTTATGTATTTATAGTTTCATATCTTAATCTTATATCATGTTATTGATTAAAGCTTATTTATTACACATGTGCTAACCTATATATTTAGAAATGAATTCAGAGAGCATGACTTGAGGGAGAGCCCTTGTTACTCCCAAATCAAATCAAAACATCATTGTGTGCCATCATCAAAAAGGGGGAGATTGTTAGACTTATTTATTTTGATGATTTATTTAATTATGTTTTAATTTATTTGAAAGTGAAAAATAGAATCCAAAATTTATTTTGATGATTTATTTAATTATATTTTAATCAAAATTTATTTTGATGATTTATTTGAAAGAGAAAAATAGAATCAAAATTTATTTTGTCCCATTATTTCTCACCTAAACTTTATCCTAAATGTTGTTGGAATGTATTTAATATTTGATTAAATCAGGAGTTCAAACAGCCCAAAACAAAGTTCAAACAGCCTAGCACAGCAGCAGGTTAAAAGGTTCAAGTGGAAGATATTCAAATTAGTAATGATGGAAGTACAACGGCTATAAACGGCTATAAAGGTTCAAATGGCCAAAAGGTTCAAGTGGAAGATATTCAAATTTGTAATAATGGAGTAGAAGATATTCAAATTGGTAATGATGGAAGTACAACGGCTATAAATTCAAATGACTACAACGATTATAAACGGCTATAAATTCAAACGAATACAACGGCTATAAACGGCTATAATTTTCATTATATATACCAAAGCTTCTAATGTAAACAAGTTACAAAAAAAACCTGAAAATATTCTTTGATCTATAATCACTCACATCTATTCTTAGAAATTATACATTGAGCCTTATAGCATTAAGCTCATCTTTTCTGTGTGAGGTTTACAGAAAAACCAGAGCTTCATTTTTATATCTATCTTTGAGAGATATTTATTGTAAGCTTTCTTTGAAAGCAAAAATATCATTTCATCTTGTAAAAGTGTTGTAAACACTGTGTTCTTGAAATCTTGAGAGTGATTGTGAATCATCTAAGATTTGCAAGGGTTTGGGCTTGTGAAGTCTATATAAAATCCGTGGAGGATTGCTCCATTTGTAAAGAGGTTGCTAGCACCCCTGTGAAGCTAGAACATAGTGGAAAATCTCAAGTGAAGCTTGAGGAGTGGATGTAGGCTTGGTTGAAGCCGAACCACTATAAATCTGTTTGTCTCCTCTTCCCTAATCTCCCTACTTTTCCACTACTGCTATAGCTATCTAATATTCATGTGTTAATCATTTGATTTACTTTGTATGTTAGTTATACTTCATTGTTATTTTTCTTGATCATTTACTGCTAAGTTCATCATTGTGCTTATTAATAATTTGTTATACTAGTAGTTAATTTTATTGGGGTATTATTAATTTTAATTTGTAAAAACCTAATTCACTCTCCCTCTTAGGTTGCTTTTTGGGTAACAAAGGCGTTCTCGGCTGTAACTCCCAACCTACACGTGCTAATTACATTCCGTCTGTTGTCATAGGTCCTACTTGCCATGAGGAAGCAGGTTGTGACATCCGTATGGTTGTTCATGGGTTGTTTTGCATTTTCGCCCCCCTTAATGCCCGTTTTCGGTTAAGTTTAAGGCATTTTCGACTCTAACTCCCAACCTACACATGCTAATTACATCCCGTCTATTGTCACAGGTCCTACTTGCCATGGTGAATCTGGCTGTCACATTCGTACGGTGGTTCGAGGGCTGATTCACATTTTCGCCTCCTTAACGCCCTTTTTCTGTTAAGTTTAAGGCATTTTTGGCTCTAACTCCCAACCTACACGTGCTAATTACATCTCGTCTATTGTCACAGGTCCTACTTTCCATGGGGAAGCTAGTTGTGACATCTGTATAATGGTTCGGGGGCCGATTCGCATTTTCGCCCCCTTAACGCCCTTTGCGGTTAAGTTTAAGGCAGTTTCGGCTCTAACTCCCAACCTACACATGCTAATTACATCCTGTCTATTTTTACAGGTCCTATTTGTCATGGGGAAGCTGGTTGTCACATTTGTATGGTGGTTCAGGGGCCGATTCACATTTTCGCCCCTTTAACGCCCTTTTATGGTTAAGTTTAAGGTGTTTTCGGCTCTAACTCCCAACCTACACGTGCTAATTACATTCCATCTATTGTCACAGGTCCTACTTTCCATGAGGAAGCGGGTTGTGACATCCGTATGGTGGTTCGGGGGCTGTTTTGCATTTTCGCCCCTTCAACACCCTTTTTTCGGTTAAGTTTTAGGCATTTTCGACTCTAACTCCTAATGTACACGTGCTAATTACATTCCGTCTATTGTCACAGGTCCTACTTGCCATGAGGAAGCTGGTTGTGACATTCGTATGGTGGTTCAGGTGCTATTTTTCATTTTCGCTCCCTTAACCCCCTTTTTCGGTTAAGTTTAAGGCATTTTCAGCTCTAACTCCTAACCTAGACGTGCTAATTACATTCCGTCAGTTGTCACGGGTCCTACTTTCCATGGGGAAGCTAGTTGTGACATTTGTACAATGATTCGGGGGCCGATTCGCATTTTCGCCCCCTTTAACGCCCTTTTTCGGTTAAGTTTAAGGCAGTTTCAGCTCTAACTCCCAACCTACACGTGCTAATTACATCCTGTTTGTTTTCATAGGTCCTATTTTTTATGGGGAAGCTGGTTGTCACATCCGTACGGTGGTTTGGGGACCGATTCACATTTTCGCCCCCTTAACGCCTTTTTTCGGTTAAGTTTATGGCGTTTTCGGCTCTAACTCCCAACCTATACATGCTAATTACATTTCGTCTGTTGTCGTAAGTCCTACTTGCCATGAGGAAGCTGGTTGTGACATCCGCACAATTGTTCGGGGGCTGTTTTGTATTTTCACCCCCTTAATGCCTTTTTTCAATTAAGTTTAAGGCGTTTTCGACTCTAACTCCCAAGCTACACGTGGTAATTACATCCTGTCTATTGTCATAGGTCCTACTTTCTATGGTGAAGCTGGTTGTCACATCTGTACGGTGGTTGGGGGGCCGATTCACATTTTCGCCCCCTTAACGTCCTTTTTTCGGTTAAGTTTAAGGCATTTTCGGATCTAACTCCCGACCTACACGTGCTAATTACATCCCATCTATTGTGATAGGTCCTACTTGCCATGGGGAAGCTAGTTGTGACATCTGTACAGTGGTTCAGGGGCCGATTCGCATTTTCGCCCTCTTAATGCCCTTTTTTTGGTTAAGTTTAAGGCAGTTTCTGTCATGACCCGAACCCGCCCCTATGGGTTAAGGACATAACTGGCCAGTAATTCTGAGATTACCTACGGCCTCAAACCAAAACACACGTAACTCGTCAGAGTATAGGGGCCAACGGAAGCAAAAATTTTAAACTTTGTCCATAGAGTCGTGCTTATATGCACATCAAAACAAATCATACATATGCACGTTAATAACTCACAACAAAAAGATAGTACCAAAAAGTTCTGCACAACAGGATCATTCGAGTCTAAGTCAACCCATCTCAACTATATACAGATATACACAAAGTCCTCACCCACATGACAAAATATAATACATAACAAAATGGCAAAGACGGGTCTCGTACATGAGACACAAGGGCTGACTCTCCAAAACCTTTGTTGTTCCTGACAGACTTCACTGGGGCTGGGTTTGGACTTCTCTTGGCTCACCTACAAACACATGAATGAGCGTGAGCGATAGCCTAGTGAATAATATCAAATACAGAAGTTATACAAACGATATGTAGAACAACATGCTCCAAACGGCCTTGGGCCCAATTCATATTTCTATTTAACAGATATATAACTACACGAAATTCAAATCAAGTGACTGTCGTTCCAAACATTCTGGCCTTGGCCCCTTCAGATTTCCATTCATGTCAAAACGGCCTTCGGCCCATTCATTTATGTCAAAACAGCTTTCAACCCATTCGTTTCTGTCAAAATGGCCTTCGGCCCATTCGTTTACGTCAAAACAGTCTTCGGCCCATACATTCGTGTTAAAACAACCTTAGGTCCATTCATATATATGAAAACGACCTTAGGTCCATTTATTTGTATCAAAACGACCTTAGGTCCATTTATATATGTCAAAACGACCTTCGGTCCACTCATTTCTATCAGAACGACCTTCGGTCCATTCATTTCTGTCAAAACGACCTTTGGTCCATTCATTTGTATCAAAATGACCTTAGGTCCATTTATTTGTATCAAAACGACCTTAGGTCCATTTATATATGTCAAAACGACCTTCGGTCCACTCATTTCTATCAGAACGACCTTCGGTCCATTCATTTCTGTCAAAACGACCTTCGGTCCATTCATTTGTATCAAAACGACCTTAGGTCCATTTATATATGTCAAAACGAGCTTCGGTCCACTCATTTCTATCAGAACGACCTTCGGTCCATTCATTTCTGTCAAAACGACCTTCGGTCCATTCATTTGTATCAAAACGACCTCAGGTCCATTTATTTGTATCAAAACGACCTTAGGTCCATTTATTCGTTCATGTCAGACTTTTGTCCACAATCCCAATTAGCAACTCATAAAGCTTATAAGGGAATAACCAATTGGACATTGACAAGCTTTCAAATATCGATATTACTCACAGTGATCGGCTTGTGGATTTGCCCTGGAGCTTGACCCTACACATTTCATGAACACAAAAGGGTCACTAACAGTTCAATCCGTTCTTTAATTCACATATTCCTCTTTAGGCTTTATTCTTATCTCATTAACTCATTTACAATGCTTAATATATGCCTAAGAGTGCTTACAAGTGAAAGAGAACGGGAAACGAAACACAGAACGCATGAACAAAATTTCAGAAAATAGGGTCCCCGCTCGAGCATGGACTTTCCTGCTCGAGCGGACACTATAGGCCTGCAAAAGTGCTGGTTGCATCAAAAATACGCTCGAGCGTTAAATAGGGCGCTCGAGCGGAGGGCCTGTCAAAATAGCTCCCCCGCTCGAGCGTGAATTACCCCGCCCGAGCGAACATCAAAGTACTGGGAGCACGCATTTCCCGCTCGAGCGAAAGGTTCCCCCGCTCGAGCGGACCTCAAAATTCTGGAAAACCCAGAATTGTGTTCTTGGGCTTCATTTCGACTTTCAACCAACCATTTATGCATGTTATGGCTCAAATTACTCATAGACATGTACTAACATGGTACAAGCATAATTTACAACATATTAAAGCTCAATTTCATAATTTTTGCATGCATGTCCCAAAATATCACAACCTCATCACCAACATGCTCAAATTCAAACATTTAAGACTTATACTCCCTGATTTGTACATGCATGCCCTTTTTGACTTCATATTCACTTCAATAATGCAATTAGTGCTCATTCCATAAAATTTGACAAAGACATGCTTGCATGTGGGATTACACTACCAATCTTTCACAATTTCACAAATTACATGCTAGATTTGTGATTCCATGGGAGTTCATTACATGCATGCACATATCAAGCCTCAATTTCAACAAAATGAACTCAAATCATGCTCTTGATCACAAACAACCCTTGAACACACAAGATTACACATTAAACTCATGAATTCAAGAATCAATGCTTACCTAGAGGCTTAATTCTCTCAATTTATGGTCCAATTTAGAGTTGGCCTTCAAATTCCAAGCCTTGAGCCAAAACTACACAATTCTCTCCCTCTCTCTTTCTAAGGACGACCCTCTCCTTCTTTGAGTCCCAAAAATCAGCCAAAATGCACTAAGGGAAGAAATTTGAGGGTGTAGAGTCTTTACAACATAACCCACTAACTATTATTTAATAATATTAAATAGTTGGGCACTAAATCATCAATATTAATCTAATTAATTTGATCCAAATCAATTTCCAATTAAATTTCACCATAGGTTCTAAAAATTATGCCAACCACAATGGCGTAATCAATTTCGGGTTCTATGGCCGATAGGGCCTTCAATTTAATTTTCGAAGCGGGAGAATCAAACAGATATTTCAACGGCGAACAGATAGAAATTCAAAACCACATATTTTCACTTAATGGCACATGAAATCATATCAATCACATAATTATACTCATATTAAGGACCAATTGACATATTACGGAACAGGGGTATCACAGTTTCGGCTCTAACTCCCAACCTACACGTGCTAGTTACATCTCATCTATTGTCACAAGTCCTATTTGTCATGGGAAAGCTGGTTGTCACATCTGTACGGTGGTTCGGGGGCCGATGCACATTTGTGCCCCCTTAACGCCTTTTTTGGGTTAGGTTTAAGGCGTTTTCGGCTCTAACTCCCAGCCTACACGTGCTAATTACATTATGTCTACTGTCACAGGTCCTACTTTCTATAAGGAAGCTGGTTGTGATATCCATACAGTGGTTCGGGGGCTGCTTTGCATTTTCACCCCGTAACGTCCTTTTTCGATTAAGTTTAAGGCGTTTTCAGCTCTAACTCCTAATGTACACGTGCTAATTTCATGACATAGTTTTATATGCTATAGAAGGTTATTTTTGAAATATAGTATACATACTGGAATTTAACCTTGCCCAACAATATGTAGACAGTAGCTTATAAAATGTAACCTGTGAACAAACCAAGCAGAAGCAGCAACTATGAAGTAAGCAAAAAAATCTAATATTCATACACCAAACAACTTGCATACTAACTTCCATCCTCAACTTCTATCATATCAAGTTGATAACAACTTCAAACATACAAACCAAGAAAAATATCCGAATCATAAGATTCACTAATCTCTAAAATATGACTTTAAACATCCAAAAAGCATAACTACAAATCATAAATCACCAAGTTTGTCCCCTCCCAATGCAACAACTTGCATTTGACATTACTTTGATCCTACAAAAATTAGGAGTATATAAGCATACTACTAAGTTAATGAGTGAACTTCGAAGTTTAGAAAGCAAGCTAACAAAAGATAAAAGATAGAGGAGACATCATAATTTAAACAGCCAAAATAGAAAATCTGATTTTCCCTGTTTGGGTCAAATTTAGTCAAACCATCCTCTTAATAAATAAAGTTAATGGGTGAACTTAACCATGCTTGCAAAACAAAGTAGCTCAAATTAGATAACCCAAATCAAGAATTTTTTATAACATACGCCTACAAGTTAATCACACAATTATAAGCTCGAAGGTCGGAATATGAGAAATAACATTAAGAAAGGGTTCAACGTCGTCGTTACCGGATTTGAACACTCTGCCATTCTTTCTCTCCAATAATCTTTTTGTGGTCAAAACCATATAGAAGGTTTAAAAATAAAAACAAAATAATATTAAAATGATGCATTTTTATTTTAAACTACACATTTCAAAATTGTGTCATTTTGCTTCAACTTTAAACATGGATGGTTGGATTAGAAAAACAAGATCGGCAGAAGATCATGTTCGGTCGATACCACCTCAATACACCTGACCTTGAGCCATTTGAATTTTGAAGCAGCATGGAAACACCATGGTATGCACTTTTAACTAGCAGCCTCACTACACACAAATAAACCAACAACAAGAACTTGTAAAGAATCATTAAGTAAAAAAATAAAATCCAAAATGAAACTATAGAAAGTTATAAACAATTAAAATTAGAGAAAAAAAAAAAAGACAAGATAATAACTGGAAATTCCACATCATGAATTTATGATGAAAGAAAATTTGAGTTTCTCACTCAAATCACCATCTCTAATGCATATAAATATATACCAACATCAAGAGTTGGTAAAAGAATCATTATTCCAATTAGTTAGTTACATGAATTATGCAGAAGATTGTTTTTATGACGAGTAAATAGCAATTCTGGCTTTCCACAGCCACTGACTACTCTCGACACTCTTAGGAATTTTGTTTGAAGGGGTCATTCAATTCCCCCCTCCCCAAGTTAGAATTATATCAAACTAACCTCAAATAGATGAAATTATTCATAAAATAAAAACTATTTCAGCTCAATGGGATCACAGTAGGGTAGTTAGTCATCTATCATGCATCAAATCTAATTTTGAACTTTCACATGAATGATTGACAAATCAAGGCAACTATCTTTGCTTATTCACAGTGAAAATGTAGATATTCCACTATCCATTGTCTTCAAAAACAAAAATCCAACTAACAAAACCTTATTTAATTATCTTTTCTATTCTGCAGTTTAGATGGTAAGAGCAACAAATTCTTTTCCAAAAAGATTTAATTTCCAACCAAAGAGGAACAAATCCCACCAGTAAAAAACCTCAATCAAATCCTTTCATACAACTTCGAACTTTAAGGTTTCAAATTCCCATGGGAATTTCTAAGAAAGCAGAGGAATATGAAACCAAATAAAATTTACTCAAAAGAATCTTCATTAATCTTCAACGAGTGAAAAAACTAATTTCTCCCAAGTAATACTAAAGTTTTCAATCACTTTTTTCAATAACCAACATACCCAAGGAGGCCACATTTAAATACCCAAATAGTAACCCCCCCCTCCCAAAAAAAAAAAAAAAACTTAAATCCCTACATCTCCTCATCAACCAAGTAATGCATCCATAGTTCTACATATCACATAAAATCAAAACATAGAAGGAAAAAAAAAAATGAACAAATAAAGATTAACCACGCAGCTAGGGGTGGAATAAGTCTAGGTTGCAAGGTATGTACATAAAAAAAAATTGTGTTAGTTTGGTACATGAAGAGAAGTATGTCATGAAGAGAAAAATAAACAAATCTACTAAGCATTTAAAAAAAAAAAGTTTTGAACTATTAATTAGATCCCAAATTAGACCAGTTTTAAGAATTTTATTGATTGATATAAACAAGTAAATAAAAAGAAAAAAAATAAAGGTAGGGAGCAACACTTAGAATTCTTATAATGAATGCCAAAACTCATCAGCAGAAATTGTGGGCGACACAAGAAAAAAAAATGCATAAATGTGATGTGATAAAATACACAAACTTTAAAATAAGCAATGCATAAGTAGTTGAATTGACCACAAATGGCAATAAAATAAGATTAAACAGACAAAGAACTTAAACAGAAAAAAAATCCAACACTATCTTTTAAACACTATTAGTTCCATTACCCCTTGAAGAAAACAGCTCAAAAAAAATAAAAAACTGGAAAACAGAATTGTTGAATTGAAGATCGATATTGCTAAACTAAGTAAAGAACAAGACAAACAATATGTTTGGGTAATTTAACAAATAACATACAGATCGAATAAAAAAGGTTGATCGAGAGAGAGAAATAGAACTGAGACCTTTTCCAGGGATCGCATTGGGATTTGGTGGAGACGGAGCACTAGAGAGGTGTACGAGCTTCAAACAAAATAAGCAATCACAGAAGTAGAAACCCTAGAAATCAAAATCAAAATCAAAGAGATGAGAGAGAAGAAACTGAATTAATCAAATAAATTAAAAAAAGTGTTGCTCTGTTTTTTCATGCATATCTAAATAAGTTAATCGAATAAGGGATGTAATTCAAGGCTTTCATATTCCCAAACTCCAAATAGATATGCAGACACCAAATTAATCAAATAGAGACTGAAAAAATAAATATGTAAGTAACAATATATACCAAATTAATCGAATGAAGAAACTGATTCAAAATCAAATCAAAATCAAAGAGAGATGAGATATGAAAACCCTAGAAATCAAAATCAAAACCCTACAAATAAAATCAAAATCAATTCAACAAGGGAAACTTAATCGGTAAATTACGGAAACAAATCAACTGATCTCCTATACCTTTATTAACTTATGTAGATTAGACTTCAAACCAAATCAAGGACCCAAATACCTTTATTAAATCCAATTGACACAGGTCAATGAACATATAATCTAGTATGATAGCATCACATTATTTCTTGTCCTCACATGATAAGTATTTATAAGCATGCTTATGTAGATTAGATTCAAAACCAAATAGAGAACCCAGATACCTTCATTAAATCCCATTGACACAGGTCAATGAACATATAATCTAGTATATGATAGCATCACATTATTTCTTGCCCTTATATGATAAATTTACAATACTCAAATGTTAGGTGAAAATGATGACTCATTCGGCCCCAAAATGGCAAATTCTTGCTCAATCCAACTTGAATTTGGGATTTCTGTGTAAAAATCAACACAAACCCTATACCAAGTGTGGGAAATCAACACAACATTAACTCAAATTCAACACAAAATTAAACAACAAAAATCATATAAAACCCTAGGGCAAGTGTGAGAAATGGGGAAATAAAGAAAATAAGAGAGAGAGAGAGAGAGAGAGAGAGAGAGAGACTGAGATGCACATCGACAGATAGAGATAAAGACTGAGAGCAACAGAGAGGGAGAGAGACTGAGAGTGACAAAGCGAGAGAAACATACCTGTGATTAAGTGGCGCTGGTGTTTTGCAGGTGGTGGTAGCGATGTGCGACGGTCTCTCTCGCCGGTGGCCAACGACGGTGGTAAGTGGGGTAAGGCTTGGTAGTGTCGAAAGAGAGCAAAATTAGTTTGAGACAATGTATATCGTGTGAGTGTGTGTGAGAGACGGGTGCCAAATTATATTGGTTTCCCTCTAAAAAACAAAATTTTAACTTTTAGCGACTATTTCACATATTAGTCGCCAAATAGTACTGAATAACGACAACCAGTTTTGCAGCCAAAAGATTACGTATTAGCGACTAATATATTGGTAGCCAAAAGTATCTTTTGGCAACTAAACTATATTTTTGTTGGCAAATCAGCTTGTTTTGAGACTAAACTTAGAATTAGTAGCGTAAAATATTAACTTTTGGTGACTAATTTTTTTTAGGCGCCTATAACTATATATTTCGCGACTAAATTTTTTTTTTTAGTCACCAAAAAACAATGTATGTTGACTAAATTGAAATGGTAGCCAAAATTTGAACCTTAAAAAAAATTAGTCACCAAAAGGACTATTTTTGGCGACTAAATTTGTTTTGGTCGCCAAATGTGTAAATTCTTGTAGTGTGTTCTAGCATAGACGTCTTAACTTTAAACTTTGAGAGACAATTTGCAGACTTTAAAACCTTCATTTTCATATCAGATAGAGTCTATGCTTCAATTTAAGAATCATTTTGTGAGGCGTGTTCTATTTTTTTTAGATAATCAAATTTACTATAAGGAACCTCTTACGAAAGATAGAGAGTCAAGGCTATTATGACAATTTTTGCATAACAATTCAAAACATTAAGCATAACAATTCAGAACAATTCAGAACATTGGCAATGAAATTGCTAGTTGGTATTGAGATACCTGGATTGACTTGTGGAAATGGATTTTATATCAAACTAATGTATTGAATTCGGAAAACGTTTTGAATAAATGAAACGTTTTGAAGATTGGGAAGAAAGAGTTTTTATTGAGAAAGCAAGTGGATTTGAGAATGCATTTGGGCATATTATATTGTATGTATTGCATTCATGATCATTTGCACCGGTGGAGCATATTAGTTTTTGAAATATTTCCTATTGGACTTTATGCTCACCCTACGTGGCTAAAAATGTTTTTTTAGGTATGTTTATGTAGATGTGGACTGAGACAGTGAAATTGTGTTCGAAACCATGCAGAGTAATTCCTTTATTTGTAGGCCTTGGGCCATTTATGTTACTGTTGGCCGTGTGCCATTCTTGTAAGGGTTACACCCTTTGTGTATGATGTAAGGCTTTGGGCATTTTAATTTGATTATAACATCTTTGTATGTTTTAGTTACAGAGCATCCATTCAACTTAGATATTGTATCTAAAAATGTATAAAATTGGAATAACACATGTATTGTATGCCTATATTATATACATCTGCATAAATGTTGTTAGTTATCGTCTACCGTTGGGTGGTTTACTCACGTGGGCCGGACCTCGTAAATCCGGAGCGTGACAACTTGGTATCAAAATTAATCGGGTTTGAAAACCTTGGGCTCGCGGAATGTGGTTAGCCATAATGGGTTTATCATGCTCGGTGAGGACATTTGTATGTTGTGTGCTAAATGATAACAGACTTATCTGTTGCATTTTTTGTGGACATGGTGTTAAGACTCATGGATATTATTCAGTGTCTATTGACTAACGTGGAGGTCTTATTGGAAATGTGCTTGATCAACGTTGTTTCTAATGAGAAATCTAAGCTAGTACTGGAATGAATGATTGTCTTTGTAGACTTAGCACGATTACGTGTTAAGTGTTATGTGGTAGATGGTATATAAATTAATTGGAGCCTCAATGGGGTTGTTTGAGTAATTGTTATATGATTGTGTTGTGTTAGTATTTTGGGGAAAGGTGCAAGTGTTATGTATCCTAAGTTGTGTGTTTCCCTCCTTATAGAAACATTTTGGATTGAGTAGTGGACTTGGAGTGGGCACCTCAGTGAGTG
Source organism: Camellia japonica (assembly GCA_030407325.1). Classification (NCBI taxonomy): domain Eukaryota; kingdom Viridiplantae; phylum Streptophyta; class Magnoliopsida; order Ericales; family Theaceae; genus Camellia; species Camellia japonica. Next base: position 27,628,124 of record JAPPVO010000031.1, on the reverse strand, counting down.
CTATGCTGGTGATATGTTGTGTATTAACATAAGTTGTGAGTTGGTGTTGGTTTGTCATTAGTGACAGTTAGTATGTCTTTGAGGGACAGTGGTGTTTTGAGTCCTTTGTGCTTGGTGGTTGGATTGTTATACTCATTTAAGTGACGTCTAGTCCGTGGATTAGTATGTGTTGAAATTAGTTATAACCTTGAGTGGTCAGAGGTGTGGGGTGTGTTCCTCGATTGAATGAATTGTTTTAAGTCTTGTAACTCGTGGAAGGGGTGTTGGTAGTGTTAGAGTTTTTAGAACACAAAGAGTGAAGATTCTCCTTGTAGATGTGGGTAGCGTTGGTGTATAGTTCCGACTATGGTGTTGTTAACCTAGAGGTTAGTATTGTGGAGTGTGGTTGGTTGGGATATGAGTTGTTGTTTGACTTCTCTCGAGGTTGGCAGAGCCTGTTGGGACATTTAGGCTTGAGGTTTCTCTTTGTAGATGATGTGTGGTTGGATGTCATTGTGACTTGTTGGGTTATTGTGATTGTGAACTTTTACCAATCAATATATTCAGTTTGGTTGATGTTGGTTATTGGTTTATATTGGAGATATGATGATTTTGGTTTAGACCTGACCTATTTGATGTTTTCGGATTCGGGTTTTCTTGTCTTTAATGGTCGTTCATATCCTTGTTTATCTTATTCCTTGTTGATTTGAGTTGTTTGAGTATCGTGGTTGCATTTGGAACAAGTCGGGGTTTGTTTTTCAATAAAAATTTTGCCCAGATTTTGGCCTCAACGCTCGAGTGGTACTTTCTACGCTCGAGCAGTCTTTAAGTACTCTTAGTACTTTGGTAGGTCTACAAAGATACTAGGAGGGTGTATTTTAGCTCGAGCAGTGTCTTCTGCACTCTAGCGGTGTTGCGCTTGAGCGGTGGTCTTCTGTCTGCAAAACTTCTAAGAGTTGGTAGTCTTCGCTCTAGCGGTACTTCTTGCGCTCGAGTGGTTAACTTCTATTTGTAATTTCTAGAAGTATGGTGTTTTGGTGGCTCGAGTAGTTTGTGCGTATTTGGAACCCATTATGAGGGTGTTTGGTGTTAAAGTATTGTTGTTCATACCAAGAAATGGGTTAGATGGATTGATGTCCTTATAACATATTTAAGAATTCCTTATTAGGTCTTTGGGAGTTGGCAGTGTTGGTCTTTGAGTTAGTAAGAGTGGTTGGCATGAGAGTGACTTGAGTTTCTTTTGTAGGACAGTTATTTCTAGTCTACTGTAGAAGTTGTTGGTTTTATGGAATTGTTTTTAAGTATATATTCTTTTGTTTTGGGTTGGCAGTATGTAGAGGTATGTTGTTAGGAGATGTGTAGAAATGGATTGGTCATGAGACTATCCTGTGAGGTTGCCTTGGTGTGGTAATATTATGCTTATTGTATTGTTTCGTGATTTAATATATGCTAAGTTAAATTACTTTTTTCATAAGTGGAGGTTGTTTATGAACCCCATGTAAGATCCCTAGTGTTGGGGTGATTTTCTATTGTGGTTTTAGTTTGAGAATGGAACTTCTAGTGGTATAGTAAGGTTGTGTGGAGCGGGTAGTGAGTTGTGTAAGTTTGTTATTTACTTCATTGGTCTTGGGGTGAGTGTGTATTATGATCCTTGGGAGTTCAGCTCAAACTCAAGTGTGGTGCAGGAAGTGTTGCCATGTAGGCACAAGTGTAGGGGATGGGCTAAGATTTGAGGTAATATGGGTTAACTTGAGAAATTCGGTGTGATTCAATGAGAATGTAAGATTGTGTGAGGAGCTCCATCTCGGAGTTGATTTGGTTAGGTAATATGTGTTGGTGTAGTGTTAAGATATGGAGTTAAGTGGTATGTTAGTGTTTGGAGGCTAGTATGGGATAGTGGTGTTAAATAATATTTGGTTGGCATTTGGATTGGTTGATATATAGTCATCTCAAGAATAGGATGGAATTGAAGGATTGTGTAATTGATCGATATTTTAGTGTGGCATGTACATTCCATGTGGACAGTTGGGAAGTTATTTTGAGTTTGAGGTAACCGGTTTGGGGTTGTAGTTTTACTATGCTTGTGCGCCATTATGTAATTGTGAGTGTAAAATTTCTTTTTCTTGTGTTATTGTGTTGCTGGCATTTTGGAAATTTCTCAAGATTCTCATCGTGGAAATTTGGTTTTGGTATTGTGGCATCACCGTAGGTGTGATGGGTTTTGTTGGGTGACCGTGTTGTGGTTCACTGGAGGAATGCTAATGAACGATTTTGAGAAGAAAAAAAAAAAATATCTTGGTGTTATGGCCTTGGGTATTTTTCTTGAACTAAAACGGTTTTGAATTAAAACATAAAATTTCGGTTTAAAAAAAAAATTTGAATCCAACAAATCAGAAACAAAATGAAAATGGTTTTGTGTTATAAATGTCATCTATGTTTTTCAGAAAAACAGTTTAGAAATCTGTGAGTTTTGTTGTGGACAGTTGAAAATGTATGTAGATTGTGACGGTGCGGTTTGAGTGCCTTTTCAAAAAGCGAAGTGTTTTGAGACAAAATGGAAAAGTAAGAAATTTTCTTTAATTTGGATATGGTACCTTGTGTTGTGCAGTGTGTTGTGATCTAGCCTGAGTTGCTAGTTACATGCTATGTGTTTACTTTACAGGGGTTTAGAATTTGTCCAAGGCTTGTTATGCCGTATTCGTTATTCTATAGCCGTATTTTTCCTTGTGTTCTCGTTCTGAGAGTTAATTAAGAGTCTGGTGTGCGAGGAGTTCTCTTATTCTCCGTGTCCGAGCGTTTAAGCACTCGGTGGTGATTTCGGTGTTATAGATGATTCAAGAATGGTTGACATGTTTGAGTCTGAGTGGTTATCGTTGTTGTTGTGGTGGTTGTTGTTTCTTGTCTCATAGACCACTACAAGCTATGCAGGTCGAAAAGGCATCTGTGTTTGTTCCTTGGTGTTTTGTTGTTCGGGCATCTTTGGGTTCCCGAGATATTGAACCTAGAATCTAGGAACTTATCCTACGATGGATCTAAACGCAGGTTGGTGTTGTATCCTTTGTAATCGTTGAGTGGCTTTTGGGTGTTAGCGTTTCTTCAATTTTAGGGATGAAATTTCCTAAGGTGGGGAGGTTGTAGCACTATGTACTTCCTGTTATAATGGAATTATATTTGACTCTTTGATTATCTTGATTTGGAACCTTCTTAGTCGATGTTTAAGCCTTGGTTGAGGTGTTACCATAGTGGTTGGGTGAGATTGAATCAAAAACTCCAAATTCGAATAGTTGTTATTGAGTAGTCTTCATTCTTTTATCATTTTCTCTCTCCACACTTCGAATCTTGATGTGAGGCTAGAACCATTGGAAAGCTTACTTCCAAGGTTTCAATTTGGACACAAGAACGACCCCAAATGGAGTCCAGACGAGAGACTTATGCTTGTTGAAATTTGAGAATCTGTGTTGTGAGTATAGTGCGCTCGAGCGCAACTTTCAACGCTCGAGCGTACTGGTGCAGATTCAGGTCTTTTAAAGTCACTTATTGGATCAAATCTCTTCATTTTTTCACTTCCTTTTCTCTCTCATTCTGCCATTTTTTATTTCTCAAGCTTTTTAGGCTTGATTTCATCTTCATCTATTTCTATATATCTTTGACCCCTAGTTCCATATACCAAAACGTAGAGCACGACGAGGGCTTCCATTTAATCTCAACGGATCATCGTTCACCACCGGTGATTTTATAACTTGTTTCCTTCTTGCTTCAAGTGGCAAAATCTATTTCATAAACTCAATATGAGTTCGATAGTGTATTTGTTGTGCATTTTAAATATATAGATTCATTGTTATTGGATTGATTTTTGGAAATTTGATTTTGTAAATAAGGGTTTGTCCAAATGGGATTGTTGAGCTATGGTTTAGCTACAATTTTTTTTTTTTTTTTTTTTTTACTTACAAAAATGCATATAAGTTGTTAAAAAGTAAAGGCCTAATTTGGAGAAATCCTAAAATGTTGATCTTTTGGGAAATAGTTGGATTATTAAATCAAAATGTAAAAGAGGAGTTTTTCAAATGTTTTTCTTGAAAAAGGTTGTGATTATGAAATTGGAGTTGATATATTCAAAATGAGATATTTCTTGCATTGAAATGGATTTTCAAAGAGGAAATAGATTATGCCCTAAAATGTAAATGTTGAGATTGTAAAGAGGAAATGAAATAATTGAAATGGATTTTCAAAGAGGAAATAGATTATGCCCTAAAATGTAAATGTTGAGATTGTAAAGAGGAAATGAAATAAATGTTAAGAAATGTGAAATTGAAATGATAATTAATGATGATGGTGGAGTTTGATATATATTATCACTCACATTTGAGATTTTGGAAAAGTGTATCTTTAATGGAATTTATTTATCTGTTTAGAGAAATCTGTTTTGGGCTATCGGTAGAGGATATCTATAATTGTTGTAGAAATTGCATGCGAACTAGGCAAACTGGGCTGTTTATAAATCACGCATATCATAGAGCATGTAATGGATTTTGAAAATTTAAACTGTATGTTTTGAAAAGAGGTTTTTTTGAAATTCTCGCATTATGTTTGGGAACATTTGCATTATTTTGGAAAAATAATATTTTGAACCACATGTATTGTGCTATTTGGAAAGGATAAATAAAATGGTAAATCTGAGAAATGGTTGTTGTTACATCAAATAAGTTGGCCTGTGTGTCCAAGGTGAAAGTCCTAAAACCGCGTAATACATGGGTGCCGATCCTGCAGACGAAATTTTCGTAAAAAAGTAATGGTAGTGCTTGTATAGCCTACATTTACATGGATCCCGTTTGACTGTTTCCTGGGGATAAAATTTCCGTGAAAGGTTGTATTGGTTTTGAAAATTTACCTATTTTATTTATTATCATTTTGGTTTTGGAAAGAAATGATTTTAAAACGGTCTTAGCAATGTAATTGTTGTTAGTTAACGATGTATTCGTATTGGAATTGGCAATGAAATCACTAGTTGGCATTGAGATACCTAGATTGACTTGTGGAAATGGATTTTATATCAAACTAATGTATTGAATTCGGAAAACATTTTGAATAAATGAAATGTTTTGAAGAAGAGGAAGAAAGGGTTTTTGTTGAGAAAACAAGTGGATTTGATAATGCATTTGGGCATATTATATATGTATGTATTACATTCATGATCATTTGTACTGTTGAAACATATTTAATTTTTGAAATATTTCCTACTGGGCTTTTGTAGACACCCCATTTTTGACCGCCCTTAAGACTTAGGTGCCGCTAATTGATTACTTGGTGATGAAAGTTGTGTAGTGCTAAGGTTCGATTTCTTCGGCAAGGAGAGCGTTAAATCCTAACCTCACACCCCATTTTTGGACCAAAAAAGATTTTAGATCTTAAAACCCTCTCTTTCAAAATATTTTTTGAAACAAAGTTTCTACGATGTTCCGAGGCTCGCATTTTGTTAAATGTTGCGCTTTTCGGTAAACCGAGCAAGGACAAAGTGGAAATGAATGAAAGAGAAGTGAGCTCATTGAAAAAATCTTTAAAACATCTTGTTTAGAGGTTTGGAGTTGAAGAAAAGAAGAGGAGAGGGAAGAAACCGAGTTGGGGAAGAAGATGGGCATGAACCGTTGAGAGAGAGAGAGTTGAGCAACCCTCGCTAAATCAGGCCTATCCATTTGTACACTTGGATTTCAGCTATGAGGCCACCACCGTTGGAAAGAAGACTTCCGGGGCTTCATTTTTCACTCAAGAATCTCCTAAAGCCGAGTCCGGATGAGGGAGATATGGTTGTTGGAAGTTAGGCATCAATCCGGTTGGACCGAAACTGAGCAGTCTTCACTAAAAGAGGGATATCTCTTAGCACACATGGAATTTTGATGTGACTCTTCCACCATTGGAAATTTTACTTCCGGGCTTCAGTTTAGGCACAAGAATGACCTGAAAAGGAGTCCAGATGAAAGAGTTATGACTGGTTGAAGTCGGGGACAAGGAATTTTTTCGCTGTCGCCTCTGTGGGAGTGTGCCGGCCACAAATGGAGCTTACCGGCCATATGCCGCCAGAAGGGATTCTTGTCGGCCAGAAAAGTAGCCGGTCGGCCACATATGTCCAGAAAAGCTCAGAATTTATAGATCTTTTCCTCCAGCTGTTCTACACAAGCTCCAGCTGTCCTGTAATCAGATATTTCGCCAAATGCTCTCTTTTTGCTATAAATAGAGGCTATATCTCATATATTGGAAGGTTGGAAAGTTTGGGAGGCTCTCTCTCTAAAAATCCCTCTCTCTCTACAAAATTTTATGAGCAAAATCTCAGCCTCTCTCTCTAGAAGCCTCTCTCTCTTCTTGTTTTGTGCCTTAAGCTTAGAATTTCCTACACTCTTGCAAAGAGACCCTAGACCAAACACCTCTACCTTGTTGTTGAGGTTCTTGGAGGTCCTATTTGAGCTCTCAAAGCTGGTTTAAGCTCAGAATTTTGGCTGTTTTGCTGTTGTTCTTCAAGGGTAAGGCCTTATCACCCTTCAAGCTTTGTTTCATTTACTTGTTTGGCCACCATTGCATGCTATTTTTGGCCAAGCTTTCAACTGTAAAAACCTCTATTTTTAAGGTTTAAAAATAGTGGTTTAAGGACTTTTTGGAGTTAGGGGTGGCCCACCCATCTTTGTTGCTTATTTGCTAAGTGTTGTACCATCTTTCAAAGCTTTTCAAACAATCTCTTTTTGGCCTTTTAACCACTGAAATCTAGGGGATTTTCAGTGGTATAAACTTGGTTTTGAGGTCCCAAATAGGAGGGGGTGGCCTCCCCTCCTTGTGTCTTCTTTGCAAGTGTTGATGGCCCAACATGTGAGCATGTTTTTCTACCGTCTCATGGCTTGATCTCAGCATGTTTTTGTGACTTTTTTGACCTGATTTAGCTCTGTTTCTAGCTGGTTGGGTCACTTGTTGTTTGCTTCTTACACTTGTAGTGCAATCTTGCTTACTAGCCTAGTGTGCTTGATGTTTTAGCCTATCGTTCTAGCTTGTGTTAGCTTGACTCCGGCATGTTTTTGGCTTTGATTTAGCATGCTTTAACTCTGTTTCAAGTGTTCTTGGTCACATGTGCTTCGCTTTGTATAGCTATAGTGTAACTGGCCCTTACTAGCTTTGTGTTTTAAGGCTCTTAGCATGCTTTATTTGAGTTATTTGTATGATATGACATCATCTAGCATGTGATTTCAGAGCATATTCCTCTGTCAAGCTCTCACATATATCACTCTTTAAATGCTTTTGAGAGTGGTGCTTTATGTCTTGCTTGTTAGCCAATTCGTATGCATGATTTTCTTGCCTTTTAAGCTTCAATCTTAGCATGATTTAACCTTTGTTTTGGCGTGCTTTAACTCTGTTTTGAGTTGGTTTGGCCCTTTGAGGTTTGTGTTGTAAGGTTGTGGCACAACCCCTTTCATTAGCGTAATGAGTTAAGCCTTTAGCCATGCATTACATGAGTTGTTTGCATGATTTTGAGTTACTTAGCATATTATTTCAGTGCTGAAATATATGTCATTGCACTCCATTGTTTCAATCTTTCATTCGCTTTGAAAGTAGTCTTGAGCCCCTTGATGACTTGAATGTGGAATTGAGGTTCGCATGCCTAATGGTTTTAATCCTCCCTTGAGGATTTCTACTAACGAACAGTATGAAACCTCTTTCATGCTCAAGGCACTTGCGGCTTAGGCCATCTTTCCAATTAGAGGACTTTCACATTGGACTTAACCGGTTAAAGGACTAATTGGTAAGCTAAATGTGTAAACAAAATTGGACCAAGTAAACATAACTAAGATAAGCTGTTGTTTGCATTGCATGTGTTTGGATCGGATGTTAATCCAAACACAAGAAATGTGGGACGTTTCATACTCGAAGTGATGAAACGTGTCATATTTCTTTGTCGCCAACACCCTTGATCATGCATGATAGGGTGGAGGCTCTTCGAGTCTTATGTGTGCATTCAATAAGCTTGTACAAGCTTGGTTTTTGGGCCATCATGCATTGAGATGCTTGGTTGATGGCATGAAAGTTGAGCGCTACACTCCTTTGAGCTTGAGACATTATCAGGGGTGTGGTAGTACACACATTTCCTTGCAAATACATTGTTGTGCCTCTATTGTTCTCTGTTGTAGCAAAACTAGAAGCCTGGAAAAGCAAGTGGCCGACCAGCCACTTGAGGTGGCCGGCAACCACTTTTTGTGGCCTACCGGCCACTAGTCCATTTTTGTGCAGAAATGATCCTGTTTTGGAGCATAAACAATGTGGAGGTTGGTTCAATGTTCAGAAACCAAGGCGAGTGCAAACAGAGGCAATTGACGGCAAAGCAATGGATTTCCGAGCGGACGCCAACCGAGCATGCATGTCTCCCTCGCCCGCGAGGCCACTTTATCGCTTTAATTAGTTAGTATAGCTAATTATTCGAGTGTTGTAACATTTTAATTAGTTTGTGTAACTAGTTATCCAATTTCAATGTGTTGTAATTAATTAGCTAGAATAGTTAATTAGTTGGTTTGTAATAAGTAGCTTAGCTTAGATTAGCTTAGCTCATTCATTCGGACCGTTCTTCGAGAGGGCGCGATGTTGTAATAAGCGTGCGTGTGTGTGTGCATGTCTTCTAACCCCATGTCTTTCTCCCTTTTACTTATCAACTTTTGATGATTAGTTTAGGGCATTTTTCAATTAGCATACCTTATGCTTGCATGTTTGCATCATTCATTTGTCTTGCATGCACTGGGCTCGGCGCATCATTCAAACCGCATTGTATTTCAATACTTATTTGAATACGTGTTTCAAAGCATGTATCAAATTATTGCATTCATATGCCATCTTAGATAGCTGAGCCTATTTAGTTGCATATTGTATGTGTTACATTAGGCATTTTGTATAGTTAGGAGCATGCATATTTCTAACTAGCTTGTTTTTGTTTTGGCTTGGAGTACACTGTAAGTGTTACGCTTTAGCATACTTGCATGAGTGTGAGTGTTGCCATGTTTAGCATGCTTGCCATGAGGCTATGTGCTTACTTGATTAACTGCATGAATGCCTGTGGGTGAAGGCTTGGTTGCTTGAATTGGGATGGTTCAACAAATGTGAGTTTTAAGCCCACTTTGCGAAGTGGCAAAATCATGTTTTAAGCCCACTTTGAAAGTGGCAAATCCGCGCTTTAGTCTACTTGCGAGTAGCACTTTCAAACCATTTTCAAAAATAAACATGAATTGTTTTGTTCCAATTCTCGCGATCTTAGTCTATACTTGTATGCTGTGTGCGTCACATAGTAAAGTTAGTTAATAATCAGAATAAGAACACATGAGGTTTATAAAACAACATATTATGATAGTAGAGGCCGATCCTTTGATCGAGCGAGCGAGGGTGCTCATTTCAGGACTTTCCCCTTTCGTACCCAAGTTCCCGAACCGAGGCAACTTTGGTGATGACAGACACGTGGCCTTTGGCATGAGTCAAGATTTCCTAAATTTCTCAAAATAAAATATTTAGGTGGTGACTCTATAATCTGGCAAAACAGTCCATGTTTGGCGCTTTTTCATTCAAAATTGATTTTCCAAAACCAATTGCCAGATTTGGACTCTTTGGTGTTTACCAGTCTCACATTTTACTTTGTGAGACTAGATTCAGAACCGTGACAGGAGTCCAAACTGTAGTAAGATGAATTCGCGCCTTCTCTATGTAGACGCGCCCGTGGGCTTCACTCTACAGTTCGGACTCTCTTTTGTTGTCGCGGTTCTAAATCTGAACCAAAGAGTCCAACTCTGGCAAATCGTTTTGAAGAAAACAGATTTTTGAAAAAGTAGTGCCAAAATGGACTGCTTTGCAGATTACAGAGTCGCCACCTAAATATTTTTAAAATGGGAAATTTAGGAAACCCTGACTCGGTGCCGAAGGCCACGTGTCCGTCATCACCAAATGTCTTGGCTCGGGAGCTTGGGTACGATCGGGGAAGGTCAGCTATGAGCACCCCCTTTCGCCCGGTCCGAAGACCGGCCTCTACTAACCGTGATATCCGTTTTTGAAAACTTTATGCGTTTTATTCCGGTTATTAAAACCTAGAATTACTATGTGATGCGCACAACACAAAAGTATAGACTAGATTGCCTAACTTGGAAATAAACATTGCATATCCGTTTTGTCTCGAAAAACGTGTTGGTTTTTGCTACCGCAAGCAGGCTAAAATACGGATTTCAATGAGTTATTCCAACTCACGCAATCCAACCTCCACCCACAGGCATTCAAACAGTTTATCTCATGTAAGCATTTAGCCGCATGGCAAGCATACTGTCATGGTAACATCCACACGCATGCGATATGCTAAAGCAAAACACTTACATCGTACTCCGTGCCAAAACAATAACCCGGTTAGCAAACATGCATGACCTAGTTCATGTTAGAGTGGCTAATGCAACACAGGCATAGATGCAATCTAGAGTAGGCTCAGCTAACCTAGACATGGCATGTGAAATGCTACAACTATCACGTACTCAATTTGGAATTGAAAGTACGATGCAGTTTGCATGATGTGCCGAGCCCGATGTATGAACAAATGCATGAATGCACGCATGCATCGCATAAGGTATGCTAATTTAAAATGCCCTAATTTACCACTGTAAGCGGATAAATAAAAGGGTTAGAAAGAAGTGGGGATTGGAAGGCATACACCCACTCACCCACACTTATTACAATTTTGCCTCACTCGGAGAGACCAAAATAATACAGAACCGAATAAATAACTAAACTACTCTAGCTAATTAAACATTACAAATTAATTAAATTAACGAAATAAATTAATTAATCTATTTAAGCGATAAATGCCTCGTGGAGGAGAGCTGACTGCCGCGTGCGCCCGGGACTCGCTCGGAACCGCACTGCCGTGCAAGTGTGCCTCTTTCCTCTGCTCTCCTTCTCTGAAAATTACCAAAACTTCAGGAATACCTCTCAGAGCACTGGGGAGCATCACCGGCTGAGGCAGGGAGCCACCGGCTGAAGGAGGAAGCCACCGGCTCTGAATTTCATTATCGGCTGCCAAGAGGCAGCCGGTCGGCACTAAAGAGTGCCGATCGGCCCTTTATCCTGCAGAACCTGCAACTGACAGCAGCAGAGGAAACCAAAGGCAAGGCAATGCAAATCAAAGCATGTATGCACCAAGCACATCCCTCATCATGCTATGGACTCAAGAGGGCATGTGCCTCGATTCCCGGACCACCAATCGCGCATTTCGATGCGTGATGGCCCAAGAACCAAGTGTGCAAATTTGATTTAAAATGCATACAAACCAAGCAAGCACATAAGGGGTGCTAAACCTCCATCATGACTTAGTCAAGAGGCCTAGCATGCATGCCAATATGATGCAACCCTAAGCATGTTATATATCATGCAAAGTGAACAATGTGATGCACTTATGCAAGCATACAAGTAGGCATACAAGGCAAGTATGCAAACTAAGCAATGGGATGGACTTATACATGAATTGGGCAGCTCTAACAAGGCTCAAAATAGTGGCCATGATGCCTACAAATGGAGATTAAACACACACACAACACGTGCGCATGTTAAGGTACCAAACCCAGGCATAAACAAGCAACATTCAAGCACACTTGAAGAGGTTAAACATGGGCTACTAGCATGCACATAAAGCTCTGAAAATTATGCAAAATGTGATGCCAAAACATGCAACAAAGCAAGCTAAACAAAGCATGCAAATGGCCTTAGACTTAAGGCAAGCCAATGGGGCATTAAAGCACACTTATGCACGACCAAAATGGCAATACTCAAGCACTTAAAGACAGAGTTTTAACATATAAAACTAAGCCTAAATGACCACCTAGATGGCATCTAGATGACATGGAACCTAAGGCATGCAATAGGGCCTAAACATGGAGCATATAACGTAAGCTTAAGAAGTCACAAAGAGACATACAATGTCGACATACAAGCACCTCTAGGGGACTGAAATAGCATATGAAATGATTCCAAATCATCAAAACAATGCAAGCATAGCACACTACACATTCATATTCTTGAGGCCAACAAGCCAAATACAAAGAGGCTACATTAAACATGCTAAGATTGACCAAAATGATTATGGACAGACCTCATACATGGCAAAAGGAGCATACTAGCTCTAAGGATCAAGGCCTAAAACATGTTAGAAATAAAGGCATACTACCTAGACATGTTAAGGCACACAAAAGGGCATTACAAAGCAACTATACAAAGCATGCATAGAGTACTAAAACCAACTTATAGCAATGTCATATTAGGGCATAATAAACATAAAAATGCAACTAAGACATGCTCAAGAAACAAACAAACATGGTGCTCTCTCAAGAGGCAAAACATGCCCTTTTCAAGGACAACAAGGAGAGGGGATGGCCCTCTCCTTCCTAGGACTTTAAGGCACCATCTCCACCACTGAAATCCCTCAAGATTTCAATGGTGGAGAGGTCCAAGCATGACAGTCCCGGATCTCCACAAAATAGCACAAAAAAGGCCCTTTTCAAGGCCTAAAGGGGGTCAAACTTCCCCAAACCTCCAAACACTCTTAATACACAATAAAGAGGGTCAAAAATCAGAACTTTTATGTGCCAACACTAAGCTCAAAAACTGTTTTAAACTAAGTAAAAACAAGTTGCAAGAATGGGGTAAATAAAGTGAAGTTCTTACCCTTGTTGACTACCTTCACAAAGGTTGTTGTGCTTGGTCCCTTGAGCTCTAAACCAGTCAAAAACTTCAAGAATAAGCCCTGATTTTTGAACACACCAAGAAAAGGTGGAAGAGTAGGTGTTTATGTGCAAAAGTGTGAACTTATGCACCTAGAACACAAAGGGAAAGAGGGATAGAGTGTATATCTATTCTAACCCTAGGAAAACCAGAGCTCCAGCTCTCTAACAATGTCTAACACTTCTAAAAAAATCTAACCCTAAGTCAAGAGGGAGAGCTTTCCTCTTATAGAACTTGTAATGACTTACAAGCTAAGCAAGCAAGACTCATCCCCTCCATACACCTGTATGGAGGGGAGGCAAAAGGCATACAGCTGGCTAAAAATATCTCATAAAGCAGCTGTATAGTGCCCGGCCGGCAGAAAATGTCAATTGACAAATTTAGTGCCGACCGGCACAAAAGAGTGTCGATCGGCAAATAAAGTGCCGATAGCATCTCCAGCCAGCCGGTGGCCTCTAGCCCTAGCCGGTGGTGTGTAGGGAGGCCTCACAAAGCATTCCCTGCCTTTTCAAGGCAAAATACAAGTGTTGGTGCAAAACCAAACACAAACGGTCGAGTTCGGAGGTCCTGAGGCACGGCGCGCGCAGCCGAGAACTCCGGGAGCTCCAAACGAACACAAACATGGATAATCACCGAGTGTTCCAACGGTGACGTCCAAGTCTTGAGGACGGTCAAAAATGGGGTGTCTACACTCTAAAAAGGAGGCGCGCGAAGAAAGTCGGTTCTACAGCTTTATGCTCACCTTACGTGGTTAAAAATATTTTTTCAGGTATGCTTATGTGGATGTGGACTTAGATCGTGAAATTGTATTCAAAACCATGCAGGGTAGTTCCTTTATTTGTAGGCCTTGGGTCATTTATGTTACTATTGGCCATGTGTCATTCTTGTAAGGGTTACACCCTTTGTATATGATATAAGCCTTTGGGCATTTTAATTTGATTATAACATCTTTGTATGTTTTAGTTACAGAGCATCCATTCAACTTAGATGTTGTATCTAAGAATGTATAAAATTAGAATAACACATGTACTTGTGGCTATATTATATACATCTGCATGAGTGTTGTTAGTTATCGTCTATCGTTGGGTGGTTTACTCTTGTGGGCCAGACCTTGTAAATCCAAGACGTGACACAATAAGAGAGAATTAGAAGGGTCCATGTGGCTCACTACAAGTCATGTTTCGAAAATCTGAACCATTAATTTTATAAGACCCTCAATGTATATCATCGATAAAAAAATTAAATCAATCCGATAATTATAACGTCTTTATTTTATTGTGTTTGTCTTTAAAAAAAAGATGGTTTATTTTCAAAATATATTTCTGCCTATTTTTTAGAGACAACTGTAATAAAACGAAAATGTTACGATTATAGGATCAACCTATTTTTTTCATGAGTGTTACACCAGAAAATCATACAAAATAAATAATTTGAATCATCGAAACAGATCTCAAGATAGAACTTGTATATCAATTTCTCAGAACCTCTGGAAAGGGAGGGGAGGCTCCTTTCTTATAGAATTTCAATTCTCAAGCATGTTCAACAAGCTTAAGTCTTGAAAGCAATCCCTCCATACACGTGTATAGAGGATGAGAATTGTGCCCACCAGCTGTCACAGCTGGACCAAAATATCTGCAAAAAGCAGATGGAAAGGTCTCGGCCCAAAAATATGGTCGATCGACCAAAAAGAGTGCCGATTGACCAAAAGGAGTGCCGATCGGCCAACACTTATGGCCGATGGCAAGAAAACATGGCCGATGGCATCATGCCTTAGCCGATGGGTTGAGGGAACGGCCAACAAGCCACCATCTTCCCTCAGAAGCAAAAACACAAGTCCTTGGTCCACAACCAAGCACAAAACAGACAAGTTGAGAGATCCTAAGGCAAGGCGCACAGCCGAGACCTTCGGGAACTCAAAACGAACATGAGCATGGATGATCATCGAGTGTTCAAACGATGACGTCTAAGTCTTGAGGACGGTCAAAAATGGGGTGTCTACATCGTGCGACAACTGTGATTGAGGATAATGTTATTCATCTAAACAATAATGGGTTATGACATTACAAACAAGTTAATGAGATCAAACAGTGTTTGGATGCTCGATACGTGTCTGCGATTGAAGCGTGTTGAAGGATATTTGAGTTTGAACTTCAGAAGCAAACTCCTTCTGTTGAGCGTTTACAATATCATCTTCCAGGTCAACAATTTGTTATATTTAATAACAATGACCATCTACACAAAGTTATTGACCAACAACGTGTTCATGACACAATGTTAACCAAATGGTTTGAAGCAAATAGAACCCATCAATCTGCAAAGGAGTTGACTTATGCTGAATTTCCAACAAAATGCGTATGGAAAAGAGATACAAAAGAATGGAATGTCCAAAAATCTCATAAATGTATTGGTAGATTGCTATATGCACATCCAACATATGGTGAGAGATATTATTTGAGAATGTTGTTGAATAAAGTTTGTGGTGCAGAAAGTTTTGAGCATATCAGAACTGTAAATGGGGTCGAGTATACAACATTTAAATTTGCTTGTACTGCACTTGGTCTACTTGATGATGATAATGAATGGCACGAGGCATTGGTTGAAGCATCAAATTAGGAATCAATAACAAAACTTCGACATATGTATTGCACAATGCTCATGTTTTCTGATAAAACCAATCCAGTCGAATTATGGGAACGTCATTGGAAAAGCTTCACTGATGATATACAATATAGAATCAAAAGAGATATAAGAGATAATGATCTACATCTTGACGATGAAGACTTAAAAAATTTAGGACTTTCTGAAATTGAGCATATATTAAATAGAAATGGAAGATCTCTAAAAGATTTCCCTCCCATACCATTTCCATCTTCGCTAGGTGCTCAATTTGTGAAAAATAGGCTCATCAGAGATGAGATGGAGTACGATAGTGTTTCGGAAAAACAATTGTTCAATGAATTACATTCTGGTTTAAATAGTGATCAGTTGGAAGTTTATGACATCATAATGAATGCATACGATTGTAAACAATGGGGTTTATTTTTCCTTTATAGAAGTGGGGGAACAAGAAAAACATATTTATGGAAAACATTAGTAGCAAAGTTTAGGTCAAAAAAAAAAATTTGTCTTTTCAGTTGCATCATTCGCAATTATGGCTTTGCTGTTACCAAGAGGTAGAACTACACATTCACGCTTTAAAATTCCAATTAATTTGGATGAATTCTCAAGTTGTAATATTAATCAACAGACTGAATTGGCAAATGAATTCAAGAGGCATCATTGATCATTTGGGTTGAAGCTCCAATGCACCATCGTTATGGATTTGAGGCAGTTGATCGTACTTTTAGAGATACACTAAAGGGTACGGAATTTTGTTCAAGTGATTGTGTATTTGGGGTTGTTCATACTTGGTGGTGACTTCAGAAAAATTTTACCTATAGTACTCAAAGGTAGACAGGAAGCCTCAATTACAGCGTCATTGAAGGAATCGACAATTTGGAATCATTGTTATGTGTTGCATTTGAGAACCAATATGCGTATTATGGCCCATGATACTTCTATTTAAATGCGTCAACAGCTAAGGGATTTTGCTGACTAGATATTGATGATTGGTGATGGAAAAATACCTGGAAGAGACTAATTGGATTTAAATTCTAGGACAATTTTTGATTAGAAATGGATCATATGCTTTACATGATTTGATCCATGCAATGTATCCAGAATTAAATACTAGATACAATGACAGTTCTTACTTGAAAGAACGTGACATCTTAGTTTCAAAAAATGCTGATGTTGATGAATTAAATGTCATAATGCTATTAATGTTGCCTAGAGAATCTCAAAAATACCTAAGTGCATATATGATATGTCCAGCTAAGGGTGAGAACATTGACGAAGGCATGCATCCACCAGAGTTGTTGCACTCATTAAATTTTTCAAGAATTCCAAGTCATTGCCTTGAACTCAAAAAGGGAGCGCATATAATGCTACTGAGAAACCTCAATCAATCTTAAGGTTTATGCAATGAAACCCGTCTTATTGTTGAGAAAATGAGAGATAAAGTGATTGAGGCACGAGTGATTACGGGTTCGAATGTTGGGAAAGAAATCTTCATTCCACATATCATTTTATCACCATCTACCATACATTCACCTGTCCCGATTAAAAGAAGACAATTTCCCATACAATTAGCATTTGCAATGACCATAAACAAAAATCAGGGTCAGACTTTAAAAAAAAGTTGGCGTATACCTTCCTAATCCAGTATTCTCCCACGGTCAGCTATATGTTGCGTTATCGCATGTTATTACACCATCAGGCTTGAAGATATTGATTGTTAATAAGGTTAACCAACTGTCAAATTATACAAAAAAATGTTGTGTATCGTGATGTCCTTGATAACATTTGAAGATTGATATAAAAAAAGTCTTTCAAAAACTTCAATGATTGTTATTTTATTCACTTTGTTTAATTATACAATACTTACTACTCTAAATTCTAATTTTATACAACATATTACATTTACTATGCAAAAATTTGGATGATCTAATCTTTTTTTTTTTATTTTCATTAAATAAAGATAATTAAAAAACTTATCTTTACAAAATATGTTTGTATAATATTTGTTGTATAATAATTGATTACTTATTTTTTCTATTGTACCATAATGTAAACTTAAACATTTTCCTATTTTTCCATTAAAAATTCTTAATATTTTCATTTTCAAATTGATTAAGATCTATAGATATGTCGTATAAAAATTATAAATTCATATGTTGCTTATATCACTACAACAAAATTGACTTTTTACGGCACCACATCAACGACATACAATGAATGCAAGCCGTAATTTTTCACTTTTACGACTTGCTTTTTTTGCATGTCGTAAATAATTTACTAACCACGGCGTGTCTATTGTGCAAGCCGTTAATGGTAAAAATGATAATTTTTTACGACTTGCAATATTAGTCGTAAATAATAAAACTTTCTACGACATACATATGGTATGCCGTTAACACATCAGTCATATACGACAAGCGTATGCCGGTCGTTAAAAATAAGTCACCTTTTTTGACTTACCATGTGTGTCGTGAATAGCCTGCCCAAAATGAGCCACCTTTTACGGCTCACCATGTGTGTCGTGGATGGCCTGCCCAAAAAATTTTAGGCGCCAAGACCCAATATTGTGGCGCCACTTTCCAAATAAAATAAATAAATAAATAAATAAATAAAAAACTTACAGATGAAGGGGAAGGGTTCTTCAGACACTAGATTTCTAAAAAATTAAAAAACACCAGTTTCTAGGAAGAGATGGAGGAGAAAGACGTATACAGGTGAAGGGGAAAGGGTTCTTGAAACACTTGGTCTTCAATCAATTGAATCGGTGGAGATCGAGACGCATGGCAGTCGATTGCTGCAGTCCGCTTCCTTCCTCAACAAAGCAATCACGCTTTCCATTGAATCAATTTGTAATCTGCTTCAACTTGGACTTGGCTTCAATTTCTGATTCCATCCGTTCAATTGAATCAATTTGTAAGGCACTCTCTCTTCCTTCTTCCTAAAACCCTTGTTTCGTTTCTCTCTCTCTCTCTCTCTCTCTCTCTCTCTCTCTCTCTCTCGGTATATATATATTTATATCCCCCTCCTCCCTTCTCTTCTCTGTTTTTCTCTTCTCTTCTCTCTATACATACATACATACATACATACATACACCTTCTATATCCATCTACATTTGTGGGGTTTTTGTTCTCTGTCTTTTTCGCTTTATTATTATTTATTTTTTTGGTTTTGATTTTGATTTTTATTTTTTTGTGGATTGTTGTTTATTAAGTATGATGTGTATTTCGGTATCTATATTTTTGGGGCATTACAGTATGAGTATTGGATATTCCATTGGCTTCCATGTTTATAAATTCATTCAAAATAAAGTATGAATGTGGATTTAAGAAATTATTAACCAGATCCATAGAAATTGGGGCATTAGAGTGGTACATAAAATAGAAATTGTTCACAGCACTTCTTCTTCCAAACGTTCTGTTTTTCTGCGTTTTGATTCCTCGCTTACTAGGTTCCGTTTGTATTTATACCAATAGTATACCAGTTCAATGGATTATTAGTTCCGTTTGTATTTATTGATTTGAAATGCATGAATTTGGCATTAATCATTCAAGAGGAAATATCAAGAAAGTAGCTTACAGTTAGATTTGATAATTTACTAAAGTATTTCAAGATTACATTCAAGAATTTTGTCATGATGCATTTGAAATGCCTATAATTATTTGAAATTAGGCTAAGTATTCTCCTTTTAGCTATACAAAGATACTACTAAAATTCTTGGATTTGAAATACAATATTAGTTTATATTCTAATTTTCTTAATCAAATGTAAAATTATATATTTTATTAGATCATTAATTAAATTTCAAAGTCATGTTTCCAAACAAACATCACTGTTGTATTTTGTGGGGTCGGCACATTAGGTCATGCCCTAACTATTCAATATATAGATCTAGAAATTGTTGACTAACCATGAGCTCTATGGTGAATTCACCACACTACCTTAATTCAACAAACTAGCTCGAAAAATTACAAGTCAGAAAAATAGCTCAAAAAGTGGCAAGAAAAGCCGTTTGATAATGTTATCAATTTCTTATTTTCTATTTATAAAAAATAATAATAATTAAAAACTTTATAAAATAAAATAAAATAAAAAAATAAAAGAACAAAGGGACGGATTTGGTGGCTGAAAGGTCGACCAGTCGACAATGGGGGTGGCCAAAGGCTGGAAGGGAGAAATAGTGAAAATTCTTTTGAAAACAAAGGAAACCACATTTCTCAACAAGCTCCCTCATTTACCTCAGTAGCCAATATTTTCCTTTTTTTGGAGCTATTTTATGGAAAAGTGGATGCTTTGATTACAGTTATCAATTGTCTCTTGTAATATCTGTGGAGTTGTTACTATAAGTTTCATAGCGAGACACAACATTATCAGCTGGTAGCTGTTGCTGTGGATTCTCACAATTAAAGATTTGTTATCTAAAATTCACTAGAAAAACCATCTATCAGTTACTTGTTTTAGAATATGTGTGTGGCAAAGCCAGGGTTGTGTAGGCTTCTTTCTTGTACTTGACCAAAGGAGTTCTGCTGCAGTCATGGGATTAGGTTTCTTTCTTGCACTTGACTGAAGTTGTTCTAATGCAGTTGTGGTCTTCTAGTAATCAAGGGACATGATAGTTTTTTCGATTGCAATGGCAATAGGTTTCTGTGGTGTAAGTTTTTCATTCTCACTCAAGTGCTTTGTTATGCATATTGTACTCGTACAATGCAACATTCATTTTTTTCCCGATATTGAATATGTTGAGTTTGAGAAGGTCCAATCTGATTGATCTATGTGGTAGATTGCTGCAAAGCTAGCAGATTTTCTGTTGATTTATTGTTTAAGTCAAACTTCACAACTTCAGTCTTATCATAAGGTACAGCATTGTTAGCTTGCATGTTGAAGTGTGACTCTGTACATGTGTATAGACTTGTCTGCTTCTCTTGTCTCTCTCCATCTATTATCTATTACTCATATTACAGCTTCCTTCTGTGTATTTGGTTTAGTGAGGTTGTCCAAGATTGCTTATGCGTGTGAAGGCCTCTCTTTTTTTCTACACAGAAGATGTAATGAGAAAGCAGAATTGGTTCAAAGAAGATAAAGTCAAAGCAATATAATAAGGTAGACACTATGTGATCCTTTATACGACCTTATTAGTAGAGTTGAAATCATCTGGAATGCATATTGAGATATCTTTTTTTCTAAATGGAGTAAAAGACCCTTTTGGATGTTTGTTTCTTCTGGCTTAGTTGTTGAACAGATTTAGACTACTTTGTATACATCTTCACTTATAATATTACTCTTCACTTATAATATTATTATTAATATGGAGCACAATGTTCTTTTTCTGCTTTAAATGCCATAAAATTTTTCAAATATTTTGTTTGAAATGCTTCTTTTTATAAATTTCACCCTTTTGTTGCTTGTGTTTATTCAATTTATTCTAACTTACCCGCATGCTGCAGGTGGCATTATGTTTAACCAAAATAAATAGGTTCATCTTTTTCAGACAATCTTTACCAAGGCAAGTATACAAACTGCTTATAGTTAGTTGTAGTGAAGAGGCACTCAATTCATTTCTAGTGAGAAGATCTTGGTTCAGTGAAACCAACTTTAGATTAATCTCGTTAGATGGTAAAAAGTCCCAATGTTGTTGATTTTCTGTATTGGTGACTGGATTAAGGGTCTTCTACTTTTCCACCTTCCAATTATAGATAATTAACCCTACACAATTCCTTTTATAGACTTAAAACTACACCAGAGGACACCACAATATTCTAACCTGCCAGAAGAAACCTGAAGAACTTCTGCCATATTATAATGAGTATTATCATTTCCCTATTTGTTTAAGTTTTTTCTTTTCTAGTGGAAAGCATAAATGCCATGTCAATTTTTAATTAATTTCAAATTAACTAGCAAGGGCAGATAGTGAAGGATGAATGCAGAACCATGCACGTGTCTAACACAACATTTATCTTGCAAAGAAATCAAACACTTGGATCATGACTGACCTGTACTAGTGCAGAGTTTCAAAAATATTTCATCGCCACTCTTCCCTGAACTTGTGCTTAGTCTATCCTGTAAAGAATGCCGAAGAGCACCTATTTTCTGCCAAAATAGTAGAAAAATGACAATCAGAGTCATCAAAAGACCACTTCACAGAGTTTATTGTTAAAAACCTAATCTCTATATATGCACGGACACACACATATATAAATAAATAAATAAAAAACTGCATCGTTGACTGAAATCAAATGGATTACAGTTTGGCAAGAGGCCTCACTTGCAGAAACCTGTTTTTTGCTGTCAATCTGCAAAATAATTGATTTGCTGCTTAAGAAACTATCCCTTCTTAAATCAATGCATATAGAAGCACGAGTAGCACCACCTTCACCAGTTGGCTGTCACAAAAAGGTGTGGGCAAAAGAACACAAAAATAAAATATTTATTCAAAAATTATTTACCAACTTAAAGATACATGAAAACTTCAAAGAAAAAATGCTTAGCCTTACACTATGGGAAAAAAAAATACCACAAAGAAAAGTAGTCATAGAAACTCCTTGCTTTATGCAAGCATAGAATGATAAATCAATTTAATGTTGCCAGAGATCCTTAGATATTTCTTGAACAAGGTCTGGATATATATATATATATATTGTGGTGGGAGTAGTTGGAATTATATGATCTACATATAAAATGTTTGGTACTATGTTAATATGTTGGATTTTACCAAGGGAAATCAGTTGATAGTCTTTGCTAGTCAAATATTGACATAAAAGATTTTCATTTCAAGGATTTTCATTTCGCAATTCACGACTACTTGTTCAACTTCAGACAAATCAGAGGCAGTTTGGGGAGTAGACTGGTTCTGGCTGCTGCTGAGGTTCCTCTGCTGCTGGTTTTGGGCTGCTGCTACTGCTGAGGTTCTGGGCTGTAGTTCCTGAAAAAAGGTGTTGAAATGAATTGGTTGGCATGAAATCATATTAAATAGATATTTTTACTAAAAGTAGTAAAATTTTGCTAAAAAATAGATTGTCTCTTGTACGAGTTCCTATAATTTTTTAATTTAATCGCTTGTGAAGTGTTTTGGATACACGTTGAGTAATATTCAAATAATTATATGGGCTTATGAGATGTGGGTAATATATGTCTAAACTGAGACTATCACTGGTGTATCACTGGTGTTCTATATTTTTAATTGGTCCAGTTTGCCTATAGTAAATAATGTTTTAATAATTACTTAAACAGTTTAACCCCTGCCCAAGCCACCTTTCCCAACTCACTTTCAGGGCTACCTACTTTGGGACTTGTGTAATATATAATCCCGGCGGGGAAGACAGGAGATGGCCCTGCCCAGCCACTGCTCAAGGGTTACCTCCACTCCCCAACTGAGCAAAATGGAGCAAATTTGCAGCTTGACCCTTTTCAACGAATCTTTGCACTTTTGGATTCATTCTCTCTGTCCCAATTATTGCCTGAGCGGAATCACCAAACCCCCCCAAACCCCCTAACACCACACACACATTAGAGTCCCGGGTCTGCCCCTGCATGATTCTGTGATGTCTATCATTGTTGCTTTTGTATCAATTCCCATTTTGGTTTAATCTGAGCCTTTTATTTTTTATGTTGTATAGACACTTGAGATGCTTGAAAAAAAGGAGAAAGTACTCCAGAAGAAGGCTTCTGCAGAAGTTGGAAAGGCCAAAGAATTCACCAGATCAAAGAATAAGAGGGGTATGGTTTTCAACTGCTTGCATTTTCTTCTTCACAGGACCAATTCATGGTGTTTACACATTTGTTCTTCAAGTTGATGTAGTATGTCGGGCTGCATGTGTGGTGGTTCCATTTTAATTGTAAATACTATTGCAGTTGGTTTTGCATAATTTTTATTTTTTCTAAATTAACTTGATTTTGTGTATAGGCTTTATTGCATTTGTTTGCCTTGTGTTTATGTAACAAATTACTGCTGTCTTCTATTGTAGACCATATTGTTGTGATAATTTCAATGTAGTAAAAATGAAGGAATGATGATAACTTTTCTTACATATATATAGAATAGGTATGTATTTAATTAAAATTGTACATTTAAAAGTTAAATTTTAGGAAAACTTGTCCTTGTGTTTCATTCATCATTCCAAACTTTTACTTCAGTTATTTTTTCACTTTTGTGATTAAGGAGCTTGTTTTTTTCACAAATAATGATGGGGAGGGAACTTGAAATTGAGCCAAAAGGTTCCAGTTTTGCTTTTAGCCATTGCTTTTATTGTTTTTATTCAATGCTTCCTTTTCTCATTTCTTTAATTTTTGCAAAAGATAGCTATTATGGCCTTCCACCAATACCCTTACAGGTTTGGGTTGCAATGAATGTGTTATGTGCCATATGAATTTGTGGCTATAACTTTAAATCTTCTTATCTCACTAGTCTCTACTATAATAAATATGAAATAGTGGCTATATGGGTGTCAAGTATTGAATGAATGATTAGTATAATTACTTCCAAGATATATGAATAAAAGGGCGAAAAAAACAAAGAGGGGAATTGTAATGTTATTTGGTTTTGAGGAATACAGTATTTGGTCACCGTATGAGGAGCATGTACTAAAGTTCCTGGAGTTTGCAGTGCATTTTATCTCTCCTCTCGAGGATTGTGCATCAAATGCCCTTGAAACATTGGCATGGACAGAGGGCTTCACCTTAGCCTATCGGAGACTGGGTCGCTGGCAGAGATCAAGCAAGCATATAAGCAGTTGGCCCGGAAGTACCACCCGGATGTGTCTCCCCCGGACCGGGTTGAGGAGTATACACAGGTTTATTCGGGTCCAGGAGGCATATGAGACGCTTTCGGATCCGGGTCGGAGGGCTCTGTACGACAGCGACATGGACAGAGGGCTTCACCTCGCGTTCTCGGCTCGCAGGCGATACCACAGCGATGAGGTAATTATTTGGGTATTTTGGGATTAATTTGGTGGTGTTCACTGTGTGTTTTGATTTGGGTTTATGTTTTTTTTATTTTATTATCTGATTTGTAGTTATTTGGTGGTAATTGATTTTGGGTTTTGCTTGGATTGAGTTTTTTTATTCAAATTCAAATTCTGTGTTTTTTCTTGCTTTGCTGTGTATTTTTGGGGATTGAATTTCTAGACCAAACAGCCTGTGTGTTAGTAAACTTTATGATCTATGCATGCACATGTGTAGGTGTTTATGGAGTTTATTACACAAAAATTTAAATTCAGCTTTCCATTGGTTTATAGCATTTGTGGCTTTCTTTCATTAGCAGCTATATTAGGTTCATATGCGGACTCTTAAGTACTGAAGTTATCATTTGGTTGCCCCAATTTTCAACTCTTAATATACTTTCATGAGACTTTGAATGTTTATGGGTGATTTTTTGCTTATGTTCTCAATAGAACTTCATTGTTTTACATGAATTATTGCTTATTTTATTAGTATTTTTTTTTCTAGTGTAACTGGATTATGTATGGGTTGATTTGGAAGAAGTTAGAGCATCTCTAACGCATCATCACCAAATTTGATAAAAAGTTTGATCTCATATCATGCATTCCAATGGTAAATTTAAAATTTTCATCAAATCTTGTTAGAAGCCCGGTTGTCCGGGAGGACATCCGTCCATGGGTGGAAATTGATGTTCAAATAAAGAAAGGCCGGTTGTCTGGACGGATGTCCAGCCCAACGCCCCCTACAAAATTTAATGAAAGGATGAACTCCCTTGATTTATTACCACTATATTACCACTATCCTGTTGAGAAATACCGATGCCATAATTTCCTAACCTTTTTAACATAAATGGATCATGTTGCATTGTCTTGTCCTTGATTGTTGAACCTGATTTTGTGTAACGGAAAGTTACACCAAGCCCCCTGAAGTATGGGCAATTTTCACTTAACCCCATTAAATTGAAAGCATGATAAATCCTCCATGGTTATAAATTCTCCTTTTGAGGGGCACCTTAGAATAGTTTGTTTTAACCAACGTAAACCATATCTCCAAACTTTTAAGGGACACCTTAGACTTGTTTTATAAATTCAATTAAGTTTTCTATAAATGTATCTTTCACATTTTTTCGTAGGTAAATTTTGCAATGATCATTTATCTTTCAACATTACCATTTAGTTTGTCAGTTATTTGTATCAAACATATATCAGCTGTTTTTTTTTCTTCTCATATATCTCTCTTGTCAGATGCTTGTGGTGGCAGAAATTCTGCCCCTGGAAAAGGAAAATGTAATCAATCAAGTTTCAGAGAAGGGTGCATCTTTGCCTTCCTCCCAGGATATGAAAAATAAAGAAGTCACTCATGTCACAAGGTTTTCCTCTGCAATGTTTGATCAATATTTATATTATGATCAATGTTTATGTTATGTTCTACTTAACCTTTAAAATTGTTAAGTTTATTTGTATCTGCATCAAAGTAGTATAGATTGTATTGGTTACAGATCTCACAAAATGTTATAATATTTCTAGCTCTCAGACTGTCTGAACCAATGGTCCTACTGCCATGGTACCTAGGAGTACTGCTGTTGTACATGCTGCTCATTTGTCTGTGGGAAGTTCGGCAAACCAATCAGAAGAAGGTTCTGCAGTTGACATTAGTAATTTACAGGGTCTGCCACCACTTCTGCACCCTGTTAATGCGAAGGAAAACACCAACATTGACTTTAGAACAGGAGACATACATAGGCAGTTCACATCAAGCTCGAAAATGATGTTGCTGAGACATTGTGTATGTTAGAAAGATTCTTCCCTCCATTAGTTTTGGATGGTTTATAACTTTTTGGATAATTTAGAACTCAAGGATAGTCC